>HG995324.1:12889421-13518421 GCA_905333045.1 Lysandra bellargus | reverse complement strand
TATACATAAAGCCAGAGCTGATAAGGAGTATAAGTTTTGTATTTGTCAGTAGGCAGCACTTGTATACATACAGTACCTACGTATCAAAACAAATATAATAAGTTATCACTTTGTTTTAAAACATTCAGTGAAGCCGAAGCCTACTACGTCATTTCAGGTGTTGTGTAATGTGTATAATATTGTTACGTTCGTTGGATTCGGAGAGAAAGACCTGGTGACTCTCTTGAAGACTTTATTCACAAACACTAGCTCACACAAATCGCTAAGTCCAAACACTAAGCACGAGATCCAAATCACTGAGCACTATCACTGTCCTAGGTCGTAGCCGAGTCGTAGATTCACTATCACTCACTATTGATCACTTGTTGTCACTTCGAATTCGCCTCGAAGATCGCTCCGATAAAACTGAACCCCGGGCCATCCACCTGCGCCTATTTATATGGACGAGTCGAATTCTAGAAAGTTCCTTACTCGATTCACGTAAACAAATAAACACGTAAACAAGTAAACAAGTTTGGGAACTTTCTAGGAGGCTCGAGCATGTACCACCTAGCGCCATCTAGTTTTGAGTGGGGGATTTATGTGTAGTGTGTCCTCTAGATAAGTTTTGCTGGTTCGACGCTAGATGGCTCTGTGTGTCCGTAACAATATTTCGGCGTGCTCAGAAACTTTGATAGCGCGATGTAGAATTATTGCGGCGCTAGTTGTGGGTACCGCCACAACATATTTAAATCTTGAGACATTAATATAACGTCAACACGGTAAACAGAGCTTAGAAGGTCTTTTTAATTGAAATCTTTATATTTCCATCCGCAGCCGTTTCATCTGGAACTACTTCCGACTGGAGAACGAGCACCTCAACAACTGTGGCAAGTTCCGAGCCGTCCGCGACATCTCCGTCGCGCCGCTCGACTCCAGCGACCAGGCGCTCATACTCCGCATGATGGACCACCCAGATGGAGTCCACAATAGGTAATATCGGGTATATACACGGAACGAGTGTATACGTAGCGAGCGTAGACGTGAACGCTAAGAGCGTAGACGTACACGCAAGCTCGCACGCAGCTAGCGTACACATGCACGCAGCTAACATACACATGCACATAGCTAGCGTATATGCACCCAGTATGCATGCACTCACATGTACGGCAAGTTCTGCGACATCTCCGTCGCGCCACTCGACTTCAGCGATCAGGCGCTCATACTCCGCATGATGAACCACCCAGATGGAATCCAGAATAGGTAATATTGGGTATATACACGGAGCGAGTGTATACGTAGTGAGCGTAGACGTGTACGCAGTAAGCGTAGGTGCGTACGCAGCGAGAGTAAACGTATACGCAGTGAGCGTAGGCGTGTACGCAACGAGAATAGACGTGTACGCAACTAGCGTACACATGCATGCATCGAGCGTATACAAACGCACGCGGCTAGCGTAGACGTGTACGTGGCGAGCGTAGACATAAACGCAAAGAGCGTAGACGTGTACGTAGCGAGCGTACACATACACGCAGCTAGCGTATATATATGTACGCAGCTAGCATACACATACGCAGCGAGCGTACACATATACGTATCTAGCGTACATATGCACGCAGCGAGCGTACACGCGTACGCAAGCGAGCGTGTACGTATATTAGCTTTAGCATGCAGCGAAGCAAAATATCTTTATCGCTATTATTCTTCCATATCCATTTGGCAAAGTAATTTCTTAAAGTTATTACACTTTGTTATCACAATTAACCCTCGGAGATGTGTAAGGCCGCGTTTCTACTGACGCGGAGCGGAGCGGAGAGGAGCTTAGCGGTACCGAATTAACCAATCACCATACTCGAAATCTTCGCTCCGCTTCGCTGTCATTCCGCTGGAATAGCACGATAATTTGTCAATTCGGGCGCCGCTAAGCTCCTCTCCGCTCCGTTCCGCGTCAGTGGAAACGTGGCCTTATAAATTAAACTTCTCTGCTTTTGTGTGTGTGACATCGTGGCATCGTAGCCAAACGGGTAGACCTATTTTGATCGTTATTTTGTCTGAAGTTGACATGACAAGTTCCAGCAACTTATCATCCTCACCTCACTAACAGCTGGAAAATTTCGGGGCTTTTCATTTACCCATTTTTTTCAGGTTAACAAAGAAAAAGCATCCTAAAAAGACGAAGGAGGTGGACCGGAAACCTCTCATCAAAAAGGAGTCGATCCAGGAGCTGGCGTTAGAGCTGGACCTGGCGAAGGTGCTGTGACTGTGATGTTAGTTAAAGTATTATATATTTATAGATATGAAGGACGTTTTATTGTTACCTTTAAGCAACTAAAAGCAAAATTTCATTCATATTTTAGGGTTCTGTAACCCAAAGGGTAAAATAAATAAAAAATAAAATACATTTAATTCAGGTATTATCTTAGTTATGTGAGTGACCATAATATCTATACTCGCGTACATGGCTCGCTCGCTACTGACTGCTCCATCAGGTACGCACACTAACGGAAATGTATGTTTACATTTACAACTACAAATAAAGGCTACAACTGTAATAACCCATAAAAAAATCTTAAGCTAGAAGGAAATAATTAATTTAAATATTTGCCACCCTCTGGCGCACTGGAAACATGCACGTGTGCATGAACCCAGTACTTCAGAAGGGCTGAAGGGGGCTGTCCAGCTTGTCACTGAGTAAAAGGGGCCCTATTACATTTACTGGTCTGTGCTACTAGTGTCCGTCTGTCTCCACTCTCCAGGCTGTATCTCAAGAACCGCTATATTTACTCCAGTCAGTGCTATTACTAAGACTTCGATGTATGTCCGTCTGTCTCCAGGCTATATCTCAGGAACCGCTATAGCTAGACTTCTGAGATTTTTACAGATTACGTATTTCTGTTACCGCTATAACAACAAATACTAAAAACAAAATCAAATTAATATTTAAGGGGGCTTCCATACAAAAAACACAATTTTTGGCCTATTTTTGCTGCATAAGGGTGAAGCCAAACGAGCGTAATTTGTGAGTTGCGAGTCGCAGAATTTCGGTCGCGTAAATATCTTTTCATACAATTTACAAATCATGACTCACAAAATTATTTCTATTTATAATATTAAGACTTTTGTATGAAACTAAATGTAGCAGAAATTCTTCGACTCACAAGTCACAACTCACAAATTACGCTCGTTTGGCTTCACCCTAACGGTACGGAACCCTTCGTGCGCGAGTCCGACTCGCACTTGGCCATTTTTTTGTTTCCCATTTAAAAGTAGCTTCCTACCCAAATCCTCAGTTATGAAAACTTTGATATCCAAATAGAACTTAATTAACGCTGTGTTGAGCACTACGCAAAATAAAAATTTGTTTTGTGTTAGGCGTTTAATAAATATAAACATTAAAATGCGTCCTCAAAACATCACAATAAAGCTTAATTACAAATAATACAACATTTATATATCTCTGTAAGACACTTGATAGAGCACGCCACTGCACTTACGACGTTATACAACTATACAATGTTTGATCGCTTTTAAGTTTACAGTATAATATACAGGGTGTAACAAAAACAAGTGATAATACTTTAGGGTGTGTACGTGTTACTTGTAGAGAGTTCACTGTGAAAGTAGCAGGACTGAAAGACCAAAAAATTTTTTCACTTTTGTATGGGCAAGGGCCCGAGCGTCACGAGTTTCCCCATACAAAAGTGAAAAAAAAATTTGATCTTTCAGCGCTGCTACTTTCACAGGGAACACGTACAAACCCTAAAGTATTATCACTTGTTTTTGTTACACCCTGTATATGTTACAGGTAATGCTAGAAGGTGGAGTAAACCTAGGTTTACCCGGGTTGACTTAGTATTACCCAAATCTTTTGGGTAAAGTCCGAATAATAAGAAAAATAATTTTTAATTCGGGGTTTACCCATACTCACCTAGGTCTACCCAACTCTGGCTGGGTAATATTAGGTGTTGCGTAATTTTCGAGCCTGTGGCGTAAAACTCGGGGGCCCGCGTTCCCCCGCTGACCGCTACTATTGATGAAATGTTCTCAAAGAATCAGTTTTCCGTTTGTCATTATAAACTGATTGATATAGAAAATATATCACCCGAAAAAAAAAGTTTACGACAGCTTGCAAATGATAGTCGCTTTCAAGAGGCCAGGGTTATAAAAGGTGTAATTGCAAAACAAAATGTGTTACAAAGAAGTGTTCATGCAAAGCTGTAGAAAACTTATGCAATTCAAAATGTCACAGCAGTTTATCTTGCTCAAATAAATAATTTCAATTCTAATTACAACAACCACTAATTAGTTTTTGCCATTGAAGTTATTAAGTTTATGTTCTTCGAGAAATTACGTTTGCCTTTGTATGTTTTTTAAATAATAAATGTCTAAAATACCCTTGGATATTCATTTTAGTAATTAATTGGAGAAATTTTTAACATTACCCAGCCAGAGTTGGGTAGACCTAGGTGAGCATGGGTAAACCCCGAGTTAAAATTTATTTTTCTTATTATTCGGACTTTACCCAAAAGACTTGGGTAATACTAAGTCAACCCGGGTAAACCTAGGTTTACTCCACCTTCTAGCATTACCCGTAACACATATACATCCTAAAGTATTATCACTTAGTAGTTAGTTTTGTTACACCTGTATAATTATTTCTAAAAAAATATATTTAAAGGTTATTTTAATAATAATATAAGTCTGTTTTAAAATTAGAAAATAATGTTTTGGCTGGTAATTTTGACAGTTCTGTTTGCGTATGAGTTTTGTAAAGTTTATCTAAAGACAGTTGTTACTTCAGTAAACATACAAAACTTGAACTACAGATATAAAACAACATTTACTTACAAAAAATTTATACAATACATTGCGAAATTAATTTTATTTAATCACAACAATCAATTTAAAACAATTAATTAATCTATACTGTTTCTGATTCTATAAAAGTGCGAAAGCTACAAGAAACCTTATCTACCTAAAGCAAATTGTTTTGTTATAAATTATAATTTAAAATAAGCTTAAAATTGTTTGGAAAACATCTGTGCACGAGAATATTGAAAAAGGTATTTCAGAATTATTACAATTTTTTTTAGGTGCTATTTTTTATGAAATAAAGGGGCAAACGAGCAAACGGGTCACCTGATGGAAAGCAACTTCCGTCGCCCATGGACACTCGCAGCATCAGAAGAGCTGCAGGTGCGTTGCCGGCCTTTAAAGAGAGAATAGGGTAACAGGGGAGGGTAGGGATGGGAAGGGAATAGGGTAGGGCAGGGAAGGGAATAGGGTAGGGCAGGGGTCACCAATTAGTTTAGCTCGCGGTCCATTTTAAGAAATGAAATGACCTTCGCGGTCCACACATTTTATAAAAAAATAAAGGAATTACGGAAATTACAGAGGTATACTTTAGAATTTTTGCTGCTTGTTTGTAGTGAAATTGGTGCAAGATATTGACATTAAATCCTGAAGATGTTCGCTCGTTTCGTGATGTCGAGACCGAAATTTATTTCATCTTCTAACATGCTTGGTCCGCACACAAGGGGTCGGCGGTCCGGACGCGGACCGCCATTTGGTGACCCCTGGGGTAGGGGATTGGGCCTTATGTTTAAATAAAGCTTTTTTACACGCCATTTGGCTCAATAATGACATCATTACTACCTCTTGGCTCAATAATGACATCATTGGAACGAATTAACAGTATGGCGTCGTTTCATGACGTCATGACAACCGGCCGGTAGACTTAACTATTTCGGAACACACTTCGAGTGACAGCCCCCATGGCAATGTCGTTGACGTTCCAAACTATCTTGCAAGCCTGTATAATATTATTTCATTATTTTTATTTCATAACAACTAAACACGGAAGCCTGCTTTGATACGCTGTAAGTGCAGTGGCGCATCTCACTATATTGTTTCTTGTCTTCGTATAATCTTCACGGATTTTTTTTATCTGAAATTAAATGTAATTGAATAGAAGAAAGAAATAGAATTACAGGGGATTTCCAAAACGTTTATTGGAAGGAATCTTACTCTCCGGTAGATTGAAATTGTCTATTACTGTACTGATTCCTTGCACAGCTGCTCTATGGACGCCAAGTCAGCTACAAACGAATCATTTTCATGGTACCCAAGTGTGTGCGCAGTCTATAAGAAATCAGTACATAAATGCAGTCAGCCACAGACGAGGCATCTTATAATGCCCAATGCGCAGTACACTCACCTACGACCGCAGCGCCTCCAGCCGCGACTGCATCTCGTCCAACTCGCTCTCGTCGGGCTGCTCCTCTCTCTCGGGCTCCGCGCTGGCGGCGGGCGTCGCGGCGGCGGTCGGCGGCGCGGGCGCTTCGCCCAGCTTGCCCTGCGTTAACTCCCAGAGCACCTACAAGTTGTATACAGGGTACAATTAAACCTTCCTGCCAAATTTTGATATATTGATCCTTGTTAAAAATAAAAATACACGTATTTTTTCTTTTATGGTCACTCAGTACTAAAATGTTGAGAAATAGCTTAAATTAATGGACACGATGCGTCGGCCGCGCGTGATGTGCCCTCGCGCGCGCGCCTCATCCCGCGTCACCCCCTCTCATTCCCCCACGTCGCGAGTAACCATTCTGCAACGATTTTAGATGGGATAAAATATATCATTGAAAAAAAATAACACCCATTTTTTTGGTTAAATGGACTCTCCTAATAAGACCTAAGCCCTGGAAAAAATTTGGCAGGAAGGTTTATTTGCACCCTGTATAAAGTGAAAATCTAATATGGTAAATTACCCTTCTGATATCTTCTTTATGGAAGCCAGAACATGTATGAATATAATATACTAGATGACGCCCGTAACTCCGTTGCACCAAAAATCGTTTATCGCACGGGAACCGTACATTTTTCCGGGATAAAAAGTATCATAATAATATGTCCTTTCCTGGGACTCAAAGTATCTCTAAGTATACCAAATTTCAGCAAAATCGGTTCAGCGATTTGGGTGTGAAGAGGTAGCAAATCAAAATATTTATTTCTAAATAGGTTAAAAAAGTTAACACTTTTAGAATGTCTTCATGAGGCCTGCCACCGGTTCGAGAACTAACCCGGCGAGAACCAGCGTAAGAAACTGGCACGGAGCCACCTTTTAGCAAAAAGATGGAAAATTACAATAATAGCTTAAACTAATTTACACTAGGTATGTAAATATCTTATATCTTTAAACGAGCAATTCTTGTATATATGTTACGCTCAAAGACCGAAATCGCTCAATGAGCGAAAAAAATGGCTCACAACGCGTTGTGGTCACAGTGAAACAGCCACGACGCGAAATTCGCGTCGTGGCTCTAATGAAAACGGCCACGACGCGTTCTGACAATCACAAAAAGACCATAACGCGGAATTCGTGTCGTGGCTGATATGCTATTCGTTTTCTTGATTGAATTAATCATCCATAGGTATAGAAGATTATATTTGAATTACCACGCGTACTACAAAATATTATTTCTTTTATAAAATCACTGCATATCAAGTTTTTCATAATTATTTGTAAAATATCCATAGTTCCATAATATCCATACTAATATTATTACTGTCTGTCTGGCGCAACGTGCTATTGTTTGTTATTGTTTTTTTTTAATATAAGGTAATCTGATCTTAATAAATAATAAGTATTTAGTTGTATTTTTATTTATATTATATAATTTAAATATGATACTACTAATTGATGCCCTCAACTATGTTGCGCCAGACAGGCAGACAGTAATAATAATAGTACGGATATTATGGAAATATGGATATTTTATAAATAATAATGATAAACACGTTATGCAGTGATTTAGTAAAAGAAAAAATATTTTGTACCTAGTACACGTGGTAGTTCAAAAATAATCTTCCATAGCTATGGACAATTAATCAATCAAGAAGATATATCAGCCACGACACGAATTTCGCGTCATGAACTTTTTGCGATTGCCAGACCGCGTCGTGGCCGTTTTCATTAGAGCCACGACGCGAAATTCGCGTCGTGGCTGTTTCACTGTGACCACAACGCGTTGTGAGCCTTTTTTTCGCTCATTGAGCGATTTCGGTCTTTGAGCGTAACATATATAATTGGCATCTCGGAATCGGCTCCAACGATTTCATGAAATTTAATATATAGGGACTTTCAGGGGCGATAAATTGATCTAGCTAGGAATCTTTTTTAGAAAATGACATTTTATTCGTGTTTTATCGAATACCGAGCAAAGCTTGGTGAACGTGTGGTAATAATAACAACAACAAACAAGATCACCCATACCTTATCCACCTCGGTCTGAGCGGCCTCCTCCATCTCCTCCTCATCCTCCATGCCGGACATGGTCTCGTCCAGCATCTCCTCAATGATGCCGGCCTTCATCATCTCCTTGCTGAGCTCCTGCATCGTGTGGGCGATCTCCGGCAGACGGAGCAACTGCTGCATCGCTTGCATTACCTGGAAAGGTTAACATGGAGATGGTGTATTGATGTATTAAGAACAACATAAGTATAACTTTGTATTTATATTCAGAGAAGTTGATTTACAGGTAGATGGCGGCCCTATGTGATGGTGTTTTGTCAAACTTAGCCATTGGATCACCACTAACATCAAATTGTCGTCACTCAACCAAAAGATTTCCCAGGTTTTTCAGAGGTTTCCCAGCGGAGACTACTCTTTAGGAATCTGGTTGCCTATGGCAGCTCCAGTTCTAGTATTTGACGTTGTTTTAGGCGTCTAAATGACTCTGGGACAGTTAGCTGAACAGCCAGTTGGTTTGGATGTTTTAGGAGTCGGTTTTTGTAGTTATTGACAACAGATTCGAACGAATAATAATAACAATATTTTTCTATGTTAAAAAGAAACTTGAGATGAAAACACTTTTAAATAAGTAATGCTTAAAATAATTATTCATGTATTAAAAAGAATAATATTATTGCTTACTTTATGTCTTGGTGAAAATAGGAGAAAATATTGCTCCTATTTGTCATTTAGCATCACAAAACATTTAAACTTAAGACCTCTATAAAAGTTTACCTCTGTTGATTTCTGCAATGAACCCGCTACCCTTAGAGTGGCTGAAATGTAAAAATAAAAATTTGCAAAATACAGCATTATCATCATATAACATCAAATAATTGTAGCTGCAGCATTATTTTACATCAAATCACAGACATAGATCAAGATAGATACCGCATGGGTACTTTGTGTGCCATATCCCGTTCCCAAATGAAGAGCAATGCTCGTCTTTCGAAAGTCTGTTCTTTAGTCTGCTATGGGAATCGGATATTGATCAGAATTTTAAAAATGCCTAAATGCCTAAAGGTGCCGTATTAAGCTGTAGAAATTCAAATACAAACATTGGCCTAGATAATAGACACATTTCTTATCATCGGTACGTCACAGTGGTAGGAAAAAAGTGACACGCTCGTTTTCATACAAATGGAGTGACATGCGGTTTGTTAATCTATGTCTGTGCAAGACATAGATTAAGATAATCTATGTCTGTGCATCACATCTATACTAATATTATAATTGGGAAGAGTTTATTTGTTTGAACGCGCTAATCTCAGGAACTACTGGTCCGATTTGAAAAATTTTTTCAGTGTTAGATAGCTTATTTATCGAGGAAGGCTACAGGATATATTTTATCACGCTAAGAATAATAGGAGCGAAGAAATAGACGAAAATGTGGAAAAAACGGGGGAAAATTGTTTGAAAGGGCTTATTTGAACACACTAATCTCAGGAACTACTAGTACATAATGTTTAGAACAAATAAGATGTTATAATTTTTTACTAGCTGTGCCCCACAGTGTTTCTAGGGAAAATAAATTGTGATATTTTCCCACAGTAAAAATTAGCCTATGTATTAATTCAGGGTATCAACTAAATCCACAGCAAATTTTGTTAAAATTGCTCCAGCCATTTAGATGTGAAGTAACAAACTGACAAACTAACACCTTTATAATATTAGTGTGATAGTGTGACAACCACCCATTAATGATTGATTACCTAATTGATTTTTCATCTGCATCTGTACAGAGTTGAGGTGTGCTTTGCTTGTGTATATTTTGTTGACGGCTTTTCGTGACCTGATGATTTCTTTGGCCAATATTGTACACACTTGCTTGTCATTCTTGGTGGCGGCTTCTTTGAGGGATCTCTTTATTTTTTCTTCCTCTCTTTGTATTGCTATATTTTGTAAAATTTTTACATTAGTTTAAGTCCAAAAAATGTTTAAATTACAGTATAAACAAGTTTTCTATGAACTAGCTTGACAAAACTAGCTATTTAATCATATAGCAGTTAGCACACCTAAATACATAGAGATCAACTAGGATAACGGCGCACCCCTCCAAATGACTGTTTCAATGTGTAGTCACATCCCTATGAAAGAGTTTGTATGTAGTAAGTATTCAACCAATCACAGTACACGTTATATTTTAGTTAATGTCACTTATTACCAAGATTTGTTGTTCAACTAATCATAACTAGCCTACTGCGCAAGACAACGCACATAAAACGTTTTGACAACGCACTTGAAACGTTTTGAATGTTGGAGGGGCGCGCCATATTATCGTAGTTGATCTCTACAGTTCTAAGATTTAATACTTCAGTCGGAATTTCCAGGAATTGCTATTGTATTCTATTGTTGTCGCGATCACCGGTGCTCGCGCGGGGCCTGAAGGATTATTAGGTTTCAATAGTTTCAACTAAAACTTGACATATCTGTTTTCTGTAACCTCTCCATGTTAAACCACTGAACGGAAATTAATGGAATTGTAGGGAGATACTTTGAGTACAATTAATAAAGAACATAAAATGGTTTGCATACTGGAAAAATGTGGGGTGTCTTGGTAACAGTAACTGTGCGGAAAGTAGCGCTAGTTAAATATCTAGGAAATAAAGAACTATGCAAATACCTCGTATTTGTCTGTCCAAATTATATCCTTCCTTCCGCAGTTTGTGAGACCATTCATTTACCTAAAAAAGTGAAACCTTGTTTTCAATGTCTTATACGTTAAAGAAGCTCTAAGTACATTTAACAAATTTTTGATATTGAAACAAACCATTTCTTTAGGATTTCTTTCGGGCGATTTTCCAAATAAACCCATTTTTGCAAATTTACGAAAAATATTTAGATTTTTCAGCGATTTGTTTGTGTTTTAGTTGAAATGACACTTGACAATTTAATTTTGACGTATGTAAAATATTTGCCAATTTTAGAAACTAAAATTGCAAAAATATGTAAAAAAATATATTAAAAATTAACAATCGAAATGGGAATTATCTACCTACGGGCCACGAATAAGCATGATTAAATAGGTAGAGTCATGTGGGTCAAGTGTGCGCATTTAAACTTTGATGTTTTAAAAAACTCAAATATTATTAGTACAATGAAACAAAACTGTGTTCGTTTGTAAGACTGTTTATTTGTCTCCAACTTAAACATCACAATAGTATTTTTCAATAGCTTATATTTTAAGAAACTTTAGAAAAAAATAACCCTTCCATTTGCGCACTTTTACCCCAGTATCGGGGTATGTGTACGCAGCACTTCGGGTAAGTGTACGCAACAACAAATTATAAATTATATATTTTGGAACATAATTAATATTCTTTTATAATTTTAATTTGTAACTACTTATAGTTACTTAAACTAATCAACAAAATCGTCTTAAATCAAAATAAGGGAACAATAATTTTCACTTAGAAATATTTAGTTACTTTGTCATACTGTGACTCATACATGTAAATTGTAATACAAATAGCTCTTATAGTTTCGGAGAAAAGTGGCTGTGACATACGGACGGACAGACTGACAGACAGACAGACAGACAGACAGACATGACGAATCTATAAGGGTTCCGTTTTTTGCCATTTTGGCTACGGAACCCTAAAAAAAGTGCCGTGTGCGGAGCTGGTGCACTGTTTTTGCCACCAGACTCCACAAAGGCTTCATTCGATCCAATCTTCAGTCGGTGGTTCAGAATAGTGATGGCCACATAAGGGAAAAGGCTTCTGCGCACACTTAACCTAAAGCATAGGAACTGGGTTATACGAATATCGTTAATTCCTGCATCATCAGAATATCCTAAACAGTGGCAAATAACAAACTTGATATTATGTTGCACTCGATGGCAAAAAGCTTATTTAGAAAAAAAATGCATGTCTACAAAAGATTACAAAATATCGTAAATATTTGAGCAAAAATCTTCATTTATCTGTCAGTCCAAAACGGCGCGCGCACAGCCGCTGGGACACGAGCGCTTCGCAGGGCATACTGTGGGTTATCGAAGAGGGGGGTTGCCGTTCCTCAGCGTCATATATTTTTCGAGATATTTACAATGCGCACGCTTAGACGCTACGCACACTTGACCCACATGACCATATTTGACTGTTTAATCCTTCGATCGCGGATTCTTGGAAATCTATTGTTATTCTATAATTGTTGTCGTGATCACTGGTGCTCTTAATATGGGATCGCTTCCGAATCTCTATAAATAGAAACAAACTTTTTCGAGAGTAATCTAAAGTTATTTCGATGTATTTCTTTCAAATGATTGTCTAAAAATATTTATAATGAGTAAAATAAACTATTTGCAATACAAAACGCTACTGTATACATTCGTGAAATCCAGTAAAATCTTCGAACAAAGCACAAGTCATACTTTGACACGTAGGAAATAGAGCACAATTTTGAATAGCCGAAATAATACTAATAGCTCACAGATTGTTTATTTATTTTTCATTCAGAGTGTGGTCAATATACCAAAGGTCATAACTAACCAAACTTCTTCATACAAAAATATTCTCTAAGTCATCGAAATACGTAATATAATCGAAACAAAGAGCGCGGCCCAGGTGGGCCTTAGTCTTACGGTTGTTGAGAGACAACGTGCCTCTTTGTCGCTCTTTCCGCGCTCTCGCTTGCACTTCAAGCCTTAAATGGAACGCCTCAGAGCGAGGGAACGCCGCATGAACTGTCATGTTTTTCGTGCGCGCACCCCATATCGAATTATAAGACGTGATAACGTCAAAAGTAGTTCGGCTTAAAATACTTAAAACATCGTGTCTGGTCATATTATAGTCGTAATAGTCGAAAATCAAAGAGTAGTACTCCAAAACACAATTTCTCATTTTGATATTGGAGTCAGAACTCAGGGAAAAACTTTAAAAAGGCGAAGTAGCTTACGATGTTAAAATAACATTTTTTTTTTCTTTCACTATCTTTGATATTTATGAAGCAAATCGATGTTCAGAATGTATCAAAAGATTATTAATTATATTGTGTACTAACTAATGCGATGTTACAAAAGCAGATACAATATTAGTTATTCATGTTATATTATCTAGTCCTAACCCCGTCTTAAGCCTTATTTCAACATTATGGGGAAAAAATATTTTCTTGGTAACCCTATAAATGTCTGACCTTTTATGACGATGGTGTCACAGAGTATGTCATACTCTGTGACATCATCGTTTTGCAATGTAGCGTTCAGAAATAAAATTCAAATTTCAAACTAACAATTTTTGAACGTTAAAGTCAATGTCACTGACATGGACTTATTAAGGGCCTCCGAGACGATCAAACGGTTTGACTCAAACACGTAAATTTTGGTTTGACTCAAACCATTTTGATCGTTTACAAAGCTAGTTTGAACGGTTTGTCAAACATTTACGTGTTTGAAGCTCGTTTGATGAAATTTCATATTTTTGTTGTGTTTGACGCGCCGTTTGATCGTATTCCGATGCGTTTGAACAAACTTTATACCATTTTTTGGAGTAGGTACATTATTTTTAACCGACTAAAAATGAGGAGGTTATCAATTCGATGCGTATGTATGTGATATTTCCAGAACTGCCCAGTTTTCGTACATAATGTTAGTCTATATCAGCATCTGAACAAATGTGCAAAATTTCAAAAGTGTATGTATGTTTTATGTTTGTGTTCACATATCTCCGGAACTACAAGTCCGATTTAAATATTTTTTTGTTGTACTATAATAGGTATTGTTTAACTTGGGAGACTTCTGCAAGTTTCATCAAAATAGGCTTAGTAGTTTTTGAGATAGGGAATTTAATTCTCAATTTCGTGTAATTTTTAATCGGTTTTATCTTTTAAAAAATAGTGTTTATTCGTCACAAGACGTGTACTCCACAGCGAGTAAACTGCGCAGTTTCGTTTGACAAACCGTTCAAACCGACATCAAACGGTTGCATCAAACACGTAATGTAGGCACTTCACATGGCTATTTGTATTTGCTATTGGCTATTTGTTGTATTTGGGTGAAATGCAGAATGAATGTACCTTGTCTATGTCCGACCATTAGATGGATATTGAAAAACAATAAAATATATTTATAAATATATCTATTTCTTTGTATGCCATAAAACTTTATAGTAAAATACCCTTACATTACATTGTAATAGGTTTCATTTCAGTTATTATGAATTTATTATAAATTCCACATATTTTAAATCTACCATCATATTTTTTTAGTTTCGTAACATCAGGTTGAGTAACGACGTTTATGCTGAAAATGTACATTATTCTGGTCACAGACTACTTAGAAGATTCTGGTTAAATGCCGCTTCAAAATTGTGAACACTGACTGCTGATCCACACTCGCACGCGACAGCACGCCTCGGACCGCGGCGCGGATCGCGCATATTGCCAAATCCTCGCAAAGTTCGCGACATGTCCGCAGTGTAGTTCGCGCTCATGAGCCGTATTTATCTTACTTTATATTTAAATTAATTTTGCTTGTTGGAAATAATAATATGAAAAGTGAAACCACCACAGTAGCTGCTTTATTATATTTTATATTAATTTAATAAGCGTTTGCGCGCGACTGAGGATGCGGCCGGGGAACCAGCCACGAAGTGCGAAAAATATGCGAATCGGATCCACGTTTCGCGGAAATTCCGCAGCGTCGCGCGCGGTTCGCGCGCGAGTGGGGATGGGGCTTGATAGTCGTATGTCAGTATCAAACAGACTTCAATGTACAGCCGTTTTGTTTTGTAATATTCACGGATCTTACGCAGTGCCGATTTTTGTGCAAAAAAATTATCAGTCTTAATTACGCTCATCTGTGTCATTATTGGTAAGTTTATTTAACTGTTCTTTATTAATTTCTTTTGGAAGATAGATAAAGGTGAACGCAGATTTGGCCGCACCGCACGCACCGCAGTCGCCGCATTTCGAATTCTTTATATGAAGTTATAGGCAAGCTTGCATACCTACCCGCGCCGCAGTCTTCGCAACTTCTACATTCTTAAGAGCCCAGGTAACCCTCGAAATTCTCATACATACGTAATACCAAAATCATTTTGTCATACGAAAATATTTAACATGTTTGAGTTATTTTTCAGCATAAAATAGTAATTACCTAGGTTCCTGAACAAAAATTAACTTCAAAATATTTAAACACTAAAAAATAGAGTAAAACACTCAAAAATGTATAAATAATATTTTGTAGTAAATTTACTATTTATTTATATATTTTTTAGTGTTTTACTCTATTTTTTAGTGTTTAAATATTTAGTAGTAAATTTAATAAGAAAAAATTTTACACAAAAAAAAATTTTTAGTGTTTAAATATTTTGAAGTTAATTTTTGTTCAGGAACCTAGGTAATTACTATTTTAAGCTGAAAAATAACTCAAATATGTTAAATATTTTCGTATGACAAAATGATTTTGGTATTACGTATGTATGAGAATTTCGAGGGTAACCCGGGCTCTTAAGAATTCGAAATGCGGCGACTGCGGTGCGTGCGGTGCGGCCAAATCTGCGTTCACCTTAAATGTGCTTTCGAACACGATTAACTCTCGATTTCGTGAGTGGTATCAACACGAGATTAATTTGAAGTTAGATTTTCTCAGATTTTGTTATCAGTTTCGTTGCGTTTCGTTACTCAGATTCGTTGCGTTTCGTAACTAAGTTTTGTTATTCTTCTGTTACGTTACTGAACTGAGAACCTAAGGCTTAGTTCATAAGGGTCAGACAGACCCACAAGCTCATCGTTTTTTAGGCTTTATGCAGATCGAAAAAAGTTGCATTAATCAATACGCAAAGTTAATGTCATTTGACCTTTTTATTATTTTAAGTTTATTTATTTGTTAAATAGGATTTATAATTTTTGTTATTTTGTTGATTTTTATTACATTTTACCTAAAAACAATTATTTAAAAAAATGTTTTACTTTATTGGTTATACCTATACGCTGTTACAAATAAAAAAACCTATATAATACAATATAGTTTATTGCATTATGAAATCAATACATAAAATAACTAGAACGAGTCCTAAAATATAAGAAAAATATAATCTAATACTGCACTGCATAAGTCTAACATTTCATTTTGCAAAATTTTTATCTTATAGGACATAGGTAATCCATTTTATGAAATGATTTTAATTTGTATATTCATGTAAGTAAAGTATTATAATATAGTCCTCAGTTTTTTAGGACATGTGATCTACGCCTTACTTATTAGTTTCGATACAATTTCGTCACGGATTTTTACACGTCAGTTTAGTTACAATTTCGTTACGGTACATCTATTCTGCATTTCACCCATTTGGCAAAATTATTGACGAATACACAAACAATCAAATATAGGCAAATACGGCCCTCCACACATGGACGTCAAATATCAAACTTTTACTTGATTTTCTTTACTTGCCTATTTGACTCCTTTGATGTGCGTCAAAAACCGACAAAGGTATAGTGCGTTTCATCGAATAGTTCCTTTGCCGTCATGTTGGCATTCCTGTCTGTCAATAATGTAAACAAGGTTGACATGCTCTGCGAGTTTTCATAATTTTACTGTGATTTCGTGAGAAACTCATGATGAAAATATTAAAGAGTGGTGAAAGAATGATGGTGCTAAGACTGAAAGAGTTATGTGAACGTGAAAAACGTAACTAGGCCCCAATAATTCCATTAAACTCGGGTTGCCGCCATTACGGCTTAGTGAAATAGGGTTACTAGCGTCAGTTTAATCACCCTTAAACACAGTAAAACTTATGAATACATGCAGAGCGTGTCTACCGTGTTTACGTGATGACAAAGGAATTATTTGATGAAACGCACTTCTAGTAACGAAAACTACATACACGCAAACGAAGGCGCGGGTAAAAGCTAGTACAATAATATTATCAGGGCGAGCGAAGCGAGCCCTAGTACTTCTCACAACCAGGTGTGTCAAAATGTTTTTGTTTTCGCTTCGTTAAAGAATCGCCAATGAAAATGTATGGAATTGACATAAGCGTTCGTTAATATGACGTTGACGTTCGACTCGTCTTGTGTCAATGAGGGATTTTCTTAACTTTTTTATTTGATTGTCAAACAGTTTCCATTTTAGTAACTAGATGGCGCATGGGTAGACAACTATCGGTAATACCAGGGAATACCATCATTATTTGCTACAAAACTGGGCAAAATAATGTGAAACTTGATAAATTTCAATTTGAAGAAGACGCCATAATATTCCAACGACTAGGATAACAAAGTTATTACAACGATGTTTTAGTTAAAACTCACGGAAGAAATTGGCCAATGATCGCTTAGGTTTAAGATATTTTGATTTATGCCACACTTGACAGTACACCGATATTTTTTAGAAACACGAGCAATATGCATCCGTGATGCCAACCTGCAGATAATTTCAGATCGGTGGGGGAACCAATAGAAAATCTAGAAGTGTTTATCGTCGCGCCGTCTGGTGGAGATAAAAAATAAGAAAATCTCTCATTCCATACAATTTGATCGGCGATTCTATAACGAATCGAAAACGAAAAAGTTTCGACTAAATGGCCTGTACATTTTGTGGTATACTTTACGGACAAACTATCACGCCTATTGATTTGTGCTTTAACATAGTATTTACAGGTAAATGTGTTATCATCAATCAGTGAAGGTGTGATGACGCGAGCCCTCACAAAGCTCGGCTTTTAGCTAGTAAATGCGAAAGTGACTTTACTGGTTACTCCTTCACACATAAAGTACTAAGCGAATCATCATAAAACTTTCATAGGTACACGTTGTCTGGAGACTGGAACTCTGGAGCATGGAGAAGGACATAGGGTACCTTTTATCCCGGGAAAAAGAACGGTCCCTGAGGGAGAGACGTTAACGTAGGCAGAGCCGCGGGCGAAAGATGTACAATTTTCTTTAAGTGCATTTTGTGATAACATATTATCTCCCCTAATTTAAGGTATCACAGTAAGTGTAATGTGGCAGCATTAATTTGCATTAGTGCCAACATGACGGCAAAAGAACTATTTGATGAAACGCACTATACGGATACGTGTATTTGATATTGGTCATATTTGTCAAATAGGCAAATAAGGCCAATATTTGTCAAACATACCGTCTACACATGGTGATTGTTTGGCAAATACAACAAATACGCAAATACAAATAGCCATGTCAAGTGCCTCCATAAGGTTTGAATCAAACCGTTTGGTCGTCTCGGGGGCCCTTTATACAAACAAAATAATAGCGCATATTCACTGGTCGATAGGGCCCGCATGCGAGGTGCGGGAGATTTCTGAAACGCATGCCACGACCAATCAAAATGCGACATTAATTGTCATAGACTCCCCGTGTGCTGTATACCGCACGAGTTAACGACTAATGAAAATGCACCCTTTCCATGGTCACTGCCGGCCTAAGATGCGCAAACGAGAAAATCTCGAGATATCTCACTCTCGTGTGTAGTTAAATAATTGTCGATAACGACATAATGTCAAAATCATTTTTTGACATTATATCGATAGATTTTAAAGACAGATCTACACGAGAAAAAAAGAATGTCAAGTTAGGGTCAATAGAGATGAAGAGAAAAGCATCAAACATCGAGAAAACGTGTAGACAAAATTTTCTCGTTGGCGTATGCTAGCAAAGAGAATATAATCACAACGTTTTATATGCTGATGACTTGATGAGTGAGTGATGACTGACATATAAATAAAAGGAAGTGTCTAGCGTGCCGCTAGCGGTCGTTTAGCGATGCCCGCTAAAATACCGTTGTCGGCATATTAGGGAGGAAATCGCTACTCGCTAGTATGCCGCTAGTGGTATTTTAGAAGGAAGTGGCTAGCGTGCCGCTAGTGGTCGATTAGCGATGCCCACTAAAATACCGTTGTTGGCATAATAAGGAGGAAATCGCTAGTATGCCGCTATTTTAGTTAATGAGCGCTAGCAAACCGATGCAGATGGCGGTAAAATAAGGCATAGTGTTTAGTCTGCTGCTGTAGCTACTCAGGCTTAGCATTACAATATTTTTAACTGACTTCAGAAAAATGAGGTTATCAATTCGACGCGTATGTATGTGTTAATATATGTACCAAATTATGAAATAAGAGGGCAAACGAGCAAACAGACCACCTGATGGAAAGCAACTTCCGTCGTCCATGGACACTCGCAACATCAGAAGAGCTGCAGGTGCGTTGCTGGCCTTTTAAGAGGGAATAGGATAATAGGGTAGAGGATGATAAGGTAGGGAATAGGGTAGGGTAGGGAAGGGAATAGAGTAGAGAATTGGGCCTCCGGTAAACTCACTTACTCGCCGAAACACACGGCGCAAGCGCTGTTTTACGCCGGTTTTCTGTGAGCCCGTGGTATTTCTTCGGCCGAGCCGGCCCATCCGTGCCGAAGCATGGCTCTACCACGTAAAGAACGCGTCTGAACAAATGTGCCAAATTTCAAAAGTGTATGTTTGTACGTTTGTGTTCGCATACATAATATTATCTCCGGAACTACAAGTCCGATTTGAGTAGTTCTTTTTTTGTTGTACAAGGTAAAATACCACTAGCGGCATAATAGCGATTTCCTCCTTATTATGCTGACAACGGTATTTTAGTGGGCATCGCTAAACGACCACTAGCGGCACGCTAGCCACTTCCTTCTAAAATACTACTAGCGGCATACTAGCGATTTCCTCCATATTATGCCGACAACGGTATTTTAGTGGGCATCCCTAAACGACCACTAGCGGCACGCGAGACACTTCCTAAATAAAATATTTTGTATTGTCAAATTGATGGTGTGTTCCAACTTCCAAAACTCTAAACAGGAATTTGCTACCTCAGGTTCATTTAAATTTGGCTGTGGTGACTGGTAGCCACTGATCTCTATTATACAAGTACGCTGGATCGATGATACCCACTTGATTTTTGTGCCTATTTGAAGCGGAATCAGCGCCCCCATTATTCGGGAAGAGAACTAAATTTGACGTAACCATTGGTAACCATGTATGTATTATATTTCTCTATGGCTTAATCGTTTGAATTGTTTTCGTGTTTTTAAAGTGTTTTAAAACGTTTTACGCGATTAAGACATATATAAATAAGTGGTGGTAGTTCATAATTAAACTATGAAAGAGTGTATGTTATGTAAAACGCGGTACAAAAAGGGATGTGGGGTTACATTTCACAAGTAAGTGATTTTAACAGCAAATTTCTACGATATTAAACTTTTATTGATAATATATGCACTTAAAAATGTGGCACTAATCTTATTATACCATGTTCACCACATATTTACCTTTGTTTTACCGATTTTTGATAAACAATCAAATTCAATAGTGCTGCAGTTTTCTGTCGATAAAACTTATCGATATCTATAATAATAGTATTGAAATCTCCGATAACCGATTTTTATTATCAAATACATATTATTATGCTCTTAAAATAATTGACAGGTTTCCGTCTGACGAAGGAAAACTGGAATTATGGTTGAAAAAATTGAAAAGCCTGGTTGGCGTCCGAAAATTACTACTACCGCTTGCTGTTACTATTTGAAGTGTACAAACGTTCTCTGTGAAAATACAAGGCGCATAAACTACCATTTGATCGTGATTATGTTAGGAAAATTTATTTCAGCGTCTACTCTTTCTTGACAGACTGTAACTGTGCAACGGTAACTAATAAAATATAATGTTAATGTATCGCACATATATTTTTATTATTTATACCTTTCCTACTCCACCCCAATAAAAAATGTATTTAAACGTTCTATATTTATTTATGGATCGCACCAATTAGTTAATTTCCCTCGCACTTCTGCAATCAGCGCCAAAATGGCGAAAATCAAATGAGATAAAGTTGTGGCGTGCATGTCGCGCGCCACTCGCAGTCCTCTCCGCTGTGATGTATACACCGCGCGCGCCTCGCGCCTCTGCGCGCAGGCGCCAAACTCGCCGCGCATGCGCGGCGGCCATCGGCGCAGGAGAACGACGAGCCGCGCGATCGGGCCAGTCGACGCTCGCCCGAGTCAGGAATGGTTTTCCATGCGGATTGTAAAAACTACCTCTGCTCTGCTCATTGTGGTAGTGACTAATTATTGACTGTGTGTATTAAACTGCCTGTTGTGATATGACAAATTGGCTAATAAACTTGGTTATCTAATTCGAATAAGTTTTACTCACCATTATCTCACGGCCTACCTATACTGGATGTTGTTCCGCTGCTGTTGCCGCTGCCCTGCTGCACGTCGAGAAGGAGTTTGCTGATGGAAGTAGGTAGGCCGAGTACGAACAACAAGAAGCACCTTTTGAAACCTTCTGTAACTGTTTCGATAACCAATCGGTAACTAGGTACCTACATTCAGAAAATAATATTCGAGATACGCGCCGAGTTACCGGGGCAACAGAAAAAGGGGTGTGGCCCAAATCATAAGCGGTGAGCGTTTTTTATTTTCAATATGAGTGAGCCTAATAACGATGACCGTAAAATCCCCGAGGTGTTACGCGTTGGCGTAAGAGTGCCACCATTTTGGCCCAAAGAGCCAGCTTTGTGGTTTAAACAGCTGGAATGTCAATTCAGCTTATCAGGAATCACTACTGACGAAACCAAATTTAAATACTTGGTAGCACAGCTGGACCACCAGTACGCCGTCGAAGTGAAAGATATTATTCGACCTCCTGAGAAAGGCAAATACGACAAGCTTAAATCTGAGCTGATACGACGCCTGTCTGCCTCACAAGAAAAGCGCATCAAACAACTGCTTATGTTTGAGGAGCTAGGAGATAGGACGCCTCTATTTCTTAGCTCCTATTAGTCTCAGCATGATAAAATATATAAAATGAGCTATCTAACACTGAAATAATTGTTCAAATCAGACCAGCAGTTCCTGAGATTAGCGCGTTCAAACAAACAATCTCTTCCGTTTTATAATATTATATGGTATAGATTAATTATTAGGGTCTAATCACACAGAATACTTATTCACCTCTGTTCAGCTTTAATACGATACATTTTAGTACTACTTTGATAATATTAAAATTGAAATTAGAAAATACAATACAACAAAGTTTTTGTTAGAAGCTCATCTTCAGTTTTGTTTTTAGTTTTTCGTGCTTAGTGGTAACTGGTAAAAATAAATGGATTATTGATAGGTACTGCTACTTCACGTTATCTACGTATGAAATCGTTGTTAATTTATTACGCCTATCTAAATTACGGAGAGGAAGTCTGCAATCTTTAATACAAATATATAGTGTTTATATTATTCAATTTAATATTTTTATCCTAATGGTCCACATTATCTGAATCTGGAAACATTTCATCGACAATAGAAAAGACAGTTGTACATCACTAGTATTCGTTCCGAATACTCCCACTACTGCTATCAGCGCCAATATGGCAAATTTCAAACGTAATTTTTACGTCAAATTTAGTTCCTATCCCGAATAATGGGGGAGCTGATTCCGCTATAGGCACAAAAAATAGCTGTCATTTCAAAGGGTATCATTAGTCCAGCGTACTTTGTATAATGGAGGTCAGTGCTGGTAGCCAATCAATTTTCGTCAAATGGCACTGGATAAAATACTGTCCGAGCTTCGGAACACACCATGTATGACATACTTTTGTGATTTGTCAAACTTTTGGTTTAAAAAAATAAAGTTTACAAATATTTTCGTATTTCTCGTAGTTTTTGAAATATTTTGTATTTAATTATTGAAGTGATAAGTGCTCAAATATTGTAAATACCTGCTGCAGTTCGCAGGTAAAGTATAACTTAATAAATAGTATTTGCAGTGAACTACTACTTTGAGATCGGCATTCGGTTCAGCGCAAAGTTCAGCGAATTTGAAAGTGCGATTTTCCTGAACAAAAATATTTAGTATGAGTATATATATAAATCATAAGTTTTCAAGTACTTAATAATCCTTCATCAAAGTAGTATTTTTGCTGTAAAAGGCGTAAAGGTTAGGAGGTTTCTTGTAAGGGTGGAATGTCAAAACTCAAAACTTATGAAGTTTTTCCCGCCAGGTCTAAACATAAATAATAATTATTAGAGCTGTAAAAGTAACGAAAAAAAGCGTACCCGTATGTATTCGTTACTTTAAATGTTCGTACTCGTTACTATTGTATTGTTACTCGTTACTCGATATAGTTTTGAATTTTGATACTTACCTCATACATAACAACCAAGTTTTGTTGATTATTAGGTTCCGTACGCAAAGGTTAAAAACGGGACCTAATTACTGAGATGTCGATGTTTGTCCGTCTGTCTGTCTGTCTCCAGGCTGTATCTCAAGAACCGCTATAGCTAGACCTCTGAAATTTTTACAGATTGTGTGTTTCTGGTGCCACTATAACAACAAATACTAAAAACAAAATAAAGTTAGTATTTAGGTGAGCCTGCCATATAACAAACATGTTCATATTTGGCCTTTTTGCTCGTAATTCATAATGGCAACATGTAGACACTTGAAATTTTCACAAAATCCTGAGTTACATATATATAATACTTTAATATTTAATTATAAAATTAGAATAAAGTAAATAATTAAGGGGGCTCCCATACAAAGAACACTATTTTTCCCTACTTTCATTCTATCACAGTATGGAACCCTTCATGCGCGAGTCCAACTCGCACTTGGCCGATTTTTTGTATATTTCGTTAATAGTTATTTAAGAGTAACATTGGCCTACAAAAAGGATGATCCATATATTTTTAGGACCATCAAAACGAAATTTTAAATATTTTCTATCTCTGTTAGCTACCACTTTCACAGAGGAAATTGTTATTCGTCTTATCAAAATGAAGCCAATCACGAAAAAATTGAAAATTTAAAAAAAAAAGTTTGAGCGAACCCGGACTATAAAATCTTTTTTCTAAAAAGTTAAATTAAACCTAGAATACTGCAAGCGTTAACGATTATCATCAGCTGGTTAAAACGATATGCTTGTTTCGACATTTTAGTAAAAAAATATATTAAATTAAAAAAACATAGCAACTACGAAAAATGCGAGTAACGAAGCGCATTCGTGAGTAACGTTTAATTACTTGGTACTAGGTGGCGTACCCGTTACTCAGTACCGAATACATACAGTTTGCTACAGCTCTAATAATTATTGCTCTTGCTCAATCACTTCTTCACAGTTCAGACTTCAGTGTTCACTCTTATATTAGTTACATATTACATTGAATTGAAGCCTTATGCACTTAGTACATAGTAATATGTAACTAATTTGCTTAGGACTGCGCCACACCGGTATGGCAGCGGCAAGGCGAGCACTTTTAGTGTCATATGATTTTAAACTTTATCTTCATTATTGTAATACATAGTATCGCTCGAGAATTCTACGGCCGCTCGTGGCCGCTGGTGGTGGCCAAGTGATACTATCATGGGCGTATACAAGGGGGGTGTCCTGGGGGTCCTTCGGCGCGGTACATGTATTTCAAAAAATATTTTTGATTTCCTAAACATGTTGCCTATATGCTGCTGCGGAACCCTTCATGGGCGATTCCAACTCGCACTTGGCCGCTTTCTTACGCTAGGGGACACCCCCCCCTTATCAAAGCTATATATACGCCCATGGATACTATGTATTACAATAATAAAGATAAACCTTTATACTATTATCTGAATACAAAAAATATCAGTTCTTAACCTAATTTGTATTTTTTGCCTTTAAGTATGTTTTAGCGAATGTAATCAATGAAAAAAATAAATAAAGTAAATGTTATTGTGTTAATAACCTAACCAAAAGAAATGAAACACAGATTTTCTTCGAAATATACGCGAAAAGTTTGTGCTACATTTTCGGAAAAGTTAATAAAGTAAGAGCTAAAAAAGAAATTACGCATTAACAAACAGAAGTCTTTGTAAGGCCTAAGAAACTTTCTATTTAAAACCAAAAGAAAATAGGAACGCCATTTATCAGGTACTTACTGCCGAAGCACACAACAAACATGCTCATATTTTTCGGAATATAAGAAAGGATGTGAATAAAAAAAAAGATAATATATTTTATTATTTTGCTACATAAGTGAACAGAAAGAAATGTATGTTTTCTTCAAAATTTTAAAATTTATGAGTGTAACTGAAGTGGTATAGAATAATTAAAAAATGAAAAGCACAACTTTTCAATAGGTAAACTTTTTGGAGTTTATTGGAGTTTATTGGAGTTTACTCCTTAAGAATCGATTTTCATATATAAGGCGCCCGGTATGAGAAAAATCCGAGGGGTAAAACCTACTAACAAGTAACGAAATCGTGTCACGTTTTTGGTGCACACCCTTAGTGCGCAACTTTCTAATTTGGCTGTGAGTGTATTAAGACCATAAAGGTAATATACCTGTCGGAATATTATATTATATTATTATATTCCGTTAGGTATATTAACTTTATGATTAAGACGTACATATGGTATGCTGTATAGGCAACTATACCTATATACTATATGTTATTGGGCTTGTTTGTTTCTTAAAATTTAGTTTGTTATTATTTTTAGCAATATTCCGCGAAAAAACTTCCACCTTTAAGTAAATGAGTGAGTGCACGCATAGGCATTCGTACAGCACCTCCCTCCTCCCACACTGCCTATGCGTACACTCGCATGCAAGAACTTGCAAACACCACCACCACACAAGCAATAAAGTTGGCAAATCCGTGCCACCATGCAGGTTGAAAACCTCGACGCGCGTTTCGCTCCAACACCGGAGCATCCTCAGGATGTGGACTCTACAAACAATGTCCGTCAAGCTTGACGGACGTTGTTCGTGCACTCACTCATTTACTTAAAGGTGGAAGTTTTTTCGCGGAATATTGCTAAAAATAATAACAAACTAAATTTTAAGCTATGGATTTCCGCAAAGTAACGCCTGATTCTATTAACTATTGTTTGTTTCTATCAGTGTTGATGTAATTATATTGCTATTTTTGTTATAAATATCAATAATTAATATTGTTATTGTGAAGTTATAATTTTTATCATTATACTGGCTAAAGTGAACTAAAAGTATTTTGAAATAACTATTGCAGAAAGGGGTGTAGATAATATTGCGGCAACATCTGATTTCATATTATAATATTAATCTTTTTTCAGTTGAATAAACTCTTTTTGCGTATGGTTAGATACTCGTACTTAAGGGGCCGGGCTACCCTCGAAATTCTCATACATACGTAATACCAAAATCGTTTTGTCATACGAAAATATTTAATTTTATTTTATTAAATATTTTATTAAATTAACATGTTTGAGTTATTTTTCATCTTAAAATAGTTTAATACTAAAAAATATTTTTAGAGTTGAAATATTTTGTAGTAAAATTAATATTTATTTATATATTTTTTAGTGTTTTACTATATTTTTTAGTGTTTAAATATTTAGTAGTAAATTTAGTAAAAAAAAAATTTACACAAAAAAATTTTTTTAGTGTTCAAATATTTTTAAGTTAATTTTTGTACAGGAACCTAGGTAATTACTATTTTAAGCTGAAAAATAACTCAAACATGTTAAATATTTTCGTATGAGAAAATGATTTTGGTATTACGTATGTATGAGAATTTCGAGGGTAACCCGGGCTCCGTCGGAGCTGATACACTTTTTTATTTATGTTATCAGCTACACATTCCTTTTTTTCTTTTCAATTTTGATCCACTATTACGGAAATCGGAAGAAATCCGCCCAGCCATTGTACTATCAAGAAGTTGATTCCTATGCAGATCGGGGACCTACGTAGTTTTTTTTTTATGCAATAAGGGGGCAAACGAGCAAACGGGTCACCTGATGGAAAGCAACTTCCGTCGCCCATGGACACTCGCAGCATCAGAAGAGCTGCAGGTGCGTTGCCGGCCTTTTAAGGGGTAATAGGGGAGGGTAGGGAAGGAAATAGCGAAGGGTAGAGAAGGGAAAAGGGTAGGGGATTGGGCCTCCGGTAAACTCACTCACTCGACGAAACACAGCGCAAGCGCTGTTTCACGCCGGTTTTCTGTGAGGACGTGGTATTTCTCCGGTCGAGCCGGCCCATTCGTGCCGAAGCATGGCTCTCCCACGTCAAAAACGTTTGGTTGCGTTACGTCAAACCCAGCCGACAGATCACAATTAACATTGAATTGACATATTCGACCAAATAACGTTGGTCTATCAACTGCATAGGAATCAATTTTCTCAATGGTACATACTCAGTCCGGACCAACGCCTACAACTTTACAAAGCGCAGGTTCGGCCTCATATGGAATATTGTTCTCATCTCTGGGCAGGGGCGCCAAAATACCAACTGCTCCCTCTGATGCATCGTATCCATCGTATCCGCTCGAATTGTTGATTACCACCCTCATCACCTCTGTGAGTGGCAGTCTTCCACGATGCGTTTCTCGTGTAACTTTCTGCCGCGCACTGTAAAGCCGGCTGTACACTCTCGCCGAGACACAGCGAGGCGGCCCGAGTGCGAGAGTGTAAATGGGTGCGCTCGCCTCGTCTCGCCTGTCTCGGACTCTCTCGGTCCGGTGTCGGTATTTTGCGCCCGAGACAAAGGGCCTCGCGAGGAAAGCGAGCGCATTACTGTACGCGTTTTCCACCACTAGTCACGCCACTAGACAGTGCAGATCAGAAAAATAACAATAATAAGTCATTATTAGTCATTATCTGTGAGAAATAAAATTAATGATTACAATGATATCTTTCGATGCATGGTGAATGGTGATCATTGATCGTAGAATACGTTTTCGCCATTTTTTTATTTTTATTGTGTAAATATTTTGGTAATTACTAATTATTTATAATAGCACAATACACAGAAAGCTACGGCAGCTGCAACAGAAGTGTTTTTGTCCATCTCATAGAGAAAAATAATGGTCCATCTTCTCTTAGCTTATAACTGCGATTGAACTAAGCGAGAATGTACATGATCGCACTCGGGAAAGGGGTTCTCACACGAGACTCTCGCCCGAGAGCTCTCGGCGAGAGTGTACAACCGACATAAAACTCTGGAACGAACTGTCACCAGCAGTTTTTCCGGACCTATACGACCTGCAAACCTTCAAGAAAAGAGCGTATTCCCTCTTAAAAGGCCGGCAACGCACCTGCAGCTCTTCTGATGTTGCGAGTGTCCATGAGCGATGGTAGTTGCTTTTCATCAGGTGACCCGTTTGCTCGTTTGCTCCGTTATTATATAAAAAAATAAATTAAAAAAATACTGTACAATTTCTATTACATTATGTTTTTGCGATGGCTCTAATTTAACTCATCAATCCCCAAGCTGCTCCCGGCTGCCACATAACAATTGAAAATCTATTGTGTCTGCCATTCCCATGATCGAGGTATTAAATATTTTGTCCTGCTTCCCCTGCCCTCAAATATTTTTCAACTTCTGTATACTCTTTGCTAATATTTCAGATTATACATATTAATTGCAATTCTTGTTATTTTAAGACGATTATCTTTTTACATAAAATATGTACATAATTAAGATTTAGAAGCATTTTATTAATTAAATAATGTACCTATTTTGAGTAAAATCTTATCAATTGCATCACTTACGTCAGTGAAATTTATGCAAATATGTACTTTGTATACAATGTGCATAATACATTAGAATTTTTATCTCAGCAAACAAAAATATCAAGTGTAATATTACTTTAAAACTTGTTTTTGTTAGATAAACATCGGTATAAAATTAATGAAGATTAATTATAAATAAGAATAATAACTGTTTTATTTCTGAATTAATTTGAAACAAATATTTTCAGAAAGTCTAAGGGCCGCGCTCATCGGAATGGCAGCGGCGCGGCGCGGCTAGTATTTTCAGTGTCATATGGTTTTAAACTTTATCTTCATTATTGTAATACATAGTATCACTTGAGAAACCGCCCTTGGCCACGAGCGGCCACGAGTGTACATGGGCGGCCGTAAACTTCTCGAGCGATACTATGTATTACAATAATGAAGATAAAGTTTAAAATCATATGACACTGAAAGTGCTCGCCTCGCCGCTGCCATTCCGGTGTAGCGCGGCCCTAAGCAAATGTAATAACTTAAGTAATTATAAGTATATGGGAAAGTGTGTCTGTCTGTCTTCCACCTCTTCGCGCCCAAACCACTAAACCGATTTAGATGAAATTTGCTTTAGAGATACTTTGAACCCGGTAAAGGACATTGGATATTTTAATATTATGGAAAAAATGTACGGTTCCCACGTGATAAACAAATTTTTGCGCAACAGAGTTGCGGGAATCTACTACATACCTAGGTCTAAAATAAATGTACATAATGGATATATCTATTAAGGCGCTATATATTGAAAAAAACTGTCCTTTTTGACGTACTATACTATACTATATAGGACCCTCAGAAATATTACAAATCTGGTAATGAGATATACATATCTTCATAGCCTTATCTAGGTTTGAGAAGAACTAGAAACACGATTAATGTATTTTGCCTCGATACATTTAATTTTCGAAATAACCTCTTAAAAATACGAAATTTGAAGATTATTTTTAAACGAAAATAGATGTATTGTAGAAAATTATTCTAATTAATAGACACCTTTGCAACTCAAAATCGTATAGAAGCATTTTGCTTAAATGATCCTAGTTATTTTTTAAATGATTATAATTACGTTTTGTCGCATGTTTTCCGAGCGAGCTGATAGCTTCTGGCCGCAGCGTATTCACGACTTTATAGTCATACAAATCTATACTAATATTATAAATGCGAAAGTATCTCTGACTGTCTGTCTGTCTGTCTCGCTTTCACGCCAAACTGAACCGATTGTAATTAAATTTTGTACACAGATCCCAGATGTTCCAAAAATTCATAACAGATGGCGCTAAGAGTCGCCTATATCTCGCTATCGCTTGCTCATGCGTCTTTCTATAAGAGGTGGTACCATGTTTAGTTGCGTTTTTCGATTCATTCGATTGTTATACATAACTCACTACTCAGTACTTTATCTATGCAGTGACGTAACCGTAAACCTACCAATGATAAATAGTTTATGGGTAATGCTAAATTTGTGAAATGGGGGCTAAAATATAAGCTTTAACATTTGGTATAAAGTTTAATTTTAAAAAATGAAATATTATGTGCACACTGCACAGATGTTTTGGGTTTTTTGATTTAAGGGGTACCACTGGTTTTCAAAACTTTAAATTTGACACCAATTTTATTGACACCGCGCGCTATAAACTGAAATCCACGCGGACGAAGTCGCGGGCAACAGCTAGTTAAGTATAAAATTGCCCTTACGGTATAATTTATTTTCGATATATCGCCTTAATTGACGGTTTTACAATACAGTACTTTAGTAATAATTTCATTAGAAATTATAGGAAAATTCTACAAACAAAACATAAAAAGTTAATCGTTTTTTCTTTCTCCTGAAAGTTCTCGGTAAAATAGGCATTAGGCAGGTCTACTGCAGTTAGGAGCAGTTGGTTTTTCAATGACGATGAGTACCTACCTACATTTTTAGGAATCAGGTTTTGGGGTATGTTCACAAATAACGTAAGTAAGATTTTGGCGATTAGGCATGATGCTTGTTTTTTTTTCTTATTGGTAATTGAAAGACCCTTAAAAAATGGAAACATCGCTGAAAGAATGACTCTGATAGCTTAAAAATTCACCAAGATATGACAATTTCTTATTTCAATCTCATAAAATAGAACTGCCCGAAACGCTCCATACAAAGTGCTACGAAAGACTGACGTCACTCTTTCGTAGTTTGTACGGATCGGGAGAGAATTTTGTTCGGTAGGTATATTAAATATTGCGTTTATGAAAGTGGTTTTATAACAAAAGTTGCTTTTAATTGCATAAGTTATCGAATGGTATACAAATATTAAGAGATTTAATTGAAAAAAAATCGACATGATTATCCAACTTTGAAGGCGCATAACAAAAAAAATACAAATGCTATCAAGCTGAAATTTTGGGAACACTTATTTTTTACCGTGATTTCTAACTATAGTAAAAATCGTTGATCCATTTGAGATCTATGTTGGAGAAGAGTCCTTGAAATGTTTGTATTTATGGGGATGGGTTCACGTTCAACACGTCTGACACGTGTAATATTTTTTTTACTAAAGGTTTTCGTTGCGTAACTTTTACTAAACATATGAGGCAAACTTCTAGAGTCACGATTTTTAAATATTATATTGTAATGTTAGGAAAAAAATGTACTTAATTTAATTAATATTATACCTCCCTTCATATAAAAAATCGATATTTCAGAGTTTGTCGTCCTAAGAGTTATCAATGGGGTCCCTACTTTTTTGTCCCAGGTCCAATTACTTACCTAGCTACGCCACTGATCCTACTCAGTGGTTCTCAATATTTTTTGGCGACGAAACCCTTTTAGGAAGTCACTGTGTGACGGACCCCAAAAAAACGTTTTGAATGAATTGTATCAATACAGCGGGGCTAAAATGGTCGCTTTGTTGTATCATGATATGAATCATAATATGATTCAATTCTTTAAAATCGCAAAGTGCAACTCTGCTTGCAATTCACTTCTGTATTTTTGTACTGATTTGACATTTGTCAGTTTGACAGTTTTGACAATTCATTTGCTGAATTGATTGAGAGGAATTGCTAAATGTTACCATTTTAGCCCCGCTGGTGTCTGATGACATGATTTCTAAAAAAAATATGTACGGTCTATAGCTAGCGGAGCCACTACAAGGCCTTTGCTCCACAAAGCATACTTTGAGAATGACTGCCTTACACATTTATACAGGACTAGACGTTCCGCGCGGCTTCGCTCGCGTAAATTTGATATTTCACGGAAAAATGAGTCCACAAAAAAGCCTATAATCTTTCACGTGGTCTACTTCTTATCTGATCCAAATAACAAAAAAAAAATGCTCTAGAAGTTCGTTAGATAATCCCTTTCAAATAATTTTCCCCGTTTTTTCCACATTTTTCTCTATTTCTTCGCTCCTATTATTCTTAGCGAAAATATAGCCTATAGCCTTTCTCGATGACTGGGCTATCTAACGCTGAAAGAATTTTTCAAATCGGACCAGGAGTTCCTGAGATTAGCGCGTTCAAATAAGCCCTTTCAAATAATTTCCCCCCGTTTTTTCCACATTTTCCTCCATTTCTTCGCTCTTATTAGTCTTAGCGTAATAAAATATAGCCTATAGCCTTCCGCGATAAATGGACTATCTAACACTGAAATATTTTTTCAAATCGGACCAGTAGTTCCTGAGATTAGCGCGTTCAAACAAACAAACAAAGTAACAAACTCTTCCGCTTTATAATATTAGTATAGATGTAACAAAAGTAAGTAATAACTGATAATACTTTAGGGTGTGTCCCCTGCATAGAATTCACCGTGAAAGTAGCAGCGCTGAAAGACACTTTTTTCACCTTTGTATGGAAAAATATATGACGCATGGGCGCTTGTCACAAAACTGAAAAAAATGCTCTTTCAGTGCTGCTGCCTGCTACTTTCACAGTGAACTCTATCCCACCAAAACATGAAAATATGTAAAAGGAGCCAAGCAAAATGTTGCATAGCTATTCAATAAGTACTTCTGTCGTAAAAAGTTTTCAGATCACATTCAAGCCAAGCCTTCAACTTATTTTGTAATTTAAATCAACATTCAGTAAATGTATCAATAGATTTCTTTATTTTATAATTATTATAGTGGCTTGAGATTCGGTGCCTCCGGCAGAATTAGGTCTTGTTTCGTTCTTTTTAGTTAACATTTTTTGCAGTCGGGTTTTTTGATTTTTTAATTAATTTATTTTATTTGCGACTTTTTAGTTGTAGTCATCTAACCATTTTGACAATCTAAATTCTAATAAAAAATTGAAAAACTACCGTGCTGATATAACCATATATCGTAGGTACACTTAGAAAAGTGTAGGTACCTACAATACGTTATAACAGGTACATAGGTTTGGTACTTTGTCATTGAATTCATCTTGTTTCAGTAATGTCAGTTAATTTTTAATTAATATTGGATTTATCCATGCAGGCGGATTTTGGTTTTTTTCTTATTTTATTACTAGCGGTCGGCCGCGGCTCCGCCCGCGTCGGATGTCGGTGAGCTCTGCAAAAAGCATACCAAGACTCGGTCAGCAAAATGATTCCCAGGTCAATTCAGACTCCGACACTAACATCGACGACGCAGTCATTATACGAGTACGCAGGCTGCACCCTGCACATAATATTATTATGTGATATTATTGTCTTCCTGAGCACGCGGGCGCACCCGCCTTGGTGACGCCAACTATCGTAATATTTTAATTTCGCCATAATTTCAAAACCAAATGTCCAATTTTATTCATTCAAAGAACAAATATTATCTACATAAACTGTACTTAGTAATGGAATAATTTATTTTGATAATGATTAAAAGAATGAGTAAAATAAACGCGTTTTAATGTAGTCCAAAAAAAATTTAAGATTTTTAAATAAAAAAATGGTTATTGTGCCTCACTCGACATTTTGTAGATATTTGTAAGCTCTACAATTACTTAGAATTTTATGGTTCTATCTTTTATAGTTTAGGCAGCGTACGTAAAATAAGTAACATTTCTGGTTGATTTTTTACACCTTGCGTCCGAAGAACCCTAGTATCTTACGGTACCCTATTTTTTTCCAAAATAAAATTCAGCCTATGTTCAGCAAAAATAATGTAGAATTCCAATGGTAAAAGAATTTTTCAAATCGGTCCAGTAGTTTAGGAGCCAAACAAACAAAAAATCAAATCTTTCCTCTTTATAATATAAGTGTAGATTTTTTGTTATTTTTAATATTAAAACTGCAAGTTATATACATATTTAGAATCACTCGATATGCTTGGTAGAATTTTTATTTTTTTTACCTCACAATATGGCGTCAAACATCTGCCATTTTAGTTTTTTTTCAATGTCACCTATCTAAGAACACTTGGGTCATTAAGACAAATCTAACGATACCTCAAATGTGAAAATCCGTTCAGCGGTTCTGAAGATACAAGGTAAGGAAGAATATTACAAACATACAAGATACGCGCTAAACACATAACTCTCCCGGCAGTCGGGTAAAAATTAAATAAACTTATTATTTAAGGGGGGCTCCCATACAAATTTACGGTATGGAACCCTATGTACGCCAGTCCGACTCGCACTTGGCCGGTTTCATAATTTTTCCTTTCGTTGTGAATAAAGACCTATCCGAGTACCAAACTTCAAGGTTCTAAGTCTGCTAGAAGTACCTTAGAATTTTGATGATCTATATGTCAGTGAGTGACAAAATGTAGTAACTTTGACCATCCGTAACTCTTAAACTATTTATTGAAATTTCGTGTAATTTGGAAATTAAACTAGTTTTAATACTTGCTCCTAGTGACCGAAATTTTAAATCCCTACCTTTGTTAACATCGAAGATAAAGGGGATGTGAAATAGCCGCGAACCGCTTCGAGAAAAGTATGGTACGGCCGTGCCTTTGCTAAAAAGCTTGGCTGGGGCACTGCCGTGCCCCCAGATACAATACACAATAAAGTATTATCACTTAGTTTCGTTACAACTTGTAGAAGGATCCCGACCAATTCACCAACAAAGCAAGTTCAACGCTCCTTTCTTCCTTTTGTATGTCACTTGTGCCCTATTCAATGATGATGTGTAGTAAAAATAGCCATTTGTGGCCAATTTAAGTTGATTTAGGTGTGCGGGTCACTTGTTGACAGACTTTATGAAATCCATACTAAGATTATAAATGCGAAAGTGTGTCTGTCTGTCTGTTAAGCTTCACAACTAAGCCGATGAACCGATTTGGATGAAATTTGGTATATCTATACTAATCTATACTAATATTATAAAGCGGAAGAGTTTGTTATTTTGTTTGTTTGTTTGAACGCGCTAATCTCAGGAACTACTGGTCCGATTTGAAAAATTCTTTCAGTGTTAGATAGCCCATTTATCGAGGAAGGATATAGGCTATATTTTACCACGCTAAGACTAATAAGAGCGAAGAAATAGAGGAAAATGTAGAAAAAACGGGGAAAATTTTATTTGAAAGGGCTTATTTGAACGCGCTAATCTCAGGAACTACTAATCCGATTTGAAAATTTCTTTCAGTGATAGATAGACCATTTATTGAGGAAAGCTATTGACTATATTTTATTACGTTACAATTAATAGGAGCGAGGAAATGGAGGAAAATGTGGAAAAAACGGGAGAAATTATATGAAAGGACTTATTTGAACGCGCTAATCTCAGTGACTACTGGTCCGATTTGAAAAATTCTTTCAGTTTTAGATATCCCATTTATCAAGGAAGGCTATAGGCTATATTTTATCACGCTAAGACTAATAGCAGCGAAGAAATCGAGAAAAATGTGGAAAAGACGGGGAAAATTATATGAAATTGCTTATTATCTTAAGAACTACTGGAGCAATTTTTATGTTATTTGGCAAACATGAATAATAGACCACGTGAAGGGACATAGGCTATTTTTTGCGGAAAAATGTACGGTTGCGTGAAACTCCTAAATTACGCGGGCGAAGCCGCGTGGAACAGCTATATTATTATAAAGCGGAAAAGTTTGTTAGTTTGTTTGAACGCGCTAATCTCAGGAATTACTGGTCCGATTTGAAAAATTATTTCAGTGTTAGATAGTCCATTTATCGAGGAAGGCTATAGGCTATTTAAGCTAAGATCAATAATTGAAGAGAATAAATAGAGGAAAATGTGGAAAAAACGGTGAAAATTATATGAAATGCTTATTATCTTAAGAACTACTGCAACAATTTTTATGTTATTTGGCACACATGAAGAATAGACCACGTGAAGGGACATAGCATAGGCTATTTTTTTTTTGCGGAAAAATGTACGGTTTCCGTGAAATGCCTAAATTACGCGGACGGGGCCGCGCGGAACATCTAGTATGTAGGTAAGTCCCGGTTAAGGACATAGGATAATTTTTGTTGTTGAAAAAAATGTACGGTTCCCACGCAATATACGAATTATGTTGCAACCACCAATTGTGTACCACCCGTTGGAAAGTGCAGGTGACTGGGCGTCGCTAGTGTCGCCAGTTGTATTGGCGCGTGTCCAAACTTTCATTTGTAAACAAACGGTGGCTAACGAGTTATCTAGTCTAGCTAATTATGGAAAAATAGTCTAAATAGTTTCGTAATAGTTCTAGTTTATTAAAAGTCTAAAATTTTTTTTAAAAGTATTTGGAGGACGTTCCCATGTTTAGAATTCTGTCTGTCTCTGTGGATTGTGTCTGTCTGTCTGTTACCTCTTCACATTTGTGTGCCAAAGCCTATTTATTATAAGGTCAATGATTTCATAAATGATGGCACATCTTGGGTGTAGGATGGCTGCTTGCAAGGCTACCTACACTGTTGTATGACTTACAATTATGTATGTATCTTGACACTGTATATTTTAAGCTACAGCATTGTAAATTTTATTTTAAAAGATTTTTTCTCACTTTTTTTATTAAGAAAGTGGGCCCCGTGCGAGTTTCTTACGCCGGTTCTTCTCGCCGGGTTAGTTCCCGAACCGGTGGTAGGCCCCAGTAGCATTCAACGTTTTGAAAGCATTTTTTTAATCTGTTTAGTATTTATAAAACAATTTTTATTTTTATTATTTTTTTACAGGCCACAGCCATACCGCTGAACCGATTTTACTGAAATTTGGAGATTCAGCAAAACCGGTTCAGCGACATAAGTGTGAAGAGGTAACAGGCAAACAGACAGATAGACAGCCACACTTTCGCATATTTATAACATGGATGGAAGGCCAAAAATAAAAACTAAGTTGGATACCATTGTAAAATTTCTTCTGCATTAATAACATACATTTCTAAGGAAAAAATGTTTCTAATCATGAGAAAAATTTTTTTTGCACTGGAAAAAGATTTTGCGTCAGTTGATTTAATTCTTCACATATTTTGTTTGTTTACAGATTAAGAATTTTTTGGCTGGCTGAAAAGGTATGTGCATATTTTAGTATTTTAAAATTCTAAACTTATTATATTAGTCACAACGTATTCAGAGTTTCAGACCGAAAAATCTTTATAAAGAAAAAAGTTACACCACAAATGAAGTGGACAACTATTTGAAAATAATTGACGTTTGTTGCTTAAAAATGGAGGCTTTAGGCCCGGGAAAATAATTCAAAATAAAAAATGTTCAGTTTATGTATAGCCAGATGATGAATCGAATTAAAGGTTTGTTTAAATCAGGGGTTCCCAACCTCGGGGTAATTACCCATTACCCTCGCGGGGGTAAAATTGCTATTCTAAAGGGGTAACAGAGGACCACCTCTTTATAGACCACCGTTTTAAACAAAAAATTCTGCCAATTTATCTATTTTAGGTACCAACCTAAAAATCCTAAAATAATTGGCAGAAAAATTTTATAAACAGGGGGGGGGGGGGTAAAATCAGTTTCTCTAACAGGCCATAGGGGTAACAGCTCTAAAAAGGTTAGGAACCACTGGTTTAAATTATAAGGCAAAAAATGAGTGATTGCCCTTTTGTTATAAAATGTTAGACCCACTTGTACCTCTTCAAATAAAATTCGAACCTCAAATGTATGAATGGTCCCAAACTGTGTGGTGCCATTTAAATATTTCAACGTAAATAAAAATACGCATTATCATATTATTTTTCGTCCTAAATATCTAAAATAATAGCGCCGTGTTCCAATGACCTCAGAATAACCAAAACAAAGTTGTAGTGCGTAAAACGAACTTGTTCTACATTTTTTGTTTACATTTTTAATAGAAAAACATCATTCAATTAATTAAATAAAGAATGTCAATTAATAAAATAAATCCATACTAATATTATAAATGCGAAAGTGTGTCTGTACTCTGTCTGTCAGTCTGCCTGTCTGTCTGTCTGTCTGTTACCTCTTCACGCTTGAACCACTGAACCGATTTTGCTGAAATTTGTCGTGGAGATACTTTGAGTCCCGAGAAAGGACATAGGATAGTTTTTATCCCGGAAAAATGTACGGTTTCCGCGCGATTAACAAATGTTGGCGCAACGGAGTTGCGGGCGTCATCTAATAAAGACGTAAAATTGTATAACTTACGTATTTGGTTATAAATCCGCGATTGACAACATCTGACACGTCGTCATTGTCAATCGCGGCTTATATAGAAAATTACAAGTTTTTGACAGGGAGTCAACGACCGCTACCGCCATGTTTCGCCGAGTACAGTATAGTATAGTGCTTAGTCATTGAATTCGCTAATTTCGAATTTCGATATCAAAGTTAAGCAACCGCCATGACACTAAGCGATTTACGCATGTAAAGTCAAATTCCCTGGATATATTTTTTTCTGCCTTATCGGTTTATAATATGACGCCAAATTGGGCCCAAAAAATTGGGTGCAATATCCAAGTCATTAGTCATTCCGAGTTCAAAATGATCTTTGATTTAGATTTTTGACCCGTAGTTCGAAGTCTATTTTTTAATGAAATAAGGGGGCAAACGAGCAAACGGGTCACCTGATGAAAAGCAACTTCCGTCGCCCATGGACACTCGCAGCATCAGAAGAGCTGCAGGTGCGTTACCGGCCTTTTAAGAGGGAATAGGGCAACAGAGGAGGGTAGAGATGGGAAGGGAAGGGAATAGGGGAGGGAAGGGAAGGGAACAGGGTAGGAGATTGGGATCTGTCAGGTAATGTATCTTATCTAGGTTTTTTGACTTAAATCGATCCTATGCGGCTAGTTATTTCGAAACCAATGGAAGGTTGTATGAAGGTGAACTACTTGATTTAAGAGCTACATAGTTTTCTGAGGTTTATTTTCCGTTTGATATCAATTTAATTAGAATGTAAACAAACATTTACAGGAGTTTATATGGAATTACATATCTTAAAAATGACGCAATTTATGAATGACCCCTAAGTTTTTTCCCATTGTTCTTTATTTCACATCCTTCTTGTAAATTAACGGGTGACCGCAGAATTTTTTGTATAATAATAATGACAAATTATATAAATGTGACTGATAAAATTAAAACATTTACGGTCGCACTCAGAATTCAGATTTAATTTAATGATGAAACTTCATTTCAATGAAGAGTTTGACAGATAATGTATGGATTTTATGTCAAAATCTTCATTTAATGACAGTTATGTAATTAATTGAAGAAGAAGATTAAAGTTAGTAATTATCGTCTCTGAGTGCGACAGTTATTTGACAAGCGCAGTAAAATTCTTGTAACAACAATGTAACACCTCCGTGGTCCAGTAGCTTAGATCGTGGCTCTTTACTCGGAGGTTGTGGGCTCGAGCCTCGGTGCTCGCGTTGGTAAAATCTTACCTAGTTCGGTTAGGACAATGCAGGCTGATCACCTGATTGTCTGACAAGTAAGATGATCCATGCGTCGGATGGGCATGTAAAGTCCTGCGCCTGATCTCTGGCCAGTATTTGGATACTAGATGACGCCCGCAACTCTGTTGGACCAAAATTCGTTTATCGCGCGGGAACCATACATTTTTTCAGTGTAAAAATTATCATAATATTATGTGTCTCGAAACTCAAAGTACATACGGTATTTCCGTACCTAATTTCAATTGAATCGGCTTAGAGGTTTGGGTGTGAAGAGGTGACAGACAGACAGACAGATACACTTTTGCATTTAATAATAATTATAATATAATATAATTTGTAATATTAACATGGATAGGTATGGATTAAAAGTGTATGTTGATATTGGTCGCACAGAACTAGATCTTGTTAGTCTAGAATTTAATATAGATCTACTAAATCTTGTCCTAAGATGTCAGGTCATAGACCATAGTGTATCAGAGGGCCAGGGTGCTTTGACGTCATGTCAGTACACGTTCAAATTTATATTACCTCTAATAGATCCTTACACTAACCACATAAGCACCATTATCGTGTACATTTCGATGTCAAAATTGATAAATTTCTCATTAAATGACGTAACATTTTTGTGCTCTGCAAAGATGGTTGTGTCATTGTTGAAAACTATTGTGTACTAGATAACGCTCGAAACTCCGTTGCGCCGTTCCTTTGTCGCGCGGGAACCGTACGTTTTTAAAGGAAAAAAAGCATAATCAGTTTAGCGGTTTGGGCACGGGCGTGAAGAGGTAACAGACATGCGCTCTGAAGTCTGAACGGCTACTAGGACAGAACTCGTCAATATCCTTTGACGTAATTTAAGGACGGCCCGTCACATTGTCGCGTTCGAATTTCAAAAGACTGATGGCCACCATGCATGTTAAGTTAGCGAGTAATTGCGTCCGTTCCGGCGGATGGGGTGTAATGATAGCTCGCACGAACGGTGACCACGCGGTGGACAAACGGCGGACATTGTGTTTTCCAATAGGGAATATTACGCAAAGGTAGGAGCAGAGTTCGCTACTAGCATATACAGTAAATAATATTTACAGAAACATTGAACTGAAGACTTTGACGACCTCTGTGGCTCAGTGGTGAGCGCGTTGGTAGCTCAAGCCGGGGGTCGCGGTTTCGAATCCCGCCGACGGAACAGAAAGTTTTCGATGTTCCTGGGTCATGAACATAATTTTTTTGAACTCAAAAGGTTCGAACTCTCGAAGGCTTGAAGGCTCAAAGTCAGACTTTGAGGTTCAAAAAATGTTTCACTTCAAAGTTTGAGATGCAAACTTTGTCTTTAATAGTGTAGACTTTAGTCTGAACCATGGTGTTAACAGTCATAAGCTATAACCAGTTTGATGGAATGACTCCTACATGATCATTACTCGGAAACCGGACTTTTTCCAGGGTTTTTATTCAAGTGTCTGCTTTTTTGCCTCTGATGCGACTTCTATGTCAAGGACATAAGGATACTTTTGAAAATGTGTGATGAAATCACTCTGAATGAAGTCCTAGCACCTGCGGGGCTAAAAATATGGTCACATAAGCAATGAGGGATTTTTTTAACTTTTTAATTTGATTGTCAAACAGTTTCCATTTTATTAACTAGATGGCGTATGGGTAGACAACTATCGGTAATACCAGGGAATACCATCAATAATTGCTACAAAACTGGGCAAAAGAATGTTAAATTTGATACATTTCAATTTGAAAAAGACACAATGATATTCCAATGAATAGGATAATGTAGTTATTATAACGATGTTTTAGTTAAAACTCACGGAAGAAATAGCCCTATTTATCGTTATTCACACCAAATGTCACAGGAATTATATATTTTGGTTTTGACACCATCTTACCTGCACTTGTGCACGATAACGGATATTTAATGGCCAATATATTACCAATAATGAACACCAAAAATCCAAATAGTACAATTTGGGAAAAAAATAATAAAAACCACTCCAACAATAAAAAGTAGAAGAAGTTTGAAAGTAACATGACCGCCAAAACTGTAGTCACTTGTCAGTTTTCAGTTTGACAAGTTTTTCATCTCAGCGTGTTCCTAAACTATTACCAGTATACTGGCCTTATCGCTCAGGCCAATGATCGCTTAGGTTTAAGATATTTTGACTTATGTTACACTTGACAGTACACTGATATTTTTTAGAAACACAACCAATATGTGTCAGTTATGCCAACCTGCAGATAATTTCAGATCGGTGGGGAACCAATAGAAAATCTAGAAGTGTCTATCGTCGCGCCGCGCCGTCTGGTGGAGATTAAAAATAAGAAAATCTCTAATTCCTCTCAATCAATTCACAAAATGAATTGACAAAACTGTTAAACTCACGAATGTCAAATTTCAATTGGTCTAAATTCGTACTAATTTGACATTCGTGACTTTGACAGTTTTGACAATTCATTTTGTGAATTGATTGAGAGGAATTGCTATGTGACCATTTTAGTCCCGCTGTCAATCTACATTCTACAGTCTACTCTACAGTGTGTAACAAAACTAAGTGATAATACTTTAGTGTGTGTATAATGCCCGTTCTCACCAACTACACCTAAAATTTAGGTGTCCCCTAAGCCAATATTCCAAGTTTTGTTCTTGATGAATTGACAACCCCGTAACTCTTAGGTGACGTTTATTTGAAATAAAACAACCTATTATGCGATTCATCCGTCAAACCCTTAGGTGACGTTTATAATTTACGGGATGAATTGACGACCCCGTACACTTAGGTGACGTATGTGGCGACGACGACTGTTGCCTTGACAATGAATCTGTTATAGAATGGCCGTCTGATATTTTACTTGTAAAATAACGAACTCCCATAATTAATGTAAATATTTATCACAAACCTTCCTCTTTAATCACTCTATATATTAAAGAAAACCGCAATATAAGGGAACAAAGGGACATGAGGATAGAAAAAGCGACTTTGTTTTATACTATGTAGTGATATTATACGTCACCTAAGAGTTACGGGGTTGTCTATTCATCAAGAACAAAACTTGGAGTATTGGCTTAAGGGACACCTAAATTTTAGGTGTAGTTAGTGAGAACGGGCATTAGTCCCCTGTATAGAGTTCACTGAGAAAGTAGCAGTATGGGTAAAGTCTTGACACCGCGCCGCGCCGGGGCGCTTGCCCATATAAATCACAAAAAAATTGCTCTTTCAGCGCTGCTACTTCCACGGTAAACTCTATGTAAGGGACACATACACACCCCTAATTTTTTTTTAATGAAATAAGGGGGCAAACGAGCAAACGGGTCACTTGATGGAAAGCAACTTCCGTCGCCCATGGACACTTTCAACATCAGAAGAGCTGCAGGTGCGTTGCCGGCCTTTTGAGAGGGAATAGGATAATACGGGAAGGTAGGGATGGGAAGGGAAGGGAATAGGGGAGGGTAGGATAGGGGATTGGGCCTCCGTCCGGTAAACTCACTCACTCGGCGAAACACAGCGCAAGCGCTGTTTCACGCCGGTTTTCTGTGAGAACGTGGTATTTCTCCGGTCGAGCCGGCCCATTCGTGCCCAAGCATGGCTCTCCCACGTATAATAAGTTTTTTTTTACACCCTGTATATCGTCAGATTATGACGTTTATTAGCTTAGTACCTGTATAATGTATATCATCAGATTATGACGTTTATTAACTTAGTAGCAAACAATAATTACAGCGAAATAATAATTATTATAACACAAGATGACCGCGCTCGCTACTCTGTTGCGTCAAAATTCGTTTATTACACTGAAACCGTACATTTTCTGGAATAAAAAGTATCTGTCCTTTCCAGGACTCAAGAGTATCGCCATACCAACTTTTAGCAAAATCGGTTCAGCGGTTCGGGCGTGAAGAGGTAACAGGCAGACGGACCTTATGGCGCACCAGGGTAAAAACGAACGAACTTTTTTTTATAACTTTATTTTATCGTTAAATAATTCGTCAGGTAACATACGAAAATTGTGATAACATAATTTATATGTATAAAATGTTGTTATTGTTATTGTTGACTCGTCCAGGTTATCGAATATTCTGATTTTGGTACAAACATTATCAGATGTAAAACAAAGGATGACAAAGGCGTATAACATATTTTAGGGTTCCGTATTATAATAATTAAATTGTAATTGATGTTGTTGATGGCCCTATAGGACGATGCAAGAGCAGCATAATGGAAACAAAATAATGAATTTTTTTTAAACGAGCCTTTACTATCCCACTGCTGGGCAAAAGCCTCCCCCAAGGCTTTCCATCTGTCTCGCTCCAACGCCAGCGCAGGCTAGCCTGGCTTGTAGGCATCCAGTTCATCTCCCCATCTTTTTGGAGGCCGTCCACGGCGGCGTCGTCCGTCCTCTGGTACCCACTCTGTGCTGACCTTTGGCCGACGGTCAGGATGACAATATTATGTACCTCCATTTTATAAACTTTATCTATTTCATGAAATGTTGAATCACTTCATTTATGAACGAAAACCGCATCAGCCTGCTATAACAAACTGTCATGCAGTTTGGTGGGCTACTAGATAGACAAAATATTATTATGTGTAGTTTCACTAAAAAACGTTTAGATTTCAAATATAGGGACTGACAAAAAAACGTAATAACTAATAAATAATAACGTCAGGAACACTTCCAACGGGTTTTAAAATACTCGTAATAATACTACGGAACCAATCGCTTACAGATCCGGGATCGCACTTGGTAGATTTTTTTGTTACATACATTTTTATATGATAATAATTGATAAGTATCCATTATACCTACAGTGTTATTAAAAACCTTAATAATTGCGTGATAATTAATAACTTGATGTTCCGCGCGGCTTCGCCCGCGTAAATTAGATATTTCATAGAAGAATTAATCCACAAAAATAGCCTATGATCCTTCACGTGGTCTACTTCTCGTCTGTGCCAAATAACATAAAAATTTCTCCAGTAGTTTTTAAGTTAAGAGTCCGTATACGAAATTTTGCCGATTTCGCTCATTTAACAGACGTGATTTAACAGTTAAAATACAGTATTTCTATAAGTTTTAATGCACTACATGTAAGATCATTTCAATTATAATATAGTGTTGGAGCTAGTTTTTTTTTTAAGTATCTTTAAATAATCCAACTCAAACCCGCGACAGTTTTGTGGTTTTTGCTGTAAAAGGTTTAGAATATCACCTTTTTATGGATTGTATTGACGTCTTAACGGTATGAAAAAAATACAATGTACTGTTGAGAAAGTCGTCTATAAAGTGTTGGAATTACTTTTTACCACTTCAATATAAAAAACCCTTTAAAAAAAGAAAACCTCTATCTGCCCGCTAACTTGGCGATCGTCCTTTTTCACCTGGCATATGAAAGACGGGCGTGAGTGTGCAATTTCAAATAATTTCCCCCGTTTTTCCACATTTTTCTCTACTTCTTAGCTCCTATTAGTCTTAGCGTAATAAAATATAGCTTATAGCATTTCTCGATAAAAAGGCAATCTAACACTGAAATAATTTTTCAAATCGGACCAGTAGTTCATGAGATTAGCGCGTTCAAACAAACAAACAAACTAACAAACTCTTCCGCTTTTTAGGGTTCCGTAGCCAAAATGGCAAAAAACGGAACCCTTATAGATTCGTCATGTCTGTCTGTTTGTCTGTCTGTTTGTCTGTCTGTCTGTCTGTCTGTCTGTCTGTCTTTTTTTTGTGTTTAAATATTTTGAAGTTAATTTTTGTACAGGAACCTAGGTAATTACTATTTTAAGCTGTAAAATAACTCAAACATGTTTAATATTTTCGTATGAGAAAATGATTTTGGTATTACGTATGTATGAGAATTTCGAGGGTAGCCCGGCCCCTTAAGTGGCTTGGGCGTGAGGAGGTTACAGACAGACATACTTTTGATGTATGGATTACGAGTTACGACTGAGCCTAACGAGCGTAATTTGTGAGCTGTGAGTCGCAGAATTTCGGTCGCGTACAAATACAAACCATGACTCACAAAATTATTGTATGAAACCGAATGCAGCAGAATTTCTGTCAGCCGACATTCTGCGACTAACAACTAACAAATTACGCTCGTTTGGCTTCACACTAAAATGTATGCCTAAATAAGCATACCGAATTAGGTTTTTAGTTGAAGGCGACCAACACAAGATATATCCATTTATAGTATGTTGTTTTAGAATGCTAATAAAATGTTAAATGTCTTAAACCTGTTTGGTTGGGACTTAAATCATAATAATTATTAATATGTGCAAATATAAAATATTAGATAAAAGTTTAAGCTGACAACTCATGGTAACTGGCAAGATTGAGGGAAAAAGACCACGAGGTCGCAGTCCCATGCGTTGGTCAGATCAAATCCGCACCACACTTGAGTCCACCGTCTACGACGCTCTTCGAGTGGCCGAGGATAGGAACAGCTGGTCATAACCTAAAATAATAATAAAGGTCGTAGAAGGGGGAGGTCACGACCCTTAGACATGTCACATGAGGAACACGACTGGAGGAGATCCTTCTCCTTATGCTGACATTCCTTTTCTTTCCCAAGCGAGATTCAATCCATACTTCCAAGGAGCTTATAGATAATTTAAGCTTCTTGCATACATCCATGCTAATATTATAAAGTGAAGGGACATAATATCCCAGAAAAATGTACGGTTCCAGTGTGTTAAACTAATTTTGGCGAAACGGAATTGCGGGCGTCATCAGCGTCAGCTCACAGGTCACCCAATATTTACGAGTACGTAAAGGTAAACGCAGGCGCCAGTCGCTGAAAATAATATGATATTCCTTTGAAGGTTCACACTTTCCAAGCCCGCGGTTGGCATCGATACCGTCTGCGGTGTGATCTTTTGTCCATAGTTCATACAAACATATTATAAGCATCAGACTTCTAATAGAATAAAAATCAGACTGGCCAGATACTATCGCTTAGGATGCTTGTTATTTGGCTTCGCCTGCTAATTTATAAAGTCAAGGGGCAAACGTGCTAACGGGTCACTTATGGAAAACAGCTGCCGTCGCACATGGACACACGCAACTCCAGGAAGACGTGTTGCAGGGCCGTTGCCGGACTTTCAAGAGGAAATACACTCTCTTCTTTCCAGAGTTCGTTTCAGAGTTTGACTGTGACTGGCAACTCTTAAATTAGTCTAGCGGACCAAACAGTGCACAAAACCGAATCGAAGCTTCTGAGATCAGCAAGACAAGCAAGACATGTATACAACGTCTGAAATGATGACAGTGAACAATGGGCTTTGGCCTGACCGAGTATACAACACCGCTTCATCGAAAGACCTTCCTTAGAAGCCACTGCTCCTGTCCCCACAGTAGTACTTCAAGCAAACTTTGATACCCTTTTTTTGATTTGTGGGTTGACATTTAAAAATCTCTTCCTATTAGAATTTAGGTATCTATATCATGACAGAAACACGTGTGCTAAAAATTCCTTGTTCTAAAGTTTTGGACGTTGGTCTGTTCTGTTCTTTGATCTAGAAGTGAATCAGCGTTACCAATTATTTAAAGTTACATCCCATCAAAAACATACCTGTTAAAAATGGGGCCAAGTTCCTATTGGTTACTTATTCGCCTTAAAAAAAGAGTTGAAATCCAATCCAATGCCAAGTTTAGATGCACTTCAAAATCGATCATGATCATCATCATCAACAGCCTGATCCTTAATACTTCTAAATTTGAACTTGGCAGGTTGATTTGATTACATAAATACCAATATTAAATTTAATTATGCAATTAATCAAATGCTACGTATATCATAAAAACCTGCCAAGTTCCAATTTAGAAGTATTAAGGATCAGGCTGTTAATGATGATGATTATGATCGATTTTGAAGTGCATCTAAACTTGGCATTGGATTGGATTTCAACTCTTTTTTAAGGCGAATAATTAACCAATAGGAACTTGGCCCCATTTTTAACAGGTATGTTTTTGGTGGGATTTCAATACTTTTTTTCGAGAAATCGTACGGTCTATTTTTATAGTGCCACACCCGCATGTATTGTTAATCTAAGTCATTCTGCGTTTCAAAGTAACTTTGCTAGCACCATCTATTGAAAGTATTTTATAAACAGTTAACCTATCAATAGAAGCGAAATTTTTGAGGTAGCAGTATTTATCTATAAGCTATACAGTGTGCATTATACATGACAATATTTTTAAACCCTTCTCTCCTCCTCCCACACGTATTCACTGTTACATAAGAAATTTTTCCTAAAATTCGTAGATGAGCCGACTTTAAGAAATCGGTCAAGCGTGGACCGATTTCTTAAATTTCTCAACTTTTTGTTAATCTACATATAAAACCCAACCTGTGTGCCAAATTTCATAGCGCTAGGACAATTGGAAGTGGCCTAGAGGTTTTGATTACCGGTCAGTGAGTGAGTGAGTGCCAAAATTAGCTATTTTTACAAGGACATATTTCAGGATGTAACAACGCTATATCTATGAAATTTGGTATATTTCGTAAGTACTAGTACATGATTACTTAATTAATTAATTTTATCTTTGTACTTGCAATAGTTTCTGAGCTACAGGGGGGTCAAAAGTGCGTCGAAACCGTTCGTGTAAATAGTGCACGGCATGCGCACGGCCTGCTGGAACTTGGCGGCACACGGCCGTGGGCTTTGATACTTTATATTTTCTATAGTATTGTCTTCCTTACTAATAAAGAGTATAGGGCCAGGCCACAAGTCACAACACTGCGTTGCGGCGTCGCATCGCAAAAACAACCTTAGAACAATCGGCCAAGTACGAGTCGGACTCGCGCATGAAGGGTTCCGTACCGTTATAGAGCAAAAACAGGCCAAAAATTGTGTTTTTTGTATGGGAGCCCCCTTTAATTTTCATTTTATTTTAATATTATTATTAATTATTGAAGTAGACATATAATTAAGGTTCTTGTGAAAAAATGAAGTGCCTACCTGTTACCATTATTAATATCGAGCAAAAAAGGCAAAAAAAAACACGTTTGTTGTATGGGAGCCCCCCTTAAATATTTATTTTATTTTGTTTTTAGTATTTGTTGTCATAGCGGCAACAGATATAAACAATCTGTGAAAATCTCAACTTTCTAGCTTGTACCGTTCTTGAGTTACAGCCTGGAGACAGACAGACGGACAGACAACGAAGTCTTAGTAATAGGGTCCCGTTTTTACCCTTTGGGACGGAACCCTAAAAACAATGTAGTTTTTTAGACCACACTGTGGAAAATGACGTCATAGATAGACAATGTTTTGTCCATGTCTGACATTTTTTAACGAATCAGACAAAGCAGAGTAGACAGAACTAAGGAGTACCTCGACTTAAAAAAAATGGGGGAATTAATACGCGAGTTGGGCGGTGTCACTTTCAACATGTTTCGTAATGCATTAGTAATATTAGTTCTGTTTATTCTGATTAAAGTTACATACGCTTGAATGACTATAAGTTATAACGCCTTTACTACTGTACACAATAAGGATCTTTCTATTTTTAACCGACTTCCAAAAAACGAGGAGGTTATATGTTCGGCTGTGGATATTTTTTTTTTTTTTTTTGTATGTTCAACGATTACTCCGCCGTTTGTGAACCGATTTTCGAAATTTTTGTTTTGTTGTATTAGGTTTTACTCCAATTTGGTACCATGTTCACAAAAGTGGTGATCTGATGATGGGATCCATGAGTAATCGAGGGAACTCCTCGAAATTTATATGGAAACATATGGTGATTTTGATTTTATGAGAAGCATCCTGAGCATATGCTACCAAAACGCAAGATTCTTCACCAAGGTATACTATGGTTCCGAAGATACTAAGAGAACTCTGGATTCCTTTTAGATACAAGTTTGGGGGTTTAGGCGCTGTTTTAAGAACTGAAAGCATATGCTACTATACAAATTATATTCATCATCATCATCATCATTTTCACGTCAGGGTCACAAATGTCACCAAAATTGAACATAACAAAATATTCAACCTTATCTCCAGAGCGTAAGGCACACATTTGACATTACTTCTGAGAAGTAAGTTGCTTCGATAATACAAGTAACATGCTAGAGTGCACAGCTGTCACACTTACCAATCACGGCCACGGGCGGCCGTAGACTTCTCAAGCGATACTATGTATTACAATAATAAAGATAAAGTTTAAAATCATATGACAATGAAAGCCTCGCCGCTGCCGCGCTGCTAAAATTCCGGTTTGACGCGGCTCTGGCACGTGTCCACTTCGATTTTTTTTAATGTATTGTTCAACATTATCTGCAGCTGATATTATATTTTGTAAGTGTGACTGTTAACAAATTGTAATAAGATACGTAGAATAGTATACAGGTGTATTAGGGCCGATTCACACCGGAATGGCGCAGGCGAGGCGAACAGTTTCAGTGTCATATGATTTTAAACTTTATCTTCATTGTTGTAATAGATAGTATCGCTTGAGAAATCTACGGCCGCCCGTGGATGCTCGTGGACTCTTGCGGCCGCCGGCGGCGTCGATTTCTCAAGCGATACTATGTATTACAATAAAGTTTAAAATCATATGACACTGAAACTGCTCGCCTCGCCTCTGCCATTCGGTGTGAATCGGCCCTAATCTACGTATAGTACGCGATGATTTTACTAGGTAACTAAAAAGAGTGAAATTATTATTTTTAACAAAAAATTAAAACCGACTTCCAAGGTAAAAACAATAATAACATCCTTATAATATGAACTAAAAAGTATTAAATAATTTTTCCTATCTCATGGTGCCTTTTTCCGAATTCGGCTAAAACTCAACTATTTCTGTACTCAATCTTCATAATTTTGAAGTCGGTGCCAGTTCCAAAAGTTTCAAATTTTCTGTCAAAGAAATAAAGATTCAGCTATATCTGGTACCGACTTCAAAATGATGAAGATTGAGTACAGAAATAGTTGAGTTTTAGCCGAATTCGGAAAAAGGCACCATGAGATAGGAAAAATTATTTAACACTTTTTAGTTCATATTATAAGGATGTTATTATTGTTTTTACCTTGGAAGTCGGTTTTAATTTTTTGTTAAAAATAATAATCATTTACGACGTCCCGTGAGCCATAACCACCTTTCTCTTTATCTCGCTGAAGAGCTATCACAGTCTAAAGAGGTTAAATAACATTATTTAAATCAACCTCTTTGGATCTTATTATAGCAGTTATATTCCGTACATAAATATTACTAATTACATGATAATACTCATTATCACTATCGTGTGGCAAAGTGTGTGATCGGATGATCGATTTATCATTCACCCCTGCCTGAACTCTACTGATAGTTAATTTAAACATTCTTACATAAACTAATAGTTTCTGCCTATGCTTACACTGATAATAATTTCACTGATAGTGAAAGTGGAATATGAATCGATACTACGGCCTTATAGCAAACTGGCGCAGTTTTGTTTTGTCATATGACATATCAGACCAGTTTTAATGGCTAATTAGTACTCCTCCAATTTCCAATTTAGAAGTATTAAGGATCAGGCTGTTGATGATGATGATTATGATCGATTTTCAAGTGCATCTAAACTTGACATTGGATTGGATTTCAACTCTTTTTTAGGTGAATAATTAGCCAATAGGAACTTGGCCCCATTTTTAACAGGTATGTTTTTGGTGGGATTTATTCTACAGCAGATATCGGCCCTTATAGTTGGGGAGGAGAAGAGGGGATTTCGGGAGTAGCTCAAGCGTGTCAGATTAAGCTTGCATAGGCTTCCGACATGTGTCTAATTATCATGGTATAGAAATCAGATTTCTCACGTGATGGGTAAAAAAAAATTAATATTGAAATGTCGTCGGATCTGTCAGATTAAGATAGGGGATGTTTAGTATACCCCAAAGAAGCTGCCATATAAAGCACTGACGATTCAAAGGTTAGGTTATAAGCCTGTAGGGACATTTTAAAATATAAAAAAATAAAGCTTCATATTTTCATATTAGCTAAGCTTCGCAGATATTTTATTTTGCTCTAAACTAAATGATTTAGTCGTTGTTGTCTAAAATATATTTATAATTTACCTAAATAAGCAATTTTCTGAACATATTTTCTTTTTCAAAACTTTAAAATGGCTGCAGTTTCTGAACCCAGCGCTAAAATAAAAAAAAAACGCTCTTATTATTTTTTTATCAGCTTTACCTAATGTACAAAACCTACTAGGTCTCCATTACTCTCGAGTGACTACATAAATAGCACCTTCCCCTCCTCTACTATTACGGACTTATTTTGACGTGGGAGAGCCATGCTTCGGCACGAATGGGCCGGCTCGACCGGAGATATACCACGTCCTCACAGAAAACCGGCGTGAAACAGCGCTTGCGCTGTGTTTCGCCGAGTGAGTTTACCGGAGGCCCAAACCCCTACCCTTTTCCCTTCCCTACCCTTCCCTATTTCCTTCCCTACCCTCCCCTATTACCCCTTAAAAGGCCGGCAACGCACCTGCAGCTCTTCTGATGCTGCGAGTGTCCATGGGCGACGGAAGTTGCTTTCCATCAGATGACCCGTTTGCTCGTTTGCCCCCTTATTGCATAAAAAAAAAATCGTTGGGTTATGTCAATCCCAGCTAACATAATATCACAATTCACGAGTTTCTTTGAATTGACATCGACTAAAGAATAAAGTCAGCAATCTGCCTATAATAATAATTTCTCTGATTGATCTTCTTATGAGTACATAAGATTTATTTTGTGATATAATTGCTTTCGTCAGGACCATTTAAATTTATTTCCGTTGACCTGTATACGTACTGTGATGTTTATTTATATTCACTATCTGTCGTGGAAATTTACTCATATCTTCTATCTCCTTGCTCCGTATGACCGCTTGGCTATTAGGTAATATCTCATGACGATAAGCATTTATGACGTAAAATTTGTTCTAAATTGATCTTTGACAAAGGATTTTATTTAGGGATTGCAATCCCGCACCTTTTTCAATCCCGCGGGATTGATTTGCGGATTTGGCCAATCCCGCGGGATCCCGCATGTTTGTATGTTATAAAATTGAATAAATTGAAACTACAAGTTTATGTTTTATTAATTATTTTTAACAAAAAATTAAAACCGACTTCCAAGGTAAAAACAATAATAACATCCTTATAATATGAACTAAAAAGTATTAAATAATTTTTCCTATCTCATGGTGCCTTTTTCCGAATTCGGCTAAACGACTTCAAAATTATGAAGATTGAGTACAGAAATAGTTGAGTTTTAGCCGAATTCGGAAAAAGGCACCATGAGATAGGAAAAATTATTTAATACTTTTTAGTTCATATTATAAGGATGTTATTATTGTTTTTACCTTGGAAGTCGGTTTTAATTTTTTCTTAAAAATAATAATTTCACTCTTTTTAGTTACCTAGTAAAATCATCGCGTACTATACGTAGATTAGGGCCGATTCACACCGAATGGCAGAGGCGAGGTGAGCAGTTTCAGTGTCATATGATATTAAACTTTATCTTCATTATAATTGTAATACATAGTATCGCTTGAGAAATCGATGCCGCCGGCGGCCGCAAGAGGCCAGGAGCGTCCACGGGCGGCCGTAGATTTCTCAAGCGATACTTTCTATTACAACAATAAAGATAAAGTTTAAAATCATTTGACACTGAAACTGCTCGCCTCGCCTCCGCCATTCCGGTGTGAATCGGCCCTAATACACCAGTATACTACTCTACGTATCTTATTACAATTTGTTAACAGTCACACTTACAAAATATAATATCAGCTGCAGATAATTTTAAACAATACATTAAAAAAAAATCGAAGTGGACACGTGCTAGGGCCGCGCCAAACCGGAATTTTAGCAGCGGCGAGGCTTTCAGTGTCATATGATTTTAAACTTTATCTTTATTATTGTAATACATAGTATCGCTTGAGAAGTCTACGGCCGCCCGTGGCCGCGATTGGTAAGTGTGACAGTGCACTAGCATGTTACTTGTATTATCGAAGCAACTTACTTCTCAGAAGTAATGTCAAATGTGTGCCTTACGCTCTGGAGATAAGGTTGAATATTTTGTTATGTTCAATTTTGGTGACATTGGTGACCCTGACGTGGTAATGATGATGATGATAAATGTAATTTGTATAGTAGCATATGCTTTCAGTTCTTAAAACAGCGCCTAAAACCCCAAACTTGTATCTATAAGGAATCCGGAGCTCTCTTAGTATCTTCGGAACCATAGTATACCTTGGTGCAGAATCTTGCATTTTGGTAGCATATGCTTAGGAATTAGGATGCTTCTCATAAAACCAAAATCACCATGTTTCCATATAAATTTCGAGGAGTTCCCTCGATTACTAATGGATCCCATCATCAGGTCACCACTTTTGTGAACATGGTACCAAATTGGAGTGAAACCTAATACAACAAAACAAAAATTTCGAAAATCGGTTCACTAACGGCGGAGTAATTGTTGAACATACAAAAAAAAAAAAATATCCACTGCCGAACATAATATAACCTCCTCGTTTTTTGGAAGTCGGTTAAAAATCAACTTTATTAATAGAAAATGTCTCATATTATGCCACAAAAATATTTGCTTTGTAACAAAATAACATTGAAATTATGTAATCACTCTAGTCTTATTAGATCTTAAAATTAAAATGCTTTTAATGCCTCACCAATCTTGAAGTCAGGGATCTCTCAAGATTGTGACGACTACCTTTGCGTTTATGCGTATATAAGTATATAGGTCCCGGTGGTGGCCCCGAGACGGACCGACTCTTTGAATACCTGCAAGCAGTGTTGGGCAAATTTTAATTGCAAGAACAATTAAAGATTAACAATTAATCAATTGTAGTTGCGAAAATTTACAACTAACAATTAATCAATTGTAATTGTGAAGAATTACAACTAACAATTAATCAATTGTAATTGTGAAAAATTACAATTAACAATTATTTAATTGTTAACTGTATTAGTAACAATTAACAATTAATTAATTGTTAATTATTTTGTTAATTTTAATTAAAAATAACAATTATAAAATAGTTCTGCATAATATAAAGCCGGTATTTCATACTAATAAGTAATAATATTATAAATTTGAATGTCTGTCTGTCTGTCACCACATTTTTAACCGACTTCAAAAAAAGGAGGTTATCAATTCGATGCGTATGTATGTAATATTTCCAGAACTACCCAGCTTTTGTGTAATATGTTAGTCTATTTCAGTGTCTGAACAAATGTGCCAAATTTCAAAAGTGTATGTTACATGTATGTAACTATGTATGTATGTAAATATGTATGTTTTTGTGTTTGTGTTCGCATATCTCCGAAAGTCCGATTTAAGTAATTCTTTTTTGTTGTACTTACTAGGTATTGTTCAACTTATAGGGAACACAACAAGTTTCATCAAAATCGGTTCAGTAGTTTTTTATTTTTTTTATTCGTCTCAAGTCTAATCCTCATAGCATAATTTTCCTAAATCTTAACTAATTTCATTTTGATACATAAAGTTAATTGTTAGTTTTAATTGTTTTATGAAACAATTAAAAAAGTTAGTTGCAATTATATTAATTGTAAGTTGCAATTAACACACGTTAATCGAATTAATTTAATTGCAAGGTGCAATTAAAAGTTCAATTGCGATTAATTTAATTGTAGGTAATTAATTTAATTGCAATTACTTTTTTAGTCAATTGACAAGATAATTGACAAATTAATTGATTAATGCCCAACACTGCCTGCAAGCCGCTTCAGGTTTAGTACAGCAGCAGATACTTGGCAACTTTAACGACCACCACGCCGACTGGCTCAATTCCAGTAAAACTGATCATGCGGAAAGATCTGTCTGCGACTTTGCCCTTGCGAACGACTTAACACAACTGGTTGCTATGCCTTCGCGAATGCCAGATGTAGACGGTCAGAAATCAGAATCCTTCCCTGTTGGACCTTCTGCTGACTTCAAATCCTGATGCCTACCAAGCATCCATGACCGCACCACTTGGATCATCGGATTATACCTTATTAGGAGTTCTGTGCCACTTACGACGGTATTGTGACAGCGTGCTGTTAAATACCGCCGTGTGGCACTACAAGTTAGCGGATTGAGATGGGATACGGTTCTGGTTCTTGGGGGCACTTGTGCTTCTCGCCGGATGATCTCGACAACACTGCCAACTCCCTTGCCAATGTGGTGATGCAAGAGATGAAGCTTTTCATTACGTCCTCTGTAGTGCCAACTTGCGGCAGATTTCGTCCCTGGTTTGGTTCATCCTCCAAAAATGCTTCTCGCCGGAAGCAGAAGGCTTACCAAATACCAATACTGAGTCATTTCAGTGTCTGAGTACTGAGGATTTAAATACTAGCACATATAAAATGAATAAAGAAATACCCAGTAAAGAGATCACTCGGGCAAAAAAACAGCACGTGATTCAGAATTGGTGAGAGACTCGAGCGCCTCCTTTCGAGAACCCATGCATTCTGGTCTCTGGCCAAAGCTATTGAAGGGAATTTCTGCAAGCCTACCCTACCATCCCTAAAAGTCGAAAATGGATCGTTGGCCCATGACGCAAAAGACAAAGCCGATCTTCTGAGTAAGTTCTTTGCGCCAAACTTGACCCGAGAATCAGGCGGTCAGAAACCGCCTATATGCAAATAGCCCTCCGTTCCCTTGATATCCAAAAGCCGAGTGGTCCTGACGGAATCCCTCCTATTGTGTTAAAAAAGTGTGCTCCAGAGTTGGCTCTGATCTTAACGCGTCTTTTTCGGCTCTCCTATTCTTCTGGCATTGTACCAGAATTAGTATTGTACCTTCCTGGAAGACAGCCTTGGTGTACCCGATCCCCAAAAAGGTGACCGCTCAAATCCTTCCCATTACAGACCAATCGCTATAACCAATTTATAATATAATAGAATTAATTATCAATAGCCAGCTCCTTCGATACTTGGACGGCCAGGGATTACTAAGTGACAAGCAGTACGGGTTCCGTAAGGGTCGCTCGGCTGGTGATCTCTTGGCGTGCCTAACTTATCGTTGGGCTCAGGCGATTGTGTCGAAGGGAGAGGCATCAGCTGTTAGTTTGGACATTGCGAAGACCTTTGATCGGGTTTGGCACAAAGCACTTCTATCAAAGCTTCAATCATATGGGCTCCTCGAGAAATTATGCAAATGGGTCATGCGGTATCCGCGAATCCGCGTTTTGCAGGTGCGGGATCCAGCAGACTAATAATTGGCGCGGGATTGTGGGATCCCGCTTTGCGGGATTGCAATTCCTAATTTTATTTCTTTCTACATGTACTCATATTAACATTTTCCTCCGTTTCAAAAGATTTTCTCTAACAGTGCCTGAAATGTTACGTCAGACTGACTATAAAAATATATTTTTGGTGTATTTATCGTCGGTATTTTTATTTAAAATTACTTACAAGAACTTTACTCATACGATTACAGAAGAGATTAAAATAATCATATTTATGTCCGTAATAAAATGTCTCTTTATTTAAAGTCGTATGACAAATCAGTACCGCTGACGAACCTGGTGTGTCACTTATGGACCTTATCACCGTGTCGCAAGGTCGAAATGTAGCCAGGCTTTGTCGTACGTACGAATGCACTGAAAATATCGAACATTTCCTTTGTTCGTTTGACACTCGATTATGATGTGGACGTACTTGTACTTTTGAACTCTGGTCATTGTATGTAGTACGGAACAATTAACAATACATAATTGATAAGAAATACATTTACTGTTGAAAATTTTTGTGAGTATCGCAAGGCACTACATTAGGACCACTTTTTTCCTCTGAGGTATTCCTGAATAAAAAATGGGAGTTCCACAGGGCACTGCTACTAATCCCGTTTCTTTTAGAATCTTCACAGGAAGAAGTAAATGAACATATTTTTTTATGCTCGCTTTAGATTACAAAATGGAAATCAATTAGAAAGGTTAAATGATTGACCCTTCCCGTGGTAATGATGCAGCATCCTCGCAATTACCAACGCGCGTGATGCACGCGATCAAAGGCCTTGGACAATTCATAAATACCGAATTGGTACAGGACTCATCTGTAATGTAACGTATCTCTCTTAAATTAAAATCATTAACGGTGAGGACAAAAAACTGTAGACATTATATTTTATGTTAATGTTTAAATCTGAAATGTATTGTTACGTGCTAGGGTTCGAGGATTCGGAGAGAAAGACCTGGTGACTCTTTTGAAGACTTTATTCACAAACACTAGCTCACACAAATCACTAAGTCCAAACACTAAGCACTAGATCCAAATCACTGAGCACTATCACTGTCACTCACTATTGATCACTTGTTCTCACTTCGAAGTCGCCTTGATGATCGCTTGTATCAAACTGAATTGATTGCCGGCTTGTTTACCTTTTATATGGCCCGCCATACTTTCTGGAACGTTCCATTCTGGATTGTTTACGTAAACACGCAATTCACATAAACAAGGGTTGGACTTTTCTAGAAAGTACGCGCAACTGTCGCGCGCAGGTAAACAACTGCCCGTATCCGTAGCAGTATTATTTCTGATCTGAAAACTTGTATTTTGGCTTCTATTAACTAGAACTTTAATACTACTACATATTTCATACTTCAGTCGGAACTTCCAGGAATTGCTATTGTATTCTATTGTTGTCGCGATCACCGGTGCTCGCGCGGGGCCTGAAGGATTAAATTGCTAAGGTATAAGTTTTCATACAACACAACAAGTATTATTATAATAATTTATGACAAAAACTGAAGCTGAAGAAAATTAAAATCCTAATCATTTTCCTTATCACAATGTAAAGAATAATAATTATAAAAATTTATGACATAAAACTCAAGAATATTAAAATTGTTTTTTTTTTTTATTATCGCAATGAATATTATAGTAAAGACGGACTAAATTAAAATAATTCTTCAAATCAGGAAGTAGAATCGCTAAGGCTACATCGTGTGCTATACAATTAACTTCCGCACATACGCAAAATGTACGTCGTAAGTATCGTTAGTACGGTAGTACTAGCGATACTTACGACGCAACAAACACTGCACATAATATATGCGGCCTTGTTAAAGATGTTTCGATTTCAAGTTCCCGATTTTTTGCTACAGAATGAAACAGAGGAATACTGTTTATATAATAAAATGCTATTAATTGTTAGCGTCTGTCACACAGTATCATACATACATTTATTTTTCTTTTTTTTTTCATTATTTGTTTACCGCCTTATTCATAAAGATAGATAGTAAAAAATATACAAGATCTGCTTATCTGGCATATTGGAAAAATTACAGGCAAAGGCAGCCAACCTTGTAAGAGCTGCTTATAATATTATTGTGTTTTTATTAGTTTGAGTGAATTTATTTCCCATTACTTTAATTCCAAAACCTTATCCTTCAGAGTGCCCAAGATCCTTATTATGTTTAGGAACAAGAATGTTTATTTATAAGTCATGCTCTCTATCAAATGATGCTCCTGTAGCAGCTTCTCCTGTGCATCTGTTATCGCATCGTTATCGGACTAATTAGGTCGTCATTGTGATTATTTATCTATCACGCATTTACCCATGTCGAACCTTTACACTACCGGTCACTCAGTTACTGCGCAGCCGCGGAGCCGTGCGCGCGCGCACCCAAATCTGACGTTAATTTTTTTTACAAGTGCAAAATTACAATCGGGCGCCGCGCCGGTCAAATTCAGTCGCCGCTGCGCCGCCGCGTCGTGCGCACGTTCGCGATTCGACAATCGAATCGCTTTGACGTTTAGTTTTTTCCGTAAAAGTGGAAGTGCAAAGGTATCACGATTGAGGTGCTACGGGGTGATGTGAACGCCAGCATGGAGACGGTGTATCACGCATGGAACGTGGTAGACCACGCTCGGGTGGCGAGCGGAGCGGCTGAGCTGGCGATATTCACGGCTCTGCTGTACTGGTTCTTCACATCGAGGTATGCTGCGCACGCGCAACTTTCCCGTATGCGATGTGTGATGAATTCGTCGCTGGATGTTTGAGTATTTGGACTCGATTCCGATCGACGTTGTTAACTAGTTTGTGAATCGAGGTATTTGAACCTGTGGGACTATTTTTAGGTCGGATTGGAAAGGTTAGATTCTCTATAATTAGCTGTGGCATGACAAAAATTTAATCAGTTATATAGGCCTGTCCCATATTATATCTGAGATAGAGCTCCACTATCAAAATAAAAAATTCACTGGAATCAGTCTCTGAACTTCTCTAATAATATCTTAAGGAGTTGAATATGTAATTTGAACAGATGCACAAAGCAAACAAAATCGACAAGATCAATATTGAATATTATACAATGTTTACCGGCAGTAAAAATAAGCGTGTGATGTAAAAATAAATACAACTCTATTCTTAAAGTAGCTGCTTTGAGTCATGTTTATCAACACACATTGGTTTGAGATTTTATCCACGAAATAAAATATTCACATTAAAATTTATAATAAAAAACACAAAGATGTTATTGCAATGCACCAGTCTTTAAATATTTCATATACCTAATTAGCAAAAAATGTGTGAACAAAAATGTTGAACGAATAAAGTAATTATACAACAGGACATAGAGCTAAGACTTCACAAATAGCTAATTTCCAAACATCTACCTGTAATGAATGAATGAATGAATGAAAACATTTATTTCAGACAAATAATGTGCCCATAGTAGTGTTAGTGTGTTAGTTACAAAATGATAATAATAAATAATAACAAATGCATAAAAATTATATGCATAATAATTTTCCTTAACTTAAATTACTCCTATGACTATCCTTATCCAATGTTCTTGGATAGGACAGTAAAATCTATCTGCAATGACTTTCATAATGTAAAACTGAATTAATTAAACAATAACAATCAATTCACATAAAATAATATAAATTGCGTTGTTCAAAACATGGGCAAAGAGACATGTTTAGTTATGAGATAAAGAACAGCAAAATAATAAATTAATAGATCAAAAAGAGAATAGGAAATATCCACAGCCAAAACATCCTCTTTTTGGAAGTCAGTTAAAAAAGAATTCCAATTGAATGATAAAAAAATCAAAAGTTAGGTTTGTGCAACGCAACAAGTGTTATAACACACATGATGCAATGATAATACAATAACAATCACCAATACTGAAATAAACAATAAACAAACGTCACGCGTTACGAAGCAAAAAGTGTTACTGAAATAGAAAATTAAATTCCTTGACACTGCGGATAGACATAAGCGGGCAGTACTTGTGGAGTAAAGTTCGAATTGAAGAGTGAAGACGTGAGTGGATGAAAGGGAGAACACTTTGAAAACTGTCGTTTTGAGGACTGGGAAAATGATTTGAAACCAAAAAAATTGGTTTTTAAATTTTATGTATAACCAGATGTATTAGCTAGATCAGTACTTCCTGACCGGTGGTCCGCGGACCACTGGTGGTCCCTGGAGACATTCCAAATGGTCCGCGAAGCCATCCTAATAATATGTGAGAATTCAGAATTTAGTAAAGATTATGGACTATGCAATCACAATTATTATTTTTAACAAAAAATTAAAACCGACTTCCAAGGTAAAAACAATAATTATTACATCCTTATAATATGAACTAAAAAGTATTAAATAATTTTTCCTATCTAATAGTGCCTTTTTCCGAATTCGGCTAAAACTCAACTATTTCTGTACTCAATCTTCATCATTTTGAAGTCGGTAGATATAGCTGAATCTTCAGTCTGCCAAAATATTTGAAACTTTTGTAGTTTGATAGTTCACCACAGTGACAGTTCTTTAGTAGCCTCTGATCTGCCGATGGCACACCATTATGACCTGCTCTGGTCCCTTCCAAAAACTGGAGCGCTGCAGTAGTCGGGGATGTATCGATGGTATACCTACTATTGTTCCACCTGTTCTGATCCATCCCAAAAACAAAAGCCTTTTTGTTGATAGTTCACCACGGTGCCGCGGACCTGCCGATGGTACACCATGGTGACACCTATACTTAGCCATGGTACTTCTGGAGTAGTGTTTGTGACGGTAGCGATATTTGTAGTGTTTGTAGCGATGTTTGTGACGGTGGGTCACTATTGTGACAGCTGTGTGACGTAACGACGTTCCTAGTAACAATCGCCGGTGTGTTACACTGACCCCCTTATGCAACGCCGGTAATGTTATGGTTGATGGATGCTTCTAGAATCTAAAATAAAAAAGACATTCGAAGACGAGAGTGGACGAAGTGGGTGACTAGCATTTTACAACATAAGAGCAATTACTCTTTTTTCTTTCTTCTTATGCTTAGCACAAACCTACGCAGTAGGTTCTTAGCATATAGAGAACATACGCAGTCGCGTGGTCGCGTAGGTTTGTGCTAAGCATTATTCTTCTAGAATCTATATTCTATGCCATCTAAATTCATTAACATTTCACGCTTTTATTAGCTTGGGCTGTATGCATGTAACGGAATCTTTTACCTATCTCCAGTAGTCTAATTAATTCTAAACTTTGAATGACAATGCTATGATTTGTAAAATAAATTGAAAAAATAAATAATAAAGGGTGCTTTTTTAATTTGTTTTAACTATTATTATTTATTTTCAACCCCTAATTAAAAAGAGGGGCGTTATAAGTTAGACGTGTATATATTATGTGAGTCTGTCCTGAAGCGAAGCATCCAAATGGGTCAATCTATTTTGACCTAGTTTTTTGTTTTGTTTGAAAGTTGACATGATTGAAAATGTTCTGGATTAGGTTCGATTAAGTCATCATATTATATCAGCCTGCTCAGTGCTCACTGGAAAATTTGGGCTTTATCAAGTTCTATTTTTTTTAATATTATTTTCAAGACTTGAGCACCGTCGCAAATCAATTTAACATTAATTCTTTTAGCACACCATATGCATTTTGATATACTTAGCCTTTGTTCATGACAAGACAATGAAGTATAAATCATAGTCGATAGGTATTTTGAGCTAAGTATAAACTACTTAGATGCTTCAAACATATTAATTAGATTCACCTTGTAGAGGTTAAATTTGGTGTGATCACTGGTGATTTTTACTGGTTGGATTTATATGTGTCCGTCCAAACGCGCGGTTTGGACGTAGTAGTAATAATTGCAGTAAGTAGTCGTAATACGCCTCGCTTTATAAATCCTTACTAATATGACGTCTGTCTGACAGTCAGTTACCTCTTCACTTCCAAACCGCTGAACCAATTTTGCCGAAATTTGGCATGGAAATACTTTAAAGTCGAAAACATAATTACTATACTTTATATCAAAGAATAATTTTCAGTTCCCGCGTGATAAATGAATAGTTTTGACTATCGCCAAAACTATTCATTTATCGGGCGGAGACACACACACAGAGTTGTAGTTACGTTGTCGTTTTATAAAAAATATAAAATTACTAGCTGTTGCCCGCGACTTCGTCCGCGTGTACATAGTATAATAACAAAGATGGATAGTTTTCCCCTTTTTGTGGTTCCTACAAAGGGTAAAAACGGGACCCTATTTATGCAAACGTCAAACGCAAATGTCAATAAACTTTCATGTTTCTAACTCAAGAAATGACGGACTTTCATTGAAACATTCTACCCCAATTTCACCCCCTTGGGGGTAGGATTTCAAAAAACGCTTAAATATGTATCCAATCATTTTTAATCAGTAGCCCAAACATAAAATTTCATGTTTCTAACTCAAGAAATAATGGACTTTCATTCAAACTTTCAACCCCAATTTCGCCTCCTTGGGGGTAGAATTTCCAAAAACGCTTAAATACGTATCCATTCATTTTTAATCAGTAACCCGAAAATAAAGTTTCATGTTTCTAACTCAAGAAATGACGGACTTTCATTCAAACTTTCAACCCCTATTTCACCCCCTTTGGGGTAAAATGTTCAAAATTCCTTCCTTAGTGGGTGTCTACTTAATAAAACAACCCTACTCACCAAATTTCGTGGCTGTAACTTTGTTTTTGCTCAGCGATGATAAATCAGTCAGTCAGTCAGGACATGTAATTTTATAAGTATAGATGATGATACGGGTATGAATAATATGATAGAGCATTTGACTTGACGACCTCCGTGGCGCAGTGGTGAGTGCGTTGGTAGTTTAAGCCGGAGGTCGCGGGTTCGAGTCCCGCCGACGACGGAACAAAAAAGTTTATGAAGTTCCTGGGTCATGGATGTGTATTAAATATGTGTATCATAAAATAAAAATCTTAAATATATGTATAGTATAAAAGTATCTATACTAATATTATAAAGCGGAAGAGTTTGTTTGTTTGAACGCGCTAATCTCAGGAACTACTGGTCCGATTTGAAAATTTCTTTCAGTGTTAGATAGTCCTTTTATCGAGGAAGGCTATATTTTATCACGCCAAAACTCACAGGAGCGAAGAAATAGAGGAAAATGTGGAAAAAAAACGGGGGAAAGTTATTTGAAAGGGCTTATTTGAACGCGCTAATCTCAGGAAGTACTGGTCCGATTTGAAAAATTCTTTCAGTGTTAGATAGTCCATTTACCGATAAAGGCTATAGGCTATATTTTATTACGCTAAGAATAATAGGAGCGAAGAAATAGAGGAAAATGTGGAAAAAACGGGGGAAAATTATTTGAAAGGGCTTATTTGAACGCGCTAATCTCAGGAAGTACTGGTCCGATTTAAATAATTATTTTAATGTTAGATAGCCCATTTATCGAGGAAGGTTATAGGCAATATTTCATCATGCTAAGACTAATAGGAGCGAAGAAATAGAAGAAAATGTGGAAAAAACGGGGGAATTTATATGAAAGGGCTTATTTGAACGCACTAATCTCAGAAACTACTGGTCCGATTTGAAAAATTCTTCCAGTGTTTAATATCCCATTTATCCAGGAAGGATATAGGCTATATTTTATTACGCTAAAACTAATAGCAGGTAAAAAACGGGGGAAATTACTTGAAAGGGCTTAACAGCACGATCTTCTGGAGCAATTTTTCTGTTATTTGGCACACATATTAAGAAGTAGACCACGTGAAGGATCACTGGCTATTTATTGTGGACTAATTTGTCTGTGACATATCTAACTTACGCGGGCGAAGCCGTGCGGAACGTCTAGTTAAATATATTTCCGTTGTCTGGTACCTGTAATACAAGTCCTTCAGGATTTGATGAGGAATTGATGGAATTGATGAGGAAGTGTGTTCCAAGGGATTCATTTATACGCCCTTCACATTGACCGACAAACACTTTGGACTCGAATTATATCGTAAATCGTTACATACCTCGATTTAAATAATAATTATTCCAATCCGTACATCAATCATACGAGCCATGCTCGACCGCAGAAATACCACGTTCTCACAGAAAACCAGCGTGAAACAGTGCTTGTGCTGTGTTTCGCCGAGTGAGTGAGTTTACCGGAGGCCCAATCCCCTACCCTATTCCCTTCCCTACCCTCCCCATTCCCTTCCCTTCCCATCCCTACCCTCCCCTATTATCCTATTCCCTGTTAAAAGGCCGGCAACGCACCTGCAGCTCTTCTGATGCTGCGAGTGTCCATGGGTGACGGTAGTTACTTTCCATCGGGTGACCCGTTTGCTCGTTAGCCCCCTTATTTCATAAAAAAAAACCAGTGCTGGATTTCTACTGGAATAATGTAAACGGTCACTGGAAGGCACTGATCCGGAATGAAATTCAGTGCATTCCATAGCGGTTTATATTTTCCCAATAGTACCTAATCCAGCGCCAGATTGCAATAATGAAAACCAGCCATACCATTAAAATTTGAATTAGGATCAAGGATGAACATAATAATATTATGGAAACGAAACTGAGAATACTAGTTTTGATTTTTAATTTGCCCTTGCGTCCGAATTTACTTTAAATGAGAATAATAATTGTTAACTATTAGTTATAAAGTTAATATAAAATATGTAGAAAATATGTTAATTTAATGCAAATTAAAGTTTAAGCCTCTATATTCTATGAAACAATGTTACCAACTCTGGCAACTTACGAGTTTTGCCCTTATTGGGGAAAAATAATGTGGGATGTGATTTTCGGAAACGTTTAATTTTTGGGTACTTTATGGCTGTTTTTCTTTTTACAGTTGTTATGTAATAGTAAAAATTAAATGATACAAATATTGTTTTTTTACAAAAGTGAAATATTTTAGTATGCGCTAGATGACCCGGTGAACTTCGTATCACTTCCCTTATTATATAAACTGGGTTTTATAATTCCCAACTTCCACGAATATTTCTACACTAAAATTAGTTAAATGTTCGGTTTAGAGTTTAAACTTTCTCGAGTTTTAGGGAGAAACGAAATTTAATATAAATAAAAATGATTATATGGATAGATGCAATAAGAGGAATGAGGTTAAGGTTTGTAGCCAAATTTTCAAATAATATAGAGGTTTTTAACTTAGATTTTAGTCTAAAATATGTTCTTCGGAGCTGGTAACACTGCTATCTAATCTAAAAATTATGAATTGAGTTCAGAAGCCGATTTCACATATTGAGGGCGCTACGCATCATCTGATAACATCTATCAAATAAACATAATCTTACTAAAATGGGTTATTTAATAATATGGCACTTAAGTATGAAAGACTTTTATCATCGTGAGATAAGAAACAAAATAAATACTGTATCTGGCAGTGGCGAGGGGTGAATATTTTGAGAAGGGAAGCCGGAGTAAAAAATCTACTTACCAATTTTGGTAATTTATAATTGAATGACATGCTTTTAATTTTCAAAACTAAGTTTGGAAAACAAAGTTTCCTTCGACAGCAAAATATAATCTGTCAGACAACAGTCTTTCTGAATTAATGCCATATTTTCCGAACTACACGATTACGTCGTACGACTCACAATTCACAAGTCACAATATAAATTAATTTAATTCACGACACTCTTCTAAGTTCTAACGCTAAAACAAAATTTAAATTCGACAAAACAAAACAAACAACATGTTGTTTATAAACACACTATCCGCCATATTAATATGTCAATCTAAAAACCAGCAAAATAAAAATGTATTACGCGCCTGTCATATTTAGTACCGCTAAAGGCATTCTTAATAAAGTCGTATTACAAAAAATCCTACCAAAATAAAATGTATTACGCGCCAGCAAAAGTATAATGTCGCTACATTCATTCTTAAATTCGAATCATAACAATTTTACTTCATGACTCATCTATCTCGCTTGCACTTGTGCGTTGCTAATTAACCTTTCTCCGTAATAACTCGTCGGGCATCGAGTTATTTCCAAGTATATATCGCGCGTGCTAGAACGAGACAGAACATGACGACCAGTTCACAGGAATGAAAAGGACAGATGCTTACTATGAACTGTCGTTGTATGGAGAAATAAGCCGCTAATCCTGCGGCTTATTTGATTCTCTGCGCCCGCACATTGCATTGCCTTTTAAAATTTGTAGGCGATAGTTATTAATTCAAACTATGTATTTCAAGTGAGAGAAAAATTTATTGCATATAACATTGTGAATTCAAAGTTTTTTAAGTAGGTATGTAAAATATTTATTAGATAAATATGTCGTTGGCCCATATATTCGATTTTTCTAAGCCCTAAGGGAAGCCGATGGGAATCGGGTTATATGGACGCTTCGCCACTGGTATCTGGAATGCAAATAAAAATGAAGCCTGCTTCACGCTTCGCGAATATTTAGCAATTGCGTGTTTGCGTGATTCTCGCAGATTCGCGCGTGAATTGTGAAGAAAGAAATAGAGGAATACTTTGGAAATTTATTTCCTCTCTTCCGTGCTTTTCTAATATAAAATTGGTTAAGCCTTTTCAGTTTATGAATGTGAACGGAACCATATTATGTTGCTTTAAAAAACCGTTTTTTAACATCGTAAACAAACTAACGTCGCTAACCGCCACTGACAGTATTGTCCTGTACGTCAAACGACAATTGGGTTTGTTGAAATTCTATTTGCCACCAGGTGCCGCGATGTAGCCGTCAGGTATATTCTGTCAAATACACATATTATCGTGACACATGACAGCTATAACGTGACACATGAGTCATGACAGCTATATCGTGACATATGGAGTTATGACAGCGGTTTACACGATAGACCTGACGGCTACATCACGGCACATGGTGGCAAATAGAATTTCAACAACCCCAATTGTCGTTTGACGTACAGGATACGAAGTATCCCTTAGTAATCTGTGCTGACGGCTACATCACGGCACCTGGTGGCAAAATATAGAATTTCAACGACCCTCATTCTTTTAAAACGACGATACTTGCTTTATGTATGTTCAGAACAATGAGAGTATGCGAGGCCATAGACTACTCTTTACACCGAAGTATAATGTTTTTGTTGTTTCAGCCGCGTGGCGGACATGCTGGAGGTGGTGGGGGAGCGGGTGGGGGGGTGGTGCGGGCGCGACGGGTCGTTGCGGCAGGCGGTGCGCGCACGCCGCCGCGACGTGTACGCCAAGCTCGACGCCGACGCCGCTGTGAGTATGTACCGCGAGGTGCTGGATTACATGCAAATGAGGTGTTAAGCCCTTAGGGTGCGTTCCTACTGACGCGGAGCGGGACGGAGAGAGTTTAGCGGTGCCCGAATTGGCCAATCGTGCTGTTCCATTGAAGCGGAGTGAAGATTTCGAGCATGGTGACTGGTAAATTCGGCACCGCTAAGCTCCTCTCCGCCCCGCTCCGCGTCAGTGGAAACGCAACTGCTATTGAGGACTTAGGGCTCCCCCACAAAACTGCGAATTCGCATCGCATCGTAATGTCATTTTTACTATTTTTACTATGAATTTTTTCGCAGATATTTGCGATGCGATGTGAATTCGCAATTTTGTGTGGGAGCCCTTAGCATCTCTCAGTATATCACTAGGTGTTGCACGTCAACGCGAGCATATTCTTGTAGTCATGTAGAGCTTCACAAATTCGAAGGTATTCTAAGTACATAAGGAACTACTAAGAACCTAAGGTTTCATCCATATTGTGATATGTCATAATATGTGTTATCGCTCTGAGATCTGGGTCTAACAGGTAGGCACTTGACTAGGTATATGACCAAAAAATACTCAATTGTATCCATACTTTAATAATATTCACTACATGTTACAAAGGGGAGGTATAGTCTGGATATAGACAGACAGACAGACGGACAGACTGAAATGTCTTTGTTATCGGGTCCCGTTAGGTGTTATATTAATTTATAAAATAAAAATTAACACCTTTGAAAAAAAAATAGCAACAAAGTTATTTTCAAAACGTCTGATAATAGTTTTTGTCATTGAAAAGTGTCTTACACTACATGATACTTGTTCAGAACAATAATCTACAAATTACACCACTTCCTCATAATGTGCCGAATAGGTTATCCACAACTTATTTGACAGATGCTCCATACTCTATCTGTCAAGTTAAGTGGTGGATAGCCTATCCAGCACTTAACAGGAAGTGGTGAAACAGGCCCTTAGTATTTTTTTCCCGCTAGTAACATGCAGTGGCGGGGCAAGAACTAAATTTTATGTGGGCAAGATATATCTTGCGAGGTCCCCTGAAATATATTTTGCGAAGCCCCCTGATAGATGACGCAAGAATACGGATTTTTGGAGAGAAAGAATTTTTTGATACTAAAACTTTTATTTAAGAAACTTTTTTTATGAATAATTCAGTATCAAAACTTGTAAATCCTTTTAAAAAACCCCGTAGTCCAAGGGGCGCGAGGCCCCTTAGACCGCGAGGCCGTGGGCGGTCGCCCACACCGCCCACTCCTTGCGCGGTGCGCCGCCTCTGGTAACATGCCCAAAAAATTAATTTCATTCAATTATTTTCCTTATTTTGGTTAATAATTATTGGGCAGGAAAACATGAACTATCTGGATTATATAGTAACTGATGATATCGAAGAAGGAAAAAACACATTTGATATTCAGGACGAGTGTTGTGCAGGTCAAGAACACGGCATGAGGTTGATCTCACGGCTGATGGGGATCCTAGGTCGAAGGCTGAAGGACAATGAGGGTGTTTGAAATTTTATTTGCCAACAGGTGCCGCTATGTAGCCTTAGGGTTGATTCAGACCGCAACGCGACGCGTAGATGCATTTCTAAATTTATATACATATGTCGCAGGGAAAAGAGGATATCAGGGATTTCACGATATCCCTAGGGATATCACGAACTCCCGGTAGATGCCGAATATTATTGTTTGTTACGTCTTCTTACTAAAAATATCTAGTGATATGTCATTTCACTAAACTAAATCTAGTGAAACCTGGGAACAGCGGATACCGCCGAATAAGAATCAAGCCACGCATTTCTCTCGCTTGCTCTAGTATACACACGGGTACTTTGATAGGATCATCTAACATCTGAATCTGACAAGTGAGATGTTAGATGATCCATGCGTCGGATGTGCATGTAAAAAGTCGGTCCTGCGCCTGATCTCTCGCCGGTCGTGTCAGTCTTCCGTCCCACCGGGTTATGCGAGTCGAAGTCGAGTCGAAGTCGAAGTCGAGGCGAATATAGAGATTGCTCTTGTGTACTGCGCACACACTTGGGCACTCTAAAATTACTCTTGGCCTGGTTTCAATGAAACCGGCCACCGTCACCAAAACCAGAGTGGGAGTTATTATTATTATTATCACGTGTAATGCAACTATAGCAGATCTGAGGGGGCATCACCATATCTCTGAATCATACAGTTGAAACCAACTGAGGGTTCGTCATCAGATACTTCAGACCTTTGATTTTTGACGTCAAATGAAGCGGCCGACCAAGTTGAATATTTTTTGTAAAGGTGGCATGTCGATCTCTAGTTTGGTTAGGCTCTTGTACAGGCACAGGTACTACAGGTACTCTAGCTCTTCGATTATCCTAGTTTTTACGGTTCCGTACCCAAATGGTTAGTCTGTCTGTCTGTCTCCAGGCTAGACGAGCCGCGCCAGCTCGAGCGACGCATTTGTTTCACTCCCACTAGTGCCCGTGTCACGTGTGGGAACTAGAGCGAGCGAGAGAAATGAGTGGCTCGATTTTTATTTGGCGGTATCCGCGATTCTGACATTTCACTAGATTTAGTTTAGTGAAATGATATATCACTAGATATTTTTAGTAAGAAGACATAACAAACAAGAATATTCGGTATCTACCGGGAGTTCGTGATATCCCTAGGGATATTTTGAAATCCCTGATATACTCTTTTCCCTGCGACATATATGGCTTCGTCCACATTTGTATCATTTGCGCGATCAGATCTCCGATCAGATCTCCGTCGCGTATCATCGAAGCGTGTCAAAATGATACGCGTATCATGATACGCCCCGATCGCTATTAACCGCATATCTCATACGTGTCGTATCAAATACGCGCATGATCGGCAGAATGATCTAATAGGCGTCCACACTATGATACGCATACTTGATACGGCGCGATGATCGCGACGGTGATCTGATCGGAGATCTGATCGCGCAAATGATACAAATGTGGACGCACCGTAAATTTGACAGATTCGCAAGACGTCTCACGCAATTGAAATCTGTCAAATATGGATTTGTATGGATTTTGTATGGACAAAATGCCGCGTAGCGCCTCGCCTCGCCTTGTCGCGTTGCGGTCTAAATCAACCCTTAGGGTCTATTGTGTCAAACTGCTGTCATAATATGTCACGATCTCAGAACAGGAAAATAAGGAGAAGTGTTAGGGCCAACCCACACGTACCACAACCACACGACAACCGCAACCACACGACAAACACACGACGTGGTCGGGCGTATATTTCGTATTGTAAATGAACTATAAATAATATAGTCCGGGAGCCCTAGAACAATTTTTATTTGATTACCATCAAACAAATTTTTTGTGAGTAGTTTCATTTTGATAAAATGAACAACATTTTTATTTGCGAAAAATGTCGAAGGTAAAATAAACGTCAATTTTCCTGAAAAGTGGGAATTCAAAACGTGTTATCTACTCTGCGTAAAATGAAGTGTTGGAAACAAAATATCTTTTAAGGCCAGGCCAGTTCGAAAAGACTGATTTTTAAGCTTCCAGTCTGAAGAAATTATGTGGAATTCTCTTACACAAAAATTGATGTAGACTCAAAATGAAACAAAATAAAAAAATAATACATATAGCAAGGATATATAAAGTGACTTTGGGCAAGACGTGTTTCCGCTATAAAAGCCGGAGTCGAACTACAATAGTTCGACTTGCACGCGACGCAACCACGTCGCAACCACATCGCAACCACTGGCCGTCGTCATTTTGTCGGTACCACAACGCAACCACAAAATGCTGCAGCGACACCGTTCACACGTAACCACAGCTCGACGACATTTTGTCGTTGCGATGTCGTGTGGTTGTGGTACGTGTGGGTTGGCCCTTATGTAGCGCCGTTTATACTATGGGACCAACTCAATGCGGCAAAATAATCAGCTGTTTGGCAAAAGCGTAACTAGGCAATTATTTCCTAGTTACGATTCCCATAGTAAAAGTTTTTCGTAATTTATTTTGCCGAATTGAGTTGGTCCCATAGTAAAAGTTTTTCGTAATCATGGATGATTTCAACCCCTTTCGGCCTTTGAGTTATTAATTTTATATCGAAGTCTTTAGATAAATATGCATACCTATTATATAATTTTTAAGATTTCGTACCCAAAAGGTAAAAAAGGGACCCTATTTCTAAGACTTCGATGTCTTATTGTCTGTCTCAAGTAGGTCTACTACGAAACCGTTTTGAGATTCAAGCAATCGGACGAGAATGCCACGTCCTTCTCTGCGCGTGCGTGAGACCAACTTGTACTTGGCCGATTTTTTTCATACATTTATAGAATATGCAACACAAAACCGTGTTAAAGTAAAAAACCGTGTAGGATGTGTTTTAGATTGCTTGTTTTCTATGCGAGGCGGCCCGGCCTCTCATAGAAAACAAGCAATGGAACAGCAAAAAAATGGAAAGGGCGTAGCGACAAAATAGTTTTTGTCGCGTAATTTAAAAACCATAAATACATTTCATATAAGCTATGGGCAAAATCAAGTGTATGCTTGTACCAATCTATGTACAAATTTTGGAAGCTTAAATCACTCTCCTCTGTTAGCAAAATAGGAATCCCTTTTTTACAGGGGTCTTTTTGATTGATTATACCACACAGGATTATTCTGTGTTATAAAAGTTGACCAATCGTATTATGCTATGGGTAATTCAAAGACAAAGGCATGATGAATACTGACAATGAACTTTAATTTCTTAGCTTTAATTGCTGAGAAAAATCCACATTGCTACAGCCAAATTATCAAGGCGTCGCCTTAATGCACACAAATATTTGTTTTAAGCGGGAAGCCTTTGCCTTTGGCTTGAAAAGCAGGATCAATTTAATCTTCTTCAGTCGTCCGCCAAAGTAAGGTAAACTTCAGAAGTAACGGAAACAAATACAGTAAGTACTTGTTTCCGTTACTTTCAGTTCAGTATTTGAAATACTGAAATGACGAAAAAAGATTTATTAACTTTTATTACTTTATAAAAACTAGCTATCTAATTCTGAAAGAATATTTCAAAATTTCAAATCGTACTAGTAGTTCCTGAGATTAGCGCGTTCAAACAAGCAAACTCTTCAGCTTTATAATATTTGTGTAGATAATAACGAAACCGCATTAAAAATGTCGATAAAAATATCGATACCAAAATCTGCATCACACCACATCACTAGTGCCTTAGTTTGATAGTTCACAGAACATCAAACGGCCTGAAAATGGCGGTGTAGCGGCGAATATTTTTCGTGAAGAATAAAGGATTGCACAAACCTACGCGACCAAAGCGACTGCGAAGCGGTAGCGTCTACCGCGCGGCAGACGCTGCCCATGTAATCTTATGGCGCTGTGCACACCTGCACGACAGCGACGCGGGATGTTCGCGTCGGCAAGCGGAACGTGCGCGTCAAGTTGTCAGACGCGTGTTCTGAAGTGTACATAACTAGACTTCTTTTTTAAAACCTTTTTTTATATTATTTTCGTAGGTTCGTAGGTTTGTGCAATCCTTTATTGATTTTTAAATTAAAAAGTCGTATAAATTACAGTTGGCAGTGATAGGTGACCCGCAATTTTTTCTTGCGCTTGCGCTGTTTCTGCTATATCTCAACTTTACAGTGAGAATGGTCGACATGTGGTCGTTTTTTATTGTAATGATTGTGATCTTCATTTCCTGCAAAAATGATAATTTTATTAAAATATACAGTAAAAACACGAAAACAAATGACTTCACACACATTTTCGTTACTTGTTAGTAGGTTTTACCCCTCGGATTTTTCTCATACCGGGCGCCTTATATATGAAAATCGATTCCTAAGGAGTAAACTCCAAAAAGATTGGTCTTCACGATGAAATCTCTATAAGGAACACGTACACACCCTAAAGTATTATCACTTGGTTTTGTTACACCCTGTAGAGCTCGCTATGAAAGTAGCATCGCTGAAAGAGTAACATTTTTTTTCACCTTTGTGTGGAAAAATTCATGACGCTCGTACGCTTGCCCATACAAATCACAAAAATGTTGTTTCAGCGCTGCTACTTTATCAGTAAACTCTTTATAAGAGACACAAAGTATTATCATTTATCACTTTATATTGTTATACCTTATACTATTATGTAGATTGTAGTCTCTGCCCTGATGATCACGTTTAAAACGTGCATTCAATGGCAAATGATGTATCCTCAAGGAAATCCCCAAGTGTATGGCGTGAGGTCGACCCGACCTTGCACTAGTTATAGTATCACTTAGTAGAAAACATACACAAACTGCCGCATACAGAGACTAATATTAATTAGAATTACCTTAAATCAGGGGTTCCCAAACTGTGCGTCGCGGCGCCCTGTCGCCCTAGCACGGCGACAAGTAGAAATGCGAAAGTATAGACAAACTGTGGACATAAACTTAAGGTGCCGTTCCGATCTTTACCACGGCTAATCGCGACCAACAAAAATTCAATTAAAATGCCACTTAATGACAGTCTATACTCTATAGTATGTCATAAGGTATGATATTATTTGAATTTTTAGGACTATAGTATGTCATAAAGTGGCATTTTAATTGAATTTTTCAGAACGAAAAAAGATCGGAACGGCACCTTAAGAGCCCGGGTTACCCTCGAAATTCTCATACATACGTAATACCAAAATCATTTTGTCATACGAAAATATTTAACATGTTTGAGTTATTTTTCAGCTTAAAATAGTAATTACCTAGGTTCCTGAACAAAAATTAACTTCAAAATATTTAAACATTAAAAAATAGAGTAAAATACTAAAAAATATATAAATAAATAGTAAATTTACTACAAAATATTTAAATACTAAAAAATATGTTTTAGAGAAAGCAAATGTAACATTTCAATGGACTATATCGGTATTTAACAAGAACATAAAACTAATCTAAAAATGTAATTGGCGTGTAAACCATTATGATATGTATTTAATTTAAGAATAAATAATATACTATGTTTGTCGTTTATTTTCAACTTTTTATTTGCATTTCTATTAGTGTAAGGGCTGATTTGTCAGATAGTTTTTACCTGAATTTTTTTAATTTTTTTTTTTTAGAGAAGGCAGGTCGTTATAGCCCTGACGTCACTGCGACCCATGAGGATCTATTGTGACTCCTTCGCACTAGAGAATCAGCCCCAACCCAATACTGCTCATAAATTGAACGATATGGTTGGGGTTGGTGACACGAATTTCCTCTGTGGATATACGTGGCGACCAAGGTGCCTGTTCCAGCTCTGTAGTAGAGCAGGACAGTCGAGGACAAGGTGAATAGGTGTTTCATCCTCCTCCTCACAGAATCTGCAAGTCGTTATGCTACAAATACCCACACTTAAGGTGTTTGTTGAGCTTGCAGTGCCCAGTTAGGCTTCTGGTAAGGATTCTTAATTGGTTCCTACCCAAGGTGAGCACTAATTCTGATAGTTTCTTGTTGAAGCCAGGAATTAGTGCCTTGGAGTGTTCAAGGCCAGGGGTCTTAGCCCATTGCTTCCTGCATAGTCTGTGACCCCATTCCTTGAGCACGTGCTTTGTGGTACTAGGAGTTATACCACAGACTGGTTCTGGGCCATATATGAGACTCTCGGCCCCAAGCCTAGCTAGTTCGTCAGCGGTTTCATTGCCGGGAACGTTGCTGTTGCCCGGGACCCATACTAGGCGGATGTTGTTGATCCTTCCCAGCATGTTTAACGTCTCAAAATGTTACCTGAATAATAAGTAAGTAACTTTAAAATGTGTATATTATTTACCCTTATAAGAACCTCATGTTATAACATATCCGACGATTGAAAAATCACCTCAAACGAAAATGTGTACCTACTTTTCAATCGTCACCTTCTTTCTGCCAAATAAAATATATGTATACCTAAATTTAATTACAAAATCTGTCAAAGTTGCATATTATTTATTTCTCATAGAAACGCAGGTAAAATAACTCGATCGGACAATACTATCGATAGTAAAATATACATCGCTAGCACACGCACACATTGACAGATCAAAAATCGTCACGCATTTTCGGGTTGTCAGGTGGTCTATACGACAGTATATACACTTAGCGGCACGGAATCTTGGCCAAACTCATAATATGCAATAACACTTTTTTAAGCGGTTCTAACGTGGATCTTATCGTGTAGGTGGGTAGAAAAAATGGTCACGTTAATCTCAAGAGGGTAATTCACTAATTTGAAGTGCATATTGGTCTGTGTTTTAAAGTTTAGTTAAATCGTGTCATTTATCCGGCGAAGTCGCAGTTTTGAATTGTGCTCTGAACATTTTGAATTTTAATTTGACAAAGATTTTTGTTGTTATTGTGGTTAATAAACACCTAAGAACCCCTTAGGATTCATAAAAATGCCTTTATCACCAAGTCAGGTAGCGCAGGCAGTAGCTTTAGTGGAACAGGGGATGACTCATCGTGAAGTGGCTACTATCCTAAACGTGCCGCGTTCCTCGATGCAATATGCACTAAAACGATATCAAGAGACTGGCCGCTACACCCGAAGACCAGGTAGTGGTGGTGTACGATGCACATCAGCTCGTGATGACCGCTTTATTGTGTTAGAGATTTCAAGAAATCGCTTCCTGACCGCAGTCGAGATCCGTCAGCGCCTTCAAATCTCCAGAGGTGTGAATGTTAGCGAGCGTACGGTGAGAAGACGTATGGAGGAAGTTAATTTGAGGGCAAGAAGACCAGCCCGTGGTCCACAGCTTCACCCTCAGCACAGAGTAGCTCGACTTCACTTTGCCCGCGAACACGCTAACTGGACTTATGAGCAATGGGCAAAGGTTTTGTTTACTGACGAGTGCAGGATCGCTTTAAATGCACCTGATGGTCGACAACGTGTCTGGAGAAGGAAAGGCGAACGTTATTTGGCGATAACAACCACTCCGACGGTCAGTTTTGGCGGAGGCTCTATAATGGTATGGGGTGGCGTGAGTTCTGATGCTCGTACGGAATTGGTCATCGTTAATAACGCCTTAAATGCGACTCGGTACGTCGCGGAAATTCTCGAAGAACATGTTGTGCCCTTTGGAGGGTTCATTGGTTATGAACAATTCATTTTAATGCATGATAATGCCCGTCCACATGTCGCACGCATAGTAAATGAGTACCTTCAAGAGGCTGGTATTCAAAAATTGCAGTGGCCAGCTCGCAGCCCGGACTTAAATCCGATAGAACACATATGGGATAAGCTGAAACGAGCAATAAAATCATCATCGAACCCACCACAAACCATTAACCAGCTTCGAGATGCTGCACTGAGAGCGTGGCGCGACTTATCACAAGTCGATATCAAGAACGTCATCCAAAGCATGCCAGACCGAATGCAGGCGGTTATAAGGGCTAGAGGAGGTAACACGCGCTATTAAAAAGGACAGAAAGCGACAAAAAATCGAACAATTTTAAATTCGTAGTGTTTTAAACTTAAGTGTTAAATTTTGTGTAAACGTGTTTTTTTGCATAAACTTCATTATCAATTTAAAAAACCTTTAACTGTGAGAAAAAGTGATCAGGAACGTTAACTGGATAGACTCAGATCTTAATTAATCAAAATTTGTAGAGCTAAGTGCAAAAAAAAGACAGTTATCACATCTTTTGTACTTGGCCAAGTTTCCGTGCCGGTGAGTTTATTATAAGTCTATGGTAATAGCCAATAGGGTCGTGGTTTTTACCGGTACTGAACCTTAAAAATAACTATATAAGTAATCAAAATAACAAGGACCAGATTTTTATATGTATAAATTATCACTTTTTATTTGAAGTTTTGTACTTTGATTCGTCAGTTGAACTTTAGTACGAATGATTAGCTGATTAATACTGATTACATATAGATCGTTTATCGACAACAGCGTTTGTTGTCAAGTGCTATCTACGTAAATGTAAATATCATTGAAAATCTAAAGAAAAACAACTAAATACTAAAATAAAACTTATGTCCCAAGGTCATTGAGCTCACACTGCCATAACACAGCTGATTATTATTAGAGATCAGTGATCGACAACAGCCATTGTTCGCCGATCAAAATGTATGGAATTGACAGGGTTCTGTATTAACAAAAAATTAAAACCGACTTCCAAGTTAAAAACAATAAGTATTAATATGAACTAAAAAGTATTAAATAATTATTCTTACTCTTTAATAGTGCCTCTTTCAGAATTCGTCTAAATCTCAACTACTTCTGTACATACTATAGCTTCATTATTTTTAAGTCGGTTAAGAAGTTTCCATATAAGTTTTGAGGAGTTCCCTCGATTACTCATGGATTCCATCATCAGGTCACCACTTTTGTGAACATGGTACCAAATTGGAGTTGAACCCTATACAACAAAAGAAAAAATTTGAAAATCGGTTCTCAAACGGCGGAGTAATCGTTGAACATACACAAATAAAATAAAAAATATCCACAGCCGAACATATAACCTCCTCCTTTTTTTGGAAGTCGATTAAAAATAATATCAACATTCGAATGATGTTATTTCGGTGATTCTACAATATGGATGAAGAAAACGTGTAGGCCAGGGATGGCGAACCAATGCCACGTGATGTAAGAGCACGCCACTGGTCCCAAACTAGTATCGAAAATATTTAACCAACTATGAAGGCTATATCTATATTCTATACTAATATTATAAAGCGGAAGAGTTTGTTAGTTTGTTTGTTTGTTTGTTTGAACGCGCTAATATCAGGAACTACTGGTCCGATTTGAAAAATTCTTTCAGTGTTAGATAGCCCATTTATCGAGGAAGGCTATAGGGTATATTTTATCACGCTAAGACTAATAAGAGCGAAGAAATAGAGGAAAATGTAGAAAAAACGGGGAAAATTTTATTTGAAAGGGCTTATTTGAACGCGCTCATCTCAGGAACTACTAATCCGATTTTAAAATTTCTTTCAGTGATAGATAGCCCATTTATTGAGGAAAGCTATTGACTATATTTTATTACGTTACAATTAAGGCGACGCCTTGATAATTTGGCTGTAGCGATGCCGATTTTTCTCAGCAATGACTAAAGCTAAGAAACTAAAGTTCAATGTCAGTATTCATCATGTCTTTGTCTTTGAATTGCCCATAGCATAACACGATTGGACAACTTTTATAACACAGAATTATCAATCGAAAAGCCCTCTGTAAAAAAAGGGATTCCTATTTTTCCAACAGAGGAGAGTGATTTAAGGTTCCAAAATTTGTACATAAATTGGTTGAAGCATACACTTTAATATGTGCATAGCTTATATGAAATGTATTTATGGTTTTTAAATTACGCGACAAAAACCATTTTGTTGCTTATGCCCTTTCCATTTTTTGCTGTTCCATTGCTTGTTTTCTATGAGAGTCTCCCGGCCTCTCATAGAAAACAAGCAATCTAAAACATATCCAACACGGTTTCTTACTTTAACGCGGCGTCACCTTAATAGGAGCGAGGAAATGGAGGAAAATGTGGAAAAAACGGGAGAAATTATATGAAAGGGCTTATTTGAACGCGCTAATCTCAGTGACTACTGGTCCGATTTGAAAAATTATTTCAGTTTTAGATACCCCATTTATCAAGGAAGGCTATAGGCTATATTTTATCACGCTAAGACTAATAGCAGCGAAGAAATCGAGAAAAATGTGGAAAAAACGGGGAAACTTATATGAAATTGCTTATTATCTTAAGAACTACTGGAGCAATTTTTATGTTATTTGGCAAACATGAATAATAGACCACGTGAAGGGACATAGACTATTTTTTGCGGAAAAATGTACGGTTGCGTGAAATTTCTAAATTACGAGGGCGAAGCCGCGTGGAACAGCTAGTGCTATAATAGATATACCACTGCATAGTGGGCACCAAATTAGGCATCAAATCGCAAAAAAATTATTGAATGGCACGTTTATGACTTAACTGAAGATTTATTCAGAAAAATGGCACATTAATACGAAAGGGTTTGCCATGCCTGCGTGTTGATTAGATATCGTTTGCCCTTAGGTGCGCAACGCGACGCTGTACAGACTGAAGGAGGGGCCCGTGGTGCCGCCGCCGCAGCCCCACACCAGGCCCACTATTGGGCTCGCATGCCCACGCTGCGCGCCGCACTCCAGGGTAAGTAAAACGCTATACAAAAACCTAAAACCTAAAAAACCTTACTTATAGCTGTACGCGCCGAACGCACCGCATATAGTACACGAAATGCGGCGCGTACGGTGCGGACGAATGTTTTTTTTAATGAAATAAAGGGGCAAACGAGCAAATGGGTCACCTGATGGAAAACAACTTCCGTCGCCCATGGACACTCGCAGCATTAGAAGAGCTGCAGGTGCGTTGCCGGCCTTTTAAGAGAGAATAGGGTAATATAGGGGAGGGTAGGGAAGGGAATAGGGGAGGGTAGGGCAGGAATAGGAGAGGGTAGGGAAAGGAAATGGCGAAACAGCGCAAGCGCTGTTTCACGCCGGTTTTCTGTGAGCCCGTGGTATTTCTCCGGTCGAGCCGGCCCATTCGTGCCGAAGCATGGCGCTCCCACGTCAAATATTCGCTATTCGCGCGCCGCGTGCGTGATTCGTACATTTTTCTTAGGTATGAAAACTAAAAAGTAGGTATCCTTTGTCCTATCCCGGTACTCGGAAGTATTTCCATAAGAAACAGCAAAATCGTATCAGCGGTTTGGGCCCTGATGAGGTATCAGACAGACAAAGACACACTTTCGCATTTGTAATTGTAATATTAGTATGGAATCTCAAGAACTGCACTATAAGCCGTATACGTGCGAGGTTTCACATCATTTCATACAACGAATTCTAAAATGCGGCGCGTACGGCTCGTGCTTGCTGATAAATGTTCTACCTTTATCGCTTCTTTATGTCGTAGGTTACACGCTCAATCTGGCATCAGTTCAGTCCATCAATCTGAAATTGACGCCAGATTGATGGCAAGTCCATACTAATGTTATAAATGCGAAAGTGTGTCTGTCTGTCCGCCCGTCTGTCTGTTACCTCTTCACGCTTGAACCGCTGAACCGATTTTGCTGAAATTTGGCAAGGAGATACTTTGAGTCCCGAGAAAGGACATAGGATAGTTTTTATCCCGGAAAAATGTACGGCTCCCGCGCGATAAACAAATTTTGGCGCAACGGAGTTGCGGGCGTCATCTAGTACATAATAAAATAATGATCAGTCCACCAATCCGTGGGTTAGACGTTCAGTTTCGCGTCAATCTTTACCAGATTGATGGATCAGATTGATGAGAAACTGAGCGTGTAAACTGTAACCGCCGACTATAAAATCACAGATCAAAATGTTTGTAATTGACATAAGCGTTCGATAAAATATGGTGGACATTCGACTCCATGTCATGTTATTTCCATACATTTTGATCAGCGATTCTGCAAAGAAGCGATAGAGAAAACGTCTTGGCTAAATGGCCAGATGACGCCCGCGACTCCGTTGGGACAAAATTCGTTTAAAACCCGGACAGACATCGAAGTCTGGGGTCAAGTAATGGGGTCCCGTTTTTACTTTTTACTCTTTGGGTACGAAACCTTAAAAATTAACTACTATTTTGTGCATTAAGTTTATTTTTAGCCTTCGTACCTACGAATAATAAAACCTAAGGAAACGTAACTCCCATACTAATACAGTTTTAAATTTGGTTCCATTCGAACTGTCATGTAACGTCAGCCATACCGCTCAAGGTCACCTAAATATTGCAAATGTATGAAAAGTGAACCTAAGGTACACTTTTTTGGCAAGTATTTTGGAGCATGTTTTTTGACGGAGTTACTCTTCCTTAGTTTTTATTATTCGTAGCTTCGTACCTATGTTTATTTTCCACTAGGTCAATGTAAAGTCAGAATTCGTACATACATAATTGTTATTCAAAATTTAAATATAAACTACGTACAAAATAAGAATTTGAATTTCATACCGTAATATAATTATAATATACTACTATGCAAATTGCAATGTTTTTATGCTAAAAACAGCACTGCACCAGCACAGACAGTACACAAAAAAGTTTGATTCGACGTTTTATAATAAAAGAAGAATAAGGTAAGTAACATGAAAAAACTTCCCATTTTTTTGTTTAAATGGAGGCTTTAGGGCCGGAAAATTATTTAAAATAGAAAAACTATGTATTATATGTGTAGCCAGATATATTAGCTAGGTTATGAAGTAGATAACTTACAAGTTTATTAAAATAATTAGGGAAAAAATGAGTTATTGTCCGCATGTTACGAAATGTTACTTGTTCGATTCTTCCACTCACGTCTTCTTCTGTCAATATTCTGATATAATATGACGTGTGCAACATGTCGGATTTTGGTCAGATTATTTGCTGTATGTGCTAGAAGCGCCCTCTGCTTTTTTTCGACCTTTGCGTAATATTCATTCATTCTTTCGTAAGTACATATTAAATCCGCAAAAAGTTTTATTCTGTTCAAAACACTACGGTAGGTATGTAGACGGATACCATTGTTTAAAATGCAAAAATTCGCAGCGTACGAGTTACAACGAATTGTTATGACACATCAAAGGTCATGCAAGGTCAAATAAAAGGCAAATTCTTGTGATGCGGGCTCTACCATTACACTCGCGGCGCGAATTGCGGCCGCGATTCACGGATGCTACGCGTCGTGAACACGATGCGTACAAATAACACGAAGCTGCGAAACCCTCCACACTCGCGGTTCGCGGCCTTCGCGGGCTTTCGCGCCGCGAGTGTAGAGCCCGCATCAGAGACAGTTATTTCGCGAAGAGCTTTTCTCAAATTTTGAAAGGTAATAGAGTTTCAACTTTCAGCCCTTTATTATTTCAATTTACAGTTATTTCGCGAAGAGCTTTTTTCGACTTTTGATAGTTTCAGCCCTATATTATTTTCATTTTTAGCGTTTTAACTCTTCAAGTGTTAAAATGGACCCTAATGACGCCAAAGTTTAGTTTCAACACCCTGAATTTTTAACCCCAGTTAGCTTAAATTTTTCAACCCTCAGATTTTCAACTCTCGCCCTACATACCGTGGTCTATAGGTTGAAAAATTTCGCTTCACATATTCACATATTTTTTTAATTAGCCTATGCTGTCCCACTGCTGGGCAAAGGCCTACCCCAGGGTCTTCCATTTTTCTCGCTCCTGCGCCACCGTTGGCCATCCCGGCTGGTATGCCTCCAGCTCGTCGCGCCATCTCTTTCTTGGCCGGCCACGGTTGCGTCGTCCGTCTTCGGGTACCCATTCAGTTGTTAACTTTGCCCAGCGGTCGGGATGCACGCGGCCAACGTGGCCAGCCCAATCCCATTTTAGTTTTGCCATCTTGGCTACTACAGCCTTGATACCTGTTTTGGAGCGCAGTGTGTTGTTTCTTATTTTGTCGACAAGTTTTACTCCCAACATACTGCGCTCCATCGCTCTTTGGCATACCCCGAGTTGGGACTTTTGCGAATCGGTCAATGACTAAGTTTGCGCACCGTAGGTTAGGACGGGCAGAATACACTGTATGTCGACGAGTCTGCGCTTCAGGGAGATCGGTAAATCTCTAGCTCTTCCAGGCGTTTTCGATTCGTCGATCGACTTCCTTCCCTTGTCTGTTATGAAAAGAAACTGTGGGAATAAGCGCGGTGGCCAAAGGAAGATCTTCCGACCGAGCGAGGCGTTATGCCCGGTCAGGCCGAAGCCCACGTGATACATTTCAGCTGTCGTATATATACCGACGCGCTCAGAAAACTTCGATAGCGCGATGCAGGAATGTTAGGCGAATTGTGGGTACCGCCACATCACTCCCCCCCCGAAGACCGGAGGTCGAATCTTGAAGTCTTGTCGCTTGAGTCGCCAGTGGCAGTGAGTTCCAGTGGAACTGTTGCAGTGAGTCCCAGTGAGTCGGAACTATAAGCTGCACGGGATCCAGTGAATCGGATAAGCTGCCGTGCGGGGCCGATGCTACGTGCTGACCAGGAGAGATAAGCTCTGCTTGCTGACCGGTCGGTGTAGTGAGAAAGCCCGATGATGCCGATGCGGAGTCGCCCAGGCCGCGGTACATTGCGGCTAGTGGACGAGTTACCCGATGAGGCGATGCTGGCTGGCGCGGTGCGGAGGGGCGAGGAGTGATGATGATGAAGGCGTGTTCTGTCGAGGGTCACCAATGTGGGAATAAGCGCGGTGGCCAAAGGAAGATCTTCCGACCGAGCGAGGCGTTATGATCGGTCAGGCCGAAGCCCACGTGATACATTTCAGCTGTCGTATATATACCGACGCGCTCAGAAAACTTCGATAGCGCGATGCAGGAATATTAGGCGAATTGTGGGTAACGCTACAAAACCAACAGGCCCAAGTAGATGTACTCGTCGACATAGTGTATTTCTTGCTCATCTACCACGACCCTACGTCTCGTGATGTTGGTCATTATTTGAGTTTTGGACCTGTTCATTGTAAGTCCCACCTCGATGCTTGCGGTGCTTAGATCTTGTAGCATGGTTTGAAGGTCTGCGGCAGTAGGAGCAAAAAGGACAATATCGTCGGCGAAGCGAATATTGGTTAGCGCGTATAGACTATAGAGGTTTATGACAGAGATTTTAGAATTATTCAAATGATTTTTTTTAAACTCCCTAAACGAGTTTTATACTTCATAGTTATAATTATTATCTCTGCTTCTATGACCCTTATGCAGTTCAGATAAAGGTTCAATCAAAGGTAAAATAAATATGAATGGACTGGTTGATTATATTTTATTAATATTCAAAAAAAATCTTGTCTTGTTGTTTGACATTGAAATGTGTCGATAGACTGACGGAACCGGTGTTTTGTTTACGTGTATGTGTGTCAACCTGTCAGATCGCTTATAACTCCAAGGTCATGGATATCTATATAAACGAGCGTAAAAGTTTGGAACCCTTTTTACGAAAAATTCGGAAACCTGGGAGCATGAAATTTGGCACAGTTGTAGTTTATATAGAGAAGTAGTGCATCGAGCTAATATTGTTTTAAAATTATGCTTTTATCACACATTATTTTAATAAATAAAACATTACACACACTACAACGCGCACACTACCATGCTTTATTTATTTATTTGAGTCAGGCATCTTGGCCCTTATTATAAATACCTTATAGACTAACATACATACAATTATACTAAAACTAACACTAACACTAAACACGTATTGTCTGCGACGTGGGGCGCGACGTGTTCGGAAGTCGTCCTCGGAACCTCCTGTAGACGACTCCAATCGGCCAGAACTCCTCCTTCTCGAAGGTAGATGGTGCGTCGGGACTCTTACCACAAAGAAGCTAAAATTCACTTTGTGGCGGGACTCCAAGCGCTCGACCCTCAAGACGAAGTGGGTCTTGCTCCTGATGTAGTCCACGACCTGCTCGACCGTCGTGGACCAGTGCAGCCTGGACACGTACAGCGGCGTCGCGGGAGTCTCACGCCGCAACAGCTGCTCGGGTCCTTCGGGTGCGGTGCCGCGATGGTTGCGGACGACGGGTTTCTTCTTCTTCCTCTCCACTCTTATAAACCCGTCATCATCGCACTTTCGGTCCTTTTCGGAGGGAGGACACTCCTTTGTAGGGGCCTCCTTTTTCCCTTTGTTTTTGGAACGCGGGGGAGGGGGCGGGGGGCAAGCGGCGACACTTGCGTAGTTCGCACTGCTTTGACTGACAAGCCACATATACACACGAATTATACTCCTTTGTTTATGGTTGCAGTCTGTTGTCAAATTAAAGATTACTAGTACTTATTAAATTAAAAAGGCCCCAATAGTATAGGAGGTAGCAACGTTATCGAGAAAGTATTTTAGGTCAGCTGATTTTGTAATATGTCGTCATTCTTGCTCTTCTGGTTTAACAGTCTGGGCGGTCTGGCTACTGGCAGTGGTTGCGTTGATTAGTGCGCATTTCATTTATCCAGGTGATGCTATTAATATAAGGAGCCTGATAAAAAAGGCAATATCTCGCTTCTGACTCTTGTCATCTTAAAGTTGCCAAGCTTTAACAATTATTATTATTACTAGATGACGCCCGCAACTCCGTTGCGACAAAATTCGTTTATCGCGCAGGAACCGTACTTTTTTTCGGGATAAAAAGTATCCTATGTCCTTTCCCGGGCTCAAAGTATATCCATGCCAAATTTCAGCGAAATCGGTTCAGCGGTTTGAGCGTGAAGAGGTAACAGACGGACAGACAGACAGACAGACACACACTTTCGCATTTATAATAGTATATAGTAAGTATATAGTATATAGTATGGATTGTCATAATTATTACGTTTGTGTCAGGCACTCCTTCAATATACAGTATGTCATACTAAAATGATTTTAAAATCCAGGAATATAACCTGGACAAAGAGGTTGCGCACTAGTGAATGCAACCACTACCAGCAGCCAGACCGCCCAGACTGTACCAGAAGAGCAAGAATGACGATTGACGACATAATAATATCACAAAGTCAGCCTACCTGAAATACTATTTTTCAAACGTTGCTACCACCCGTACCACGAATTGTAGCTCTAGTTCAGTCATCCTTCTAGGCTAGTCTAGACTCTAGAGTCTAACTCTAGCCGGTTCTGCGGTGATGATTATGGTTACAAAACTAATTTGTCCGTCGCGGTATCCGATGTTGCAACCTACAATGTTCCTGTCACCACACGTCCTAGTGGTGTAATGCGGATAGGAAGGAAATGGTAAGGCCATAAATGATACTCGTATGTTTGTACTTAGGGCTGGTTTACACGTATTAAGTAGATAAGTAGTTAACTCCAACCATTACTAAAACGTGGCCGAATACATGTCTCTAACAATATTGTAGAGATCAATTTTCTAAGGGCCTGTTTCACCACTTCCTGATAAGTGCCGGATAGGCTATCCACCACTTAACTTGACCGATAGAGTATGGAGAATTTATCTGTTAAAAAAGTTGTGGATAGCCTATCCGGCACTTTATCCAGAAGTGGTGAGAAACAGGCCCTAAATGTAGAGTAGGTGACATTTAAATAAGCAGCATTAAAATAACAAGTGTATTTTGTTTTTGACGAGATTATAACGGGGTCTAAACTAACAACGAATGGCGTACGAGTATACCGTTGCGACTTGAGTTGCGTCCCGCACGCAAAGTGCGTACACGTTGCGTACAGCTTTGCGGGCGCATATGCATTCATTAAAATATTTACGACTTGTGTTACGAAATTATCACATTGTTTATTGTATAAGCCGATACAATAGAACTTTCTAGAATGACTCATAGACTAGATTGGTAGTTAGGATAAAATTTACATTATATCGACTCTAAATTAAGCCTGCAAATTCCAAAATGTTGATGCTACTACTGCCAGGCAAAGCAGTTATTTATTTTATACAAGCTACATAAAAACTTGTGTAGTAATGCGAGTTAATTGGTCCGCTAAATATAATTAACTACGTTGTCTGTTGACATTTGACTGTTTAGTTAAAAGTTAACGGTACATTATAAAGCTAATTATATCACTTAATATAGTGTAATTATTGACTAATAGTTAATTATTAACGCACTTACAATGTTTGTGTGTGCTTGTTACTCGATACTTCTTTACGCTAACACTTTGTAAAGGATTTTAATGAAGTTTATTATGTAAGTAGGTGGTTAAGGTTAGGATTTACATATTAAATTCCACTATTTATCGCCAAAATTACCCTGTCGTATTTGTGCAGGCTAAGCCTAACGCTAACGATACGAACGAACGATAGCTAACGATTTTTATGGCAATTATATTCAACATAGACTCCCACACCGGTTTCGGTGACGTTCATTGAAACCGGGCCAGTTACGCAGGAGTAATTTTATAGTGCCCAAGTGTGTGCGCAGTACACAAGAGCACTCTCTATTCCTTTTACTCTCATAACCCAGTGGGACGGACGACCGACACGACTGGCGCAGGACCGAATTTACTTGCCCGTCCGACGCATGGATCATCTTACAGACAATCAAGTGATCAGCATTGTCCTAACCAAACTTGGAAATAACATGTCAAGACTCAAGAGCCTCGCTCTAAAGTCTAAACCATTGGGCTACGGGGGCGTTTCTAGACTATTATAAGTATAGCATCTAGATTCTAGGCAATACAATTACTATGCTATAATGGCTGGGTCATCGAACGGGCGTTGGCGGTATAACGGCTATCGGCTATACGTGGGTTCACGGTCTACTGGAGATTGGAACACCTGGGTTGAGACATCGCCAGCAGCCAGCACAATCAGCATTTGATGATGATCATCATGAGAAACTAACGCCCGTACCTATTAGGGTTAAATCAGATCGGAACTCTACGCGTAGATATGTTTGTTTGAACGCGCTAATCTCAGGAACTACTGGTCCGAATTGAAAAATTCTTTCAGTGTTAGATAATATCCCATTTATCGAGGAAGGCTATAGGTATAGGCTATATATTATCACGCTTAGACTAATAGGAGCGAAGAAATAGGGGAAAATGTGGAAAAAAACGGGGGGAAATTATTTGAAAGGGCTTATTAGAACGAGCTTATCTCAGGAACTACTTGGTCCGATTTGAAAAATTCTTTCAGTGTTAGAAAACAGATTTATTATATTATAAGTTATATTATAAGTTATATTTTATTATGCTAAGACTAATAGAAGCGAAGAATTAGAGGAAAATGTGGAAAAAAGGGGGGAAATGATTTGAAAGGGCTTACCTCAGAAACTACTAGAGCAATTTTTATGTTATTTGGCATAGATAAGTAGACCACGTGAAGGATCATAGGCTATTTTTGTGGAATAATTATTTGTCTGTGAAAAATGGGCGAAGCCGTGCGAAGCGTCGACTAGTCTATAATTCTATATTTTATACTGTATTTATTATGTTTTTCATCAAAATCAGTTCAGTTATGTTTTGAAACTTATTTCAAGCAAACTTTCCTCTTTATAATATGATTATAGATTACGCATTCTACAAGTAAATGGACGTAATTTTTTTGTTTTTCGCGTTTCAAGAGTCAAGGTTGCGGCCTGTACGAAAATCTAAATTATAAATTCCAAATGCATATTACATAAGTACTGTTACATAAGAATAATATAAATAAATTGCTAATACGACAATACGGTCGGATAAATGTGTTTTTCAATTTCATTTGTTCAGGTAGCCGATTAGTTTCAAACATATAAAGTAGATATTTTTTAACCGGTTACCGTCAATCCTAAGAGAAGAGTGATGATTTTGGTATGTATGGATGTGCCCTCGTCAGGGCCCGATGTTGGGCAAAAATTAGGGACGGCAAATTGAGAGTGGCGCGGCAAATTGAGAGCGGCGCGGCGTCGGTGGCGAAAATTTGAAAAATGGTTAAACAAAAATAATAACCACACCCTACACAAAAGTGGTTAAATATATAAATATTAGTTATACTTATTACTATAACTGCGTTCAAGAGGTACACAAGTGTTCCACTAGATGGTTCTTTATTAAATTACGCGATGATTACGCATCTTTTAATTGGTTATTGGTAGAACTCTCGAACGAACTGTCACCAACTGTATTTGACCTCGTATCTGCTAAACTACTGGTCCGTTTTTAACAAATAAAGTATGAAGTCTCAATTCGTTCGAGAGTAACAAAATTATTTTTAATTTTTACTGTAACAAAACTGATTAGTGGTAATAGGTACGTTAGGGCGTGTATGCGTCCCTTTACCCTTATAGATATACCTAGAGTTCAATGTGAAAGTGGCAGCGCTGAAAGAGCAAAACTTTTTTAGGGTTCCGTAGCCAAAATGGCAGAAAACGGAACCCTTATAGATTCGTCATGTCTGTCTGTCTGTCTGTCTGTCCGTCCGTCCGTATGTCACAGCCACTTTTCTCCGAAACTATAAGAGCTATAATATTGAAACTTGGTAAGTAGATGTAGTCTGTGAACCGCATTAAGATTTTGATACAAAAATGGAAAAATTATTAAAAATTGTAGCGGTCCCCATAGGCACAACTGAAACAAAAAAATTTTTTTTTCGTCTAACCTACGCGTATAGGGTATATATGGAATAGGTCTTCAAAAATCATATTGAGGTTTCTAATATCATTTTTTTCTAATCTGAATAGTTTGCGAGAGAGACTCTTCCAAAGTGGTAAAATGTGTGTCCCCCCCCCCCCCCACCTCTAACTTCTAAAGTAGGGGCATGATAGTTCTTAATAAAATATATGATGTACATTACTATAAAAACTACCAACGAAAATTGGTTTGAACGAGATCTATCAAGTAGTTTTTTTATACGTCATAAATGGTAAACCTTAATTTAACTTTCATTAAATTTTTTAATTTTATAGACCTTATTGCTGCTGCGGAACCCTTCAGTGGCGAGTCCAACTCGCACTTGGCCGGTTTTATTTATGGTTTGTAGGGGCAAGCGCCCCGGCATCAGGGATTTCCCCATACAAAAGTTAAAAAAAAAATCATACACACATAGTAAAGTTACACCTAGTTTAAAAGGATTGTGTATTTTTTAAGTAGTCGGGTAATAGATTTAACCCATCAAGCCCCGTACGAGCACCGGTGACCGCGACAACAATAGAATACAATAGAATTTCCGAGAATCCCCGATCGAATGTTATAAAACGACATATTAATGAACAATGTTAATTTTGAACCCGGAATTGACCAATGCGTATGAACATTGTATGCCTTCTGTATCGCGATTCTAATTAATTATTAATGCAACGTCAATGCATTTTCGTTCAGTTTTTTTATAAAATAAGGGGGTAAACGAGCAAACGGGTCACCTGATGGAAAGCAACTTCCGTCGCCAATGGACGCTCGCAGCATCAGAAGAGCTGCTGCAGGTGCGTTGCCGGCCTTTTAGAGGGAATACGCTCTCTTCTTGAAAGTTTGCAGGTCGTATTGTTCGATCGTGTTTCCTATAATTTTCTACGCGACATTTGTCTAGCGCAGTGGTCCCCAACCGTTTTTCATGCGGGCCACAAACATGATTTGGTCTTGGTGACGCGGGCCGCAACAAAAAATTTTTAGGGTTAAAATATAACATTCTTCAAAACTAACGAAAAATTTCACGACTATCAGGACGACTTTACATTATTTTTTCGATTGCGTGAATTTCAAAATGTTTAATGGTTTAACATCACGCGGGCCACAAATAAAGTCCCGGTGGACCGCACGCGGCCCGCGGGCCGCGGGTTGGGGATAGCGGGTCTAGCTCTATCTAGCGCTAGCTAGTCTATATTCCGTCACTTTGTAGTGGGCTAGTGGCATAGAGCAAAATGAAACCTATTAATTAGCCTTTGCTATTAGCCTAGGTCCAGAGGAGGCGTAAGGCGTGGGCGGTGTGGGCGTGTGGGAGATTTACAAGTATAATCGGCCAAGTGCGAGTCGGACTCGCACACGTAGGGTTCCGTACCGTTATAAAGCAAAAATAACCCAAAAATTGTGGTTTTTGTATGGGAGCCCCTCTTAAATTTTTATTTTATTTGAATATTATTGTTATTTTTAACACTTGAAACTACACATATATTTAAGGCCTTTGTGACAAGTGCCTACCTGTTGCCATTATTGATATCGGGCAAAAAAGGCCAAGAAATGACGTTTGTTGTATGGGAGCCCCCCTTAATTATTAATATTATTTTGTTTTTAGTATTTGTTGTTATAGCGGCAACAGATATATACACAATCTGTGAAAATTTCAAAAGTCTAGCTATAGCGGTTCTTGAGATACAGCCTGGCGACACACAGACATACAGACAGACGGACAGACGGAGAGACAACGAAGTCTTAGTAATAGGGTTCCGTTTTTACCCTTTGGGTACGGAACCCTAAAAAATCTTTCAACAAAATCCGTCTTCTTGCATCATCCATCAGGGGACCTCGCAAAATATATTTTGCCCACATAAAATTTAGGTATTGCGCCGCCACTGCCTAGGTCATAAATTGGCATTTGGAAGTTTTGTCGGTCGCGGTCGCTTGCAAGTTGCAGCAAAGGTCGGATAGTCACCTTTATGCAGCGCTGTGTGATGCGTACTGTCTCGTAAAGATTTTCCTTAGGGAACTGGCCACCGGCCACCGGCCACAACCACAAAACGCCGCTACCGGCATATTCCCGGTAGTTTTCATACATTTTTTGACTACACTGGCCACCGGCCACAACCACAAAACGCCGCTACAGGCATATTCCCTGTAGTTTTCATACATTTTTTGACGCCGGTGGCCGCCACACGCTACAACGATTCACTGTTATGTACGACCAATAGATTAGCTTAAAACGGCGCTTGTGGCTGTGGCGTGTGGCCCGTGTGCGGCGACACTTAATCCAAAGCATTGATATGGTAGAATCGAGAGTGATTCACAATACTTGCAAACAGATTGAAGTCTTAATATAGACGGCTATAATTAAAGCCGTAGGGCTGTCACTACTTTGTTACCAATTACTATAATATCTTATATCTTTAAACGAGCAATTCTTGTATGTATATATATATTTCGCTCGGTCACATAGCTAGTCATAATTTGTATGTTATATAAATTACTAGATGACGCCTGCAACTCCGTTGCGCCAAAATTCGTTTATCGCGCGGGAACTGTACCTTTTTCCGGGATAAAAAGTCTATGTCCTTTCCCGGGACTCTAAGTATCTCCATACCGAATTTTAGAAAATCCATTCGGTTTGGGCGTGAAGATGTGACAGACAGACACACTTTCGCATTTGCAATTTTAAGTATGGACAGCCTTCCTCGATAAATGGGCTATATAACACTGAAATAATTTTTCAAATCGGACCAATAGTTCCTGAGATTAGCGCGTTCGAAAGCAAACAAATGAATAACTCTTCAGCTTTGAGTTTTATTTTAAATATTGGTATAGAGTAAGGTTTCTCAAAGTGGGGTTCGCGAACCCCTAGGGGTTCGCCATTCGACGGCAGGGGATTCGCGACAAGATTCACGTAATGTTGGCTTGATAACTATCAGGCACGCGCGGCACTATTTTGACACTGTATGTGTTTTCATTACCTAGTAAGGGGTTCGCTGTTACCTTGAAATTGTAACAGGAGTTCGTGGATCCGAAAGTTTGAGAAACCCTGGATAGAGTATAAGCATTAGATGATATTCGCATCAGAATAGGTAATAACCAAGAAAAATTCTTGGTAATAACTAATGATATTAGATCGACTACTATCCGTGACCCCCAAAAATCTCGAAATAGTAAACAGTTTCAACTAAAACCTGCTATTATTTATATTATGTAAATATTTAAATAATGAGATATAGCATATATGTGCTAATTATGAATACTGGGTAACTCCAGTTTTTAGGATCGTAAGTGATGCTTATAGGTAACAATTAACAACTAAATATACATATACAATATGACATGTCAGTGTTAGTATTGTAAATATATGTGAGTAGTTTACATTATAGTACATAACATAATAACAATGTTAAATACACGTGCCGTCGAATGTGATAATCACCTCATTCATTGATATAGGGCTGACATATAAAAACATACGATAGATCATACATCATACAATACAAGCTCCGAATAATAAAATATACTTCGAATAATATTAATATACAGTTTGTCATAATACTTTAGGGCAGTTTAGCGTGTGTATGAGTAGAGATGGGTAGTGGGTAAAAACCCATTCATTCCATTTAGGTTAAAACTGGGTGATTAGGGTTTTAACCCGGTTATTACCCATTTTCACCCATTTTACTGGGTGAAAACAAAACAAATATTGTAAATGATTTATTATTAGAGAGTATATATTTTATACTTAAGTGTAATAGAAAAAGGTAAGTATTATAAATAAAAACCAACAAATTAGGTGATACACAGATTAATTATCATCATCAGCCGGTTCTTCTCGCCGGGTTAGTTACCAAACCGGTGGTAGACCTTATGGAGACGTTCTAAAAGTGTTAGCAACCTACCTATTTAGTATTTAGAAAAAAATATTTTGATTTTCAAAAAAGAAATTTGGTTGCAATCAAAAAGACCAGATGTAGATGGTTCAGGGTTTTGAGATTCCATCGGGACTGGCGGCAAATCGGGCATGCAGTCATCAGCGGGGCTAAAATGGTCGCATAGCAATTCCTCTCAATCAATTCACAAAATGAATTGTCAAAACTGTCAAAGTCACGAATACTAAATTAGTACAAATTTAGACCAATTGAATTGATCAAACTCACGAATGTCAAATTAGTACGAATTTAGACCAATTGAATTGGTCTAAAGACATTCGTGAGTTTGACAGTTTTGACTATTCATTTTGTGTTGAAATTGGTTGAGAGGAATTGCTATGCGACCATTTTAGCCCTGCAGAAACATCGTCAGGGTATTTGTTTGACCCTTATTTCGACCCTAAATAGCGGACGTTTACTTTCAAAAATTCTAGCCCGTAAATTATTCCATATTTTAAAGAGGTTTCTGTATTATAGTATTAAACTATTCAAGATTTTATAAAAAAAAAAAAAAACTATTTTATATGTTTCAAAGAAAAATAATATAAAAAATCGAAAAGTGTAAACCTGTCAAGCGAGAGCGCAATAGGAATAACTCGGTGCGCCTATTTGTGTCGATTTAATATACATAAACTCAAAAATATAAAATATTTAGTTTTCACCCGCCCAAAACACACAATGGGTGGAATGAAATGGGTGATAACTGGGTTTTAACCCGGGTGATTACCCATCTATATGTATGAGTCCCCTATTTAGTAAGCGCTACTACTTTCACTGTGAAAGTAGCAGCGCTCACAGAGCAATTTTTTTGACGAATGGTCCTATACAAAAGTAAAAAAAAAGTTACTCTTTCAGTGAACTTTATATAGGTGACAACTGCAGAGAGCAAACTATCATATTATTATATACCTAACTAGTAGAGTCTAGACAGATAGTTTTTAATTAACGTTCAAAGCGAAATGTTGGAAACTATTATAATATATCTTTTCAGTCAGATTAATAAGTCAATTTTCATGATTTTTTGTTTCAATATACCAAACCGACCATCTTCTTGAAACCGGTATGCTTCCCCCTCTAGCTGAAATCCTGGGTACGCCTGGGTACGCCCATGGGCCATGACTCTGTCTATAATAAGTAAGTGGAAGAAACCATGCCCTTCTATATCTAAAACCTGAGGTAAATTCTAATTTGGAGCAATTACGATACGATAAACGATATAACGAAATATACGATAAAATACACCCATGACATAAATTTAGTTGTGAAATACCGATCCACCTTGACGAATGTCGCTATTTTTGAATTTGGAATTTGACCCACATATTATTTTATTTATTTAAAAAAATGTTAAGATTTTTTTTTTCAACTTATACATTTTATAGTACGCATCGGAGGACTTGTTGCAATAGAGAAAATGTTAAAAGAGTGTTACGTCTTCAGTTAGGACTTGGACTCTTTGGAGGCCTGATAAACTTTACTACTTTGTGCCAATGTATTTTGTTTACTTCGCGGGAACCTTTATCGGATAAAAAGTATCCAATGTCCTTTCCCGGGACTCAAAGTATCTCCATACCAACAGAGAAATCGCCTCAGCAGTTTGGACGTGAAGTGGTAATAGACAGACGAACAAACTTTCGCATTTATAATATTAGTACGGATTGCAGTAGTCTGTCTTGTGACTGTCGTTTCTTGAGGCTCTTAATTATCGCTTGTCCTTCCATGATTAATTAACCTTCCGTGGTTCACACGTACAACTTATGAATAAAGAATAAAATTAATTTATGTAAATGTATTTTGGACAGCCCTATTGGCTATAACGCGCAAGTGTCGGTGGCGTGATCGAATTCGACCAACCGAGCGCCGTGCGACGACCCCGCCACGCCCACAGACGATTTTCAACTCTAACCCGTATTAATATGGTTCAAAATGCAATTGGTATGATGAGTGGAGGTCGCCTCGCAAACACATTTCAACTTTAATCCTCTAATTATAGAGTTTAAAATGTAGTGATAGTTTTGTGATTTCACGTGGCGATCCAACGTATTCGCGAAGTGCGAACTAACGCGATAAGTACATAAGAACGCGCAAATTCATACGATAATAGACTCTAATATCTTATTAATAGAGTATAGTATGGTGTGTATAATTAAATCGTAAAAGCACAATGAAAACATACAGCGTTTGAAATTTACAGCGCTTTACGTTTAATTGTATTTAAATTTACAGCCGGGGAACTAATTTACCTCAACACATAAAAGTAATGTGTCTGTTAGCTGTTTATTGGAAGTTGGAACGAAGTTCCTTATCGCGCGCTGCGAAAGGAGGCTACACAGAAAAAGTTGTAACGACACATTTTTATTCGTTCCTGCGCTGTAGGGTCAGAGGGGGTTGATAGTATCCTGTGCGTCAACTAGATGGCGTTTTTGATAATAACCAGCGACATCTACTGGACGTTTAAATATATTTTATTCCAATTCCACAAAAGTGTCGTTGTTAGTATTCGGTTACGATACTAAAATTAAATATATACGGTTGGTAACGGTTGTATCGATCTTTTCAACTAAAGTATATTATACGAGCTTCTGCCCGCGGCTTCGCTCGCGTTAAGAAGTGTTATTATATACAAACTTTCATCCCCTATTTTAACCCCCTTGGGGTTGGAATTTATCAAAATCCTTTCTTAGCGTATGCCTACGTCATAACATCTACCTGCATGCCAAATTTCAGCCCGATCCGTCTAGTGGTTTGGGCTGTGCGTTGATAGATCACCATGTCAGTCAGTCACCTTTGAGTTTTATATATATAGATTATGCATCTGAAATAAAATCATGAAAAATGTTTTATCTAAACTAAACTAAAAGACGCCCGCAATTCCGTTGCGCCAAAATTTGTTTATCGCGATTTGCGAAGGAACCGTACAATTTCCGTGATAAAAGTACCCTATGTCCTTTCCCGGGACTCAAACATCTTCATACCAGCAGATTCGGTTCAGCGATTGTGGCGTGAAGAGCTACAGACAGACTTTCGCATTTATAATATTGTTATTTGTTAGTATGGATTCGTATCGCCCTGCTGTATATCAGCTGATTAGTTATAACTAGTTACTAGCTAACAATAAGTGCATTGTGCAGTGATGCGTTGCTGCACTGCTCGCTCGGCTAATCTTGACGCGAAAGTTACAACTGCTCGGCCAGTTTAGCTGGCAAAAAGTATGGTTTCCGTGGATTAGAGCGATAATTTTTAACCGACTTCATTCATTACCTCAAAGTTTTCACAAAACTTAGGGCCTGTTTCACTACTTTCTGATAAAGTGCCGAATAGGCAATTCACAACTTAAGTAACAGATTCTCCATATTTTATCTGTCAAGTTATGTGATGGATAGACTATTCGGCTCTTATCAAATTATTAAAAGCTATCAAAGCCATAAGTCCTTTTAATAGGAATTTTCCTCGAGAAAATAATACTCCTCAGTGTTTAAGTGTCTGCTAACTTACATTTATCCATCTCTCTATTTCTCAATCTCTTGTTTCGTTACCGTTATTTACCTGGTCCTCTTGTTTCCAGGAATCATGGCAAGAAGCAGACGGACAATCAGACACAGTAGCAAACATATTGGACATCGGACGCCAGAGGTTCGCTGGTGGAGGAGTGGTGTCCCGACACCTGTGTGACCTAGTGCAGTGTCTGCAGTTGGAAACACACGACTATAAGGATGTCACGCCTGAGGTGAGTGGGAGAGAGGTAGAGGAAGGTGGAGGAATAGTTGAGGTAGAAGACAGGGTGAGGCATGAGGAAGTAGATAGGTAGATGCAGTAGACAGGGCGAGGTAGATAGGGTGAGGCATAAGACACGGGTGAGGGCAGAAGACAGGGGAGGCAGTAGACAGGGCGAGGCAGTAGATCGAACTGAATTAGAAACGGGGCCAAGCTTGCTTTTAAATTTGCGGATCTTAAGACATATTAAGCGTGTCCTTCAGGCACCCAGAGACATCCAAGGGTTTGGTGGTTGGATTAGGCTGACCCTGAAGACACAGGACATGCAGTAAAAAGTGTGGTGGCTCAATGCTTGTTAAAAACTCCTTACACATTACATCATTCATTGACGCCATGGCCACCATTCATTGACCCTCTTGTTATTCCACATAATATGAGTGCTATATAATATATCACATCATCTTGACATGATATGATGTGATAAAAGACATTGTCTTGCAAATAAACGTTCATATTCTTCTTATTACTATTTCCAGGTGGTAGCAGACGCGCAGTTCCAGAGTGCCATAGACGAGGAGGCTAGACAGCTGGCGGACGGGGAGGGGTACGCCGCAGCGCGTAGACGAGTGGAAGCACGCGCCATGGCCGTGCTGGCCAGCATCAGCTCAGCGATGAGCAATAATGTGCTTAGGTGAGTTTTGGTGCTAAGGAACTTCAAAAAGGAGGTTTCTTAATTCGACCGTGTAAATATTTTTTTGTTTGTTCATGGATAACTTTGTCGTTTATAAACCGATTCTGATAATTCTTTATTTGTTGGAAAGAGGACATTTTAAAGGTGGTCCCATTATAAGATAATACTGTCGCGCTGCATGCAGCGTAGTGTCGCGGTCTTTAGTGTCTAAAATGGTCATGCATCTCGCTAATTCTCGTTTCACACATCATTTAATATACCTGTTTATAGAGCATATTTAATTGTGTTGCAGGTTAGTAGCGTGGCTGACACACAAGGCGGTGCGTCGCGTAGCGGGCGCGGGGTGCGGCACGCGCGCGGCCGTGCGTCTCGCCGCAGCGCGCGCCGCTGGCCTTCCGTTGGTGTTCGTGCCTTTACACCGCTCGCACTTGGACTACATCCTAGTGACGTTCACGCTGTACCTGACGGGCGTGAGGCCGCCGCTGGTGGCCGCCGGGGACAACATGCGGATACCGCTGTTCGGGTGAGTGTTACGCCGGCACGCCGCTGGTATTCGTGACATTACACCGCTCGCACTAGTGACATTCCTTCGCGTTTTCTTAAACAAAGAACACCAACTGGGGTCACAAATCCGAAACTTAAAGTTGATTTTTTATTCGACCTGTGTTGCACTTATGGTTTCTGCATGGTCATCAATACCTGATGGCCTGGTTTATTGGCTTACGAAGCATTCAGATAATATCATGTTGTGCAACTTTTACTGATTTTGGACTCTTTGTGTAACTGGAACGCATATAATTTTTTGTTTTGAATTTATTTTGCTTAGGGTGTTTGTATAAGTACCCCGTCTAAAAATGTATTTAGGGGCCCTCAGGTAAGGTAACTTACGCGCGTTGGGGGCCCTTGGCCTTGGGGCCCGTATAATTAATACGGCAAATATATGAGGAGACGATCTACACATTAACGTTAAACATAACCTATGGTAGCAAGGTCAACTCCCATATCTGTTTCAAAGCTGATAAGAAAACGTATTAACAACGTTCGTTTTTTTCTAGGTGGTTTCTGCGCGGCTGCGGCGCGTTCTTCATCCGACGCGGCCAGGAGGGATCCAACCACAACAGTGACCACATATACAAGTCAGCACTTAGGTAAATACATACTAATATTACTAATGTGTCTGTCTGTAGCTCTTCGTGCTTAAGTAGCTAAACTGATTTTGAAGATACACTAAGTTCTGACCTTGACTCTCCAGTCACTTATCTAACTTACAGACAAAGCCAAAACATTGTATAGCTTATGTATTATTATATTATTTTTATTTATAAGCTAGTCAAATATATAAAATGGCTCAACCGATTTAAAAAAAAAATTGTATGTACATACTACATATAGATCAGTTAACTAAAGCTGACACGTTCACAGTGCTCACACTTATGCAATTTCACTATACAGTATGTTTAAAAATATAATATGTTTGCATCATGATAAAAATTATCGTATAATATGCGTACGATAATAATATGCTATCGTACATCGTACGTACGCACAAAATTATCGTATGTGTACGATAATTATCGTACGGTTCCGAACGCTGGCCGCGCGCCCATTACATCACACGTTACCGACTTGTAACATCACGCTGTATTTATAAACAGTAGCTTAAGATAAACAATAACTGTCCCCTTCACGCTCATAAGATAGACCGCGCGCGAGAGAGACGGGCAGACTTTTTATGGTGCGTATGCAGTACGACGTCCCGCCACGCGCTTATTCACAGATACTACACAAGCGCAATGTTTAAATGTGTTGATCGTGCCAGCTCTTATTAACTGACCTGTACCATCGAGGAAATTGATTCCTAGGCGGACCTACGTCATGTGGTCGGCTTATGTCAATTCAATGTTAGCTGTGAACGGTCGGATGGGTTTGACTTAACGCGACCAAATTACTTAGGTCCGCCATCTCCCTAGGAATTAATTTCTCTGATAGTACATTCCAGTGGCGAGGGGTGAATATTTTGAGAAGGGAAGCCGGAGTAAAAAATCTACTTACCAATTTTGGTAATTTATAATTGAATGACATGCTTTTAATTTTCAAAACTAAGTTTGGAAAACAAAGTTTCCTTCGACAGCAAAATATAATCTGTCAGACAACAGTCTTTCTGAATTAATGCCATATTTTCCGAACTACACGATTACGTCGTACGACTCACAATTCACAAGTCACAATATAAATTAATTTAATTCACGACACTCTTCTAAGTTCTAACGCTAAAACAAAATTTAAATTCGACAAAACAAAACAAACGACATGTTGTTTACAAACACACTATCCGCCATATTAATATGTCAATCTAAAAACCAGCAAAATAAAAATGTATTACGCGCCTGTCATATTTAGTACCGCTAAAGGCATTCTTAATAAAGTCGTATTACAAAAAATCCTACCAAAATAAAATGTATTACGCGCCAGCAAAAGTATAATGTCGCTACATTCATTCTTAAATTCGAATCCTAACAATTTTACTTCATGACTCATCTATCTCGCTTGCACTTGTGCGTTGCTAATTAACCTTTCTCCGTAATAACTCGTCGGGCATCGAGTTATTTCCAAGTATATATCGCGCGTGCTAGAACGAGACAGAACATGACGACCAGTTCACAGGAATGAAAAGGACAGATGCTTACTATGAACTGTCGTTGTATGGAGAAATAAGCCGCTAATCCTGCGGCTTATTTGATTCTCTGCGCCCGCACATTGCATTGCCTTTTAAAATTTGTAGGCGATAGTTATTAATTCAAACTATGTATTTCAAGTGAGAGAAAAATTTATTGCATATAACATTGTGAATTCAAAGTTTTTTAAGTAGGTATGTAAAATATTTATTAGATAAATATGTCGTTGGCCCATATATTCGATTTTTCTAAGCCCTAAGGGAAGCCGATGGGAATCGGGTTATATGGACGCTTCGCCACTGGTACATTCGTTAGGCCCGAGAATAGGTTTTTATCTCCTTTTTATATTGATACTAGAAATAATTATATGGCAAAACAACGTTTACCGGGTCCAGGGCCTGCTAGTATTCAATAAAACAGCGCGATTCAAAACCGTACTAACGCCATCTATCGGCCTTCTAATGTAACTTCACCAATCTGTGTCCAGGGCATACATCCTGAGCAGTCTGTCGGCGAACAACAACCTGGAGTTCTTCATCGAGGGTGGACGCACCAGGACCGGAAAACCGCAGCTACCTAAAGGTGATCATCCTTATCTATTTTACTATTTTTTATACCAATAGTAATGTAGGGACCGTGTATGCGTGAATGTGCGAGTGTCAGCAGTTTTGTGACAACTATGCGGTTTATTATTAACTTAAATAATGTTATTGATTGTTTCAATCATATAAACTGTTTTCTTGCTGCATCTGGATTGAAGAATTTGAAATTGGTAAGTGTAGTGTTAAAAGGCGATAGTAATTTCAATTAACTTTTTACCATAAAGACCCTGACATTCAATTTCTGAATAAAAGTACACACAATGACACAAAGGACTTAAACATTCAAGGTCCGCTTTTAAACTCTTTATCTGTCCAGTGGCATATCCAACGTATCCGATATAGAAAGCTAGAGATAAACTACGATAACATGGCGCGCCCCTCCAAATTACTGTTTCAATGTGTGTAGTCACATCCTTATGAAAGAGTTTGTATGTACTTGTTAGTATTCTACCAATCAACCAGTACTCGAAATATTTCACTGTTTCTTATGTCATTGTCAACTAATCATAACTAGCCGACCGCGCAAGACAACGCACTTCAAACGTTTTGACAACGCACTTCAAACGTTTTGAATTTTGGAGGGGCGCGCCATGTTATCGTAGTTTATCTCTACACATCATCATCATTGACGTGGGAGAGCCATGCTTCAGCACGAATGGACCGGCTCAACCGGAGAAATACCACGTCCTCACAGAAACTCGGCGTGAAACAGCGCTTGCGCTGTGTTTCGCCGAGTGAGTGAGTTTACCGGAGGCCCAATCTCATACCCTTTTCCCTTCCCTACCCTTCCCTATTTCCTTCCCTACCCTCCCCTATTACCCCTTAAAATGCCGGCAACGCACCTGCAGCTCTTCTGATGCTGCGAGTGTCCATGAGCGACGGAAGTTGCTTTCCATCAGGTGACCCGTTTGCTCGTTTGCCCCCTTATTGCATAAATAAAAAATAAAAATAAAAACATATTATGACATTGGCGACTCGCAAAGGAGCCATTTTTAAAAAAGAAGAAGAAGAAAGCATATGTCAGTCTTATAAGGAAGAGAATCACGTTACCATACTGTTAGTAAAACTATAATTTTTAAATTTTCAGCGGGCATACTCTCAGTCATCCTGGACGCGTACCTCGAAGGAACCATATCAGACGCCCTATTAGTGCCAGTAACTGTTAACTACGACAAGCTGGTGGACGGAAGCTTCGTCAGAGAACAGCTTGGAGTGCCCAAGCGTATGGAGACGTTCTGGTCGGCTCTACGAGGGATTTGGAGGACGTTGAACACGAATCACGGTGGCATACGAGTGGATTTCAACCAGCCTGTGTCGCTAAAGGTGGGTTTGAGGCTGTATGACAGGTTTGAGGTGTGTATGACAGTGTATGTCATGTGTAAAACGTGTATGACAGTAAGGCGTGATCAAAAGACTAATATTATGTCAAGTGACAAGTTGGATAATATAATATGGCTGGATATTTTACGTAAAGGTGACTATAAGCTCTATAAGTCATGTTTGAGTTGTGTACGGCAGTGTATGCCATGCTCAAATTACAATTATGCCAACATAATATTATGTCATGCTCTAGCATACGACTGGATTTTTAATCTGCTCGCTATAGGTATACCATACCTGCGTAGCCAAGTATGACAGTATATGTCGTACTCTGATTACAGATTATAATAATATATTATGTCAGGCGCAACATATCATCATTTGTCAAGTCACTCTAGTGTGTCTATGTTTGTGTAGAAAACAAGCGTATGCCAAGTTCAGACTTGTAATAAATAATGTTTTACTACATTAGTATTTATGTACTTATTAATTATTTATCTACCAACTTTCAGGAGCTGGTATCATCTTTCGACAAGTACAGCCACATCCTGCCCGCCAGCGCGGGGTCAGGCGAGGACGTCAGTCTCGACCGGCGGTTACTGTGCGCGCACAGCCGCAGCACCATGTTCGGTGCTGGTGTCAGCGAGCGACAGCGGCTCATGGTCGAGGCCATCGGCCGCCATCTTGTTTACGGTGAGTGTGTCCGGCTCGAAGGACCAAAAGAACTGTGCCAAACTAACAGTGTGTACTGTGTATGACAGAGTTTGGCGCACAGCTTAGGCAACTGTTCACAATCCTGAATCGAAGTTTGTGAGAACGGCAAGATATTATATACAATGTCTGAAATGACGTCAGTGGGTTTCGGCCTGACCGAGCATGCTATCTCGCTCGGCCGGAAGATCTTTCTTTTCGGCCGCCACAAAGATCGTAAAAATATAAAAAGACTGCCAGCTCTATAATTATAATAATTATTGTATGGTGATTGGGTTGCACGTAAAAGTACACACGTAATTTTGATGTCATTGGTTTTATCCATGGTTTTATCTATGGGTCGATTGAAGCGTTAGATAACCCCCTATATTATTATGTTGTTCTTCTAAACAATTTAGCAGACACACTTAAGTACATATTTATAATATTAGTATGGATAACTATGTAATATATTTTCAAACCATGTAATATACTTTCCAGACGCGGCGCAATCTACGGCGCTGATGTGCACGAACGTGACCGCGTACGTGCTCGCCACGGAGATGAGGGGGGGCGGGACCCTCGCCCGTCTGCAGAAGCTGGTGGCGGCGCGCGGGGCGCTGCTCCGGCGTGCCGGCCGTGACCTCGGCTACTGCGGCGACGTGAGCGCCGTCGTCACCCGCGCCGTGAGTAGAGAGAGAGGGAGATAGATAGATGAGGTGGGGTGGGACCCGTGCCGTGAATAGAGAGAGAGTGTGCGAGAAAGATGTGGCGTATTCATATATAATACGAGCATGCCAATGCGTATGTAAGAGAGATCGATAGTAATAGGAAGACGTGGCGTGGTTATACGTGTACGCAAGTCGAGCACGCAAATGCGGACGTAACGTCACGCCACGTAAGATGTAATATTATGTGACTTAATTTTGTAGTTCTGTACGCTGCAAATACCTACGTATACGCATACTATTATGTTCCGTCGTTGGACAGATACCATTTTGATAATGAGTAATGACGCACTAACGAAAAATAAGTTTAATTCGTGAAAGAGGCAAATAGGATTTAGGACCGGGACACAAAAACGGGAATCCACGACGCGCGTCGAAAAAAACCACGGCATGGCGTCGTACGACGTCGCGTCGAAAAAAACCATGGCATGGCGTCGTACGACGTCGTGCCGTGTTTTTGTGTCCCGGCCCTTAGTCTATATTAAAACTTTGTCCCTTTTTGATGACTCTTATTTATTATTAAGTACCTATTCTTATGAGACTTTGTATATTCCAGTTGGACACTTTGGGGCGTGGCCTCGTGCGTCGTGGTCGCATGGTCCGCGCGGCGACCGGTGTGGGCGCGGCTATAGAACTGGCGTACTATGCCAACGCGGTGGTCGCACATTACGCACCTGCTGCGGTTGTAGGTGAGTGGATTACTGTCTTATTGTGGACTTGCGGGCCCGACAGACGTCGTCCCGCCATAACGTTCCAGTTGAACATGTTGGGGCGTGGCCTCGTGCGTCGCGTACTACGCCAACGCGGTAGTGGCGCATTACGCGCCTTCTGCGATTGTAGATGAGTGGAGTACTGTCTTATTGTAGAGCGGACCCGACAGACGTCGTCCCGCCTCAATATTCCAGCTAGACACATTGAGGCGTGGCATCGTGCGTCGCGGCTGCTTGGTCCGCGCATCCGCATCTTATACGTAGGTCACACTATAAGTTTTGCGTAACTTAAAAAACCGACATTAACCAAAATATTATGTTTATTGCTTTTCAAAATACTCTCCTTTACATTCTAAACATTATTTTATGTTATCGAACCATTTTTTAAAACAGGAGGATCACAGATTTGAAGGCATGTTTTCTACGCGCTGACTGAATGCTATCACTGCCTCTTCGGAGGTGATAAAAGTGAAATCTCTCATTAAATCTTTAATTTTGGGGAAAATACAGAAATCACAAGGTGCTAGGTCAGGGCTTAACGCAGGATGGGTGACGAGTTGTGCTTTTTCGGAAGCTAAAAATGACTTTGTTTCGTAGACCGTGTGTGAAAAGGCGTTGTCATGATGTAGGAGAATGCGGCTTCTTGGTCGTCTTTCGCGAACCTTTTCTAATATCCTGGGTAAACAAATGGTGTAATACTACTCAGCATTAACACTCTTTTGATCTCCAAGTGGACTTGTACAGATGGAATCCCTAGCTCAGAAAAAAACACGATCATTTTCTACGAACGTATTCTCGCCTGCCACACTTTTGTTGGCTTGTTCTCATTTTCGAACACCCACTCACAAGATTGCTGTTTTTTATCAGGTTCAAAACAACAAATCCACATTTCGTCTCCTGTGACAATGTCATAAACAACATTAGAATGTCCGTGCTTCAGTAGCATATGTGAGCAACATTCAATGCGAGCCTGCTTCTGCTTCGCTGTCAGTTCATGAGGGATCCAACGACAACAAAGTCTCCGAACTCGCAATTCTTCGTGTAATTTTTTTTAAATTTGACTCATACCAATCCCCAATAGTCCTGTAATCGTCTCATAGGTAATCCGCGGGTTTTCTTCAATTAGCCGCTTAAAAGTAGCAACATTATTTTCGTTAACGGCAGTTGAAGGCCGCCCTTCACGAAATTCGTAATGTAAAGAAACTCGACCTCTTTCAAATTCAGCATAACATCTCCTCACGGTGCTCAAACAAGGTGCTTCTCTCCCAAAAGCATTTTGAAGACGAGCAGCAGTCTTGCGGAGAGAGAGAACTTTTAAAATCATAAAAAATCTTCGCTCTAAAATCTTTTCGACTTGATTCCAATTTCGTTGCGTACGTAGAACTTTGATGTGTGATAAAAAATAATTGACAAATGATTTCCCGCCAATTTTTTTCTATATTGTTAAGAAGGTTGCAACGTTTAAAAAAATATAACATTTAATACTCAAATAGTTGCAATTAGCTAGAAGTGCAAAACTTTTAGTGTGCCCCATGTATATCCATAGTTTGCTTTACAAAGCACAGAAACCACGCTCAGTCAGCAATATGCCTTTGGGCCTACCCATTTGAACTTATTATCAAGATGAAAATAAGGCAAAAAGTTGGATTACCTTGTGTGACTAAACATGGAAACAACATGTCTGTTTTCAAGAAAATACATTCGGAACATGCATTCGGAGTTGAGAGCCAAGCGTTAAATCACTGAACCGTTCGTCTGTTAGAAGCATTATATGTTATTTATCGATTTTGTTCCCAAGTTGTTTTGTTGCAAAAATACTATGCATTTTTTTCTAAATTTTTTTTACATAAAATGCTCTCTTTATTCCAGCGACGGCCCTGGAAAGTCTCATCCAATCATCCCCCGACTCATCGGAGGTCAGCTACGACGACCTAATGGCGGCGTCGCTCCGGCTCGCCGAGATACTGAGTCACGAGTTCATACTGTGCCCGCCGTGCCAGCGGATAGAGGATAAACTCGCTGAGGCCGTAGATGACTTAGTGGCGAGTGACGTCATCGCGGAAGTCAAGGTGAGAGCCGGTGAATACGTGAATACGCAGCAGTGGTGCGACGCGACATTACGCAGCAGCGATGCGACGGACGCGACGCGATACTTCGCGTTTCATAGGCCGTGTTCACACCAAACCGACTGTGAGCCGCCGAATGTGAGCAGGCTCACTGTGAGCCCCAGCGTGAACGTGAAAATATACGGTATCAAATGTCCGCGCCTACGCCTAGCGTAATAACTAATAGCGTATTGTCGGTTAGGTGCGAACGAAAAAGTGAATATGTATGGAAATACAATAAACTACGTAACGTTCGCTCACATTCGGCGGCTCACAGTCGCTTTGGTGTGAACACGGCCATAGTAGCTTGCCTCATACGATACAAATAATATTTGGCGGTGACGTGTCGCGTCTCTGCCGCGCTTTAGTGCGGTCTCGCTCTTATTATGTAACTCTGATGAACATGAACTTGATTGGTTATGGTCACAATTTTGACGTTTGATCGTTCCAAAGCACAATCTTGAATCTTATTCTATATTTACAGCACATAGACGCGCTGGAGGAGGAGCGGTGGTCGCGGCGCGTGGCGGCCGGGCTGGACGACGCGCCGCCGCCCGCCGTCCGTTACCGCCTATGTCACACGCCCGCCGCCGCCGCAGAGAGGTCAGTCTGTCTGTCACATCTGTCATCAACACTCAGACGCGCCGGAGGAGCAGTGGTGGACGCGACGCGTGGCGGCCGAGCTGGACAAAATCCGACATGTTAAACACGTCATGTCAAAATATTGACAGAAACGTCAAACGTCGACCAAAATTTTGTTTACTGTATGTACAGTGTCATAAATCACACCGTAGCATTTTTCACTTTACAACTACTTCCTGGTGCTGCCTCTAGAGTGAAAGTATTGCGGTCATAATATGTCCTGAGTAGTATTACTATTTTAAAGCCCTTTTAATCTTAAGATTTTCGCCTTTAAAACACGTGTACGCTATCTTATAAATAAATATTTCAGACGGCGGCTGATCCTGACTCTACGTCCGCTGCTGGAGGCGTACGCAGCGGCGTGCAGGCACGTCGCGGACGCGCCGCAGAAGACCGTAGTCACCGCCACGCTCGACGACATGTTGGACGACTTCGCTCACAACAGGATGACGTACGGTCAGTAAAAAAAATGTCACGCGCATGCGGACCAGTAGGCCTACTACAAAACTGTTTTGAGACTCAAACAATCGGACAAGAATGCCGCGTCCTGCTCTAACAACGTCATTTCACGTTTGTTAGAGTAGGAGGCGGCATTCTCGTCCGATTGTTTGAGTCTCAAAATAGTTTCATGGTACAAGCCCAGGGCCCTGATTCACAATGTGCAATTCGATTAGGATTCGGCGGACGTGTAAGGGACTAAACACAGATATCCAGACAATACAACAACCTACGAATAATAAAAACTAAGGAAAAGTAACTCCGTCAAAAAACATGTTCTACAATGTGTACCTAGTAGTGTACACGTTTAGGTGGTCTTGAGCGCATTAGGGCGCATTTTCATTAGTCGTTAACTCGTACGGTATACAGCATACGGGGAGTCTATAACAACTAATTGACAACTAATGGCGCATTGTCATTGGTCGTGGCCTGCGTTTCAGAAATCTCCCGCATCCCGCATGCGGGCCCTATCGACCAGTGAAAATGCGCCATAAGGCTGACGTTACATGACAATTCGAAAGGAACCAAATTTAAAATTACGTAATGTTACATTTCCTTGGTTTTTATTATTCGTACCGTATCGAAATATTATGTTTTGTCTTTCTTCAATCAATAAAACAAAAATAAAAACATCTTTACTAAACACATGAGGGACAAAGGATTCAGACAATACAAGAACAGACAATTTTACTGTTACGAATAATGTTTTGCTCTGTCGTTTCTTATTTCATCTGATTTTAAACTATCATAATTATCATTTCCAGGTGAGGCGATATCCACCGACGCGATTCGCAACTGTCACCGGTTACTGCGCCAGTGGGGCGTCATAGATATTATTATTGAGGACAAACAGCGAGTTGTGAGGATACAGGAGCCATACACCAGCAAAACGCGACTAGCCGAGATATGCGACCACGTGTACCGATACAACATGAGTACTCCACTGCTTGATGATGTCGCCACCTAGGCGCCCACTTGAGTGACATGACAAATACGCCTCTGATTGATGAATATGGGCTTGTGTAAATATGACCCTGCTAGAACAATGTGGGCTTGTGTTAATACGCCTTTTTGGCGAATTACATGAGCCTCTTATCGATTATGTAATTACGTTCCTGCTTAACGAGTGATACAGGCACCTATCAATACGCCACAACACTCCTTGACGAGTGATATGGGCACCTACCAGTCAAATATGCCTCTGCGTAAGGACTCATGGACTAAGAGAGATGTAGCTCTGTTTGATAAGTCTTACCAGTATAATATAAAAACATACAGAGATGTGAAATGACACTGTGACTCTATATCAATATACACATGGGGGCGATTTTTACCGTGAATATGCGTCTGCTAGAGTGGCTGTCCAATATCAGGGTTGCCTACTTTTTTAATACGAGCTTGTTCAGTGAATAGTGACTTTACGATTACAGAATAGACAATGTGAAACTAGTAAATGTAACAACTAATAACTACTTTTACGGTTTTTATAGCGTTTATGTAAAAAAAGTATGTTAATTATACTCTGTTTCAATTCATTTTAATGTAAAGCTGAGTAAAAATGTAACTCAAACGGTCCAATCATTTAGTCGCAACTTAATTGACACCGAGTATTTAAAATATTTTTATATTCCTAATATAGGTATGTAAGTTATCTTTAGAAAAACTATAAAACCTGTAAAAATAGTCTTACAGTTTTGTATCATTAATTTAAGAATATTATAACAAAAAACTGAAAATATAAAGAAACTTTAACCTACAAGTTTTTTTACTTAGAAATCTGATGATAACTTTTGTTTACAAAATGCCCGCAGATAAAATATCAATGTTCCATTAAAGTAGTTGAAAAGCCAGAAACATACAAAATAATGTTAAGTAATTATGTTATAGTGACAGAGTTGTATGTATGACTAGGTATTTGTAGCTTAGACAAGAAATGTAATATAAATTACAGTGGATTTTTTCCAATGGATATCACTGCTTGTGTTTTACTAGCATATGAAAATATTGGAAAGAATTCCATTATAACACGGATATCAATTTTTTCGTGTGATAAAGACAAGCGGCTATAGATAAAATGGTAAAGTCCTGTCTTACCGTTGACTGGATTTTGATATTATCATTTGTATAATATATTACTTGCAATACTTTCACAGTAATCTGTGAGGTGGTGTGAACAGTGAAGAGTTATAGAAATGTTACTCTAAAACCAAAGTTACTGACAATTACAAGTTATTTCCAATATGTTCACTTCAAAATAAATAAAATAATCACGAAGTTTAAAGTCCAACATTATTTTATTTGCATTTAAATAATATTTATTATCCTTAATTTTCATGACAAACAATGGAAATATGTACAGTACTGTGTGCCACCACCAAAGGTATGTGTCATTCTACGCTAAGAATATCCTTTTTTTGCAACTTTTGAACTGCATATAGACCTTAAATGCATTCCAAAATGATGTAGACATTTTGTATTGTATATATTTATGGTGATATAATATTATCCCCTTTAGCCTTAAAAATATACCCAGAGAACATATTATTATTTCCTTGGTCGTGGGAATAGCAGACACAATAGATATTCAATCGTTGTGCGGCACCCGGGTGCTGTTTGGGAGTTGATGAGTTATTACTGCTATCTTCGTCAATCAAGTCAATATAGCAATTTTAGTAGGCTTATCTGTTGTGTAAATATTTTTAATCGTGAGGGAATAAGTATGTAAAAAGCGAGAAATTTTTACCAAAAATGGAGATGACTGTATTATATTTACTTGCTCAGTTAAGAAAATGAAAGAATATAATAAGATTTTTTGTTTCTAAATGTAAATAAAGCTTAGTATGTGCGGCTATTATCCTACTAATTCAAATGTCAGTAAACCGTGCAATATATGTACACTAATGTGTTGCTTACATTTAGATCAAAGTGTTTCAGAATGGAGTATACTTGGAGCTACGTGTACAAAATGTGTATAAAACGAACTTGAATTTGCTAAATGGTGCGACGTTTGTGATTTTAAACAATATGAAAATTAAGACTATTGTTTATTACTGTCTTTTATATCGACTTGCAGAGGAAGCGAAACTTGCTAGCGAATTTTGGCTTTTCGATTCTTTTTAGGATTCATTTAGTAGAGCAAAATCCATACTAATATTATAAATGCGAAAGTGTGTCTGTCTTTCTGTCTGTCTGTCTGTTACCTCTTCACGCTTCAATCGCTGAACCGATTCTGTTGAAATTTGGCTTTGAATCCCGGGAAAGGACATCGGATAGTTTTTATCCCGAAAAAATGTACGGTTTGGCGCAACGAAGTTGCGGGCGTCATCTAGTGAAGCATATAGCCAACTAGATGATGCCCGCAACTCCGTTGCGCCAAAACTCGTTTATCGCGCGTGGACCGTATATTTTTTCGGAATAAAAAGTATCCTTAGATGTTCTTTCTCGGGACTCAGAGTATCTCCATGCCAAATTTCAGCAAAATCGGTTCAGCGGTTTAGGCGTGAAGTGGTAACAGACAGACGGACAGACACACTTTCGCATTTATAATATTAGTATGGATGTCGTAAAGTCGCATTTTATTTGAATTTTTGTGAATTGGGAAGCCACTAGATTTGGGCTTCTTAAAATTGTTTTAAAAACTTGTCATTTGGAATCTCTGCTTGTCTAGATACTTCGAGTTGCCTACAGTTTCGAGATGTTTTTAACAAATCACAGGCTGTGCTGTTTGATAGTTTAGCTGTTACCGTCCGTTCAGAGTTTGTTTACCTCTGAGAGTAAATTTATAAGGATAGGTTTTATCTCGTAGGAACTCAAGAGGTGATATAACTGCGAACAAACTGTAATTTGTGCAAAAGCTAGTTTTTGCATTTTGTAATAATATGTATATGATTTTAAAAATGGCAATAAAATTATTACTATCTTGAATCACAGTTTGTATAATGACCTAGTCTTGTTTTTTTACGAACAAAATTTATGCTATCATGCTTTCAGAGTTTTATTTTGTTTGAAGAGAGAGAATTATTTTTTGTTTCAGAGTAAAAAACCAAATACAATGATTATTGCCATTTTAAGATCACTATTTCGTTGACTTTATATCTTTATGTACCATCGAGGAAATTGATTCCCAGACAATTGACGGACCTATGTCATGTGGTCGGCTTATGTCAATTCAATGTTAGCTGTGATCTGTCGGATGGGTACATAGCTGACGTATTTCAAAACTTTTTAAATTAAGATACAAATTAACAAAATGTATAGTAAAAAATAAGACTGAGGGAAAGTCTGCATATCATACATGATTTATATTTTAACCTTTCTTTCAACAAGAGCCAGCGATAGCCAGACTTTCGTCATTTTATAAAAGCTGAAAGTTTTCTGAATGTGACTCTAATGCTAATTGCTAAGTACTGACATACGGTTTTGCTCGATAGTTTTACTCAAATCGAGCAATAACCACCATGTGGACCACAAAACTGACAGCTCGAAGGCTCGCTTCGAGCCGGCTAGATGGAATTAAATATGTCATTTCCTTCGATTCGAAGTAAAACTATCGAGTAAAACCGTATGTGAGTACTTAGCATTATAGAGGTGACTGATGAGAGCCAGGAAATATGGAGATTTGGTATACCTCCTAAAGTAAGTTGCTGGTCGTTCTCACCTATATACAGGAAAACTTACACCTTTTATAAAATAACGAATGTCTGGCTGGCGCTGGCTCTTGGGTTAAAATTTTCTGTTACTCAAAAGGTTTTGAAATTCATCAGCGAACCAGTGAGGGTTCAGTACTTGTGATCTAGAGTAAGTTTAGTTGTGTACAATTTAAATATTGTCAGGTGTTGTATTTTATTCTTATGAAACGAAAAATAAACGTTATACTTACCCTTTTGTTTTTTTAATATATAAAAGTAATAAAATAAATAACCTTTTTACCAATCCAAAAAAAATAGTTCTATTACATATTTGAAATTGAAGGTTATATTTTATGGATTTGTTCTATTAATGAGGAAAAGCTTGTATTTTCCATACATCCGTTTTGATAACTGTACCAATTTACTAACTCCTTACTACATATTTTACTAGGATACAGCTTGAAAAGAAATTAAGAATTTCCCTCTTGAGTTCTAATAATAATAATTATTATTCCATGAACATAGACAACAGAAACTTATTAAGAATAATTTAGTCATTAACTAGATGACGCCTGCAACTTCGTTGCGCCAAAATTTGTTTATCACGCGGGAACCGTACATTATTCCGGGATAAAAACTATCCTATATCCTTTCTCGGGACTCAAAGTATCTCCATGCCAAATTTCAGCAAAATCGGTTCAGTGGTTCGAGCGTGAAGAGGTAACAGACAGACGGACAGATAGACAGACACATTTTCGCATTTATAATATTAGTATGGATATCAGACACAATGCTAAAGACATCAAGTCAGTAATTACTATAATATAATAATAATTTTACCATAAGAAAATAAAAACTCTATCAGTGAACTTATATTAATATTTATTTGCATCCTGACAAACAGTTTGGTACAAAATTAACTAAACTACTTCCCCGCAGCTGTGGCCATGGGGTTCCTTAGCACTAAGATCACAGAATCCCCGCGCAGGAACATCTTGGAGATAAACTTGTCTTTATTCACCGCTTTACCCTGAAAATGGAAGATGAGTGTTTAGAACATTTTGTATTTGTATTTGAGTGTTTAGAACAAGAATCAGAATTACACAAACATTAAATTATGATAACACTTTAAATCAGTATCATTCTTACACATGGATCATAGAAAATCATAATCACACTAATATAAAGGCAAAAGTTTGTGAATTTGTTACTTTTTTCAACAGCTGGAGCGATTTTAATAAAATTTTAGAGTTAGTTGATACCCTCAATTATGAACTCAATGTTTTCATTATGCTTTATAGTTTTTAACAGGTAGGTACAGATGCTATAGATATAATTGATTATTGTAATTTTCATTTGAAAATAATTTAAATAAAATTTGAGTCATAGCCTTTGTATTGATTGATATACATGGAGCCGACAATTTGCAACGGAGTCTGCAACAGTCTTGGGGTTATGTTTAGGTTAATTGTAAATAAGACTAATTATGCGATATTTTAGAGTATCTGTTTCTAAACACTACCTTTTTGCCTTTTCCTGTCCTGGGTACTTCGGTCCACATCTCTTTGACATTTTCTAGAACCATGTTACAATGCCGGTCGAACGCTTTCACGCGGCCCAAGAGTTTTTTGTTGTTGCGACAATTTATTAGCACTTGAGTATTGTTTTTTACGGACTGTGTGAGGACGGAGAGAGGTCCTGTGCTGAATTCTTCCTCCTCAATCTTGGATAACTCCTCCAAAGTCATCTCCGAACGTGGTTTAGATGTAGTGGCCCTAAAACATATTCACAAGTTATTTAAACACCCAAACCACTAAAGTCCAAACAGACATAAAAATTAAGCTTAATAACAGCAAATCTTACATTTTGTGAGGGAAAAACTAGTAGAATTATGTGCTAAAATTAAAAGTTTTGCAAGAAAGCGCAATGTCGTCAGTGTTGCCAATAAAGAGGATGTAAACTGTATACCACAGACTACTAAGGGATACTACGTATCTGTATACTACGTAACAAGAGGTCGGATTTAGAAGAAAAAAATAAACATCCGTTATTTTTTTTAATTTGAAACTAAACGAGAAATTTTTAAGTGCAAAACCTTTCACTCTAAACATACCAAAAATTAAAAAAAAAATAAAAATAAAAAAGAAATGAGCTCAAATAAATGTTTTATTTCAATAAAAATTATTGTACATAGCTAAATAAATAGGTAATAAGGTAAATTAAACAATAAAACAGATTTAATCCACAAGCTTTTGTTGATTTCTATTAATAATATTACAGTACAGTTTTATGTGTTTTATTTATAAATATAATAGAATAGCTGTCTATGCTACTCTACTAACTACTTGATTGGCTTATACAGTAAACTCTATATAGGGAGGGGATTAAAGCTGCGCGTCCACCAGGTCGGAATCGGGACGTACGGTGCGGACGGCGCGTCGTGTAGTCATATATTTGTCAGGCACAGAATGACGCTCCAGAACTTCTAGTGCAGTTCACAGCAGTCAATACCATAAATACAAAGCAACAAATCCGTCCGCGCGTACCTACGCTCCAATTCCGATCCAGTGGACGCGCACCTTTATACATACACACTTAAGTATCATTACTTTGTTTTGTTACACCTGTATACGACAGCTGAAATCTATCGCGTGGGCTCAGGCCAGCTGCATACCACCTCACGTCTCGATCAGAGGATTTTTCCTTGGTGGCCGTACCACTCATAATCCCATACCTTCCTTCTCCTAAAATCTCCATAACAGCTATTGCTTGCAGACTAAAATGTTGCAAACTAGTATAGGGACCTAAAAATCTGAAATTAATGAAACATTTTTCATTTACTACATTTCCATACAGTTTACATAAATTATTAAGTATACTTATCAACCTTATGTATTATTACAATAAAACAATATACACATTTTAACATTTTCCAAATTAACTGCATACTGATATACATTATAATATATATTATAATCTATCTTTTTCATATTAATATACTATAAGTTATAAATTATTGTACAAATATGCAAATAATACTACGACATACTTTATATTAGAACATAGTATGACATAGTTATGTTTTGCATCAATTTATCAATTTACGGTTACATTTACATTTTACAATGGCTTACTTAGGATAGTGAATGGTGTCGCAGCCCGCAGGCCTGCATGGCTGCAGTATTTAAAATGTACCTAATAAGTGTTCTCTGTGAAAATACAATGAAAAAAATACACCTTTTAAAAGCCTGATTACGTTTAGAAAATTTTCCCGCCTGTCATCACTTTCTTGACAGACTATAATATTATGTATAGTTAACCTTATTATAGAAACTTAGATTTAGAAGAAAATTTAAATGTTTTGATTTAATTATGTTTTTTAAAGAGACTTTAATTTAAGGCCGTCCCCCGAGCAAACGACCTTGACCATACATTTGCCGCGTTGCCAAGATGGCACCAAAACCTTATTTTTTTAACTTATCTTAGTTCAAAATTGTCCTAAAAAATTTAAAACGGGGAATATGTAGTTTATGATATTGTCGATCTATTGGCGTGTGTTTCAAATAAAAGTAATTTGTAAATCCTAAGGAGATGCTGAATGTATGCTTGAATTTTAATAAATTGGTTTTACTTTGGAAGCTGATATCATAAGTATAATAAACAAAAATAGAAAATTTAAAACGGGGAAAGGAATGTTGATATACTGAAGATTATTGCCGTATTTTTATTATAACTTTGTAGCTTTCAAATTATGAGTTTATAAGGCTTGAAATACGGTAAATTACGGAATCTCCGTTAGGAACGCCCTTAATAAAGTTTGGTGCGTTTGTTTTCCTTATTGTATCTCTTGGCACTGTATCGAGTTGACTAAAAATTTATCCCATAATGACTCTAGAACTGATTTAATTTACCTACCTCAAAAGTCGCTAGATAAGTCGCTAAACTATTTTTGTCGTCAAAACTTTTATTTTGTCGCTAAGACTTATGCAAAACTCAAAAGTCGTCATTTCTAGCGACAAAGTCGCTAAATTGGCAACACTGAATGTCGTATTTCAATTTTCAACACACGCCAAAACCATAGACAATTGACATTTTTTAAAATTTAAAGTTTGACACAGCGTTGACGTTTCATTTGACAGAAAGGAACATAGACAACAATTTTTTTCCTCAAAGCAATGAAGCACAAAACATCCAAAGTGGCCTAAAAGATACTTTTATTAAAAATCAGAGATTTATATATTTTTGTTGTCATGGTTGTTTGTATATATCTAAAGAAAGGTAGGAAAAAATTACTAACCTTCCTGTCCTATCTTTAATTTGAAATTTGAAAAACATTTTTCATTTTTTTTTCATTTTTTTCATTTGAATTTTTCAATTTGAAAAACAAAAACAAGAAAGAACTGGTTAAGTTTTTGTACGCAGGTCCTATTGATAAGGAGATAGTTAGATATAAGTCAAGTTTGACCTACATGGGAGAGATATCTGCACGCTTATCCAAAATAATGAAAAACAACGATATGCATGTCGCATTCAGGACAAATAATACTTTAAAACATCATTTGTGTCATAATAAAGACCGGATTGATGAATAATATCAGTCCGGTGTCTATAAGATCGATTGTCCTGAATGCGATAGTGTATATGTGGGTCAAACTGGACGCAGCTTTGAGACTCGGTATAAAGAACATATCGCGGCTTATAGGAATGGTCATCCTGATAAGTCACATTTTGCTAAACATCTTTTAGATAGTAATCATACCGTGCCCGATGGCCATTCCTATAAAGTTTTACATAAATGCGATAAAGGCTTTCGGCTGAGCGTGTTGGAACAATTAGAGATCATAAAAGAAAAGAAAAATAACAGATTTGCATTGTTGAATGACCAAACTTGCTTGACTACGTCACCGCTTATTAATATGTTCGGGGGTACTAGTGAGGGTAGTGGGGGTAGTGGGGATAGTAGCGGGGCTCGATAGGATATAAAAAGGCGGTGTTTTGGCCGGTGGCGGCACTTGACGGACGTTGTTCGTAGAGTCCACATCCTGAGGATGCTCCGGTGTTGGAGCGAAACGCGCGTCGAGGTTTTCAACCTGCATGGTGGTGAGGGGCCTTGCACGGATTTGCCAACATTATTGCTTGTGTGGTGGTGGTGTTTGCAAGTTCTTGCATGCGAGTGTACGCATAGGCAGTGTGGGAGGAGGGAGGTGCTGTACGCATGCCTATGCGTGCACTCACTCATTTACTTAAAGGTGGAAGGTTTTTTTCGCGGAATATTGCTAAAAATAATAACAAACTAAATTTTAAGCTATGGATTTCCGCAAAGTAACGCCTGATTCTATTAACTACTTTCTTAAATTTATTAATGGAAAGATTTTGAACGTTTTCTGGGATTTTATTGAAAAGGCGTATACATTGACCTTTAAAAGATTTACTGACTTTACTAAGTCTGATCACTGGCAAATCTAGCTTGTGCTTATTTCTGGTGTTTTTACAATGAATGTCACCTTTGGCTTTAAATTTACATATATTATTCTAACATATAATACATTATCCAAAATGTATTGAGAATCCAAGATGTTAGACATCCAAATCGGATGCACAGATCTCATATGCACGAAAATCCTGTTGACTTGTGTAATAAATCTAAAGAGATGGTTCGCTTTGGATTATGTGTATCCCATACTAATATAGTTTTGCTAAAGTGCACCCTCCTGTTTTTGTTTAATTTTTATTGGAAATAGTAGTAATTTTTAACATATTTATGTTTGTACGCATAGAATAAATTACCAAATATACTATTGTAAATTAACTTTACTTAAAATAACAATCAGTTTTAAAGAATACACAATTTTAATAAAAACGGCTTTTTCTCAGAACTGTCATCGTGTGGGTTGAGTCCGGTATGCATAAATAGGTCCATTATTGATTTAATTTAATGTAATTTAGTTTAATTTTAATTTAGTTTAATTTTATTAACAATTTTTACTATCTTAACATTTTTTAACATTTAACATTTTTATTATTTTTGTAGCCGATTTATAGTGCGTTTCATCAAATAGTTCCTTTGCCGCCATGTTGGCACTAATGAAAATTAATGTTGCCACATTACCCTTACTGTGCTACCTTAAATTAGGGGAGATAATAATATTATGTTATCACAAAATGCACTTAAGGAAAATTGTACATAATTCTAATGGAGGCACTTCACATGGCTATTTGTATTTTCGTATTTGATGTATTTGCCAAACAATCTCCATGTGTAGACGGTATGTTTTATTGGCCTTATTTGCCTATTTGACAAATATGACCAATACCAAATACACGTATCCGTAACTTTGTCGGTTTTTGACGCACATCAAAGCAGTTAAATAGGCAAGTAAACAAAATCAAGTAAAAGTTTGGTACGGTATTTGACGTCCATATGCGGAAGGTCGTATTTGCCTTTATTTGCATGTTTGCGTATTCGTCAATAATGTTGGCAAATACAACAAATAGCCAATAGCAAATACAAATAGCCATGTGAAGTGCCTGCATAACAGCTTTCGCTCGCTGATCTGCCTACGTTAACGTCTATCCCTCGGGGACCGTTCTTTTTCCCGGGACAAAAGGTACCCTATGTCCTTCTCCATACTCCAGACAACGTGTAGGTACCTATGAAAGTTTTATGATGATCCGCTTAGTACTTTATGTGTGAAGACGTAACAACCAAAGTCACTTTCGTATTTACTAGCTAAAAGCCGAGCTTTGTGAGGGCTCGCCTCATCACACCTTTACTGACTGATGTGAGTGATGTCTGATGATTTTACACATTTACATGTAAATACTATGTTAAAACACAAATCAATAGGCGTGATAGTTTGTCCGTAAAGTATACCACAAAATGTACAGGTTGTGAGAAGTACTAGGGCTCACTTCGCTCGCTCTGATAATATTATTGTACTAGCTTTTACCCGCGCCTTCGTTCGTGAATCGTGTGTTTTCGTTACTAGAAGTGCGTTTCATCAAATAGTTCCTTTGCCATCATGTTGGCATTCTCTGTTAGTAACGTAAACACGGTACACACGCTCTGCAAGTATTCATAAGTTTTACTGTGTTTATGAGTGATTAAGCTGACGCTGGTAACCCTATTTCACTAAGCCGTAATGGCGGCAACTCGAGTTTAATGGAATTATTGGGGCCTAGTTACGTTTTTCACGTTCACAAAACTCTTTCACTCTTAGCACCATCATTATTTCACCACTCTTTAATGTTTTCGGCATGATTTTCTCACGAAATCACAGTAAACTAAAAGAAAACTCGCAGAGCTATCAACCTTGTTTACATCATTGACATACAGGAATACCAACATGACGGCAAAGGAACTATTAGATGAAACGCACTATAATAGCAAGATGTAATAGCCTTTAATTAAAAGTGCAATAACCATTGTCAATATTTAACCCTTGTCAATATAATGTATGTATAATTGTAACTTTTGTTGGCTGTTCATAGCAAATAAATAAATAAATAAATGAGTGTAGGCACTAGGCCATTATATTTCCACCGTTCGCGCGTAGCTGCGAACACCTATAAGATCATGGAGCTAATATAGAGCTTCATGTATAAGATATACAATCGTCGAGCGTCGGCGCTCTTTAAGGGAAACGGCCAACGAGGTCCGCCGCGAGCCCCACTACCACACCTACAACCGCCGTGAATGCCCATAGTTTCAAATTAATGTATGAAAACCAAATGAAAACTCAAAGTATAATAAATAAAAATTGTAAAACTGGAATATAGATATGTCAAGAAAGTTCAGTTTTTGATTTATCTCTTTTGTTCGACCGAACATCCGCTGCTCCATGTACGAGAACCGGCCTCCCATGGACTCTGCCGCCCGTCTAGGACGCCGCCGCCCGGCCCCTAGCCCCTAGGCCGTGGCCTATTTATAAATCCGGGCCCCCAGTAGGCCACTGCAATATGTAACTTTATACTCACTGAATATCACTCTCGTAATTCAAGACGTGAGTGGAAGTATAAGGTAAGTAACATGAAAAAACTTCCCGTTTTTTGCTTAAATGGAGGCTTTAGGGCCGGAAAAAATATTTGAAATAGAAAAACTATGGATTATAATATGTGTAGCCAGATACATTAGCTAGGTTATGCAGTAGATAAGTTACAAGTTTTATTAAAATAATTAGGGAAAAAAATTGTTATTTTCCGAATGTTACTTGTTCGATTCTTCCACTCACGTCTTCAATTCGTTAAGATGATTTTAATAGGAGGATATCTTTAAAATCATAAAATAACACCACACATTTAAATATTGCATTTTATTGCTTAGAACACAAAACGTAAATTACAATTTTGGCTGATTTGTAAAAACTAAATAAATTAAATTAGAGGTTGTCCTTTCCTAGCCTGCCTTTTCACATTAAAAAAAAAAAACTAAATAAATGCACACTGCTATAGGTGCATAATTTTCACCTATTTATTTCTATATCTACACTTGGGGGCACGAAAATATGGTAGAATTATTGAGTAGCAAGAAAATTACTTGGCACTGAACATAGAACTCTGTGCTAGTGCAATAAAGCCGAAAATCAAATACTCGAGCGTCAAATACTTGAAAAATTTGACTCGACATAATAACAAATGTCAAACTCTGTGATAATAACAAACTATATTTGTTATTATCACAGATTTGCAATTTCCTTGCAACTCCGGAATTCTGGCGCATAAACCCCAGCAGTCAAACACTCACATTAAGGCATAGCGTACACATTTGTATGTCATCATAAAATATTGGACACTAGCAACAGCTTTAAAAACCTAGCTTATTTATGATATTTACAATTTTTTACCACTCTTGTCTATTAGCTTCGAAACTTAAAAATAAAATTTCGTTTTTTGCGATCATAATTATATATTTATATCAGTATTTTTTCTAAAGCAGGAATTCTCAACCATAGGGGCACAAAACCAAAGAAATTTATCCGAAGTGATGTAAAAAGGTTAGAAAACCCTGCTAAGATTATAATGAATTAATGACGCTGGATTTGGAATTCCAGAAAAATTAACCTTTGACCACCATAATAATTACCTTAAGACCTTTAAGGCCAATGTACAATGTACCAAGCACCACGATTTTGTACCAAATGGCAGTGGGTAACATGACAAATTGCATACACAAAGGGTTTTGTCTTAATCCCCTTCTTTACACAGGGTGTCACAAAACTAAGTGATAATATTTTAGGGTGTGTATAAGTCCCGTGTATAGTAGAGATTACTGTAAAAGTGGCAGCGCTGAAAGAGCATTTTTTCACTTTTGTATGGAATAAAAATTGGAAAAAAAAGTATTATCACTTACTTTTACACCCTGTATACATAATATACGCTTTACTATAAGCTAAAAATTAACTATAATATGAACATGAATCGAGATCTTTTGTCAGACAATACATTAAATTAAAAAGACAAAGACACAAAATTCTCACGTCCAAATTCTAAAACCATTTCAAATCTCATTCTTACGTAAGTTTTGATGAAATATTTTATTATATAACTTGGGTAGCCCAACATAAAAAAGGCCTTTCGTTTGATATATTTAAGTATCTCTATTACAACATTATTATATTTTCGGTGTAAGTAATAGTGTGGTCGCAGCACAGAGAGAAATTTAATCATTGACCTATAGTTACTTGACTCTCATTCTCACAAATAAAAACATTGATTTCTACATAAAATAGTTACTTAAGGCGAAGACAGCTGCCAATTCGACATCTTTGTGCAGTTTTCTAGACGTATGTATTTCATTGATTGGCACAAAAAATGTGATTTTTGATTTTATTTGGAATTAAGCTTGTCGAATTTAAATAATAAAATAATGTACTCCTACTGGATGAAAAAAAATACCAAAGTCACATCTTTCAGGAACTTTAAACAGTTCTAACTAAAGTAATAATACAATCTATGCTTTAAAAATTTGTTTATTTGATACCTTTTACAAAAATCCAAGGATTGCCAGATTTAATTTTCGGTTCTGACATCTAGATTTCCCATAATATTTATTTTTTCCTCTAACAAACGAAAAATGTATCCACGCTACCGAGCGAACACTTCACATCTCTGTCTCTCTGGCATGCAAATCGTGCGAGAGTGATGCGAGATCAAGGTCATTGGCAGTTGTCAGCGTCTTAAACATGTTGTGAATTTTAGTAACCATTAAGTTCGTTTAACAGAGACCAGCAGCTATAGGTCGCTGTATTTGGCGACCGGACTTTAGGTTGTTTTTTTAGCTACATTATTTGTGACAAATCTATACATATACTTTTTAAAATATACTATTATTGAAGGCATGGATACATATTACATACAAAATTTTATGTGTACCTCTATAATATTATAATACTTACTAGTATTTCATCTTTTGAGGGCAAATAATAATACATATTATTTATGCGGCCTTATTATCTTATACTTTTTATCTTTCTGGGTATTTATAATATTAATGAAGATAAACTACTACAAATTATAATTTCACTCTTTATAATGTAAATAACGTAATTCTTTGAAATATACTATTAGATAATATAAAAATCTGTATTATGCATATCTGTTATACATCTGTATATAAAATAAATGATCAGTTATAGCACCTGATTACTGCCAAAGTACCATCAAAGTTTAAGGCGAATCATATAGAAAAAAGACTATTTTCTTTGTTCATTAGACGGCGCTTTAAGCTTTGTACAGTCACTTAAAAATGTTTTTTAGTTATTTCAACATACATGCTTCTGTTCGTAGATCTGCCTGGAGAAAAAATAGTATTTCACCAAATTATATTGCTAGCACCATTTCTACATCTGTGAATTAATTATTCTTGATCACTGAAATCTTTGTTCAAGCTACCTCTTCTATTTATTATAACGTCAGAAAGTCACAGACTATATTATACTTTAACAATTAAAAAAATAATTACACAGCGATTAATATATTTGTTGCCTTTCTCTGACACGTTGAAAAAAACATATAACAGAAAAAGACGGAAAATAATGTTACGCGCTGTGTTTTAGAGGTTGTTTTTTCAAACTGCACATGTCATAAATAGCTAGCAAAAGACGTATTACATAGCTAGCTAACACAACCTTTCTTACACCAATTTATAAAGCGGCCACACATTATAAAAATACATTTACGCTATTATGAAATAAGACACTTGTCGTTTACATCTACTATTTACATTTTATGTACACTTATATATTTAAAATGCCATCATACATATGAACACATAAAGCGGCATGTGGGTAGCTTTAAATTACTTCTACCCTCATTTTTTTATCTACACACTACTTATCCAGTCTTTTGCAAAGCATTAAGCTTGTGTCTTGTTTCTTTATAAAACCTGCTATTGGATCTTATTCTTATTTCAGTCACTCACTATCACTGTAGGATTGTAATCTTCACCGATACACTTTTCCATTGGCAACCTCAGAGCAATTAATAAAAAGGAGAAGAAGCAAACTTTTTTATTTTATGACAAAATAAAAGCAAATGTCTTTATTCCACGAAAAAAAAATGCTACTTAAACTAATTCAGTCTTAAACTGAGCTGCCTTCTTTTACGCCTTAAAATAAACATACTCTCTTATTTAATATAAATTGATTAGTCTGCTGTGTAAGCACATCAGACTATTCAAGGTCAAAAAGACAAGATGACATTGAATAGTGATCGCTGTATAATTATGTCACAATCATTGGTATTATATCATATGGTTTAATCTGTGATTCGATTGAATGACTAGCGCATTCATTGAATGACACCATTCAATTGAATGACTAAAGGATAACTCGTCAAGACGTTGACTGTAACATTGAATGTCTTGATTAAAAGTCATTTAGCGAAATCGTTATAATAATATGGGATGCTATATTTTTTTTCAAGTACCGTTACGGTTGACGGTCTTTCCATTTCGAATCTACGCTTTCATATTATTTTATTAGTTATTACAAATAAAGCACTTTAATGTAAATGTAATCGATGTTTGACGCCATATTTGTTTTCGTTCAATTACCTGACTGATTTCATGTCCGCTATCTTCAAAACGCTATGCTACAAATCGCTAACTAGTTGAACGTTGAGGGACGATCATTCAATCGACGTTCGGCCGAGTCATTCAATTTAATGGTGTCATTCAATGAATACGCTAGTCATTCAATCGAATCGCAGATTGAACCAGATGACTGCGACATATACATATTTTTATGAAGGAGAATATTAGCCATCAGTCATACAACACACAACTTATACTCATAACTCATCCTCACAAAAATTAACCGTCAAAAAATGTTTGTCCTCAAACTAGAGAAATATTTAAAGCTACCCACATAACCTCAAACAATGAAACTGTCACATTGGTTTAGGCTGTTACATCTAGCACGTACGATGCTCGGCCATTATATTAAAGTGCGTATGTCAAAATGCCTCGCTATGGATAATTATGATTGGTTAATTTAAACTTGTCATTATTAATTTTAACTTCTGTAATTATTGACTTTATTCTTAAAAAGATAAGGTATAGCCTGATATCAGAACACGTAGAAATTTGACAGTCTACCTGCCTCTAGTTGTCTGTTTCACTCGCGCATATTTTTCTATCTCTTTTTCGCAGGTTTACAATGGGAGCGCAGCAGCGATATTTTCATGTGTACACGAAGGAGAAAAGTAGTGATAGGTCAGTGGCCGAATTTCTACGTGTTCGGTAACCAGACTATATAAGATAATAAACACAAGAATTGACTCTAGTATAAACCGCATTTTAAGAGATTTTTGGCCGAGCACTGTATATTTATTACAAACGGCTCGTACTATATCGACTAGAAAACATTCATTTGTATACAATTTCTAGCAATCGAAAAAACAAATCCGAATTTCTGAGATTCTAGCGTTTTATCACAAAACAGTCTTTTAATAATACTAAATAATCGATTGCGTTTAAATTTAGATTTTATCAAAAATAAAAATGAATTTCTTAGATAGTTCCATTCGTTAAATACTGTAAATCGTAGATGCAAATGTCAAAATTGACTGAGACAACGCTATGTTAATTAAGAGTGGGTTCTAAAATATAACCCAGTGTACTAACCAGAGCTCATGACGTATAAATCGACGCTATACTGTTGATTCGTTCTGAAATCCTTTTGATGGGATGTCATTATTGCAAATATATAATTTACTACTAATATCCCAAGCAGCATCACAAGCTGTATAACAGCTGTATTAAAGGTCGTTTATACTCTTAATGCTGTATATCCAGGCTGCATAAAGGCTGTATAAGCGCTTATACAGCCCTTATACCCCTGAAATGGGCACAAATTATACAGCGTTATGCGTTATATTGGCTGTACAGTAGCTGTATAAGCATAAAATAGGCTATATAATAGCTGTATTGCGGCTGTACTATGGTGTACGAAGAAACCAATACACTCCAATTATTCCATTGTAACTCACTTGTTCAGCTTTACGCTGTAAAAAGTATGTTAAACAGAGTAACAAAAGAATTAAAACGAAACAGAAGATATATTTTAATGATGGCGTTTATAATAGCTGTATCATATTATAAACGCTATAACATATTATAAACACTATATATTATATATGTTTTGTGATAAAAAATAAACGCGCCAGCAAAATAATCAAGGAAGAGATATTAAATAAGGTTACTAAATATGATTTTTATAGGTTAGAAATTAAAAAGTTTGAATTAATGGACGCAGAGCCTCGTTGGTGCATAGAAGGTTGTTGGACAAACTAAAAATATTGATAAATATAATAACATTAGTCTAATTTTTATGTACTCATGTTCGTAATCTTCGATTTGTAATTGATAAAATGGCGACAATTTGCTAAGCAGCCTAAATTCTATTTGGATGGTCTTATAGCGCTAATAGCTGTACTATGTAGGTAATGGATATAGTATTCAGCTTTAAGCGGTTTATGGGCTGTATAAATGAATATTATTGCTGTTTATTACTCTCAAAGAGAGAAAATATACAGCTTTAGTCTGTAAAAGGGTGTACAATTACACCAGAAAAAGAAGCTGTAGAAGAGAGTTTGGCTACTCCATAATACAGAAATAAGATTTGAGGACCACCATAATACAGCTCTAAGCTGTATTAAGTAACTAACGGTATGCATAATACAGCTATTATACAGCTTTAATACTAAAATTCGGATCAAAGCGCTACAGGAAACTTAAAACTGTACATGACAATTTCGATACACTGATTTAGAACTTTAAGCGTACTTTGACTTCTTAATAAAAATAAAATAAAAATTGTTTTATTTCCGAATAGATTTGCAACAAATACTTTCAGAACGTTGATACTACTGGTGCCTACCACCGGTTCGGGAACTATCCCGGCGAGAAGAACCGGCGTAAGATATACAGATAAGTAATACAGACTTAATACAGCTAGAGCTGAATAATTACTCCTAAACCGACATTATAACACTACAATATCTCTTCAACGCTCTTATACAGCTCTAAAACAGCGTTAAGTGCTATATTGGCTGCTTTGAAGGTGTTCATTACGCTTGGTTGCTGCTTGGGATGTCACATTTATCTACCAGTGGGCAGTGGCACACCAATTTAATACGTCGTCAGATACATGACGTCTTGACTACTGGTTACAATGCTGGGATAAATTTCAGAACACACCCTGAAGTTATCTTGTCAATACGCGTCATAAATTTTGACATTTGCGCTGTTGATTTTACATTTTTCGCGTATAAATTTAATTGTCTAAGCGTGGATATTTTGTACATCTATTTCTTCGCTGGTATTTCTTTGCCAATGGACTTTCTGTTTTCGAATTTCTGCTGCAAGCTCGCAACTTTAGACGGATTTGCGGACAGTTTGGTTGCGTTCGTTTTGACTTCAGTCTTCTGCGCTACGTTGGTCGGTTTCGGCACTACTTTAGGTTTATTCTTATTTAGATTATCTGCTATCGATTTAACGTTGGAATCAGTTTTTGAATTCGTTCTATTTATCGAAATCTTTTCATTTTTATTCGCGGTAAGTACTGGTTTCGTTGGTTTCACAGCTGGTTTTTTATCTACGCCTGGCGCAGGTCGCAGCGGTGGACGGTTGTCGTTTGATTTCACTGTCGGTTTGGTTGTTACTTTAGGGGGTTCACTAGGTTTATTATTGTTAATCACATCGGGAGGTTTGACGTTTTGAACGTTGTCTACTCCACAGCTAGAAACGATGTCTGGGCTGTTCGGCGCTGCTTTTAGAGTTGTATTTTTATTTACACTTTTTGGGGATTGAGGTACGGCTTTGAACGAGGTAGTCCTTAGACCGGGAGGGGTAACTTGTCGACTAAATGTGGGTATTTTGGAATTCACTTTCAGAGATGGCGACGGAGGTTTCTCTAGTTCTTTGCTATCGTTTTGCATGTACGTTGGTACGTTCACTGCTGACGGATGTAAGTAGCCGCTGCTAGTAGTTGATGTGGTGGATTTTGCTCCCGAATTACTATAAACACTCTCGGGCGTTTTATAATCTGTATTTATGTATGTACTGTCTCTACTATCATTCTTGTTCTTATCTTTCCTTCTAAGAGTTGACGCAGAGTAAATAGATTCACAATTTCGATTCTCCAGTTCAGTGGCTATTTCACCCAGTAGTCCCGTACTTTCAGTGTCTAGTATTGATTTAGGAACTTTATACTCTTCACTATCATCGTTACCCTTAAAATTTTTCGTCCCAGGAAGCGGTTTGAAATGTTTTTCGGGACTTTCTTCAATAATAGCGTAAATATTATCACCGGATTCCTCATCTATATGCGCTAGAGGAACAGGTTTTTCTTCTATGCAGTCAACATAGTCGGTAGATTTTATTTCGTTTACTGGTCTAGGGTTTTGGTAGATTGATGTATCTTTATTTGGATTTGGGACAGGTAATGGCGGGGGTGGAGCAGTTGGTCTACCAACACCAGATAAAGGTCTGGGGACACCTGGAGCTTGTCTCATAGACCCGAAACTTTGTAGAGAAGGCTTTTGGGCGGCCGGTGCTCGCATACTTTGAGTTCTATTTACGAAACTTTTCGGTTCGTCTGCATCTTCAGAATCGGAAACGACTGGGACCGTATTCACTGACAATTCGATATTCTTTTGTAAAATCGGATTCGATATTTGTAGATTTCTTAGCGCCACTTTATCCACGTTTTTAACAACTTTCACTTGGTTATTTGGATTCTTCGGAAGCGAGTGACTTCTTTCAACTGGACTTCTTTCTTTTTCTTTATTTTTGTCTTGTTTCAGGAATGATGCTATCCTATTTAGAGAAATCCCTTCTTTTACTTTCTTCGGTTCCTCTGGTAGTGGTTTTTGGGGGACATTACCAGCGGAATGCATACTTAAGGGTCTCTTGGGGAGATCTGGTGAAATTGTTGGAATAGTGGGCGCAGCACGTACGGGCCCTAAAGTTTTAGACCCTTGTAAGGGCGATATAAGTTCTTTTGCAGTACAAGTAGATGCTTCTAAAATGGGACTAGATATTACTGGTCTTGGTGCAGGATTAGGAGCCGGTGTGTCCTCAGCTTTATTCTCTGTGCTCATGAGTGCTTTTATCCGATTTTGTACTGAGCTGTTAGTTCTTTTGACGGAGGGGCTAGTTTTTGGGGAGGACTTTGTAGTATTAGGGACTACTGGTAAAGGAGGCGCTGATCGCAATACTGGCTTTAAAACCCCTTGGCTAATACTCTGACTGTTGCTACCGCTTCTGTGTACTGGCGTTATTTTAGCACTCTTAGCTGGCTCCACTTTAGGCTCTTCTTTATTTTGATCTTTATCTATTGGTGCGAGAGTGAATCCTTTGAAATTGCCAAAGAAGTTGACGGAAGGATTGATATTCCCTGATGGGCTGTGCTCGGAGTCGCTTCTAAGGAGGCTAGAGCTCATATCATCAGGGTTGGAGACGGTATGGACATTAATAGGCTGAGCGTTACTTGGTGCACTGTGATGAAAGTTTGCGGCGAATTTGCTTGCACTTCTTGAAAGGCGACGCTGTAAGCCATTCTTCTTTGGTGACTGTACCCTGTAATATAAAAAATATATATTAAAATTCTAATTTAAAAATTTAATAGAGGCGTAAGCTTCTTGCGTAAAAATATTTATTCAAAATTTTGCAACATGCACTCATCTTTTGTAATTTACAAAGAAAAACTCAATTCACTAGATCATTTTAAAAATTTTAAAGCTTAATAAAAAACTTGTAAAATGAGCACACCCTTCAAACGTTTTGTGATAATGAGTAGATCCTCAGTAATAGTTATAGCTATGAGATTTTTTTGACTAGCCAGTTTTAAAAACGAGTTGCAAAATCAATTAACATGCAAATGCAAACACAAGCAGGAAAATTTAGTGAAAAAAAAATACAACTTACCAAAGAAAAGAGCTACAAAATACCATAACCAAAAGATATGGATACAAAGAAAAGTAAATAGAATTAAGACAGAATAAACCAAAAGACAAAAATGAACTCAGAACAAGAAAATAATTTGTATTAGTCTGGCAATAGTTAAAATATCAAAAAGTTTCTGATAGTTTAGTTATTGCAAAAGAAAGGATAATATTATAAATGCAAGTTAGAGAGAAAAAGAAAGGAAGGACTCAAATATTTATTGCACCAAAACCAAACCCAGCATACACATTACACAGCCAAAAAACAAATTTTAAAGTCTACAGAGAGAGGTCATGTATTAGCGCAAGAGTATTTTTAAAAACTTTTTAAAAATTCAAAACATAAAAAAATAATTCGTCTACTCTTGCACTACAACAGATACATGAATATTATATTAATTTATTAGATGAAAGGGTAGCTGTTAATGAATAAAAAACACCACACCATTAAATAAAAATAAAACATTACGAACACAAATAAAAAATGAAAAAGATACTATAATAGGCAGGACACTGATGATCATGAATCGTCTCTTTCATTCGTGCAGGAAATATATCTATCGCGTTTCTACAGGAGCGTAATAGGTATATTCTCCTGAACAAAAAACAGAGATAGGGTCTAAACACACTAGGCTGAATTACGCCGGCGTAATTTACGTGCCCGAAATTACGTTCAGCGGCTTACGTCTGATGCGACACACTATAAATTACGCGAAGAGCCGAAATTTCGCGGCGTAATTTCCGTTGCGGAACGCGCGCTTTAACGAGTATTTAAAATTCTCTGATGTAATGTGTGCGTTAGGGGCCGGGCTACCCTCGAAATTTTTTCAACTTCAAATTTCAACTCTAAAAAATATTTTTTAGTATTTAAATATTTTGTAGTAAATTTACTATTTATTCATATATTTTTTAGTATTTTACTCTATTTTTTAGTGTTTAAATATTTAGTAGTAAATTTAGTAAAAAAAAAATTATACACAAAAATAATTTTTTTAAGTGTTTAAATATTTTGAAGTTAATTTTTGTACAGGAACCTAGGTAATTACTATTTTAAGCTGAAAAATAACTCAAACATGTTAAATATTTTCGTATGAGAAAATGATTTTGGTATTACGTATGTATGAGAATTTCGAGGGTAACCCGGGCTCTTAACGCCTTGGAGTTAAGGTTGGATTTGCTATGTTCGGTTTTGACAATTCCGTCGCGTATAGTGTGTCGCTGCCGAACTTTACGCTCGACTCGGCTCGACGGAAATTCGGCTCGCGACGGAATTTCGGCATAGTGTGTCGTCTGTCGCGTTCCGTCCGTATTTTGTATGCGTTTGATACGCGGCGTAAACGCGGCGGAATTTACGTCGGCGTAATTCAGCCTAGTGTGTTTAGACACATAGACTGACAAGGGCAGAATTTCTCTGTCGCCAGCGTCTTAACTTTAACATTTGTTATTACTGTTATGGCAAAATGAGATCACCACCAAGTACCAAAAGAAGTTTAAGAATATGTAACAGAAAATGAAAGAGATAAAATTACAAAACATAAGCGTATACTATTGGATAAAACAGGTGATTTACGTGCTGATATGAATTTATATGATGATGATTTTACAACACAAACTAACAAACAAGATTCACTACTTATATAATACTAAGTGCTATACAACTACTTTTCAAATAAATCTAATACTAGATAAAAAATCTCTACTCAATATCGTGCATCTTATTTCTTTTCAAACTTCGCAATCAAATTATTTACTTTTGCATTACAAACATTATTAGGTCCTTTGTTTAGTTTCACGTTATTTTTTATATTTTTATTGGTTGTAGATTTTATCGGTTCTACTTTTTTGTTATTAATATCTTTAATATTATTTATAGTTTTGTCTCTTTGGCTCAGTACACTCTGACTTGTGTTTGCAGCACCGAAATTGTTCTTAGATACTTTCTTCTTTTGTACGTTTGCGTAGTCATTTTTATCTATATTCTTACTGTTGGTACTTTTACTAGTGTTAGTGCTAACTGCTATTTTAATATTCTCGTTAGTGGTAAATGCTAAACCTTTATTAACTATATCTAAGTTAGTTTTATTCTTTGGAGCGTCTGTACCTTTGCGTATATCCGCATTATATAAAGTTACATTTTCTACATTAATCGTTGAAATATCTACACCTACTTGGATATCATCCTTGTTTATTTTACGTTTAACTTTTATACTAGTAGGTAATTTAGTAGGTACTTTAGTTTCTTTCTTGACAAATTTAAATTTAAACCAGCTAACTTTACCAACTTTATTCACTTTAGTAAGATCAACTTCACTTTTAATACTAGCGTAATCATGTTCCTCAACACTTTCGTATATATTTTCTTCTTTATCATCAACGCTAGTTTCTTTTTCTTTGTTACTTTTAAAAACGGGACATGCATCTTTCGCTGCTTTAAAAACTAGAGGTATGCACACACAGCAGTCGATAGGACGTGTCATATCCCAGTTGAACCAGCTACAAGGGTTGTCTACGTACGTTTTCCTCGGCTTCTTCCACCAGAATGGTACGTTGTGTCTGACGTAGTAGAGCAGGAATAGCACGAGGAGTATACACGGCAGGATGCCGAGGAAGATCACGTACATCGCGACCATAAAGTTGCGTTGAACTGTAAGAAGAATTGAAAGTTTAAAACTAGAGATGTGCCGACTAGTCGCTGACTAGTCGGTAAAGACGAGTATCCGGCCATTTTTGTAGTCGGCGAATAGTCGGCAAAAAGCGTCGACTAATCGGCTTTTTACTTTTTTGCTATTATTAAAATTACATTAAAGAAAAACCTTGATTACTATTTATAATGTGTTCATATCACACTCAATCAGTGTTACACATTTTAAAATTAATTAAGTTTTTCTGAAATTACTTGCTAGCAAAGAAATTATTTTTGTAAATTATAATTTTAGCAACAAATTAAGTAGAGATCAACTACGATAACATGGCGCGCCCCTCCAAAATTCAAAACGTTTGAAGTGCGTTGTCTTGCGCGGTAGGCTAGTTATGATTAGTTGACCAACAAATCTTGGTAATAAGTGACATTAACTGAAATATTACGTGTACTGTGATTGGTTGAATACTTACTACATATTAACTCTTTCATAAGGATGTGACTACACACATTGAAACAGTCATTTGGAGGGGCGCGCCATGTTATCGTAGTTGATCTTTACGTAAATATTAAATCGAGATTTCATGTACATAAAATATGGAATGAAAACCATCAACTATATCATAGAAACAAAATAAAGTAACGTACGCGAGGTAAACACTGATAACACGATTCGACACGTTTGCAGGCGGCGTGTGCGACTTACCCGCGAAACAAGAGTAAAGAAGCGTTACGGAAACTTCCGAAACCATGATCGGCTCGGCCAAAGTCATGATCGGCACATCTCTATTTAAAATATTATGTAATACTAGATAACGCTAGTAGCCCCGTTGTGACATAATTCGTTTATCGAGCGTGAACTGCGGACTTAAAATGGTCACTTTTTGCAATTCCTCTCAAATCAATTCAGAAAATGGATTGTCAAAACTGTTAAACTGACCAATGTCAAATTAGTAAGAATTTTGCGATTTTAAAAAAATGAATAAAATTATGATTCATAATATGATTCTCCCTTTTTAACTCTGTTGTACTTAGTATCACCACGTCTAGTTACACTTTACAATGTGACAGAGCCTTACCATAGTTTTTTAATCAACACATTTTCTTCATCACTTCTTTATCTCTCTATCAAATTGTATGGAGCATCTATATCTATATTTATTATAAAACAAAGTCGTTTTTTTCCCTCATGTCCCTTTAATTTTAAAACAACGCAACGGATTTTGATGATTCTTTCCGTGTTAGATAGCCCATTAATTGAGGGAGGCTATAGGCTATATTTTATCACGCTAAAACTAATAGGAGCGAAGAAATAGAGGAAAATGTGGAAAAAAACGGGGAAAATTATTTGAAAGGGCTAACTTAAACGCGCTAATCTCAGGAACTACTGGTCCGATTTGAAAAATTCTTTCAGTGTTAGATAGCCCATTTATCGAGAAAGGCAAGGTATATTTTGCGCTAAGACTAATAGGAGAATGTGGAAAAAACGGGGGAAATTATTTGAAAGGGCTTATCTCGCAATTTTTATGTTATTTGGCACAGATATACATATAGTAGACCACGTAAAGGATCATAGGATATCGATTTTAATCATTTTTTCAGTGGCTATATATTTTATACCCGTGCGACGCCGGGCGGGTCGCTAGTTCGATAATAATATGATGTCAAGTCCATTTTTCGACTCATGTCAAGTCCATACATTTCGATCGGCGATTCTTTAAAGAAGCGATGAGAAAACGTGATGGATGGATGGATAGATCGATGGAAACAGGATGAAGGACTTTGAACTCACTGGAGGCGTCTGAGGCAGGTCCGGAGTCGTATGAGCCGCCGGGTCCGGGCGCGGCGCACAGCGGCGGCGCGAAACCCACCTCGCAGTGACAGTGACCTGACAGATGTTTATATTCATTTCATTTATTTGGAAACAACTTAGCGGGCTTAGCGGGCTCCTAGACGATCAATTTATTGCGCAATATCATACACAATATTTATTGAACAACTTATTTTATAACAGGATTGAAAAGCGGCTGCTTTCAATATTAACGCTACAAAGTCAATAATATTGCACAATACGTGATATTGCACAATAGAATTGATCGTCTAGGAGCCTGCTTAAATCTTTAACTAAAGACCTTATTTTCACTTTAGGATTGAATGAAGCTATGTTTTCGAGTTAAAATAATAATTATTTTCTATGAAGTTTTTTATTTCCTTTCGACTCAGCGACATCTATCGAAAACTAGCTATAGAATGCATAATTAAATGTCAAGTTGCTGTAAGATTTTTTTTTTAAATAAGCAATACATTTCCATCTTTGTAATATGTAAGTGTGTAATGTACAATAAACTGTTTAAATAAATAGAAATAAAAAAATACCCTCAGAGTTGCAGACGCCGTGTCCGGAGCAGTTGGAGGGGCACACGGAGCCCTCTTTCCTCCCCACAGCTGACGTCACCATCTCAACAGGCACGCACCGTTGTTTCAGACACATCTGGAAATTATATAGTTATTCGAATACCAGCCCCGGATTTATAAATAGGCCGTTTAAAGCCACGGACTATGATTATGAGATTATGTATAGGTCTACCTGAATCTGATGCCAAATTTTGACGGCAGATTTTCAAAAAATATCCTTGATCATTGGATAAATTTATATATTTGCATGTTTCACACACAGAATCAGCCGCTATAAGGGAAAAAAAGGATCAAAATGTTTTATTCCAACTACCCCGGTATTGCTAGAGTCAATTTACTTTCTCACTTTTTGCCATCAGATTCTGGTAGACCTATACCATCGATATTGATTCCTAGGCAGTTGTCAGACCTACGTCATTTGGTCGGATCATGTCAATTCAATGTAACTCGTGATCTGTCGGCTGGGTTTGACATAACGCGACCAAATGATCTAGTGTGGATGGAATGGTCGCATAGCAATTCCTCTCAATCAATTCACAAAATGAATTGTCAAAACTGTCAAACTCACGAATGTCAAAGGACAAGTTCCAACGTCCATACAATTTTGGGCTAATTTTAAAAGTGCCGGCCAACGCAAATAAACCCATTACTTAAATAGAACATAATCTAAGGAATATTTTTTTAATTACTTGGATTACTAGGCAAATGCCGTGCGTACCCCAAGCACGTAGAGGTTCCCTCTTCTTTTGATTTTTCCAAAATCATTTGTAGGTATTTGGCCTCTAATCTGTTCTATGACTCGGATAGGGACGTTGGGATCAATTACTTATTGCTTTTAATTAATAAAATAAGTTTTATTACATACACTATAAAAAAAGTTTGACCTTGAATAACAACTCGGAGACTTGACTTAGGACTTTGGTGTAATAATAAAAATTATTCCTTAGATTATGTTCTATAATGGGTTTATTTGCGTTGGCCAGCACTTTTTAAATCAGCCCAATTTGTACCTTATACTTTAGACCAATTCAATTGGTCTAAATTCGTACTAATTTGACATTCGTGAGTTTGACAGTTGTGACAATTCATTCTGTGAATTGATTGAGAGGAATTGCTACGCGACCATTTTAGCCCCGCTGGTGTGGATGGAGTGGTCCGCATCTGCATATGAATCAGTTTTCCGATAGTACACTTGATACATTCCTGTTTTGTTAGTCAGAAAAGTCACTTGATATAAAAGGACAAAATATTTTTATATTTGAATAATTTGTAAAAAAAATATATGGGAAATTGTGCTGTAGAAAATGGCTTCGTGACAATTAGTAAGATTTTATGTTGTCGAATAGTAAAGTGCTAATGGTAAAGTAGTAAAATGACTTCAGTATTCCATTAAACAGTATTAAATAAATGATTGATTGACCATCAACTCATTACTCACCATGTCCTCTCCGCACTTGGCTCCATCAGGCACCATGCCGGGATCAGGGTCGCTCTGTCCGAGATCGACTATCGCCGTGCGGCACACCAGCAGTTTACCTGGGAAACAAATATAAATTAAGTTGCCGTTGTCCATCTGTCATCTTCGCTTTCAGACACACATTTAGCCTATTATAAATAGTCAGTACTCAAGATGCATCTCGGTCTCAAGACACGGTTCAGGCTCTGTGATTGGCTAGCTGTCAAAATTTGGACCAATCATAGAACTGAATCGCGTCTTGAGACCGAGATGCATCTTGAGTACTATTTATACCAGCCTTAGTTGAATGATATGTTTCTATATTGTATTAATTAAAACCAAATGGTACACAAAAGGTTAACTGGAAGAGATTGCTTATTAGTTATTACCACAGACATAGATCAAGATAGATACCGCATGTCGCTCCATTTGTATGAAAACGAGCGTGTCACTTTTTTCCTGCCCACTGTGACGTACCAATGATAAGAATTGTGTCCAATATCAAGGCCAACGTTTCTATTTGAATTTCTACAGCTCAATACGGCACTTTTAGGTATTTAGGTATTTTTAAAATTCCGATTGACGTCCAAATCTGATAGCAGACTAAAGAACAGACTTTCGAAAGACGAGCATTGCTCGTCATATGGTAACGCGATATGGCACGCGAAGTACATACACATGCGGTATCTATCTCGATCTATGTCTGAGGTTATTACTTACTAGCAATAAGTTCGCCTTTTGTGCATCATTATAATTGCAATGTAAGGCTTCGGGAGTCTAAACAAAAGATGAGTTGTAATCGCGAAAGATGTTTATTAAGTTACTTAATAATTACCTACTTAACCTACCTTATACAGGGTGCAATTAAACCTTCCTGCCAAATTTTGATATATTGATCCTTGTTAAAAATAAAAATACACATATTTTTAGGGTTCCGTAGCCAAAATGGCAACAACGGAACCCTCATAGATTCGTCATGTCTGTCTGTCTGTCTGTCCGTCCGTATGTCACAGCCACTTTTCTCCGAAACTATAAGAGCTATACTATTGAAACTTGCTAAGTAGATGTAGTCTGTGAACCGCATTAAGATTTTGATACAAAAATGGAAAAATTATCAAAAATTTTAGGGGTCTCCATAGGTAGAACTAAAACAAAAAAAAAAAAATTCGTCTAACCTATGCGTACCTATAGGGTATCTATGGATAGATCTTCAAAAATCATATTGAGGTTTCTAATATCATTTTTTTCTAATCTGAATACTTTGCGAGAGAGACTCTTCCAAAGTGGTTAAAATGGGTGTCCCCCCCCCCCCCCTCTCTAACTTCTAAAGTAGGGGCATGATAATTCTAAAAAAAATATATGATGTACATTACTATAAAAACTACCAACGAAAATTGGTTTGAACGAGATCCATCAAGTAGTTTTTTTTGTATGTCATAAATGTTAATCCTTAATTTAATTTTCATTAAATCAACTAAAATATAAAAATTAATCAAAAACCTTTTAATTTTATAGAAATAAACCTTATTGGTGCTGCGGGACCCTTCATGGGCGAGTCTATATCGCACTTGGCCGGTTTTTTTCTTTTATAATCACTCAGTACTAAAATGTTGAGAAATAGCTTCCGAAAGTTATCCTAGAAAACACTACAATTAATGGACACGATGCGTCGGCCGCGCGTGACGTGCCCCCGCGCGCGCGTCTCACCCCGCGTCACCCCCTCTCATTCCCCCGCGCCGCGAGTGACCATTCTGCAACGATTTTAAATGGGATAAAATATGTCATTGAAAAAAAATAACACCCAATTTTTTTGTTAAATGGACTCTCCTAATGATACCTAAGCCCTGGAAAAAAATTGGCAGAAAGGTTTAATTGCACCCTGTATAGGAGGGAGGCAAGACACACTACAACATGTTGTTTCATGTAAAATTGTTTTTATTTTGTATTTTTTGATGTGCAATAAAGTGTTTTTGTATTGTACTATCAGAGAAGTTGATTCCTAGGCAGATGGGGGACCGACAGATCACAATTACATAACATGATCTGACCAAATGACGTTGGTCTATCAACTGCATAGGAATCAATTTCCTCGATGGTACATTGCATGATATTCTACTGTTCTGAAAGACAACATGCGTAACGTTGGTGCTGTAAAGTGGTGTTGCAAATCCGAAAATTAAAATTGATTATTTACTAGTGCTGCCACCTATAATACTGTGCCAACAGGCCCTGCTCGTTATCTTTCACCATCACCCATTCTTTATCAAAACTGTATCGTATGAAATAAAATGCAGAAGAAATCCGAAGAATACTATAGAGGTTTGCTCGTTGTCTATCTCACCTTTCTTCCGGACATCTGTCTCTCTCGCACCTACACCCGTCTCCCCCATATTATCTCTGTTAGGTATCATAGTATAGAGATCTGCTTGTAATCTATCTCTCTCGCACTTCCATCTCACCTTTCCCGCGGCCGCTGGGCAGCGTGGTGACTGGTGGGGTTGTGGTTGATGAACTTGGTCGACGCCTGACAACACCGACACCAACTATATCTATCTCTCTCCCACGCACACGACAACTGCATCTATATCTCTCACACTTCCATCTCACCTTTCCCCCGGCCGCTAGGCAGCGTGGTGGGGTTGTGGTTGATGAACTTGGCGGATAGCACCGACACTGACTCCATGCCGAACTCCAGCTGCTCGTTGAGGTGCTGACACTGCAGGAGGCCGCATAGCGCGTCCGCGGGGGCGCAGCGCTTGTACTGGGGTGGGTCCCCGCGTATATAGCCACAGTGACCGCTCCTGTAAACATTAAGAATAGGCATAATAATTCAGTCCCGGATTTATAAATAGGCCGTATAGGCCGCGGCCTAGGGGCTGCAGCGTTTACAGGCCGCAGAAATAAAATGGCCTTCATTTATAAAAAATATAGATTCGCCACTGCATAAGGTCGTTTATTTGGAAGGTATATCACATGGTAGTTACAATAAGATGGTACAATGTGAAACAGCACTCATATTTTGTCAAATATATAGAATAGACCACAGGGAAGGTCATAGTCTCCTTTTTGCGGGAAAATGCACGGTTCTAAAGAATTACTTATTTACACGGATGGAGCGGCGCCGAACGTCTAGTGGTAAATAAAAACGCTCACCTATCTCCGACGACATTAGAGTTGTTGTAGCACAGATAGTCGGAGTTAGCGGCGGTGGAGCCCCACAGCAGCCGGCACTGCTCGAAGTGGGACCGGCACGAGCCTTGTACGCAGTACGCCTGATAGACACACATTTATATAACATGAATAAAACAGGTGAGAAGAATTAACCTTGGGGTACACATTGATATAACATGAATAAATAAGGATAGAACAATGTACCTTGGGGTACACCCCTTTTTCGACTCAAATGAAATCATATTCGATCTCTGCAAAACAAGCGGTGTATTAAGACTCCTTTGTGTCTTATGTCCTATAATTCGCCTAAGCTGATCGATTTGTTTAGGTTCTGCAAATGCGAATGTCAAATAGTAGTCCAAAGTTTGTTTTATCGTAGCGCAGGATAATCAAGGAAAAATAATGCATAATATAATATCTCCTAACTTTATAAACAAATCAGATAAGCATATCATAATAAATTCACTTTTATATCAAATAAACAACACCGGTTCCAGCACGAAACTCTGTAGCACACCTGGTTGTTACCACACGGCGTCGCGTCCATCTTGAACACGTCGCGTGGACAGAACTCCGAGTGGCCCGTACAGAACTCCGGCAGGTCGCACTCCTTGTCCGCGGACCGACACACCGTCCCCGCTGACTTTGGCCGGCACGTCTGAAATAATGAAAGCCATTTATAAGTCTAACATTTAAGGTGGAGACAACACGAAAGTACAATACCTAATGTATCTATCTTTATTCATCTGGGTAGCGAATTGTTTACAAACATGGTGTATTTTATGCGTTTACGTACGCTCATGCGTACGCTTTTAGGATTTGATGTTGAAAGTAGAGATAATTGGTGACATATTGAAAGTATATTTCTCTAAAAATATCTTTAATTTACGTTTTTAATTGTATTCACAAAAGTGATGTGGTGTGAAGCGTCAATAGATATTATTATTTTATTATTATTAGTACAAAGTTACAAACACACGTACACTTTACGTATATACACGTTCATGCGTACGTCTTTGCGTATACGTGCAATTACCTGTGGGTCGCAGCATTCTCCGACCGCGCACGTGGCGTTGCGGCGCAGCAGGCACGCGATGGGGTCGCAGCACGCGGTGCAGGCGGGCGAGGGCCGCAGTCCGCAGTCGCACTGCTCGCCCGCTTCCACGAAACCGTTGCCGCAGGTCGGTGACTCGAACAGACGTTTCGGCTTGTTACTGAAAAGGTTTTTTTATTTATTTAATGGTTTAGTAACGACTAATACAACATATTTACAAATTAAACACAATAAAAACATATTTTGTACAATGTGCACACAACAACATTAGTCTCAACTTAAAATATAGCAATATAGAGATATAGTCAAAAGTGCAGTATGGTATCTCTTTTAAATTTTCCTCAAGTTCACAAACTAAGATCTTAAAAAAGAATGACATCAGGGATATTAACTGCTCAAACTATCTACTTCGTACAAATGCATCCGTGAAAGACAAAGACATCTGTGTTGAAAACAAGATAGCAAATGTCTATGGCATTGACAAACACATTAAACCTACACATTTGATTATATTTTGTATATTCCATTACGATTTTTCTACCTAAGCCTTATTCACCAGTACCAATTTTTTTATAACTAATTTCGCAACATTATATTACAGAAAGTAAAACTCTCACTTACCGTAAACAATAATCCATGCCCTTCTCAAACGCTAGCGCTAGCGAACTCAAGCTACACGAAGACCAATGCGTCGGCACGACTGACGTGCTAGACGGACTCATGATACACTTATCATCAGGGCATGTACAGTCTGCCTCCGTATCATGCTCCATACCGAAGTTATGACCCATCTCATGAGCTATAGTGGTCGCCACCAGGCCTATAACTTGAGAGTGGTTGGTGGCTACCCCCCCAGAAAACTGGTATGTGCAGATTGGTCCTTTGAGTGCCTTGCCGACGACACCACTGTTGAATTGCTGCCGACTGCAAATAGAATAATCCAGGTTAATAAATAATAGTCCCAAAGCTTAGATTACATTGGAATTACTACGAATCTATTGACACGTGTGAATTACTGTCGATTGTGAAGCTATCTATAGAACATTTGTCAATAGAAACACAATCAACGTCGAAAATGAGCTATCATTTATTATTTATTTATTATTTTCATAAAACCACCACCACCATTATAAAAGATTACAAGCGATTACTATTTTTTTTATCAGTGTGTGTATATTTTATTTAATTTAGAATTTAATTTTAATTCTATATCTACTATGCAAAACCTATTATGTGTCTAAATTCTAAAATAAATGGTTTGTTTTTGAATTGTTATTGGTCCAATAAGCTCTAACGCGGAGAAGCGGCATTATAGATTACAGTACTCACGTGAGTAAATGCGCGTTGTCGTTCGGTATATCCCTCACTAGCACCTCTCGCCGGTACTGCAGGAAGTGAGTGAGAGTCTTATCGCCGTTCTCTTCTAGCACGATCTCGTCCCGCTCACTCCAAACCACCACGCCGACGAGCGCGATGAATATGTTTAGGGGGGCGTACACCTGGGACGATGAAACAGAGAATAAGAGGTCGATGATAATTAAAACTCGTCTAATTGAGATAAACGAATATTAAAAACACGACGAAAAATATAAATGAGTAAATAATAATAACGAATTAGCTAATAATGCTGAATATAATGTAATATTAAATGACAACGATAAAGAAGTTAACGAAGTAACGTTTCTTACGTGCAAAATTAAACATCAAATTGGGGACGTCCTCTAACAGCTAAAGAAGCGTTCAAATCCTACAAACACCATTTTGACATAGCCAGACAATTGGTAACGTTGATAAAGATGATGCACATATCAAAGATGATGCTTTTCATGATTTTTATGATATTATAACTAAAGGGAACGATCCTAATGGTAACGAGGAAGATAATGAAATCAAAGATGATGAAGGCTATATGACTTACGGAGTCAAAATATTAGCTACGGCTTTTAGGTATCGAAGTAAGGTGTTCATACAATACTAGCGAGGCAGTTTATAAAGATGATAATGCACATGTGGCGGTACCAACAATTCGCCTAACATTCCTGCATCGCACTATCGAAGTTTTCTAAGCGCGTCGGTATAATACGACAGCTGAAATGTATCACATGGGCTTCGGCCTGACCGGGTATACCACCTCGCTCGGTCGGAAGATCTTCCTTTGGCCACCACGCTTATTTTCCACATTGGTGACCCTCGACAGAACACGCCTCCTTCATCATCATCACCCGCCCCTCCGCACCGCGCCAGCCAGCATCGCCTCATCGGGTACCTCGTCCACTAGCCGCAATGTACCGCGGCCTGGGCGACTTCGCATCGGCATTATCGGGCTTTCTCACTACACCGACCGGTCAGCAAGCAGAGCACATCTCTCCTGGTCAGCACGTAGCATCGGCCCCGCACGGCAGCTTATCCGACTCACTGGATCCCGTGCAGCAGCTTCACAGTTCCGACTCACTGGGACTCACTGCAACAGTTCCGACTCACTGGAACTCTCTGGCACTGGCGACTCAAGCGAAGACTTCAAGATTCGACCTCCGGTCTTCGGGGGGGAGTGATGTGGCGGTACCAACAATTCGCCTAGCATTCCTGCATCGCAATATCGAAGTTTTCTAAGCGCGTCGGTATATATACGATAGCTGAAATGTATCACATGGGCTCCGGCCTGACCGAGCATTCCACCTCGCTCGGTCGGAAGATCTTTCTTTGGCCACCACGCATTTTCCCACACACACAAATTTTAAACTAACGAAATTTATCCTAATGATAAATTGTACGGGAGCCCTAGAACAATTTTTTTTGTGATTACTATCAAGCTAATTTTTGTGAGTAGCTTCATTTTGATAAGACAAACAACATTTTTATCTGCGAAAAATCTTGAAAGTGGTAGTTAACAGAGATAGAGAGGATTTCATACTTTGATTTGATGGTACTAAAATATGGATTGTTCTATTTGTAGGACAATGTTACTCTTAAACTATATAACTATTAACCTACAAATATACAAAAAAACCTAGGCTAGGGTTCCGTTTTAGGGTACCGCAGTCAACCAAGTTTTGTTGATTACAGAACCCTAAAACGGATGATACAACTTACGGAGTTAATAATATTAGCGACGTCCTTCAGCTGTCGATGCACTGTCTCCATGCTCTCGCCATTAGCCATATACTCGCGGTGGTCAGCGACTAGCACGAGCTCAACGTAGCGGGAGAGCTTGTTGGCGTTGAAGGGACCTCTGACCATGGTGTCTTCGGAGGTGTCCCGCTTGTACTGTGGGAGAGACATGGTGAGATGTGAGTAGTGGATGAGAGAGAGGGATAGAGTCAGTTTACGGTGCAGGGACGACGGACCATCATGTCCTCGGACTTGTACTGTGGGAGAGAGATGGTGAGATGTGAGAGGTTGGTGTAAGAGCAGGATAGAGTAATAGTGTAAGGTGAAGATTAAACTTGTAAATCAGCGCACAACTTAATAGTTGAAGATAGAGTGAAGGAAAGAGAGGGAGAGTAAGTTCACGGCGGTGGTATTTGAAAGAGTTGCAAATTGGGCGCCTTTTAAGCGTGCTCTACAATAAAAGTGAAGTAAAGGAGTTTATTGGTTCAGTGAAATTATTTTGTATTCTGAAATTGCGTTTAAGAGACAAAGATAAAATTTACAAAGTATTTGTTGGTTCAGAGCAATTCTTAAATATTCCTAAAGCCAATAAGGTCTTGCCTAAAAACTACAAATATAAATGCAAAAGATAAAATTTCCTAAAATAGTTGTCTGTCGTGTATTTGGCTTCCTGTACGAAAACCAAAACAACAAAAGTGATAAGTTATCACTGATAACTATAATATATGCCATAAAATGTCGTACCTAATGTGGAAATAATATTATATGTATATTGTATGTACTTGTAATACTTATTGCATATTTCTTTACCAAAAGTACCTAACTGACTAGCTACTTTCTGAGGGCTTTATTGGAGTTTTAACGTTGCTAATAGGTTACCAATGAGGGTGTTTAAAATTCCATTTAGACGTAACTTGGTGCAATTCAACCCCGCCAAGACACAAGTCTGCGCGTTCACCACTAAAAAGTCACCAATGGTCGTATGTCCGTTTCGAGGGCACATCTTTAACCATCTCCCCTAGCATTGAGATACTTGGCGTCAACATATCGAGCGAAGTCCAGTTCCGATATCATCTAGAGGATAAGGCCAAATTAGCCTCGAAGAAGCTTGGTGTTCTTAACAGAGCGAGACAGTACTTCAGTCCGGACCAACGCCTACAACTCTACAAGGCGCAGGTTCGGCCTCATATGGAATATTGTTCTCATCTCTGGGCAGGGGCGACAAAATACCAACTGCTCCCTCTGGATCGTATCCAACGAAGGGCCGCTCGAATTGTTGACTGCCATAGTGTTTCAAACAGCTTGGACCCCTGGGAATTACGCCGAGATGTAGCTTCAATCTGCATCCTCTATCGGTTGTATCACGGGGAGTGCTCTGAGGAATTGTTCGGAATCATACCATCTGCAACTTTTCGCCATCGTCCCACGCGAAAAACATACCATCCTCATCACCTTGATGAGTGGCAGTCATCCAGAGTGCGTTTTTCGCGTAACTTTCTGCCGCGCACTGTAAAACTCTGATGAACTGTCACCAGCAGTTTTTCCGGACCTATACGAGGTACGAGGACCTATACGAAGGCCGGCAACGCACCTGCAGCTCTTGTGATGTTGCGAGTGTCCATGGGCGACGGTAGTTATATATATATAATAGGCATTATCGTGACACATGACACCTATATCGTGACATAATATAACAGCAGTTTGACACGATATACCCCAAGGTGAAGACGACACCTGGTATATTTGCCACCAGGTGTCGCCTTCACCTTGGGGTATATCGTATCCAACTGCTGTTATATTATGTCACGATATAGGTGTCATGTGTCACGATAATGCCTATTTGACACGATAGACCCTAAGGCTACATAGCGGCACCTGGTGGCAAATAGAATTTCAAACTCCCTCATTAAAAACGCGTAACATAAACTTCTGTCAAGAACCTCAGAAAGCATTACAAGCGTTAGAAAGAGACGCAAATATCTTCTACTCACCCGACTTATCCTACTCTTCTCTCTCTCCACCTTCTCCAAATGCTGCTTCATCAGCTCAGGGTCATATTGAGTATTGTTCGTCATACCACCCATGTACCCACAGTGGTATTCTGTGCCTAGATCGGAATGGGAGTAGACGTAGTGTTCCGAGTCTAGGCTGCCTGGAATTAAACAGAACAAACGTGTAAAAAAATGTTTGGTACATAAAATATAAAATTATAAAATGTTGCCCGCAAGCGCAACATCGCCAGAATAAGATACATTGCTGCAATGTTTTCTGTTACGTATCAGTCAATAAAAAATTCTAATCTTCTTTAGGAGTTACCAAATATTATACAAGGTGGAAATATAACAATCAGACGCTTCATCATAGTCACATAAATTTTAAATTTTATTCCTTTTTGATTTGGCTAATATTAGTGTTGAAATATTCGTGGCAGTCCAAGGGAAGGGATATTTTAGGAGGAAAGTTATACGAAGTTCACTGCGTCACTAGTAAGAACATTTTTTTTTTCAAATCACTCTACTTCGTCCACTGCTGGACATAGGTCTCTCTCAATGAACGCCAAGATGGTCGGTCCTTTATTTTTTTACTACCAAAACTATAGTTGTCACAGTACCAAGTTACCTTGCGTGGGTTCGATGTAGTATACGTCCCTGCCATCATTGATGACGCCCCTCAGGCCGTGGCAGGTTGAGACCGCCACTGAGGACCCCCGCGCCCCCCGCACAGTGCCGGAATACTGACAGATGTCCAGCTCCTGAAATTGAATAGTGTTTGCTATAATGTCTCTGAAATTGTCCTTGGGCCCAGTCAGGTAAAAAGTACCACCCTCGCTTAACAAGACCAAGAATAATCTAATAAATTCATCTAATATATAAAATTCTCGTGTCACAGTTTTCGTTGCCATACTCCTCCGAAACGGCTTGACCGATTCTCGTGAAATTTTGTGAGCATATTGAGTAGGTCTGAGAATCGGCCAACATCTATTTTTCATACCAAAAATTATTTATATGGCAAAACAACGTTGCCGGGACAGCTAGTTAACTAATAATTTTGTTATATCCTAAAGGATATTAAAGATAATCTATACTAATATTATAAATGCGAAAGTATCTCTGTCTGTCTGTCTGTCTCGCTTTCACGCCAAAACTACTGAACCGATTGTAATGAAATTTTGTACACAGATAGTCTAAAGCCTGAGAAAGGACATAGGCTACTTTTTAAATGGAAAAAGGGGTTGTAAGGGGGTGAAAATGCGTAAATTTGTTCAAAATAAGATAGTTCCAAAAATTCATAACAGATGGCGCCAAGAGTCTCCTACATCGCGCTATCGCTTGCTCATACGTCTTTCTATAAGAGGTGGTATAAGAGGTTATAGGTACACGTTTTTAAATAACTCACTATTCAGTAGGTAGTAGGTACTTTATCTATGCAGTACGTAACCTTAAACCTACCAATGATAAAATATAGTTTATGGGTAAAGCTAAAGTTGTTTAATGGGGGGCTAAATAAGCTTTAAATTTAGTATAAATAAAGTTTAAATTAAAAATGAAATATTATGTGCACACTGCACAACTGTTTTTGGGCAGGTATTTTGATTTAAGGGGTTCCAGGGTTTTAATTTGACACCAATTTTGTTGACACCGCGCGCTATATACTGAAGACCACGCGGACGAAGTCGTGGGCAACAGCTAGTAAATATATATATATTATCAGCTCTTACTAAGAACCAATATATATTTTTAAATAAAATAAGGGGGACAAACGAGCAAACGGGTCACCTGATAGTAACTACCGTCGCCCATTATAGGCACTCGCAACATTAGAATAGCTGCAGGTGCGTTGCCGGCCTATGGGACTGAAACTCAATTAGAATAATATTATGAATTCTCGGATTTATGTTATCAATATCCTGGTGCACAATACGTGCCAATTCATAGTTAACTAGCTATTGCCCGCGACTTCGTTCGCGTTAGCATAGTAGATCACATCCCAAGTATTATTTATTGTACAAAAATATTCAATGTACAGAATCGAATTTCCTACGACTTTATTATTCAAAGATGTTCCGCGCGGCTTCGCTTGCGTAATTTAGGAATTTCACGCAACCGTACATTTTTCCGCAAAAATAGCCTATGTCCCTTCACGTGGTCTATTCTTCATGTTTGCCAAATAACATAAAAATTGCTCCAGTAGTTCTTAAGATAATAAGCAATTTCATATAATTTCCCCCGTTTTTCCACATTTTTCTCTATTTCTTCACTCCAATTAGTTTTAGCGTGATAAAATATAGCCTATAATAGCCTTTCTCGATGAATGGGCTATCTGACATTGAAAGATTTTTTAATTCGGACCAGTAGTTCCTGAGATTAGCGCGTTCGAATAAGCCCTTTCATATAATTTCCCCCGTTTTTTCCACATTTTCCTCTATTTCTTCGTTCCTATTAGTCTTAGCGTGATAAAATATAGCCTATAGCCTTCCTGGATAAATGGGCTATCCAATAGTAAAAGAATTTTTCAAATCGGACCAGAGTTCCTGAGATTAGCGCGTTCAAACAAACAAACAAACTCTTTCCAATTATAATATTAGTATAGATTGTAATTAGCATCAATAAATAATGTTATCATTTTCAATGTTATTGTTTTTCCGTATATTATAATATAATATTTCCTGAAACTATGATGGAAATTTTCTATGTGATATTTTATTTTATATAAAATACTATAGTACAGGTTCCCTAGAACATTCTTTTATTACTATCAAGCTAATTTTTCGTGAGTAGCTTCATTTTGATAAGACGAACAACAATTTCCTTTGCGAAAATTCCCGAAAGTGGTAGCTACAGAGCATGCAGAGATAGAAAGGATTTAATATTTCGATTTGATGGTCCTAAAATATGGATTATTCTATTTGTAGGGAAAAGTTACTCTGAAATTATATAACTATTAACCTATCAATATACAAAAAAATTTACTGGTTAGGGTTCCGTTTTAGGGTTCCGTAGTCAACGAGGACTTGTTGATTACAGAACTCTAAATCAAAATCAGTCCAAAAACTTTATCCTACCATCGTTTTTCGTTGGTGTCAAGGAACAAACACGTCATCCTAAGTGCCTTTTCATATGTCCCGGTTGCCGGCTAACCGGCGCCGGGTACCCGGTGGTGAAGTGTATGGGCATGGTACCTAGCTTTCACATGTACCGGCGTAATTTATCCGGCAGGCGGTCGCCGGGTGCTCGCCGGATCCACCACTGTGCGTCCGGTCGCCGGGCATCGGTTAGCCGGCGGCCGAACTGACAGTGGTGTATGGAACACGCAACTAGCGTTCAGATGCGCCGGCCGGTCAGTCGCCCAGGTACAGTCTGCGAGCGCGCGTGTGCGTAGAGTTCTGTCGCACGCTCGACTTTACGTATCTACATACCTTCTTCTAAACTATAAAATGGAGATAGATATCGAACTACTGATAACTTTGGTGGAAGCGAGGCCAGTTTTATGGGACAAAACTTGCGCTGAGTACAAGGACAGAAATGAAACAAAAAAAGCTTGGCGGGAGGTTTGCGCACTACTTAAACCCGACTTCGAAGAAATTAGTGACAGCGAAAAAAACTCATTTGGTAAGTTAGCGAATGATTTAATATTACACAACTGATAGTTATAACACTTTTTTATATTTTAGATAACTGCCAACTGACTTGTCCAGGTTCGGTCATAAAATAGTCCGCTAAAATATTTCTAACATTATTTGCCGCTAGCCCTCCACGTCTTACTTGTTCTCCACTTAAATCTTCTAATCCGAATATGGCCATTGTATCCTCTGGTTGATATCCATCTCTGACGCGGACAAAATTGTGCAGGATTACACAAGCCTTGACAATATCGACTGCGAAGTCTGGTTCCAAATTAATGGCACGATGTAATATTCTCCACTTATTAGTGAGAATTCCAAATGTGCATTCCACATACCTCCGAGCTCTGCATAAACGATAATTATAAATTCGTTGTTTCATGGTTAAATTCGATCCACCATATGGCCGAAGCAGATTAAAATTTAGTTTGTTATTATTTTTAGCAATATTCCGCGAAAAACTTCCACCTTTAAGTAAATGAGTGAGTGCACGCATAGGCATGCGTACAGCACCTCCCTCCTCCCACACTGCCTATGCGTACACTCGCATGCAAGAACTTGCAAACACCACCACCACACAAGCAATAATGTTGGCAAATCCGTGCAAGGCCCCTCACCACCATGCAGGTTGAAAACCTCGACGCGCGTTTCGCTCCAACACCGGAGCATCCTCAGGATGTGGACTCTACGAACAACGTCCGTTAAGTGCCGCCACCGGCCAAAACACCGCCTTTTTATATCCTATCGAGCCCCGCTACTATCCCCACTACCCCCACTACCCTCACCAGTACCCTCGAACATATTAATAAGCGGTGACGTAGTCAAGCAAGTTTGGTCATTCAACAATGCAAATCTGTTATTTTTCTTTTCTTTTATGATCTCTAATTGTTCCAACACGCTCAGCCGAAAGCCTTTATCGCATTTATGTAAAACTTTATAGGAATGGCCATCGGGCACGGTATGATTACTATCTAAAAGATGTTTAGCAAAATGTGACTTATCAGGATGACCATTCCTATAAGCCGCGATATGTTCTTTATACCGAGTCTCAAAGCTGCGTCCAGTTTGACCCACATATACACTATCGCATTCAGGACAATCGATCTTATAGACACCGGACTGATATTTTTCATCAATCCGGTCTTTATTATGACACAAATGATGTTTTAAAGTATTATTTGTCCTGAATGCGACATGCATATCGTTGTTTTTCATTATTTTGGATAAGCGTGCAGATACCTCTCCCATGTAGGTCAAACTTGACTTATATCTAACTATCTCCTTATCAATAGGACCTGCGTACAAAAACTTAACCAGTTCTTTCTTGTTTTTGTTTTTCAAAATATTATTAATAATTTTTGGACTATATCCGTTGGATATCGCAATTTGGAAAATGATATTAAGCTCATTTTGATAATTATCTTTACTAAGAGGGATCGATAATAATCTATGAATGTAACTATGAAAGGCCGCGAGTTTATGTTGCCAAGGATGACATGACGAAGCATGAATAGTGGTATTAGTATATGTCGGCTTGCGAAAGATTCCAAAACTGTGTTTATTATTTACTCTAGAGATAGATAGATCGAGAAAATTTAGGGTGTTATTATCTTCACATTCTAATTTGAATTTAATTTTAATATGTTTTTTATTTAGTTCTTTAACAAATACGTCCAGTTGCCTCTGTGTACCCGTCCAACAAAGAAAACAATCATCTACGTATCTAAAGTAATATAAAATACTTTTATTAACGACGATATTTCTTTGTTCAAAATCGTCCATAAATATTTCGGCCATCAAAGGACTTAAAGGTGAACCCATAGCTAGACCGTCGTCTTGAACAAAGAATTCGCCGTTAAATCGAAAGTAGTTTTGTTCCATGCAGGTTTTAGTAAGAGTAAGCAATTCATTACTTTCACCAGGAGGTAAACGTTTTTCTAATGCATTCCTTAAAATACCCAATGTTTCCTTACGTGGAACATTAGTGAATAAACTATCGACATCAAGTGAAACTAATTTGCAACGCGGTGGCAAAGTCACATCTTTAATTTTGTTGACTAATTGTAGACTAAACAAAATTAAAGATGTGACTTTGCCACCGCGTTGCAAATTAGTTTCACTTGATGTCGATAGTTTATTCACTAATGTTCCACGTAAGGAAACATTGGGTATTTTAAGGAATGCATTAGAAAAACGTTTACCTCCTGGTGAAAGTAATGAATTGCTTACTCTTACTAAAACCTGCATGGAACAAAACTACTTTCGATTTAACGGCGAATTCTTTGTTCAAGACGACGGTCTAGCTATGGGTTCACCTTTAAGTCCTTTGATGGCCGAAATATTTATGGACGATTTTGAACAAAGAAATATCGTCGTTAATAAAAGTATTTTATATTACTTTAGATACGTAGATGATTGTTTTCTTTGTTGGACGGGTACACAGAGGCAACTGGACGTATTTGTTAAAGAACTAAATAAAAAACATATTAAAATTAAATTCAAATTAGAATGTGAAGATAATAACACCCTAAATTTTCTCGATCTATCTATCTCTAGAGTAAATAATAAACACAGTTTTGGAATCTTTCGCAAGCCGACATATACTAATACCACTATTCATGCTTCGTCATGTCATCCTTGGCAACATAAACTCGCGGCCTTTCATAGTTACATTCATAGATTATTATCGATCCCTCTTAGTAAAGATAATTATCAAAATGAGCTTAATATCATTTTCCAAATTGCGATATCCAACGGATATAGTCCAAAAATTATTAATAATATTTTGAAAAACAAAAACAAGAAAGAACTGGTTAAGTTTTTGTACGCAGGTCCTATTGATAAGGAGATAGTTAGATATACGTCAAGTTTGACCTACATGGGAGAGGTATCTGCACGCTTATCCAAAATAATGAAAAACAACGATATGCATGTCGCATTCAGGACAAATAATACTTTAAAACATCATTTGTGTCATAATAAAGACCGGATTGATGAAAAATATCAGTCCGGTGTCTATAAGATCGATTGTCCTGAATGCGATAGTGTATATGTGGGTCAAACTGGACGCAGCTTTGAGACTCGGTATAAAGAACATATCGCGGCTTATAGGAATGGTCATCCTGATAAGTCACATTTTGCTAAACATCTTTTAGATAGTAATCATACCGTGCCCGATGGCCATTCCTATAAAGTTTTACATAAATGCGATAAAGGCTTTCGGCTGAGCGTGTTGGAACAATTAGAGATCATAAAAGAAAAGAAAAATAACAGATTTGCATTGTTGAATGACCAAACTTGCTTGACTACGTCACCGCTTATTAATATGTTCGAGGGTACTGGTGAGGGTAGTGGGGGTAGTGGGGATAGTAGCGGGGCTCGATAGGATATAAAAAGGCGGTGTTTTGGCCGGTGGCGGCACTTAACGGACGTTGTTCGTAGAGTCCACATCCTGAGGATGCTCCGGTGTTGGAGCGAAACGCGCGTCGAGGTTTTCAACCTGCATGGTGGTGAGGGGCCTTGCACGGATTTGCCAACATTATTGCTTGTGTGGTGGTGGTGTTTGCAAGTTCTTGCATGCGAGTGTACGCATAGGCAGTGTGGGAGGAGGGAGGTGCTGTACGCATGCCTATGCGTGCACTCACTCATTTACTTAAAGGTGGAAGTTTTTCGCGGAATATTGCTAAAAATAATAACAAACTAAATTTTAAGCTATGGATTTCCGCAAAGTAACGCCTGATTCCATTAGCCGAAGCAGATGTTTGTGTATAGCGAATGCTTCGTCACCAACAAAGAAATAAGGCATATTAGGGCTCGTTGTTCCCGTGAGACAATTTTCCTTCGGTAGCTCGAGCTCACCATTTAAAATTGATGACCACAATGAACATTTCTTGAAAATGTGAGAGTCACAGTCTTTTCCGTAGCTACCAATATCAACATATGTAAAGCAGTACTCCGAATCTGCTACAGCCATTAATACTACTGAAGCATAGCCTTTATAATTATGGTACATCGACCCAAGAGGATTAATAATTCGTATGTGCTTCCCGTCAACTGCACCTAAGCAGTGCGGAAAGTTGGCCCTTTGTTCAAATTTTAAGGCAATCGATTCCCACATTTCTTTTTTAGGTATAGGTATACATTCAGATTTCATAATAGACCACATAGCTTGGCACACTTCTTTTACTATAATGCTTATGGTTGAGATGCCAAGTCTGTATTCGAAGCTCATATCTGTAAAAGTATGACCACTTGCTAGGTATCTGAAACAATATAATTAAAATTATTTTTATTGTTACAGGTAAAGAAGTGATAAAGCGGTGGGGAAACGTTCGTGATTCATTTAAAAAATCTTGTAAAAAACAAAAGGACGTTACGAAATCAGGTGCTGGTGCTTCAAATGTAAAAAAATATGTTTTCAATGATCAGCTACAATTTCTCAACAAAGTTTTTAAGGAACGTCCCACTACTGATAGTCTGACACAGGAAATAGAAGATTCTCAAACAATGGAAGGAGATACACCAGAGATTGAAAACAAAAAAGAACAATTGGAAAAATTAAAAAAACCCGATAAAGAACTGGGATCTCGAAAACGGCAAGCAAAGGTGGATCCAATAGAATTGAAAATGTTGAAAAAAATGGAAGAAGAACCAGATAGACATTTGTGTTTTTTCAAAGGAATTATTCCATCCCTAAAAACTTTTACTGACGATGAAGTTATACAATTCCAGTTGGGAGTAATGGAATTAATGTCGAAAATTAGAAAGCAGAGATGCTCGGTACAGTACCACAGAAACCACCCTGATACGACTCACCATTCGCAACCAATACATCAAACGTTTCGTCCCCAGTTCCCTGTTTCATTTCAAAATATACCTCCACAATCTCACTTTTCACAAACTATTGTTACACCATCATCACTACCGTACCAAATTGTACCACTAAATGTACCATCACCAATACAATCAACTGTACCATCACCACAATTGCCTCTGACTTCTCCAACGACTTCTGCGGCCCAGTTTTATCGTGTTTACGGCGAAGAATTGTCAAACACTCCATCTCCATATTCAATAAATTCTTCTACAATTGATTCCATTGATTTCGCGGATGAAAATATGTTGTAACAAAATAATATTTTTTTCAATAAATATAAAAATTAAAAAAATAATTGATTTTTACTTACCGAATTGTAACGGCTAACATTTCGACAGGCTGAATGCAGTTTCTCATTTTTGTATCCTGACGTTGCAAAGAGTTCTTCAAACGGTTATGTAATTCGTCAAAAGAAGTTATAGACATTCTAAAGTACTTGAAAAACCTGTCTTCATGTGCTCGTAGATCTGGGAATAATGTATAGAATGCATCTAATTCTTCTCTTTTCATATTAATTGGATGAACCCAATAATTTCTTGATTTTTCTTTCCGGCGCAGATATTTTCGTCTTCGATATAAAAGCCACATTGCAATTATTTGTTCACGGTCCATCTTTGAAAGTATGAACGAGACTGTACTCTTGTCGGCTCTCTGCCGCCATCAACCGGGACATGTGAGCTCCAATGTGTTACCGGACAGTCGGCATCGGTTAGCCGGCAACCGGGACATATGAAAAGGCACTAAACCAACATGCATGTTTATCCTGTCGACCTCTGCTTTATCGCCAGATATACAAATCCTGTTTGATCATTTCATTCACAAGCTACGGTTATTGTACTACAATGTCTACATTGTAATTTGCAGTTATGTGTTATATTAACCTTCAAAAAAACCCACGAATGACAATTGTAATTTATAACTCTACTACAAATTATTTTGGTCATGCTTTCGTATTCGACTTACCTCGTTTACTTCGAGATACGGGTGAAGCTAGTCAAAATAGAATTTACCAAAAACACCTGTACCTTTAGTATCCTATAGTTCATAATCATCAGATCTTCTAGCAGGCTCAGTACCCTTGCACAGGAGTAAGTTTTCCTGTTGCTGTTTTAGGTAAGTGCTTTTTAGGCTAAAATAACTTACATCTCAAATTAAACTGGGTTCCTACTCAATCTTTTTAGATTGTTTTACCTAACTAACTTGGAACATGAATTCTTCCTAGCTAAGTCCTGGAATCCCACCGCTGCCACCAATATTGGAGAATATCTATCTACCCTCAACACTAACCTCAACTTTAGGCCGATGTATCACCGTCTTCCCATCCTTCTGGTATCGCACTACGTGGTCTCCAGCCACCAGGTCCTCGTTAAGCCGCAGGTCTAGCACCAGCGGTTTATCGAGGTCCATGGTGACCATCACCTCGCGATGGTGGATGCCGTCCTGAAAGATATAGGAATATGTTAAGAATTACACTTCCTACTGATATAATAATTTTGAAAACAACAAATTACTAGACTTAACAATCTTTCATAAATAGATAAAACCAACAAACAAAAAAGAAAAGATGGAAATCGCTCCACACGTTTAGTCGATACTACTGCGTGTGGCCGAGAGACAGACACGTCAAACTTATAACACCGTTCTTTAATGTCGGTGGTTAAAAATAATTAATTACTTAGTTAATTACGCTATCACAATTCACACGTTAAAAAAATCACGTCGCCATTCACCAATACAAGTTTATTATGTAAAACGTGTGTTATGCGTATTTTACCGTAGGCCGTTGACAACATTAAACTGGTTATAGGTCATTAGTGTGGCCAAAACAGCGGTTTACAATAATTATCCATACCAATATTATAAATACCAAAGTTTGTCTGTAACCTCCTCAGGCCCAAATTGCTGAACCGATTTGCTGCGTAAACATATTATACTCTAGCTAGAGTCCTGGGAAAGGATGTATTTTATTTTATTGGTACGGAAGACTTACAGTTCATTAAAAGTTAAAATAATAGTAAGATAAGTTTACAATTTAAAAAAAAATACAAATATTCACAAATGAATTACAATTTTGAGAAGGAAATATAATAATTATTGTTATTAATCTCAATCTCATGTAGGATACTTTTAAAGTTTTAATCCAGAAAAAAGTTCCCGCGCGATAACTAAATTATTTATTATTAAAAAAACATATTTTGACGACCTCAGTGGCTCAGTGGTGAGCGCGTTGGTAGCTCAAGCCGAAGGTCGCGGGTTTGAATTCCGCCGACGGAACAAAAAGTTTTCAATATTCCCGGGTCTGGATGTGTATTAAATATGTGTATCATATAATAAAAATCTTAAATATATGTACTTATAGTATAAAAGTATTAAATATATTTCCGTTGTTTGGTACCTGTAACACAAGTCCTCCTAGGTACTTAGCACGGGGCCAGACTGACGTGGTGTGAAGCGTTCATAGATATTATTATTATTATATTACACAAACAAGATTCATCCCAATGCAACGGAACCGTACAATCCGCAAGCTTCATTATAAAACAACAGCTCTCGAAAACTCTCAAATCTGAATGAAATAAAACCCAATCAGAGTTTTGTACCGAAATAGTGTGAAGCGTGAGTCAGTGTGGGAGAAATGTGACCCACTTCCTGACGGGAGAACATGTACCTGGAATCTGGATGACTACAGCTAGCATCTTTTATAACCTACCTGAGCCCCGATTCCTAAACTTTGAAGGTCGAAGGTTAAGGTCCAAAGATATACCCGTATTTTTAACCCCCGACAAAAATTGGGGTGTTATAAGTTTGACGTGTATGTCTGTCTGTCTGTGTAGCATCCAAACGGGTGAAACGATTTTGATCTAGTTTTTTTTTGTTTAAAAGCCGACATTATCGAGCGTGTTCTTGGCTAAAATTCATCATCATCAGCCCGCTCAGCGCTGAAAAATTCGAGTTTAATCTAAGTATGTATCTAGGCTATCCACCACTTAACTTGACAGATAAAGTATGGAGAATCTATAAAAAAGTTGTGAATAATCTATTCGGCACTTTATCAGATAGTAGTGAAGCAGGCCCAGAGTATGGAGAATCTGTCAAATAAGTGGTGGATAGTGGATAGCCTATCCAACACTAATCAGGAAGTGGTGAAAGTGGTGAAACAGGCCCTAAATGTCGTAGAAACTTCGATGTGAGCTTACCGTGTGTTTGGTAGATGAGATCTCCCTCTTCGTCCGTCCATGGTGTACGGTCGGTGTCACGACACGGTGTTTGCTGAACTCTGGCGCCGGCTGTCCTGAAAACAAACATGGCGGACGTTAGTATATGATTTATCTGAGAGTTTTTGGATGATTCTTACATATATTTCGAAATAAAAGTATTTAAGAGGTAAAAATATATAACAGCATTGTAATTTGTAGCTCAAGCAGCATAATACTATATAAGGTATATATGTATTGCAGCAGCAATATTACCTTACCTTATATAATACTATATAAGGTAAGGTAATATTGCTGCTGCAATACAAAGTAATAATATTTTAGGGTGGGTAGGGCTCACCTGTACAGGGCCCGTACCACGAAACGGTTTTGAGACTCAAACAATCGTACGAGAATGTTGCGTCCTAGTCAAACAAACGTGAAATGACGTAGTTAAAGCTGGACTCAGCATTCTCGTACGATTGTTTGAGTCTCAAAACGGTTTCATACCTACTGAGTTCATCATGAAAGTGGCAGCGCTGAAAAATTAACTTTATTTACTTTTGTATGGACACTGACTCTGGAGCGCTTGCACATACAAATCACAAAAAATAACTTTAAGCGCTACTTTCACAGTGAACTCTATATTATAATATGAACTCTATATTTCGGAGTAGGGTTCCAGAATCTACGCGCGAATAATTTATATGTCTTCGCTCGAATCTCATATGCAGTTTATAATCATAATTAAGTACAACGTGCATAATTACAACAATATGCTTGCCGTCACAGTATATTCTTAGAAAAGATAATGAAGGGGGAAAATTCTATGGTATTGTTATAAAATGCCGTATATTTTCAGGAGTCACTGTCCGTTGTTTTCCTACTGTTTGTGAGACTTCCTTAATTACATTTATATTAAATCCTAAGAGCAGATACACATAGGGCGTTTTGAAGCGCGCTTTGCTAACGCGCGTTTTGGGAACCTCGGATTTTATTGAAGCGTACACAAGCAAGGGCGCGCTACAAAACGTCCAATGCTGCAATGTGTACCTGCTCTTACAGTTTACCCCTTTATATTACCTCCGTGGTTTACCCACTCAAAGACAAAACTTAATTATGTAAAACAAGGCGCTCCGCGCGGCTTCGCTCGCGTAAATTAAGAATTTCACAGACAAATTAGCCCACAAAAACATCCTGTGATCCTTCACGTGGTCTACTGTTTATCTGTGCCAAATAACATAAAAATTACTCCAGTGGTTCGTGAGATAAGCCTTTTCAAATAATTTTCCCCGTTTTTACCAAATTTCCTCTGTTTCTTCGCTCTTATTAGTCTTAGCGTGCGTATAATATGAAATGCGTATAATATACAGCCTATTATAACCTTCCTCAATAAATGATCTATCTAATACCGAAAGAATTTTTGAAATCGGATCAGTAGTTCCTGAGATAAGCGCGTCCAAACAAACAAACTCTTCAGCTTTGTAATATTAGTACAGATCTAGTTTAAAAACGCGACTTCTCATAAGGGTTCCGCCACCAAAAAAGGTTAAGAACCGCTGTTATAGACATTTGAAATTGCGATCTAAAAATACTATTTCCCGTACAGCACGGAGCACTACACAAATACCGCTGTTAGCACTAACTGAGCCACTTAACGCGAATTGCCAAAAATAATTCCGTTCGCGTTGGTCTGCCTGATATTGTTTGTCGATTCAAAATGGGTCTCAGTGACTAACATTAGTCTTATACACACTTTAAATCCATACTAATATTATAAGTGCGAAAGCTGCTTGTTATCTCTTCACGCTCAACCTCTGAATCAATTTTGCTGAATGGTATGAAGATACTTCGATTTCCGGGAAAGGATATTAGGATATTTTTTATACCAAGGGAGCAAGCAATAAACTAATTTTGTCACAACTCACAACAAAGTTGCGGGCATCATCTGGTCAGCTGTCCCGTGTGTTATGTACCACATAACACACGGGACAGCTGATCTGATAGTTGAGCTGAGCTGATAGTAGCATGATACGGGAAAGCTGATCAATCAGTTTGGACTGATCCCAGTCCGACTGAACGTTCGGCCTCCCGTGTATGGCAGAAACAATATGAGATCGTGCCAACTTCTACGTGTTGTATGTCTGTGCAATGTGTATGTATTTAGGACGCAACTCAGTTGTGCCAAAATTCATCTATCACGCGGGAACTACCCATTGTTCAGGATAAAAACTTTCCTATGTCCTTTCCCGGAACTCAAAGTATCTCTATGCCAAATCGAAGGAAAATCGGTTCTGCGGTTTAGGCGTGAAGAGACAACAAATAGACAGACACACTTTTGCAGTTATATCTTATAATATTAGTATATATGTATGTACATTTAAAAATGATTGTATGTATAAAGATGGCGTCAGGCGCTGATGACACAAATTAGGTCAGGTCAGCGTTCTAGAGTCTAGGCACGAGCTAGATGTTCTGATAGACTAGTTAGGCGTTAGTATTTACCAATTTAAGTCTATTTGTTGATCGGGAACAAAATATATTTTAATGGCACGACTTAACCAACTTAACCCACTTAACTGTAATTATATATTTTTTTCACTTTTGTATGGGGAAACTCCCGACACTAGGGCGCTTGTTAAATCACAAAAAATGATCTTTTAGCGCTGCTACAGTGAACTCTCTACTTAGAACACATCATCATCATCATATCAACGGTACCAGCCTATAATTATCCACTGCTGGACATAGGCCTCTCGCAATTAACACCAAGATGACCGATCTCCTGCTACTCGCAAAGAACACATACACATCCTAAACTCTAAAGTACCGTCCCTTAGTTTTGTTACACCCTGTAGAATATATTAACCCATTTAGACCCAAATGAAACTGAGCTGTGGAAAATATGAAATCTCTTTATTAATTTATAGAATCCAATAAAATTATTAGGAAAATACAAAAAAACTTATTTTTTTTTATTTTTTGTATAAAAAAACTGCCGTCCTCAAATGGGGCCAATGGGATCAAACGGTGTGAAAATTTTCGATACATTTTTTATGAATGTACCTAAAAATGTAGGAAGCTAACGTCCAAATTCTTTTAACAGTGATACATCTGCTTACTTTTTCCAGAAGAAAAACGCTGTTATGGCTTGCCCCGATTGCATAGATATTATAACCCAGCCGATGTAAAACAAATTCTGATTTAGTTGGTCGAAACGGTAGTCAAACTCGTCGTTTTCTGTTTTTTCATATCATTGACGGATACGAGAAGACACTTCTCTGTACTGTCTTGGCCGACATCATCAGTTGCATAATAGCCAGTTTTCCCTTGGAGTAATGAAAAACTGGTAAAAAGACACATGGTTGCGAAGGAAATACGACTAAGTATATATTTGCACTGTCATCTTCAATAATTGCAACTTCCTGAAGTCCGTAGAATTTATCATAGCTATTGAATACCCTTCAGTTCATTGATTACATGAAATTGATTGGTGGACAAACATTGGAATAATTGACATCCAATGTGCCCATTGGCCCCAAATAGGGACACTTGTATAAAACTACTCCTAATCTTAAAAAGACTAAAGCTTTTCACACAAATATGAATACTTTTTATAGGTTATAGTATAATGAGCTCTTTCAAATAAAAAAAAAAATATATATGCCTAAAAGAAAAACTTAAAAATAAAAAATACTAACTTGGCGTCATTTCGGATGTAACTATATTTATATTATTTGTACCTTCTAAGATTAAGAAAATACACTTTTAGCAAATTGAAATTTACAATAAAAGTAAGTATAAACTTGAATGACAAAAAAATTAAGTTATTTTAAAAGTGTCCTCGTTTAGGCACGGCGGGTCTATATGGGTTATTACTACAATGTTTTGACGCTAGAGGCAGCACCAGCATAGACATTAGACCAGGGTTTCCCAACCTGGGAGTATTTACCCCCGCGGGGGTAAAATAGCTATTCTAATGGGGTAACAGAGGTGGTACCTAAAATAGATGTATTGGCAGAACAATTTTATAAACTCTGTACATTTTGGACAAAAACAGCTACAGAATACCCTATAATTGCAGACTGAGATCTGAAAATGTTGGTACCGGCGTTAGCTACCACTTGTAAATGCGAGAGCGGCCTCTCAACTTTTGGGGGGGCCTTGGTTCTCTAACAGGCCATAGGGGTAATAGCTCTAAAAAGGTTGGGAACCACTGCGTTAGACAGCACATAAAAAGTTCTGTTCGACGTTTGACAATTAAAATAATTATCTGTACTTTCGAAACCGATCGTAAACTATTATTTACTGATTGCATATGCCTGGGCTACTATTAACTAGGCATAATTAGATCTAGATTCTAGAGTTTAGTCTAACTCAGCTAATAATACTAGTTCTAAGGATATTAGTAGAGTAGGCTGTCTATTAGTCATTATGACGACATAATGACTGCTTTATACGTACAAGTACAAAATAAATTATGGTTAGTTCATATTGTTCCAATCCAACGCTGGATTGGATTACTGGATTGGATAATGTAGGTCACAACTTTGACGTTTCAACTTTTTAAAAGACAATAATTTAAGACATATAAAAGTCAAAGTATTGAGATTATAACTTTTTAAATTGTGTTAAAAAAGGTTCAAATGCAAAATAATTGTGAACGTATGTTTAAAATTAAATTTAAAATAAAATTTAAAATTGTAACGAAGTTCATGTTTATTAAAGTTACATCCATACTTTCCATACTAATATTATAAATGCGAAAGTGTGTCTGTCTGTCTGTCTGTCTGTCTGTTACCTCTTCACGCTCGAACCTCTGAACCGATTTTGCTGAAATTTGGCATGGAGATTCTTTGAGTCCCGAGAAAGGACATATGATAGTTTTTATCCCGGAAAAATGTACGGTTCCCGCGCGATAAACGAATTTTGGCGCAACGAAGTTGCGGGCGTCATCTAGTAATTAATAAGGCTGTTCAGAGGTTTGAAAATGGCAAAAGTAGTTGGTCAAGTAATATAAGGTGTATTTTCGCCTTATATGGGCCAATCATTCTTTTGAAACAAATAGATGTTCACTACTGAAGGGCCCAGATCCTTCTCAACTCTAAATTATACCAATTTAGTGGGATTAATTTGTTTGTTTATGCGGCCAACAGTGATTATCCACGGACCACGATCGAAGTAGTTTGTGTGCGCTAGAGCTTCGCGATCATCGTTTTCAATCATGGCCCAACTTGATACGGAAAATGATTTTTTGTGAACCAAAGTATTTAGCTGTTACTATGATAATGTGTCCTACATTTGGACTTGGTATTGTAGGCGACTGTGAAAAACACGGTGCGTCCACATTTGTATCATTTGTGCGATCAGATCTCCGATCAGATCACCGTCGCGATCATCGCGCCGTATCGTATGCGTATCATAGTGTGGACGCCTATTAGATCATTCTGCCGATCATGCGTTTATTTGATACGACACGTATCGGATACGCGGTTAGTAGCGATCGGGGCGTATCATGATACGCGTATTTTAACACGCTTTGATGATACGCGACGGAGATCAGATCGCGCAAATGATACAAATGTGGACGCACCCGATAGCTCATCTATTAAGTGTATGAAATGAAGTTTTTATTCCCAAATTGGTTACGAATGAACACTGTGAGAACTACTTGAGGTTCGGAAACTAACCCGGCGAGAACCGGCGTAACAAACTCGCACGGGTCACCTTTTAGAGAAGATGGGAAAAATTAGTCATCAGTTTCCTTGAAAGCAATTCAGCATCTCACGCGTGCAATGGTAAGACAGTCAAACTTAAAGCTTTCGCACTTCTAACATTAGCATGGACTAATCAGCTTGATGATTATGACCCCCCCCCCCCCCCCTGTACCTACTGACACAATTCCGCACTTCCTCTTTCACACCCACCGCGAGGTCACTGAACCTTATCTCATCCTGTTACGCTCACTACAATGTTATAAAAAAACAAAACACGTCATTTCATTGTTCTTTGTTCGAAAAGTAAGAGAGTACCTAAATTTTTTCTGGAATGAAGATTATCTGGAACCAGCAGTATTTCCGGACCTATACGACCCGCAAACCTTCAAGACGAGAGCGTATTCCCTCTTTAAAGGCTGGCAACGCATCTGTAACTCTTCTGATGTTGCGAGTGTCCATGGGCGATGGTAGGTGCTTTCCATCAGGTGACCCGTTTGCTCGTTTGCCCCTTATTTTATAAAAAAAACAACCCTAAGAGTGCCTAGTAGTGCGGCAGCAGCGCGACTTTTATACTGAAAGGAGCCACGGCGCGGCGCGGCGCACTCTTCCTTAATTAAAAAAAAAAAAAAGTATAAAATTTGATGACGCCGCGCCCGCAACTTCGTTGTGCTAAAATTCGTTTATCGCACGGGAACCAGACATTTTTCGGGAAAAAGTATCCTATGTAGGTACTTTCTCGGGACTCGAAGAAACTAAATTGTACAGCAATATTGGTTCAGCGGTTTTAGCGTGCAGAGGTAACAGACGGACACACTTTCGCATTTATAATATTAGTATGGATATGGAATTATGGATATGATGTGAATTTTACTAGTAAAAACGATTTTAAAACTCAACTTATTCGTGCATTACAAACTCTTAACCCGGTTGCATTAAGCCCTGAAGGCTGATGTTCTTAATTCAAAATCTCTTCACAAACACAGCGTACGTGATAGCCAGGGTTGACACAGAATAAAGTTTTTTATGTTTTTTAATTCAATCTTAAATATTCACGTTATGTATAATGTTAAACATTTAAAGCAAACCATTTAGCAAGAAGCCTTGCGGTACCCGTATCTCAGGATCGAGTAATGTGCGAAAATAATCGTAATTATATGTATCCATACTAATATTATAAATGCGAAAGTGTATCTGTCTGTCTGTTACCTCTTCACGCTTAAACCGCTGAACCGATTTAGCTGAAATTCGGTGTGGAGTCTGGAGATACTTTGAATCCCGAGGAAGGACATAGGATACTTTTTATCCCGGAAAAATGTACGGTTTCCGCGCGATAAACGAATTTTGGCGCAACGGAGTTGCGGGCATCATCTAGTAACATTACTATAAATCGGTCAAGTGCGAGTCGGACCCGCGACCACTATATGATATAAGTACATATTGTTTCGTAGTTAAAATAAACACAACAAACTACGTTTAAATGATTAATAAACTATAAAGAGCTGTTTCCAATTACGTTAAGTAATTGACAAACATTATAAAGAAATAATAAGTACAATAATTACTATTAACTACGTTCATAAGCTATGTCCACACTGTGCATTTTCATCTTCAATTTTCGTCATCTTCTTTCATTCAACTTTCGTTTTGGTGCATACAATAATTATTATTGAACGCGTCGACGAACGCAACGCCAACATTGTCATTTTTGAAGTTTTGGATACGTTCAGAGGGCATGCGTCGCGGGCATGCCTCACGTTCGCGGTTGATTGCGCTATAACGCATGCCCTTGACGAACAGAAAAAGGCACAGTGTGGACAAAGCTATTAACAAATAAAAAAAGAACACGGAAATCCGTTCAACTCGTTTTAAGATATTAATCTGACGCAAGGACAAAAACTAGCTATCATAATGTCAATTTAAAATTTACAGTGTCAAATTCAAATACAACGAGAACTTGCCCTTTAGCCAAGACGTTTTCTTTGTCGCTTCTTTGTAGAATCGCCGTTCAAAATGTATGAAATTGACGTAGGCGTTCGATTAAATAATATGAATCTAATGAATCTATCTATCTTATATTTTTAAACGAGCAATTCTTGTATATATATATAATTGGAGTCTCGGAATCGGCTCCAACGATTTTCATGAAATTTAGTATATAGGGGGTTTCGGGGGCGATAAATCGACCTAGCTAGGAATCATTTTCATAAAATGTCATTTTAGGTGTGTTTTTTTAATTTTTTGAATACCGAGCAAAGCTCGGTCATATAGCTAGTACTTATTATATAACAAAGTCGCTTTTTTCCCTCATGTCCCTTTGTTCCCTTTAATCTTTAAAACTACGCAACGGATTTTGGTGATTCTTTCAGTGTTAGAGAGCCCATTTATCGAGGAAGGCTATAGGCTATATTTTATCGCACTAAGAGTGATAGGAGCGAAGAAATAGAGGAAAATGTGGAAAAAACGGGGAAAATTATTTGAAAGGGTTAACTTGAACGCGCTAATCTCAGGAACTACTGGTCCGATTTCAAAAAATATTTCAGTGTTAGATAGCCAATTTATTGAGGAAGGCTATTATAGGCAATATTTTATCACGCTAAGACTAATAGGAGAATTTGGAAAAAACGGGGGAAATTATTTGAAAGGGCTTATCTCGCGATCTACTGGAAGAGCAATTTTCATGTTATTTTGCACAGATAAGAAGTAGACCACGTGAAGGATCATAGGCTATCGATTTTTTCAGTGGCTATCTATTTTATACCCGTGCGTCGCCGGGGCGGGTCGCTAGTTGTTTATATTTCGAAAGTTCTTTGTCATTCTTTATCTTTCTGAAAGAGATGACGAGATATTTTTCAACTAAAACTCCCAAAAACTAACCCTCCAAAGCCAGCCGGAGTAACCTGTAACCTTCCCTGACAGATACGGTCATATTAACATTTCCGTAAAAGTCACCATAAAGCCCATTCAGACTCATTATGCCTCGGAGATCCATCAAAATGTTCTTTATGACTTGGACATAAGAGACAGAGGTGAAATTACTGAAGGAGGTATAGAAATAACTTCGGTGGCCGGGGACGCCATATGTTTGTTGTCTACATTAGAACGCGCTATATTTGAAAATGGAACAAATTTGGACACACGCGCACCGAATTTGAACATTTGAATATTATGGAATGAGTTTTGGCAATTTGTATCCACCATATTAAAACTAAAACAAAATGTTGAAAAAACTTTTACTTTAAACTTATGCTAACAATCTTCAAACATTAAAATAAGCCGATAGTCACACCTCAATAATTAATTTGTAAAACATGTTTAAGCTCTACGTCACTTAATAATACTTATTAATCTTTTAAAACATTTCATGAACTTATTTGAACCAAATTTTGAAAAAAAAGGATAAAAGGCGTATAATGAAGTCAAATAATTCGTAGCCACATTTGACGGATGGATGGACTGCATCTCATTTTAGTTTATAAATAGATCATGTTTTTTGTGCGTGTTTTGTTACGGTCCCCTGTTATAACGATGCGCTTGTGAGTTGTGACCGACTGTATATTTTAGGGTTGACTCTTTTAACTGCTCTTTAGCTTTGTCCACACTGTGCCTTTTTCTGTTCGTCAAGGGCATGCGTTATAGCGCAGTCAACAGCGAACGTGAGGCATGCTCGCGACGCATGCCCTCTGACCGTATAAAAATCTTCAAAAATGACAATGTTGGCGTTGCGTTCGTTGACGCTGGACGCATTCAAGTTGAATGTAAGAAAATTATGAAAATTGAAGACGAAAGCGCATAATGTGGACATAATAATAATAATAATAATAATAATAATAATAATAATAAAGCTTTATTGATTTCCATAAAAAAATACATTATATAAATATTAAATTTGCTTTCAATAAACATTTGATTTTTAATTTTTATAGGAATATTTCATTTACAGTTTACTACATAATTAATTAAATTACTAAAGGACATAATCATATCAATATAAATTTAGTACATAATAAATTAATTTTTACATGCATTTGTTATTCTTAATTCCTAATAATTATATTTATTTATATTCTATTCTGTTATTATTTATTATTTTTCTATGGACCCCCTAAGGATAAAAGCGTAATGTGGACATAGCTAATGTGAATTAAAAAAATTTATTGGATTTTATGTGACAATAGTTTTTAGACAATTTAAATAATATTGTGTAAAGGGGGTGACACACGTACGAACTTAAAGTACGCGGGTTTTAAGTTCGCGAACTTACTCGGCTCGCGTCGGTGACACACGAGAATCGCTCACACGCGCCGCGAGCCGCGAGCCTGGGGGCATGGTAACTCCCAGGCTCGCGGCCCGCGGCGCGCGGCTCGCGGCTCGCGGCTCGTACTTACTCGCATGTCTGTCACCCCCTTAACCCTAGGATGGTAACATAATTTACACGACCGCGCATAGTAACAGGGGTGTCAGATCACCCCAGTTGTTATGAATAAATAAAAAAAACTTTTGTTTCATGAAAACTTATACTTTTTAATATAAAAACAAAATAAATCAACACTTTTCTGGAGATCAATCTGTAACTGCACGAAATAAGTCGTGAAATTATTTAGTTTTTCTTAATAAAACACAATTAATACAAATTTCCAAGCGTTGTTCAGTTCACGCAGGTCTTTTGGATTTGGAACAAAAAATATTTATTTTTTTGTCATTTATTCGAGGACGCAGTGTACATCGAGCAAGCTTTGGTAATTTGGCGGGGGTTCGCTTGCTGGAACATCTTCGGGGATATTTAGAATGGACCCTATATTTCTCGATAGAAGTCGAGGTAAATTCGACTCTAGACGTCGTTTCATGTGCAGCTCGGCTAGCTGTATTACTAGTTTTTTTTTAGAAGATTGCTTCTAAATTTGTTTGGATGTTTTACTTCTAGATAGAGAATCATAAAATTAGAATCGGAAACAATATCATCTTGGTCGGAATGCACCGAGACGTAATATTCATTTTCAGAAGGTTGCTCGGCCTATAATGTCTCTGTTTCAATCACATCATCTTCAGCAATAGTATTTAAGTACCGCTCAAGCTCTTTATCATTAGAAAACGTCATTTTGAACTGAAAATAATGCATAAACAAAATACGTGAACAAAAAAAATACCCACGTAAATAGTAACAGGGGTGCCGCATCACCCCACACATACCTGCAAAACGAAATTGACGTGTTGCTGCTCCCACCACGCAACGGCTAATGATGAATTACAGTAAAATAAAAGAATACACAAAATGCAAGATCAAAATAGCCAATAATTTTCAAGAAATCGGCGCGTGATTGCTTGCGTGGGGTGTTGGGGCACCCCTGTTACCATCCTAGGGTTAAGTAACTGTAGTAACTGTCAGGTTTGACAGTTCGTTTTTTGAAAATTTTTCAATTTCCAATTACTCTCATTAAACTGATCAAATTATGATAAAGAAATTACCATGAAAGCTATATATAATTTTTGTATAATTAGAATTTTAAATAAATAAGCTATTAGTCGCAAATACACAAAGTTTTATGTTTGAAACAAAATACTAAATCGGTGGTCTGCAAAGTAGAAGAAGAACTTTTGTATAGTTTTAGGGTAAGGCGCCCATTTTGGGCGCTTGACAGATGAGCTATTATTATTTTTTGTTGCGGAAAAATGTACGGTTTACGCGATAAACGAATTTCGATGCAACGGAGTTACAGGCTATTTACAGGTTATTTTTCGTAAATATGTATTTAAATTCCTTAAAAAATCCTCTACCAACCCTTCATCAGCCTTCATTATTAAAACTGACCTAATTTTACTAACGAGGTCTTTTATACCCCAATGTAAACTGATATTGAACCAAAACTGTGCTTAAAAACATCGACAAAAAAGCGTTAAAAAGGACAAAAAAGGAACCTTTTTTAGTCGCGTCTTGATGACGCACGCTTCCTTCCATTGTGAGAACGCTGCGCCCATGGGCGCCGGCAGAAATAATTTCCAAGGGGTACAGATTTTAGTTTTATTCTTTTCTTTTTACTTTTTACGAACAACAGTGACTATCTACTTATTATATAATACGTCAACAGAATATGTACATATTTTAGTTCCGAAACATTACGATCTACCTTTGTACGGCATAAGTGGTAATAGGGCTACAGACGGCTTTTTATTCCCTGCTTCGTCTGTTGATCCCGAGATTCCCAAGGAGTGCAAGTGCACCCCCTGGAACCCCCCTGCCGGCGCCCATGGCTGCGCCCCTGCTACCCTGGTGACTGGTACACCGACATTTGAACCAGAGTGATTTTAGCGACATTTTAAATAGATAAACACCGTATTTTAGCTTGTGGCGGTACCCATAATTCGCCTAACATTCCTGCATCGCGCTATCGAAGTTTTTTAAGCGCGGCGGTATATATACGACAGCTGAAATGTATCACGTGGGCTTCGGCCTGACCGGGCATACCACCTCGCTCGGTCGGAAGATCTTCCTTTGGCCTCCACACTTATATCCCACATTGGTGACCCTCGACAGAACACGCCTCCTTCATCATCATCACTCCCCGCCCCTCCGCACCGCGCCAGCCAGCATCGCCTCATCGGGTACCTCGTCCACTAGCCGCAATGTACCGCGGCCTGGGCGACTCCGCATCGGCATCATCGGGCTTTCTCACTACACCGACCGGTCAGCAAGCAGAGCACATCTCTCCTGGTCAGCACGTAGCATCAGCCCCGCACGGCAGCTATCCGACTCACTGGATCCCGTGCAGCAGCTTATAGTTCCGACTCACTGGGACTCACTGCAACAGTTCCGACTCACTGGAACTCTCTGGCACTGGCGACTCAAGCGACAAGACTTCAAGATTCGACCTCCGGTCTTCGGGGGGGAGTGATGTGGCGGTACCCACAATTCGCCTAACATTCCTGCATCGCGCTATCGAAGTTTTCTAAGCGCGTCAGTATATATACGACAGCTGAAATGTATCACGTGGGCTCCGGCCTGACCGAGCACACCACCTCGCTCGGTCGGAAGATCTTCCTTTGGCCGCCACACATTATTTCCCACAAGCTAAAACAGGAATAAAAAAAATCCCAAAATGAACAAAAGGGTTATGTTAAGGGTCATCTCACACTAAAGCACGCATTGGTGCTGCCTGATATAAATAAAATGCCTTTACACATTTTTAAAACAATTCAATATTTGGACGTTCACGTACGTCCCAAAATCTTTACCCTACTTTTCGGTTTACTCGGGTAAGATTAATATATTTTTGGGGCTCTCCGAGTCCTTTTAAAGCTTTACCTCAATATTTAACTCATATAAATCAAGTACATCTGTCAAGATAATCATTCCGAAGGCTACTCTGAACTTTCTCGATCCATGATTGAATGTCATAAATTACTGAGCCCGTTTTGATAAAACTTAATGGGCTGTATCAATCCGCCGGAGGGATAACGTTAAAAGCACTTTCTCTCTGAGTGGACTGTAAATTGGTAATAAAGTTATTTTAAGAACACCCATTTACTGGATATAGTGGTGATCCAATACTGGAATCTAGTTACGCTGGCGCAAGCAAGTATCAAAGTAAATCTATGCTAATTCAAACGAAAGTGTGTCTGTCTGCCGTGTTACATCCAAACCGCTGAACCAATTTTGCTGAAATTTGGCATGGAGATACTTAGTGTCCCAGGAAAGGACATTCTTTTTGTCCCGGAAAAATGTGCGGTTCCCGTGCGAAAACGAAACTTGGTTCAACGGAACCCTCTAGTCTTACATTGATAAAAATTAATTTTAAATTTTGTTACTCTCGCTAAAACTCTTAAACGACTGAATATAATTGACTTAATTAATAATTATGGTCTTGAAATATTCGTTAAAGTCTAGGGAAGGTTAATATTAAGACGCTGACAACTGCCAATGACCTTGATCTCGCATCACTCTCGCACCTGTGTCGATTTTCGTGCCAGAGAGACAGAGATGTGAAGTGTTCACTCGGTAGCGTGGATACATTTTTCGTTTGTTAGAGGAAAAAATAAATATTATGGGAAATCCAGATGTCAGAACCGAAAATTAAATCTGGCAAACTTTGGATTTTTGTAAAAGGTATCAAATAAACAAATTTTTAAAGCATAGATTGTATTATTACTTTAGTTAGAACTGTTTAAACTTTAAAGTTCCTGAAAGATGTGACTTTGGTATTTTTTTTCATCCAGTAGGAGAACATTATATTATTTAAATTCGACAAGCTTTTCCAAATATAATCAAAAATCAATATTTTTTTTTGTGCCAATCAATGATAAAGAGATAAATAGATGCTGTTAATAATTTGTGTATTATTATGCGATTAGAAGACAAGAAATATAAATAAGTGATACGGTTTGAAGTTTATCATATAATTTAGTTTTAGTGATATAGATTAGTTTTGTGTATTGATAAGTTTATTGCTAATTATGTTAAGAGCGCGTACTCGCCAATAAACTTTTTAGTTTGGCGGGAAACTAGCTTAAGCCAATTTTGTATTTTATTTGGAATAAACGGTAAAAAAAAACATACGTCTAGAAAACTGCACAAAGATGTCGAATTGGCAGCCGTCTTCCGCGGGGGAGTGATACGAAGCTTACCTGGGTCGTGTAGTGCGTGATAAGTTTCTCAGTCTGGCGGCCAAAAAACTTTAAGTCAATTTTTGATCGAAATTGACTTAAGTTTTTTGGCTGCCGTGTATTTATTGTCTGCCTGTTTGGTCTAAGTGATTGCAATTAAGCAATTAAAAATAACCTTGCGCCGATAACCCCTGAGTTTAATGGAAGAGAAAGCCGGTCCGGGCGAGGCCTTGCTGATTTTATACTATAAATGTCCATATAAATTATATAATCAGCTGTTGACATGTTTACTAATATTATACATGCGAAAGTATGTCTGTTACCTCTTCACGCACAAACCGCTGAACCGATTTTGCTGGGTATGGTCGGTATGGAGATACTTTACGTCCCGGGAAAAAAACACAGGATACTATTTAGCAATAAAAAATGCACGGTTCCCACGCGATTCCTGAATTTTGGCACAACGGAGTTGTGGGCGTCATGTATAATTAAAAATCCATACTAATATTATTAATGCGAAAGTGTGTCTGTCTGTCTGTTACCTCTTCACGTTCGAGCCGCTGAACCGATTTTTCTGAAATTTGGTATGGAGATAGTTTGAGTCCCGAGAAAGGACATAGGATAGTTTTTATCCCGGAAAAATGTACGGTTCCCGCGCGATAAACGAATTTTGGCGCAACGGAGTTGCAGGCGTCATCTAGTAATTTACCATCTTATTCTCATAAAATATACCATCTTATTCAAGTAGTTTTAAGTTCAGACCACCCATATAATGGAGCTAGATTAAGATCAATCTAATCCGGCTCGAGGGACCATGAAACTCAATTCGCAATATCACACAACTGGCTGTCAAGTGTTCATAGAATTAATCATTTAAAAGTTTTATCACACGAATCCAAACTAATATCATAAACTCGAAATGGTCTGTACTCTGTAGGTTGATAGTCGGATAGTCGGTCTGTCTGTATGTTACTACTTATTTCACGCTTAAACCGGCTAACCGATTTTGCTGACATTTGGTGTGGGGATACTTTGAGTCCCAGAAATTAACAAAGAAAAGTTTTGGTACCTGTAAAAAGTACGGTTTGCAATAAATGAATTTGCAAGCGCGCTTCTACTCTTTATTTAAAGCTTTTTAAAGATACAATTTCCTAAGATGGCGTCTTTACTCTTTTCAACATGGCGCTTGAAATTATCCACCGCAACTGCCACTTGTAACGATCATTAATAACAATTAACAAAAACATTAAGCAATATGATATTGACCTAATAAACTCATTTTACGCATTTTTATTTCGTGGTAATTAATACAAAGTGTCATGTAACAGACACAAATTCGTCAATAAATAAGTAATAACATACACTTCAGTCATTGAGGACTTGAGGTCATAAACTCATAAGTCATAAGTCTAGACATCGGATTATATGCACGATCAAAGTGCCAAAATATGCATGCAAATATGCACGAAAAAATGGCCGAAATATGCACAATCAAAAGTCACTTATTATTAAATATTAGTAAATTTTATAAGAGTTTTCCGATGAATCCGTTAATAAAAGTGCCAATTTTTATAATAATTCATCAAATCCAGGATTTTTCATTTCTCATGACAACACCAATAACAATTTTCTACCAACATTTTCCGATTGCAATCTTAATGCCCATGGAAGTTTATTAGATCGTTACCTACTTTATTCAATTTTTTACTAATGCTGCCAACTACAAAGAAAAATTTTCTTCCAGAAAGATATTGTACCTATCGGGTGTATTGCACTCCTTAAATAGGGATGGTTGTGGCTCCATTTTTTTATTTTTGTGACATACATTTGAAGTGTTTTGATTTTGATCCATCGTACATCTATTTCGGGGCCTCGTTGTGTGTAATGATACCTAGTTTGGAGACTACGAGGGCATAAAACTACCCAAATATGCACTATCAACGAAAAATTGCCAAAATATGCACTATCGCCTCAAAAGTGCCATTATATGCGTTTGCATATTATGCAAGTATGCAAATGCATATAATCCGATGTCTACACTATAATAATATAATAAAATATATACACAGGTAAAGTTTTTTTATTTATTTATAGGAGGTAATCTCAGAAACTACACTGGTCCGATTGTAAAAATTTCAACACCGATAGAAAGCGTGTGTTCTTGAGTGACATTTTTACATATTATATATTTTATGTATATAAATTATGTTATTTCTTTCCTGAAATTATGTCGCTCCCAGAATTACACACGGGCGAAGCCATGGATAAAGGCTAGTTATATTTAAATACTTTAAAATTAGACGTACATATTTTACAAATATATTTTAAGTGAACTTAATAGTATGTATCAATTATTAATTCGGAAATAGTCACTTACTCTACATTTCTCTACCTTTATATTCTGTTGTTTATTATTATGTAACTTGAAAAATATCTGTATTTTCTCCTTTTAAGGGTTCCGTGGCCAAAATGGCAAAAAACGGTACCCTTATAGGTTCGTCATGTCTGTCTGTCTGTCTGTCTGTCTTTTCTCCGAAACTATAAGAGCTATACTATTGAAACTTGGTAAGTAGATGTAGTCTGTGAACCGCATTAAGATTTTGATACAAAAATGGAAAAATTATAAAAAATTTCAGGGGTCCCCATAGGTACAACTGAAACAATTTTTTTTTTTCATCTGGCCTATGCGTGTGGGGTATCTATGGATAGGTCTTCAAAAATCATATTGAAAATCATTTTTTTCTAACCTGAATAGTTTGCGAGAGAGACTCTTCCAAAGTGGCAAAATGCGTGTCCCCCCCTCTAACTTCTAAAGTAGGGGCATGATAATTCTAAAAAAAATATATGATGTACATTACTATAAAAACTACCAACGAAAATTGGTTTGAACGAGATCTAGCCAGTAGTTTTTTTTATACGTCATAAATGATAAACCTTAATTTAACTTTCATTATATCAAAAATGAAATATTAAAATAAATCAAAAACCTTATAATTTCATAGAAACAATTCTTATTGCTGCTGCGGAACCCTTAATGGGCGAGTCCAACTCGCACTTGGCCGGTTTTTTTTTTGGGAAAGAAATTGCTACTGTTTGCTCCGAAACTGACTTGCCAATATTGATGAATTTTAGCATGGACAGTAAGCAACACAAGGAATGCACCTAAAGGCTATTACAATAAATAATTCATAGCATAGTATATTCTACCATCTCTCACAGCTTCTACAGAGACTGAAAATTGCAAGGGATCCTACTCCTACCAAGTACCAACATCCTAATTAGTAACCTAAGTCTTAAAAAAAAAACGTTCGAAACCTCTGCTCTCTTCAAACTCCTACAGGACGTTTAGTACCTCAAGTCTCAACATAACGCAACAATGCATAATATATTCACGGTGCATCCAGACCTTTTAACGTAGATATTCCAAAGTAACCCCTACATCGTCGACATAAGGCTTTAGGGACCCAACTAAACACGGGTCACGATCCAGTCACGGTGTCGTGCACCACCTGTAGCCAAGACACGCTTCTTTATAGAATCGTCGATCAAAATGTTTGACATTAGATTATGGATATGGGTGGCCTGTTATAGGGCCAGGGCACGAAGTGGGTCACGCTTGACGTGTCAGCTCACACCGTGTACCGTCATTAGCAATCAGCATTGTCATTGAAATGCACCGTGAATCATACACAAAACAAAAATGCATATATTATGTATACATAATGATTAATGAGTAACGATTTACGGAAAAACATTAGTTATACCAAGTATACCTAAATTCATGAGAAGGAATGACACAATTCGTCATAAGTATGCAAACTGTTTAAACCAATATTAGTTCTATATCCATGCTAATATTATAAATGCGTCTTCATAAATGGTTAGCTCCTTAGTCCTTACGCCCACACCACTGAACCGATTTCGCTGTTTGGTATGGAGATTTTGGGTCCCGGGAAAGGACATAGAATCTTTTCTTCTTTTCGTAGCTCCTTGGCGAACATTTAAAAGTTCATTGACTTCACAGCATGGCGACCATACCTATGTATTCAGTATACGAGCACCGTTGCATTGTATTCGTTCTGGTCATAGGCCATGGGTCGTGTGGGACAGTCACGCTCGACTTACTGCCCTCGCTAACAGTTAGCTGTCAGACTATAATGGGTACTATCAGAGAAGTTGATTTACAGGCAGATGGCGGACCAACGTAGACTGGTCGCGTTATGTCAAATCCAGATTACAGATCAAAACTCTTTGAGTCTGCTTTGAGTCAATGTGAGTACTTGGCATTGAGTTTAAATTCCTTCCGTTCCCTATAAAAACTACCCAACTACCTTTCTCCTTTCAAAAATACGTTCATTTTTCAAGCCAGTCCAAAGTTTAAACTGCTTTCAGCGCAATCAAAATGTAGATCTGCATCCTATCAATCAAATCCATCCAGTACATTTTGCAAAATAGGTTCATCAAATCCATCAGGCCCACAATCAGGCTACTGGAACTTGGAAAGCTGTTCGTTCCACTGGGTGATTTCGTATTTAGCAACAGCAATGCAATTAATGACAATATCTGCTGTTAATAGAGAGCAAGGGTCCGATTCTTAAGCGCCGAATGTTGTTTGTGGAAAAGGACATAGGATATTTTTTATCCCGGGAAAATGTACGGTTTCTGCGATAAACTAATTTTGGCGCAACGGAGTTGCGGGCATCAACTAATCAGCTGTACACCACAAAATCCCATCTACGCCTATTATTTACTCCAGAATTTTCATACGATTTCGATTTCTACCGGATCGTGGCACTTGCCCAACCGGCACACGCCCGACCTCGCTCTTCGAGAATCGGAAACGCGGTGTGTAACTGCTGGTATCATTGCTACGCCCGCAGAATACGAACAGAGCGTTCCACTTGAGTAGAAAAAACCTCATTTTAATTCGTCAGTCGCATTCGTTTTGGCAATAAGGGGCCGGGCTACCCTCGAAATTCTCATACATACGTAATACCAAAATCATTTTTTCATACGAAAATATTTAACATGTTTGAGTTAATTTTCAGCTTAAAATAGTAATTACCTGGGTTCCTGAACAAAAATTAACTTTGTATAATTGTGTATAATTATTTTTTTTACTATATTTACTACTAAATATTAAAACACTAAAAATAGAGTAAAACAGAAAATAGATTGTGTTTTCATAAGCTAGCTGCCCCCCCCTGGAACGTAAAATAAACGTCAATTTTCCTGGAAAGTGGGAATTCAAAACTTGTTATCTACTCTGCGTAAAATGAAGTGTTGGAAACAAAATATCTTTTAAGGCCAGGCCAGGGCAAGACGTCTTTCCGCTATAAAAGCCGGAGTCGAACTACAATAGTTCGACTTGCACACGACACAACCACGTCGCAACCACATCGCAACCACATCGCAACCACTGGCCGTCGTCATTTTGTCGGTACCACAACGCAACCACAAAATGCTGCAGCGACACCATTCACACGTAACCACAGCTCGACGACATTTTGTCGTTGCGATGTCGTGTGGTTGTGGTACGTGTGGGTTGGCCCTTAGCCCATCAAGCCCCATAAGGACACCGGTGACCGCGACAACAATAGAATAACAATAGATTTCCAAGAATATATATATAGAGATATTATGTTATAACTTATATTATGTTATCGTCTTTATATCGATGGCACAAGCATCTCTCTTAAAGAAACCTCCAGGTAAAGTACCCATAAACTAACCATGCAGATGTGCCATTTCTAGGAGTTCCTATAATCATCATTCGTGTGGTAGTTCATTGCATGAAGAGCCAAGTAGCCATCCATACTAATACTAACTACTGTGTGAAAGTGTGTCTGTCTGTCTGTTACCTCTTCACGCTCACATCGCTAAACCGATTTGGCTGAAATATGATATGAATATTCAATATAGGATACTTTTTATCCCGAAAAAATGGACGGTTCCCGCGGTAAACGTATTTTGATCCAACGGTGTTGCGGGCGTCATATTCTAGTACTTATTCTATATTTCCATTTTCCAGCTTTCTCCATATCCTTATGATTAAAATCTAGCCCTAGCCCCTATCACAACCGGTCCCTGTCAACATTAGATATGTATCGAGGTCCAATAGCATCTAGATCCAGGCAACCCCAGCACCATAACTCATGTGGTCTGTCGTAACGATGTCTGAGTCACGGCGGAAATTGGCACCGCGCCAGCTGGATTTTTACACCATTGTCTTCCTTATAAGATCAGGTCCACTTGGTTGAATGGGATTAAAAAAGTATACCTTGCCTGGAACTCCATTCGCTTGGACATTTATTTTACCCGTGACAAAATTTGATTTTAGGGACTCAAAGTATGAGCATACTTTTTATCAAAATAGGGTCAGCGCGGCGGCATAAGCGTAAAAATACTTCTTTACACACTTGAGCATTAATAAATATTAGTATCGAAGCTTACGAAAATAGCCAGTATATCCCTGAGACAAGCAATCCATGTTTCAATCCAATGTTGGCTAACTTAATAACGTAATAGCCCTCAAATTGAATCACTAAGACAAGAAAATTCCAAAATTATACCAAACATTGATCAGTGAAAGCTGAGATTGCAGCAGCCTACTCGTCTCAAAGGACTCATTGGTAGTTTCGTACCTCCAGGCTCCAAGCGAGCCATTTACCTTACGTAAATTAAATTTACCTTACAATGCCCTTCCCTTGGTCAGCAGGCTCACTTACCGTTTTAAGTAATTTTACTTATGGCAGGACATCTGACCATTTGGATCACTTTCATCGAAACTCAATATACCCGATACCTCGTAAGTCGTACCACATGTGGCAGCATGTATAGGTAAAAAGCAGATCACCTAAACGAGATAGTTTTACAGTCATGATGATCACCATGAACTATGGTCGAACTTGAAGACTAAACAGTCAAAAAGCGTTCAACTCCTTCCGGATTTTCCAGAGTTCTCCACGTGTTACTCATAACTTTGCTGACATTAGCTGAGATGTGTGGTAATTTCTAACGCAAATACAAGAGCAAATGATTCATCTGAGGCGACGAGAACGCCTCGTGACTCCAATTGTTATAATCATGGGAAATGTGACTCAATCAATTCCGTGCGAAGAGTTTTTTGCCAATCAGCGTAATTGGCAAATAATTATAGTCGGACTACTGGTTCCTGAAATTTGATCCTAGCTCTTTTGATGAGGCTGTTTGATATTCTACTTGCCACCAGGTGACGCTATGTAGCCTTAGGGTCTATGGATCAAACTGCTGTCATATGTCACGATATAGTTGTCAGGTCTATTTTGATGATTTTCTAACAGGCACAAAGCATTAAGCAAACCCCACCGCAATCCTTTCCACTCCTGTAACCTTTTGTTTCCTGAAGCCTGAAGGAAATGTTAAATGTGTCCAAGTAGGTAAGGATTTTAAGGATTAGGATATTAACGTTATTCAAAATACTAGACGATAGATTATTTCTCATGTACGGTGTGATTTATAACTCCTCTGAAGTTGCGAGTGCAAATCGTTGACTATGACAAATTATTTAGATAGTCTGATCGTTTTCTGGTTCGATGTCCCATTGCTCTATCTGATCTGATCCGATTGGCGTTAGCACGCATTGGTCACTGCTCATAACTGAAAAGATTTCTATCGAATTTGTACACTAACATGCCCCAAACTACTTGTTTGTTTGACAGACAAAAAAAATTGAATAATAATGCGTTTCCGGCCCATAAAGGATTAAATTAACAGAGGAAACAAAGTACATAATAATTATTATTAACGTTTTTATTGGTCATTGTCCCGAATACAAACGTGTGTCAGAGCTCAGAGTATACTAGTGCAGACACCTGCAGGAATAAAAAAAAAGACGGGTTGCACTCCGGGAGTGCCGGCAGAAGTGAAAACTTGATTATTAACGTTGTGCATTTTTTAACCCATTTTTTATGAAAATTAATCATTAAAAAATCGATTTTTTTAATTAATCGAAACCCTTACAATCAATTCGAGTTCGAGTTAGAGTTCGAGTTCGACACAAAACAAGTCTTCCGATTTTTCCAAGGTTTTTCGATCAGCACGAAAATCTGACGCGAGTTTCACAGTTTTACCCATCCCACAAAAGTGCTCAACGCCGCTAAAGAAGTTTTCACTTCAAAAATACAGCTTTTTTTTTTAACAAGAAGAAACACGCGTCATGTTAATTCGCAAGGCCGGATGTTGGCGCCACACATGACAGGTGTAAACGCGCCATTTTGAGAGTGTGTCATAGTTGTAAACACATAAAAAATCGTTACGATGACATTAAGTTCATTCATGTCGTGCGAATGTCAAGATTACGATACATAGAAACGTTTTTGACATAGTAAAAACACTCGCCTTTGAAATGAAAAAAATTTTTGCGTAATTTTTCCGCAAAAAAATAGAGTTTGGAAACTTTTATTTTTAAACACTTAGTTCATATTTTGTGTAAAATGAAAAAAATATATTATATTATACGTTATTTAAGCATTTGAAATTCGATTTTTGAACGTAAGGTGGATATAAAGCAGGTGCATAAAAATTGTTCAGCCGCCATCTTGTTTGCAATGTCACGTTGACAGATGGTGGGCGGTGGCACAGGTGGTCAACTTAATATTATTTTCACTAAATATAAACATATTATGTTACATTAATTAACTTAAAAGGTCGTTGTTTATCAGGTCATCAAGGTTATCAAAGTACAGTACCTACAGTTTTGTAGTAAACATACATTAAAACTTATATCTATACTAATATTATAAAGAGGTAAACTTTGTTTGTTGTTTGTTTAATTGTAATGAATAGGCTCAAAAACTACTGGACCGATTTAAAAAATTCTTTCACTATTTTAAAGCTACATTATTTGCGAGTAACATGGGCTACATTTTATTTCGGAAAATGTAGGGTTCCGTAAGATATTTGGATTTTTCTGACACAAGGTGAAAAAAATCAACCAGTAAATTTACTTATTTTGCGTACGCTGCCTAAACTATAAAAGAACCATATAATGTTGTTAGTAAATGTAGATCTTTTAAATATCTACAAAAAAGTCCGCGACACACTATACCTATCTATGTCAAGTGAGGTACAAGAACCATTATTTTATTTAAAATCTTGATTTTTTTTGGACTACATTTAAACGCATTTATTTTACTCATGCTATTAACCTTTATCAAAATGAATTATTTCATCACTAAGTACAGTTTATGTAGATAATATTTGGTCTTTGAATGATTAAAATTGGACATTTGGTTTAGAAGTTAAGGCGAAATAAAAAATTGCGATTTACGCCCGTTTCGAAGTGGGCGCTACCAAGGCGGAGGTGCACAGTAGCGAAGATTATGACCGACCCTGCAGCTGGTGAATTAGCTCATAATACCAAGAATACCAATGATCCCTACTGATTTGCCTATACCCTTCAAAATGCTCCAATTTCCTATAAAAAAATATTTTGCACTAACGATAAATACTATGTAAATCCCAGGACCAAACATTCAAATTAGTAGGAATAGATTTATGAAATGAATGTTTTGCTCTATCATGAGTCGGGGATCCCGACCATCAGTATATTTTGTTACCTGAAAATAACTTAACGTCAATTAATGTTGTTTATAGAAAAGCTCTACAATAATCGCTTTAGCTATTTATCCTAAAACAACGGGTTGCACTTCGGGACTACCGTCAGAAGTGAAAACTTATTATTAATTACATTTAAATATTCTCATCATTATAGTTTGTTCGTTTTATGATGATATGCGTGACACATTATTATTGACAATTGTAGGGAAGTTACCTAAAAAAATTAATCGAATAATTTAAAAATATCGAATCACCTCGTAAAGGAATTGCAATCGAAATTATCGATTACGTACTGATGTTTCAGAATGACGCCGACGATTTAAGATGGCCGCCCATTTTTATCGATTTGATTTCGATTCAACTGTGTCAATCTCTATTGACATAAGTTCCGTTTCATGCATCTGATATTTTTCAAATATTTTCGTAACAATAATTTTATACTTCTATTTCAAAGTTAATATTTATAATTTTATATCAATAAGTTAGCATTTAGCAACTTTTCATTTTTATTCATTTACAATTACAGGAAACATTTATTTTTGTAGATGGAATATAATTTATTACATTCTGATTTTTTTTGTTTTCTTGTGAAAAAATTCCGTAGCAAGGAATATGAGAACTGTCACCCATATCATCTTAGAACGAACAAACTATAACAACTTTAACATCCACAGAAAGACAATCTGTGCAGCCTGCGGAAAATGACTGCGTCGTCGATGTTTCTGTGAATTGACCTGGAAATCATTTTGCTGACCGTGTCTTTCCTGGGTAGGCTTTTTGCAGCGGTAACCGACATCCACGCGAGCGGAGCCACGGGCGACCGCTATCTATACATTATAATAAAACTGTTGAAATGAAAATTCTGTACATTAAAGATATTCAAAAAATAATAAGCGGGGGTGTCACTACATCGCTATAGAAGCCAAAAATGTAGTTAGTTTTTTGTCTGTCTGTCTGTCTGTCTGTATGTTTGTTCCACTATCACACGAAAACTACTGATCCGATTTGAATGCGGTTTTCGCAGATATATTTGCCTTCTTCCAACTTGACATTTGGTGTATAAAAAAATTCCCCCCACACCTCTAAAGGGACGAAAGAGGGGGTCAGATTTTGTATAAGACTTTTGCTTTAACACGAAAATTACTGATACGATTTGCATACGGTTTTCACAGATTTCCGACTCAACATTTGGTGAGTGAAAATCCCCCCACCCCACCTCTAAGGGAACCAAAGAGGGGGTCAGATTTTGTACCAAACTTTTTTCTTTAATGGACTTACTTTGACATATTATTAACTGTTTTTTCCAACTTAACATCTGGTGTATGCAATTTTTCGCCCCACTCCTCTTAGGGGACAAAAGAGGGGGTAAGAATTTGTATCAAGTGATGAAGTAGAAATATTTTAAATGGCAAAACAACGTTTGCCGGGACAGCTAGTTTACTACAAAATTGTGTACAGCTTTGGTACTTATAGCTAATTTAAGTATTTAGTGGTAAGTTGTGGTAGATTTTTACTTTTAGTATCACCATTCTGTTCGGTATCACCAATTTGCTACCGTCGATGGCAGACTTGCATTGTTCATGACTAATTATAAACGATTGCAATGTGCATGTGCAGTCACAAACTAAAACAAACTCTGTCGCATAGCACATAAGATTTAATTTTGCCCACCACATGGTGGTAATGGTACTCAATCTGGTGTCAATACAAAGTTGACTTTATTAAAATCGTGTTAAGATTTACTATCGTCTACCACGCGTTTCAGTGGTCACCATCGAAGTGCCAATGTAAAGTCAATTCTACCACAATGGTGATATGGTACAATTTTCACCACAGCTGGTGGTGGTGGCGAGTCAGGCGCTCGATACGACTAGACATAGTGTTCATGAGTCATGACCCCATGTTTATGTTTGTACACGGTTGCAAACTCTTTTTACGCCTAGTAGAAGGATTGTATGTTGTTAGGCAGGCGACGATGATGATGATGATGGTGATTATGATGATTTCTAGCGACTTTTTATGTTTGCACAAGGTTGTAAACTTCTTTTACGCCTACTGAAAGGATTGTATTTTATTAGGCTGGCTGTGCTAGTGCCTAGTTGCAATTAGGGTTGCCAGGCGTCCGGATAAAACCGGACACAGTCAGGCTTTTCGCTTGCGTGTCCGGCCAAAATAAAGGGAGTCCGGCTTTTGTAGAGCCTAGAATCTACAAATTCCTACAAATTTTAGACGGTTGACGGACATCTTAATATGAAATTTAAAATTGAAGAGCTATTAGATGTTAAATTATTTTAATAAAACAGAAAATCTGTACACGCTACCGAACGTATTGCTATACTAAGGTACTAATGTCCGGCCAAGCTGACTGCTTTGTCCGACTTTTCGCTCTAGCAACCTGGCAACCCTAGTTGCAATAGGTTATCCGATAGAATATCGTACACGCAACTCTGCCTTACGCGATCAGTGGAGCACCATGGGGTTTTCATCATGGTTGACAATTATTGACATCTCTCACAAACTTTTGGCTATGTAGATTACTAGATATTAACAGTGTTCCTGATCTACAACGCTTAATAGGTTCTAGAGCTTCTAAAAAGGTCTAACAAAGATGACTGCGAGGTGTAATGCCCATTTGCTGTGGTTTATGGACAGAAAAATCATTTAAAATTATTTATTGGTAAACATTATTAAAAGTGCCAGTGAATAGATAAACTCAAGCTAAAATACCTAAAAAACCTAGACTAACCGAAGCTAACTTTTAGATGCATTTGAGAATACTACAAACGATTCAAGGCACTTCAGTTTGAATCGAACCAGCTGGTTCCGAAAGTGGGTTACGGGTAAAAGCCTTATTGTAATGACTACAAAAAACAATCAAAGGTATCATTACGTTACACTTTCACGTGCAAGATCGCAATTCGCATTCAAAGTGCTATTTTGGCCGTTAGTTGGTCTCAAAGTCTAGAGCTCTAGACAGACTATCATCTCGGCATACAAATGTACGTCTTAAGTGGAGTAAACAAGATCTTTGCACCCGTTGGGGATAATTCATACAGTATTTTCATAGCGAAGTAATTACACTTCAGACTCTGTAGTGCCTGGGACATGCTTTTTAATGTCCATACGTATGGTTGCCCAAGCACATACAGCATTCTCACAGCATAATCGGCCTAGTCCAGAGGAATGAGCAGGTCAATACGTCTGGGACTAAGTACTAACCATGTTCGGGAAAAAAATTGTTAAAATATATGATGAAATAATGTAAAATATAGAGTAGGTAATTTAAATCAGGAAATTGTAAATGGAATAAGAAAAACTGCAATAATGATGATTGATGAGACATACAATTGGTAAGATAAACACAGTTTTAAAAATTAATAAATAACATTAATTAAAAAATGAATACACATGTAAAACTTTAAAAACAGAAAACGATATTTGTCCCTTCCTAACGAAGGGGGAACAAGAGGTCCCACAAAAGGGGCCAAAAAGAAAAACTTGTTCGGGACTTCGGATTTCCCCACGATATTTTCCTTCACTGTGCGAGCTGTAGACTGACCTGCACCGAGCGCGTACCAAAGTTCTACCCACTAGGCCACGGACGCGTTACAGGCAAAAAGATAATGAGCACAAAAAACAGCCAAAGGTATCATAATACGTTACACTTTCACGGGCGAATTCGCATTCAAAGTGCAATTTGGGCCGTTAGTTGATCTCAAAGTCTAGAGCTCTAGACAGACTATCAATCTCGGCATACAAATGTACGTCTTAAATAGAGTACATCCATACTAATATTATAAATGCGAAAGTGTGTCTGTCTGTCACCTCTTCGCTATGGAAATACAATAAGTCCCGGGAAAGGACATAGGATACCTTTTATCACGGAATTTACGTTTCCCGCGCGATAAACGAATTTTGGCGCAATGGAGACGCGGACTTCATGAGTCATGACATGTACTGTATGATCTACATAATATATTATGGTTTGATATCAATGTTTAAAGTCCAATATCGTAGTGTCGAGGAGCACCATGTTAGAAATGAAGACTCTCCATGAATTTGGTAGTTTCTACTTTGAGACAATGCCTCTGCTCTGGCGTATTACTAGTACAGCCTTATTGATGGTCAGGTTTAAAAGTGGCATTCTATACATCTTGTATGTACTGTATTTAAACATTGTGTGTGCATCAGAATTCAGAGGCCAATGAGGTGTCGATGATGGGTTTACAACACCCATTCCGAATCGTAGAGTTCACCGAGCATTCGAAAGTCTTAGTGACGATGATAATGATTGCATACCAAGCAGCATTCATTAAGTCACTCCCAGTCCCATATTACGTCCCAGATGCACTGTCATTTGTTTATCACATGATTCACATGTCAGCTGATGTTTTTATTTTTGAAATCTACATCCTCTGATATGTGAATGTTCTGTCGCATCATAATCAGGGCGAGAGAAGTCAGAGAAGCGAGCCCTAGTATATCCCACAACTTAAAACATTTTGTGGTACACTACGAAAAACTGTCATGTCTATTGATTTGTGCTTTAACATAGTAATTTGTATTTATATGTAGATGTTTTATCATCAGTCAGTCGAGCCCTCACAAAGCTCGGCTTTTAGCTAGTTATTAAGATTTTAATCTCTACGTAAACAATATAATTCTAACATTTCAACTGTTACCGTGCAATAATTTAAAAACTGCAACAAATTCATTTTGTAGAGTCTCAACTTTCCTTTCCAAATGAAGTTAACCATGTAGAATTTTCACTTTTTTTTTTGTTTTCCAAAATAATGCTACAAAGTGACACCCCTAACGATACTTCCGATATCCACCGCTAGATGTCACTGTCAGGCGTCTACATCGCGCTATCGGTGTGCGCACGGCGATCACATATAAGCGTACCACTAGCGGACTTCCATAAAAAGGGTGTTCGCCACTTCGATGGTGCGTGCGCCTCTCGGGGCGCGCGGGGTATGGCTATCAAGACATACCCAACACGTAATTTTTATATTTACGAGGCTGTTGGCTACCCTCTATGTACCGGCGCCTCTCATAAATTGAATGAACTATGAAGAAATGGATCTCCGGTGAACTTGGCATCACCTCCCTCCTAAACTAACATTTCGAAATGTCCACTGTCCACTGTCCAGTCACTAGCACTACCATCGGATCGGAAACTAACCCGGCGAGCAGAATCGGTGTAAGAAAGTATACGTATACGTTATAACGTCTAAAATCTGTATATCCAATGGCGAATTAAATCTTACTAAACGCGCTTTTCGAATATCATACGAGCCTTACACCAAGCATCAAGTAAGTTCTTATACGTGATCCTTATTCCTGGTATCTTCTGAGGATCAATAGAAACTTAGTCCAACTCATGGTAAAAATTATAAAAGAAACAAAAACCTTTGTACCGCTTATTGCTAAAGCCCATGATCATATTATTATAGCCCATGAAGATAATCCATACTTCTATACTTACATATCCATACTAACATTATAAATGCGAAAGTGTGTCTGTCTGTCTGTTATCTCTTCACGTCCAAACCGCTGAACCGATTTTGCTGAAATTTTGTATGGAGATACTTTGGGTCCCGGGAAAGGACATAGGATACTTTTTATCCCGGAAAAATGTACGGTTCCCGCGCGATAAACGAATTTTGGCGCAACGGAGTTGCGGGCATCATCTAGTAATATTATAAATATATGCGAAAGTATATTTGTCTGTCTGTTGCCTCTTCACGCCCAAACCGCTGGACCGATTTTGCAGAAATTTGGCATGGTGATACTTTGAGTCCCGGGAAAGGATATAGGATACTTTTTGTCTCGGAAAAATGTACGGTTCCTGCGTATTAAACGAGTTTTGCGCGCAACGGAGTTGCGGGCCTCATCTAGTAGTTCAAAATATTATTATGTAGAGTGCTTTCTCTCCAAGTTAGTTTTTATTTTTCTTCTTTTATTTACGGCAATTATCTTCAAACTTTTTCTTTTCTTCTTTCTTATATTATTTAAGGCGAACCATCGCTTTTTGCAACATTCTGCCAGTGTAAAACTAGCTTGTTGTTCTCTCGAAGTGTACTACCATCTTAACTTTGACATTGACATTTCCAGACAAAATGGCCGTGTTTTATTTACTCGCAGTAAATTACATTTTGTAATTACTGTAGCGGATACCGCTTACCCGCGCCAGCTGCACAAGGATTTGAACCATTTCCTTTCTGTTAACATTGAACTAGTACATATTAATGATGATATTATTTACGAGCTTTTGCCCGCGGCTATGCTCGCGTTAAGAAGTATTATTATTAAGGTATCAAAGTTTCAGCCCGATCGGTTCAAAATTGACAAAGTTTCATACACACTTTCATCCCCTATTTTATCCCCTTGGGGGTAAAATTGATCAAAATCCTTTCTTAGCGGATGCCTTCGTCATAACATCTACCTGCATGCCAAATTTCAGCCCGATCCGTCCAGTGGTTTGGGCTGTGCGTTGACAGATCACTATGTCAGTCAGTCAGCCACTTTTGAGTTATATATTTAAACTAGCTGTCCTGGCAAACGTTGCTTTGCCATAATAATATAAAGTATTTCGAGCATATTATTATTATTTTATTGAAGTGACTCAATAAGAATGTTACCATGGTAACGTCCCGTCCTGTCCCGTCGCACAAACAATGGTCGCCGTCAGTCTCGAGTTGTAATAATTTACTATTATTTAGTCAACAAATGCACTTACCAATATATAAAGTACCCAGTAGCCGATTCTCAGATCCACTGAATATGCATATAAAATTTGGTTAAAATCAGTAAAGCCGTTTCGGAGGAGTGTGCGGCCTAGCATTGCAGCATTGTGACACGAGAATTTTATATAATTTAAATAAATTAACATTAAATTTGAAGTTTCGTGCAAAATTTAGACTCGATTTATGTGCGTCCGCGCGGACGAGCGGTATGGCCGCTACATCGCGAGATCACAAGCTATTTTGTATGCAACGATTTATTTGAATACGCTGCTATTTTCAAACAATTGCTTGCGATCTCCTCGCGGACGCATATATTACTTCAAGCTTCAGAAAATCAAATGAAAGTCTAAGTTTAATACGATTATTGGCAAATGGCAACCAAATATTTCAAAACTAGATATAGAAAAATGTACGGTTCCCGCGCGAGAAACAAATTTTGGCGCATCGGAGTTGTGGGCGTCATCTAGTAGAAATACATACTTGTTTACAAATTACAATCAACTAAACAACACAATAAACAGTTACATAAATTCATTACCCACCCATCCCATTCACAAGCGCAGACAGTGTGCTATTGTAATGTGTAGTACTATCTGATCCCATTTGTTCTAGATCTGCTACTAGTAATGTAGTTACTTACTACACAGTTCACACAAACACCTGCGTAGCCTTGAACTCGATAGAGAACCGAGTGTGTACCGAACTAATTATGTAAAGTTGAAACGACCTAGGTGACTGGTATATTTTCAATGTGGCTTATGCTGAAGAAGTGTAGACCAGCGGTTCTCCAAACTTTTTTGGTGGCGGAACTAAAGGCATTTGCAGAGCCAGGGCTGAGGAGCACGAAGGAGCAGAATCAAATAGAGGAGAAAAATCCAGGAAGATCAAGCCGAAGAAATCCATATCCAGGACAAATAGTTGCCGAGTTACAAGCATTCAAACTTTGACATTGACAGCTCGGCAACTGTCAAACGTCTTACTAAAGTAGCCATAACTCCGCTCCCAATAGGCCTAGAGGAACAGGGTTTCTTCTAAACATCAAAGGCAACACCTCGGCTACCCCTCCCTGAATTTGAAATAATTATATTATTATATATATAATTATATTATTATATTATTTTATATAATATTATAATATAATTATATTATTATTATTATAATATAATTATATTATATTATTATATAATTACTAGCTGTCCCGGCAAACGTTGCTTTGCCATAATATATTTGCCATATTATTTTATTGAAGTGACTAAATAAGTATGTCACCATGGCAACGTCGATCGCTATCCTGTCGCACAAACAATGGTCGCCGTCAGTCTCAGGTTGTAATAATTTACTATTATTTATTCAAAAAATGCACTTATCAATATATGTATAAAGTACCGAGTAGCCGATTCTCAGACCTACTGAATATGCATATAAAATTTGGTAAAAATCAGTAAAGCCGTTTCGGAGGAGTTCGTGGACTAACATTGTGACACGAGAATTTTATATATAAGATAAGAAGATATTATTTCATATAATATTATATTCCGATAGGTATATTACCTTTATGGTCTTAATACACTCACAGCCAAATTAGAAAGTTTCCGTCGTCCAAAAACGTGACACATTTTCGTTACTTGTTAGTAGGTTTTACCCCTTGGATTTTTCTCATACCGGGCGCCATAAATATGAAAATCGATTCATAAGGAGTAAACTCCAAAAATAATATTCAAAGCGAAATATATTATTAACTAAAGCTGCTCTACAATCACAACTTTAAATGGATATTTTTCTCAACGCAGACCTTAACTAGTATTGTTAAAGACGGCTTATATGCAAAAGATAAGATATTAAATAACAGAAAATCTATACTTACATACAATATTATAAATGAAAGTGTATCCGTCTGTCTGTTACCTCTTCACGTTTAAACCGCTGAAGTCTGAACCGATTTTGCTGAAATTTGGTATGTAGATACTTTGAGTCTCGGAAAAGGGCAGCTAAGGATACATATAATATTATCCCGGAAAAATGTACGGTTCCTGCGCGATAAACGAATTTAGGCGCATCGGAGTTGCGGGCGTCATCTAGTCATAACTCAATACATAAGTCAGCTCTTCAATAGGGTAAATAAATAACCCAATTTCAGGTATTTACAAAGCTTTAACTTTACGCTGCATTCTTATCATTTATCATTGTTAGTCAAGGTCTGTTCCAATTTAGCATTCCATATTGCTCAAAATTATGTTCCTTATGATTAGTCTTCCATGTCACTCGAAATTGTGGTATTTAACACAATTTAGTGGGTATCGCAGACACAATAGATTTTCAATTGTTATGCGGCAGCCGGCTGCCGCTTGGGGATTGGTGGGTTAGGGACTCTTCTACTACTTCTTTAAAAATGGCCGTGGTAATAGCCAGTGTCAGTTATTTAAGACGCTGACAACTGCCAATGACCTTGATCTCGCATCACTCTCGCACCTGTGTCGATTTTCATGCCAGAGAGACAGAGATGTGAAGTGTTCACTCGGTAGCGCGGATACATTTTTCGTTTGTTAGAGGAAAAAATAAATATTATGGGAAATCTAGATGTCAGAACCGAAAATTAAATCCGGCAAACTTTGGATTTTTGTAAAAGGTATCAAATAAACTAATTTTTAAAGCATAGATCAGTGTTTCCCAAACTTGTCGGGACCGCGACCCATCTATAAGAAAGTTTAAAATTCGCGGCCCACCTTGTGTCATGAAAACAAAAAAGCAGCGGCATGTCGCTGTCGCAGCATTTACCCGTTAATTCTTAAATCGTAGTTCACCGCCATATCATCATCGTCAGCCTACTGACGTTCACTGCTGGACTTGGGCCTTTTCTAAAGCTCGTCACCACACCCATTTCAATTAAGAATAAATAATAGTTAAAAAAACTAAAAACACGCTTTTTATAGAAAACCAAACTAAAAAATTAAAAATAAATTTTAATAAATTTAAATTAAGAAGCGTTAAAAATTTCAATAAATATAAATTAATAATAGTGTAAATAAATATAAAATATTTTATTTAAAAAAAAGCGTCGGGTGCATGGTGTCAATAGTTATAAATATTTTATTGACAGATATGAGTAGAATGATCATCATTTTGATAATATCTTAATTAAAAAGCATCCCACGCTTTTTTTTAAATAAAATATTTTATATTTATTCACACTATTATTAATTTATATTTATTGAAATTTTTAACACTTTTTAATTAAAATTTATTAAAATTTATTTTTAATTTTTTAGTTTGGTTTTCTATAAAAAGCGTGTTTTTAGTTTTTTTTAACTATTATTTATTTTTTACTTTTTAGTTTGGTTGTAACTATAATCTATATTCTATATGATCTATAAATATTATGTACATTTATTCTACCAGGGGCGCTTGTGCAGTACCTTCCTAGTATAATATAATAAGTAGCTGTTTTTCGACAACTAATTTTTTAACGACTTAATTTTTGTTTTTTTTGGTTTTTTTTGGTTTTTTTTTTTTGGTTTTTTATCAAATTAGTGTATTGTCATCGGTCCTCGATAAATCTACAAAGTTTGAACGAAATCTGGGCGTTTAAAGTGGGTCAAAATTGCGCCCAAAGAAGTCGGTTACAAACATACAGGTGAAGCTAATAAAAAACGTATAAAAAAGAAAAACTTCCAGTTGTAAAATATTCTAACAGACAATCGAACGAGTAGGTACGACAATCGTCCTGTAGTTTGAGGATCAGGGCCCATCCAAAATCTACCCGCGACCCACGCTTTGGGAAATACTGGCATAGATTGTATTATTACTTTAGTTAGAACTGTTTAAAGTAACTGAAAAATGTGACTTTGGTATTTTTTTTTTCATCCAGTAGGAGAACATTATTTTATTATTTAAATTCGACAAGCTTTTCCAAATATAATCAAAAATCACATATATTTTTTTGTGCCAATCAATGAAATACATACGTCTAGAAAACTGCACAAAGATGTCGAATTGGCAGCTGTCTTCCCCTTAAGGACTCGAAACCTTATTAAATTCCATATAATGAACGACAGAATCCCATCAAAGCGTCACATCAAACGCCTCAAAAGCAGTCACCGACCTATATATCGGGCGCCACATCACTCCCAATTTAACGGTCGTAAACGGTCGTAAAGCGGCACGTTGGGTGTGTCTATTTCACAACGGGAGACCTGTGATTGGTAGCAAGTAACATCTAAAAGATGTCAGCAATCAATAGCTGTATTTTTTTATGCAATAAGGGGGCAAACGAGCAAACGGGTCACCTGATGGAAAGCAACTTCCGTCGCCCATGGACACTCGCAGCATCAAAAGAGCTGCAAGTGCGTTGCCGGCCTTTTAAGAGGGAATAGGGTAATAGGGGAGGGTAGGGATGCGAAGGGAAGGGAATAGGGGAGGGCATGGAAGGGAATAGGGTAGGGAATTGGGCCTTCGCCCGGTAAACTCACTCACTCGGCGAAACACAGCGCAAGCGCTGTTTCACGCCGGTTTTCAATGAGAACGTGGTATTTCTCCGGTCGAGCCGGCCCATTCGTGCCGAAGCATGGCTCTGCCACGTAATCATATTAAATAAATGCCTCTTTATTTAGAATAGGCTAAAATGAAGAAATATCTGCTTGCTGGATCGAATACTATCCTTCTCTTTTTATTACCAATTTTGCACATGCAGTGGGCCACAAACTAACGACATAGGCTTCTTTTTATAGGAACAAAATGTTAACTCTCGTGTAAAATTGGAATTGTGAGAGACTGCAATTCATTCAGCTTTTTTTAAATCCTTCGATCGCGGATTCTTGGAAATCTATTGTTAGTCTATTGTTGTCGCGGTCACCGATGTCCTTATGGGATGGGTTAATGTTTAGTCAGATTTGATACTAAGTGAGTTAACATTTCTATCAAATTTCTAGTAGGGTAGGAAACAACAGGAATTGGAGATCTCTCTAGCATAAATCATCATGTTTTGTGTATGAAGATTTTCGAATTGAATTGAAATGAGTCAGTGCAATTTCACACAGGTGGGAGGTGGTGGAAGGCGGTCGTTGTGGCAGATTTGCTCAATCATCGCGTGCTATTACAGAATGTATAAGTCATAGATAAGACGGATTGAGTAATAATTGGTTTATTACTTGAAGCATGCGATAGAATGATTGAAAGGAAGTATGATGAACCTAATTTTAGTAACAGAAATATGAGAATAACGGGAAAGATACAATACCAGGCCATTTAGCCGAAACTTTTTCGTTTTCCCTTCGTTATAGAATCGCCGTGCAAAATGTATGGAATTGACATAAGACGAGTCGAACGTCAACGTCATATTAACGAACGCTTATGTCAATTCCATACATTTTCATCGGCGATTCTATAACGAAGCGAAAACGAAAACATTTTGGCACACCCCCCAGATGACACCCGCAACAACGTTGCGTCTAAATTAGTTTATTGCGCGGGAACCGTACATTTTTCTGCGCTTCTCGTCGGCCAGTCCCACATACCCCTGAGGTTCTTCAGCTTTTATAACTTTGGCATCATCAACCCGAGCCACCTACAGGGTTTTTTTTTAAAGGGAAAATGGCCCACCACACATTCCCACCACTGCAACTTCTGTGTCGCCAGGATCGACATTGGTAACCAACCACGAAAACCCTTTGATATGATCTCAGGGATGCCCGAGGGACAAGCTAAATCTGTCTTGGGACCCGCAACGAAATTAATCAGAAGAAAGGTAGGAGGAGTAGGAGAAATCCAATTTCCCTCCCCAAGCAAAGCGGGAGACAGCCAAATTTTCGTGACATTAATGTCCAAACAAAGGGGGAAGCACCACAGGAAAATAATTAAATTGTATTAAGCCTACTTAATAAAAAGTGACCTTCTACTAAACTGACAAGCTTATGTTGGATTGTTTCCAATAGTATTTATGACAAAAACGTTTGAAAGCACGGAAATTCTTTGCGCTGCTTACGAGATCATCGTAATATACGACTCTAGAAACACATTGGAGGCTGTTTAACATATCGGTTCTTTCCTCATGCCAGAGATTACATTCTCAGAGTATGTGATGAGCAGTTTGTTCTTGCGGGCTGCCTTCGGACGAGCACTCGCAAATAGGAGACGGAACTAACTTGAATCCACAGGGTTTCCCCTGAGTCATAAAAAAAGATTAAATATACTGTTTTAACTAAACTTAACCTCCAATCCAGCACCAATACCATCAACAGTTACTGCACCAACGTAAATTATCTATATATATATATATATATATATATATATATATATATATATATATAACGGTGAAGGTTGATTTTCGTCGGTCATTTTTGAATTTAACGACTGTTTAACTATGTGGGCAGTTGTGGGTAATGTTGGAAAACACTTTAGTCCAATCACAAACTATATTCAACTAATTACAGAGTTAATATTTAAATTATCAATCACTAATAAATCACAGTCACTATAATCGCAGTATCTAGGTCACACAATCTATTTTTAGAACGCAGGATGGTTTAGTTGCAACCACCCGCACGCGCCGCTCCCGAGAAGTGAAGTGAGTCCTCTCTGCCGCTGGCACTAAATAGTGGCGCGCGCGGTGCACTAACTCCATCGAGCGCCGAGAGATGGCGCTGGCGTTCTGAATGCAATTTGATTTCCGACACGGCCGTCCTGATTAGCACACGCCCTCGTGTGATGGTTATTCTGAAACAAATAGTATACGCGAGAACTTCGTTTCACTCGGTCATTCCTGACCAGACTCTATATTTAAAAACCAAGCAGTAATTTCAATAGAAATTTATTTTTAATCACAAAAATCTTGACTTTAATCAAAGTAGTCTAATAATTCTAGCTAATGTTACGAACAGATACACTGGGTAAGGTAACAAACTCTACTATGTACGACACAAACTCTCAAGTAAGATCTCCAACACCACGGCTTCTTTGCCGACCGGCAACAACATTGCCCTCACGTCCTGCACAAGGACCGTTAACGTATCACTTCCATAGAGCAGCTAACCCGTGTGCATCACTCACTGACTGCACATCGTACGGTCCTTAAAGACCCCGACCTCCGCCAGAATCATACGCGCACCGCGCACCCACGGACTACTTGAGTTACCTCAAGAGAAACCGATTTCCACCGGGCTACGGCTACGTACTAATTACTGGTACGGTCGAATATTGTACGGTCGTTAAAAATGCTTACTTGAGTTTTTGCCACAATTATCTAAAACTTAAACTTCATCATTTTTAGGTTCACAAAAATCATCAACTTCAACTTGACCCATTGGCATCTTTCTTAACCTATCGTGTGCATATTTATAGGTACGCTTAGAATTAAGTGCTTTAAGTGTGTAACGGTCACCCTCTAAAACTTCTATCACCTTAAACGGACCTTTATATTTCGGATCTAATTTGTTTTGATTTCGTTCCTCGTTCTCTAATAGCACAAAGTCACCAACCGCGAAATTTTTAATTTTAGCTTTAGTTTTATCAAACCGGCTTTTATCATATTCAGCACACCTCTTCATATTATCCGACGCGAATTCGCGAACTTCGTCGATATCAACGTCTAGCTCTACAGTATCGCTACACATCAACGACAACGGTCTCGCCACTTTACCGATTAGGAGTTCTAGAGGCGAAGCTTGTGTAACTCTATTCACGGTACAATTAATCGCAAGTTGAACTTCGCCTATAGAGTCCTGCCAAGATCGGTTATCACTAGCCTCTATCGCAGTCAACATTGACTTCAAGACGCTCATAACACGCTCAACCTGTCCATTGGCGCGTGAAGAACCTGTCGCTATAAGGTGCAAATCGATGTTTTTATTGGCGCAAAAATCACGAAACTCTCTGCTAGCAAAACAACGCCCTTGATCGGCTATTATGCGAGTCGGAGCACCAAATAGTGAGACACTTTGAGATATAGCGTGTAAACTGCTCTTGGTGTCAATGTTGGTTGCGTGGTATAGAAGCACATACTTCGTAAACGCGTCTATTATTACGAAAATGTACTCCTTTCTATCATTTTTTCCGCTGAGCTACCCGTTGCATCTACGTGTATTGTATGCCAGGGGCTCGTCACCTTAGGTATCGGATGAAGCTCGGCTTGAACCTTCCCAGAATGAGTTTTAGCTATTTTACAGGTGACGCAGTTGTCTACAAATTTTCTGACGTAAGTATTTAGTCCCGGAAACCAATAGTAATTGAATAACTTTTCAGTTGTTTTATCAGCACCGAGATGTATGATCGAGTCATGAAAATTATTAATTACGGACCATCGGAGAGCGCGAGGTAAGTAAGGTAACCACTTGGACCTACGTTTTCTTTGTATTTTACGGTGTAGGACGCCCGCACGTATTTCGTAAGTCTTAGCTTGTTGCTCATCGAGTTGATTATTCTCTAGATCCGTCATTATTTTAGAAATCTCTACATCTCGTTGTTGTTCGGCTTGGAGCCAATTAGGAGAGAGTTCAGTAACATCAACGCGTTTCGGACTTTCACGAGGCTCTACTGATATCGACTCAATCGGGAGAGGATTTCGCGAGAAGAAATCTACATGACTCATTCTTTTTCCTTCTCTATAAATTACGTCAAAATCAAACGATTGTAGATAGGCCCACCATCTATGTGCTCGGGGAGTTAGCTCCTGTTTAGCTTTAGAAGATTTGAGCGAATTGCAATCTGTAACGACAGTAAATTTTCGGCCATGGACATATTGCCTAAAATGTTTGATAGAATTAACGACCGCAAGAGTTTCGAGCTCATACGAATGGTATTTGCTCTCAGCTGGGGATGTTCTCTTACTGTAGTAGGCCACAACGCAACGCTTACCATCGGGTTTCACTTGAAACAAAATCGCGCCATATCCTAAACTACTCGCGTCCGTATGAAGCTCTACCGAAAGATCTGGATCAAAAATGGTTAAAACCGGGTCACTAGTTAAAATTGAAACTACCTTCTGACGTATATCCTCGTGTTCCGGCTTCCAAGTTAAGTCACCTTTAAGCGAAGTCAGTCGGTACAAAGGTGCCATTATTTTAGAAAAGTTTTGTACGAATTGGCGGAAATAAGATGCGAGCCCTATAAACTGTCGTAATTGAGACACGGTCTAAGGAGGTGGTAGAGCAGTAAGGGCCTCTATTTTCCTACGGTTAGGCTTGATCTGTCCAGACTCTACTTCAAATTCCAAGAACTCTACCTTCGTCCTGAGGAAGGAGCATTTCTTCAGATTTAAAGAGAATCCTGCCTTAGTCAAAACTTCCAAAACCGTACGAAGTCTTTGTAAACCTGACTCTACATCGGGTGAAATAATCAAAACATCATCAACGTACACAATTACGTAATCATGGGCTAAATCACCTAAAGCATTCATTATAGATCGTTGAAATACGGAGATCGCATTTTTCAATCCGAACGGCATAGTCAAAAACTCGTATTGACCCTCGGCTGTTATGAAAGCAGTGCTCTCTATCGACTCTACATTTACGGGAATTAAATGAAAACCACTTGCACAATCTAATTTTGAAAAATAATTAGCACCGTGAAGACGCGCGATTTGATCTGAAATAAGTGAAAGGGGGTAACGATCGGAGACGGTATTACTGTTGAGCTCACGGTAATCTATGCACATTCGATAAGAACTGTCTTGTTTTCTAACTAACAAGGCCGGACTTGCAAATGGAGAACAGCTAGGACGGATAATATTCGCATCCAACAATTCTTTTACACGGTCGCGCATAATGCTGCGTTCCTCAGCGGACATCCTATACGGCCGCCGCTGTACTGTGCGATTCGGGTCTATTAATTTTATTTTGAGCTCGCCCGTAGTCACACGAGTTGTAGGTAAACCGGTTATAAAAAATTTAGAAAACAACTCAAGTATTTGCAACACCTTAATTTTACTGTTACTATTCACGTCCGTTACAATAGAATTTAAATCCAATGAAATCACGTTACTACATTCCTGTCGCACCGAATTAACACTGTGAATTTTAGAAAACGAAATATCTGTCGCCGTCATGTTAACTACAAAACCTAAATTTAAAATCTCGCGTCCTAACATTACGTCACTTTGTAAATAATTATCAGGTAAAACATGCAATAGAAGTTCAAAAGGAAAACCGTTAACCACCACACAACATAAAATCTGCTCTGTACTGAATACTCGCGTTTGACCAATACCGGTCATAGCAATAACATTGTTTATGCGTTTACCGCTAAATTTTGAAGCAAAACTTTCTTTAACTAACGAGCATTCAGCACCAGAATCGTATGTAAATCGTGTTACTTCACCTTTATGCTGTAGCGAGCCCGACGGTGGTTGCACGACGCAAACGTCGACGCGCCGCTCGGCCCGCGCCCCGCCGCCGTCGGTCTGCGCGCCGCCGCCGCTCGTACACCGCGATGCGATGTGTCCTTGCTTGCCACACTTGAAGCACACCAAGGTCTTCGCTGCAGGCTGCTGAGGTGCTGGGTTCGACGACGGCGTAAACGCCTGAGGTCGTCCTCTTGACTCCGTCGGCTTGCTTCTGCACTCGCTTCTCTTGTGGCCGGTTTTTCCACAGTTGAAACACTTTATAGTGTTCATTTTCTGTCGCTTGTTATCGTTTGTGCTCGATAACATTTCAGTGGAGCTACTTAACTTTCGCTTTAAATGTGAGAAGGCGTTCAATTCCTGCTGCAACTTGTCCCGTGTCGCAATGTTAGTCGTAAACGCCAGACGTTGTATTCTCGGGTCAAACTGCGATATGTGAGCAAGTACTGTAGCTACGGCTATTTCCTCTTTATTCGCATCTTTCCACCGATTAATTAACGACGAAATTAAACGACTTGCGAATGCGGGTAGGGTTTCTTTCTCGGTCGGTTTTTCGTCGTTTAATTTTATGAGGGTACCCGCTAATGTCTCGGTCGAAATAAATCTCGTCGTAAAAAGCACTTTAAACTCGCTCCAAGTCATACCCTCGTAAACTACTTGCGACAACCATGTTGATACTTCGCCCTTGAGTGCCCTGCTAACCGCTAAAACAAGTCGACTGCCGCTCGGTGTGTTTTCTGCAAAGCACAAATCTGCCGTCGCGCACCAAGATCTTGCGTCCGTGTCTTGTTTTTCCGGATCAAATGGCGGTAGTTCCTCGCGATATGCCGGTTTCGGTGATTGAAGCGCGGCAATCAAAGCTTGCATGTTTTTGTTCTGCTGTTCGAACATAGCACGCCACATTCTGGTTTCATTGTCTCGCTGATCCAACACTGATCCCAATTCTGATAACGGTGAAGGTTGATTTTCGTCGGTCATTTTTGAATTTAACGACTGTTTAACTATGTGGGCAGTTGTGGGTAATGTTGGAAAACACTTTAGTCCAATCACAAACTATATTCAACTAATTACAGAGTTAATATTTAAATTATCAATCACTAATAAATCACAGTCACTATAATCGCAGTATCTAGGTCACACAATCTATTTTTAGAACGCAGGATGGTTTAGTTGCAACCACCCGCACGCGCCGCTCCCGAGAAGTGAAGTGAGTCCTCTCTGCCGCTGGCACTAAATAGTGGCGCGCGCGGTGCACTAACTCCATCGAGCGCCGAGAGATGGCGCTGGCGTTCTGAATGCAATTTGATTTCCGACATATATATATATATATATATATATATATATATATATATATATATACGTAAATTATATTAATATTAATCTTTTGGGACATCTATTCATCACAAATCTAAGTGCAGCGCCAAACCGGTTCAACCTACAATACAATTTCCTTGTATCTCGCGCAATTTCTAAACAACTTGAAATGCGTTTACATTAAGAACGATGTAATAGGCCAACCTGAAAATAGGCCAATATGTCTATTGGCGTATTCCACAATATTGGAAGAATCAATTCTTTTTATCATCACATGAGATGGATCGATCGATTGGAGAGATCTACATCGAATGAATAATGTGATTATTATTTTTAACAAAAAATTAAAACCGACTTCCAAGGTAAAAACAATAGTAATAAGAACTAAAAAGTATTGAATAACTCTTTCTCTTTAACAGTGCCTTTTTCAGAATTATTCGTCTAAATCTCAACTATTTCTGTACATACTACAGTCTTCATTATTTTGAAGTCGGTACCAGTCCCAAACGTTTCAGATATTCTGACATTAACTGAACTCTCGATTAAATTATTACACTTTCAGCCGCTTCTGATGATGGTACAAGATATGCACCCGCAAAGAAAACAAGTCGTATTTCAAGATCAAGTTCGTCTTCATTAGTGTCAATGAAATGGGTTATGGTAATTTCTTAGTTTAAAAAACAGTTGTTTTATATCTATGAAATCTCCATAACCGATTAACAACAGGAACTTTGTTCTACTAAATTGTAAATTGTAAACCGAAGTACTAAAGAACATACTGATATAAAGATGTCCCTCAGATAGCTTTCTTAGGGCCCGTTGTTTGATCGCTAGTTAAGGTTACAAATAGTTAAAAACTGTTAGTTAAACTAACTATTTGTTAAGAATTACAAAATGTTGTTTTTCAATCGATAGTTAAGCTAACTGTAGTAAAATTTTTTGACAAATTGTTAAATAAAATGACTACGCTCGGACTGCGTAGTTAACATTGACCATTAGTTTGATTCGTTTGTTGTTGCGGATAATATCTAGTCGAGTTGAGATATTTTACTGCCCAAAAAGAGTGCTTTTTAAAAAAAATAATGGATTTAAATAACTTATACATTTTGATGACTCGGAAAGTTCTTCTGATGAAGAAATCATTCTAGAATACGTTTTAACACGCCGCCCGAAAACATTTCGCTCTAGAATAATTGTGCAGCTAGCTGCTAGACTATTCGGATGAAGTCGAATTTTTCGAAAGGTTTAGAATGTCCAAAGAAACTTTGGATAGTTGCTGAAGTGATTTACTTACATTGTGTACTATTTACTAAATAGGTAAGTAGGTACCAACAACAACAGTGCTGTATTACATAAATATTGAAACCTATATTCATCATATCAAAAAGCTGCCTACCATAAACAACACAAAAAAAGGGTTTTTTTATGCAAAAAGTTTCAATAAGTCATAAAGTTTCTAATAAATAGAGAAAACACGTGCAAAAATTAAAAACAATTGTACTTTTTTACAGAAAGAACCCCCATGACCCATCTTTATTGATTATTATATCCAAAGAATTTGAGTTAAGTTTTAATTACGTCCGTATGTCAAATACTTTAAGAGCTATTATTCTTTGAACATTGGTTGTGCGTGAGCTCAAAAGGTTATGTACAGCCGACGTTTCATAAACAATATTACCAGTAGTAAAAAAATTCTCCCGGCAGAATTTTGGGTTTCCCATGTTCCTTCAAATAGCAACACAATTGACGATTGTTACTTTTAACTATAGTCAAAAATCAGTTGAAACAACATATTTCTATTTTAACAACTGGTCAAGGCTTAACTACAGTTAACTAACTAATGGTTACGGAGACTATTTGTCATTTTTGACTAGTGATCAAACAACCGGCCCTTAATAGGATGTGTAATATCTGGGTATCAAACCAGCATCAATAAGGCTCTGCGCGTCACTTTTCTTTCTTTCAGATGTATCCAATTTGCGCAGATAAAGCGGCTTAAGTTCTGGAGAACGATTGTTTCTATCATATTCTGTTGTTCGTCTAGTCAAGTGAAGCTTTTTAAAATCATCAAAATATTTATATTGTATTTTGATCTCATTATGTTCATTTCTCTCAATTTTGATGGCTTTTATATCTGAAAATATGACAACTTGGCCATCAACACTTGTTAAGTCTGGGAACTGGTAGTTATCAGTTATAAAAGTCATCAAAATTAAGAAAAATGAACATAATAAGATTGAAATTCAATATAAATTATCGTATCTTGATGATTTTAAAGAGCTTGACTTAACTAGACAAACAATAAATAATAGAAACATTCGTCCTCAAGAACTTAAGCCGCTTTATTTGCGCAAATTAGATATACTTATCTGAAATAAAGAAAAGTGACGTGCGGAGCCTTATTGATGCTGGTTTGAATTTTGATACCCAGATATTACACAATATACGAAAGTATATTTCAGTAGAATTTAAATATTGAATAATTATTTTGATACAGTATTATGATTGAACTCATGAAAAGTATGTTTTTGTCTACTTACATAAGAATTAATATTTTATTGTGATACCAGAAGCTTAATGCTTTATTTTGATACTTATTTCATTCATGTTACCTACTAAATTCTTAAATTTAAAGTATGTTTTTGTCTACTTACATAAGAATTAATATTTTATTGTGATACCAGAAGCTTAATGCTTTATTTTGATACTTATTTCATTCATGTTACCTACTAAATTCTTAAATTTATGTTTTTTAAGAGTTTGAATTTTATAATAATTTTTAAAATTTATTATTTTTTGTTTAAAATTTTTAAACTTTATTATTACTTTTTAATAAATACCCCAAAAATGGGGTTATAAAACCCTAATAGCTTTATATAACTCATACACTCTCACAATATTGATTGTTGTTCGATTATACTGATTGCAACTTCCTTTATTTTTGCTAAATAAAAGTTTTTTCTTATTACTATCACATAATTTTGTTTTATTTTTGTTTTTCTTATGTTACTGTTATCATAAGGAATAGCTTTAGCTTAGGTTTTTATTCTATAACGGAAACAAATACAAAAATCAAAAGTGGCACTATACGGACTATTTTTTTAAACTGTTATTTTCTAAATAACTATCTTAATTGCTCGCATGTTTTTAATAATCAAATAAAAGCCAGATACTTAAACTGTTGGCTAAAATTATTACCGTGTTATATTTCAGTTATTTGCATTAAATATCGATTACAGTATTAGAACCAAACTTTTAAATGGCCATACTGAAAAACTACTGTTTTTGCATAACGCCACTTTTGTTTTTAAGGTGCGAGATGATGCGAAAAAACCTCTGTATTGTTTCGCGTAGTGTATATATTCTTTGGTATTGTTTAGATGTTTCGAAGGTCAATGTTATGGCGTTAGCTATTAGCATGTGTAGCATCATTGCCAATACAAGATAATATGGCTTCTTCCATTCAAACGAACAAGACAACGAACATAATATTGCCTGATGGTAAATTACAGCCATGGCCCACCACCATCATCAGAAAAGCGTAATTCCTCTACCGTTGAGATTTGCGAGTCGACACGGGTTCTTAAGGGCGGGCTTCCCTACGGAGATTCCGTAATTTACCGTATTTTAGGGGCTTATAAACTCATAATTTGAAAGCTACAAAGTTGTAATAAAAATACAGCAATAATCTTCAGCATATATCAACATTCCTTTCCACGTTTTAAATTTTCTATTTTTGTTTATTATACTAATGATATCAGCTTCCAAAGTAAAACCGATTTATTAAAATTCAAGCATACATTCAGCATCTCCTTAGGATTTACAAATTACTGTTATTTGAAACACACGCCAATAGATCGACAATATCATAAACTACATATTCCACGTTTTAATTTTTTTTAAGGACAATTTTGAACTAAGATAATAGTAGGGGAGGTTTTCTAAGTCATTTCATACCGACCAAATTTTTGTCCAGCGGTAGCTTAATATTTATCAATCAATATAATCAGCGTCAGTCGCCGCACCCGTGGTGGAATGTTAACTGAGAGTATTTCAAAGTTGTAAAAAAAATAGTTGCGAAAAGTGATTTTATACCGAATGAAACTTTGATGGATGATTAATGAGGTCATGTTTAACCAAATAATCACCGTCAGCCGTATTGCAGACGGGGGATTCAACGTCTGTCGCATTACTGAACATGTAAAAAATTTTTGAATATAAAGTCATTTTATACCGTACAAAATTTATATAGGTGAATGTTTCTACTTTGTAAATAATGAAGAAAACCGTCAGTCGCTAATACGACGGTGGAAAAACCGTCAGCCAGCGATATAAGTTATGACCAATATAGCCCTACTTCGCGCTCAATGTATCCCAGGGCGTCGCGTAGACGACATTGCCACCTGCAAACATTCAGCTGACGGCGATTTTCGTTTGAATTAGCCATAAAATGATCTCACATAGCAATTTTAAGTATTTAATTCGATAGTCAATATTTGTGAAGAAGAATTATATACATTTTACTTTAAAAGCGCCATCTGTTGTTATATACTAAAACTAAAATAACACCTACCGAACCTAAACGTGTATAATCTAGATATGAACCTTTATTGGGTGCGAATTGGGATCTTTTTAATGTCAATTCAATACGATTCCCAACAACAACTTTGAGATGCTCTCAATTTTTATTCCACCCATTATGAAGTGGCTGACGATCAAAGCTGTTATGTATTAGTGGAATACTATTATTGTAACGATTTTCGCTCGGTATGAAATGACTTTTTAAACTGAGCGCGACCTCCCCTACTATAAATAAAAAAATAGGGTTTTGGTGCGAACTCGACGACGCGGCAAATGTATGGTCATTGTCGTTTGCTCGGGGGTTCTTAACTTCCCACCACTAAATAGCCTTCCACAATTAATAACAAAAGCGTTTTTCAAGCTAGTTTTCTGTGAGAGTAGACTATCCGTTCAAGTTGGTTCATTATAATAATTTAATTAATGTCTCTTACGGCCTTTCTAAGATTCTTTCAAGAGACATTTAATGGCGATTTTTAATAAGCTAAAGTACAAAAGTTGTGTCTTAAAACTAGTTAAAAGTTACTAGTTAGTTCCTAGAACAGGCCGTAAGAGCCTGATTACACCTTCCGAGCGTAGTGGCAGGGCAGTGCCCTTGGCCAGCACTCGATAATGTGTTTATCGGTAAGTGTAAATACTCTAAGCCCTAAGGGCCTGTTTCACCACTTCCTGATAAAGTGCCGCATAGGTTATAGTACGGGAGCCCTAGAACAATTTTTTTGTGACTACTAACAAGCTAATATTTTGTGAGTAGCTTCATTTTGATAAGACGAACAACATTTTTATTTTCGAAAAATCGCGAGAGTGGTAGCTAACAGAGATAGAAAGGATTTCATACTTTGACTTGATGGTCCTAAAATATGGATTGTTATATTTACGTAGGACAAGATTACTCTTAAATTATATATATTTTTTGTATATTGGTAGGTTACTATTAACCTACCAATATACAAAAAATCAGCTGGTTAGGGTTCCGTTTTAGGGTTCTGCAATCAACAAAACTTGGTTGACTCACTATTATCCATTATCCACAATTTTTTGGCAGATTCTCCATACTTTATCTGTCAAGTGGTGGATAGCCTATCCGGCACTTTATCAGGAAGTGGTGAATCAGGGCCCTAAGCAATGTTGAAGAAACAAGACACCTCGTCTGACAAAGGCTTGGCGAAGGTCCAGCAAAGTACTTTGTCTAATCATAACACTTTTGGTAAGACCAGTAAACTGCCGTAGTTAGAATAAAGACGTTGACCATAAGCGTTCATTCCGCATACCTTATGTGACTACTGTGCATGCTGATACTTGATAGTATGTTAAAAACTTCCTTTGTCTGGTAAATACCTTTCCAGAGTCCAGACTATAATAATTATGGCTTCGTATAAACTATAAAAGTAAGCCTATCTGCCTGTCACCCATTTTTATGTATGGAGTATATTTTATTTTACAATTATTTTAGTATATTTATTTATTTATAATTATTTTAGTATATTTTATGTATAAAGTATGGAGATACTTTGAAAATCAGAATAGGATTTAGGATTGTTCGGAATTGTCTATTTTACTTTTTCGGGGGATAGATTTTTTGCGATTTTTGAAGGGATATTATATTTTTTTATATGTAAGTATTAGTAAATTTTTATACATACATTAGCAGATATTAGTAAATTTAGAAAAAAATCGAACGTAGAGGCATACCTTTAACAGATCCCAATATTGCATAAAATATCATTTGTCTAGACGCTACTTTAGGCTTAAGTTTAACATAGGTTTCCCCACAAAAAAAATTGTATTTCATTGTCTATTTTATTTCTTCTGGGGATAGATTTTTGGAAAATCCTTTCTTAGAATAATCTTATGAGAAACACTACGGAACTTCACGTTTCAAGGGCTAGGGGTTCGGCCTGTGCGTTGCTTATTCAACAGCGGTGCCTTTTACACACAACAGATAAAGAAAAGATAACACATAATTCACAATGATATTATGCGTTATAGAATTACTAGATGACAACCGCAACTCCGTTGCGCCAAAACTCGTTTATCGCGCGGAAACCGTGCCTTTGCCTGGACAAAAAGTATCCTATGTCCTTTCCCGGTACTCAAAGTATCTCCTTGCCAAATTTCAGCAAAATCGGTTCAGCGGTTTAGACGTGAAGAGATAACAGACAGACAGACAGACACACTTTCGCATTTATAATATTAGTATGGATTCTATACAAATACTCCACTGCAACATCTTATCAGCAACAATCTACGACCTACAAATTACAATCAAGCACTCAGCTACTACTAATTGAAGACTACTTCCATTGTCCACAGGAAGATCTTAATTCAGGCGAGTAGACCGTTTCGTCACACCTTGCCGGCCATTGTACCAAATGGGTCAACAGCACTCGCAGGAGGTTAGACTTCCGCTTGTGGAAGGTAATTTACTAGGCAGGGGCGTAACTACCGCCGCATCTGCCGTATCAATTATACGGGCGCCACGGAGACACCAAATGTGCGTAAGCAAAAAATAATAAAAAATTTCCACCCCTCCAAATTGGGCCCCAAAAATAATTTATTGAGAACCCCGCCAAGGCAATGCTACGCTTCTGCTACTAAGGTCGACAGCATTGACAGTTTGACGGTAGAGTACTTGTAGCGCCCCTTATGAACCTAAGGTTAAGTGTTCCCTAGCAGACGGTAGGGTACCGGGACACGAGTGGCGAGAGATCAGGCGCAGAACTTTACATGCCCATCCGCCGCGTGGATCATCTTACTTATCAGACAATCAGGTGATCAGTCTGCGTTGTCCTAACCAAACTTTGAAATAACATGTTTCCAATGCGGGAATCAAACCCACGACCTCCGAGACAAGAGCCACGCTCTAAACCACTGGACAACGGAGGCGTTTCGATTGCAAGCTATATGTATAATTATCTGTGCTTATGTCGTAGGCTGTACTTCACTGTATCTGTGTGCGCGTATGTGAGGATTCTGCAATCGACATTAATTAGAGGCGAGTGAATTGGACTTCTGATCAATCGTGTGATAGAAACTCTATATTTCTGCTGATTCTGCTGTCTGCATGAAGATCAGTCCTGAGCAATTAAACGACTTACTATGCTTTTAATGCTTGCTTCTCACATCGCGTAATATCTCGCGCCGCGCCGAGCCAATTTTTACGAGCGAACACGAGCCAACGTCCAACAGGCGAGTCCGCGCTATCCGTTCTCACCGTCACGGCGTGTAATATCTGCGCCTTTGAAGTTACCGACTTCAATCGTATCGGATACGCGCCTGCTCGAGCCAGCTCGCGCCACCTCGAGCAACCCCCTTCATACTGTACAAGCTGGCGCGGCGTGGCTCGTGATATTACGCGCCGTGAGAAGCCAGCATAAGAAAAACTAGTCGTTTTCTCTCTCGTTTTTAAGACGGAAGTTCATCCATTCGACATATTATGTACTTATAAATTAGTCAACGTCTTTGACGTCAGCCAGTCAAAACCGCTAACAAATAGCTAAACCTCATCAAACCCTGAGACACCGGGAAAAAGACATAACTTTTCCTCCAGGACTGCACTAGCCGAATAATAATCTACTTTTCCTTTGTATATTTTCCACTTTGGAATCATGTCTATTACAATAACTTATTCAAATCATCCACATATTTTTTATATTTATTTTATTTTATATTATTTCATAATTCACCAGCTAATTGTAAAAACTAGGCCTTTGCGTCCATTGTGGATGATTTGTGTACAGTATCCCTACCCTCGCCTCTTCCTTCCCTACCCTCCCCTATTCCCTTCCCTACCCTCCCATATTACCCTATTCCCTCTTAAAAGGCCGGCAACGCACCTGCAGCTCTTCTGATGCTGCTAGTATCCATGGGCGACGGAAGTTACTTTCCATCAGGTGACCCGTTTGCTCGTATGCCTCCTTATTTCATAAAAAAAGTATTATCGGAGTAGGTACTGTAGTGTATTGGTAAATAAAGATGGCCGCACCACGAATCATGGTGGGGGCTGGGAGAATATGGCCGCCAGACGTGAGAGCTGTCGTCCACTTCTTGACCAGCCACTGCCGATAGTAGAGTGTTCAGTGATACAGTATTCTGTGTTTAATTTACTCCTCCAACGATAACGTACAAATTGTACAGGTACCACAAGTAACCACTCTTCAAATACTGTAGTGCCACTGCCTGGGACAAGATTTAAATGTCCGCATTGCCCAAGCGCATACGGCATTCTCGCAATATAGTCGGCCTAGTCCAGAGGAATGAACAGGTCAAAACATCTGAGACCAACTATGAGCGGGCTTCCTCACGATGCTTTCCTTCACCGTAAGACCGTCCGTATTGTGTACTTGAGATCTGAAAATGTCTCATCGGTACACGCCTCCACCCGGGATCGAATCTGCACCCTTTGCGAGTGCGAACCAAAGGTCTACCCATTAGGCCACGGACGGTCGCTAATTGTAAGCATACATATTTTTCTCCAAAGTCAAGCATACGAGGCCTTGGCCCGCTACCCTGTTGGCAGCATGCATGATACATATTGTGTGGCCTTTTTAAAATTTCAACAAGCCCGTCGTCATGACAACCTACAAGTAACTAGGGCAACATAAAGCTGAGATTTGCATAATTAAAAGCGTAGAGCTGTACTTAATGCAACATGCGAAAGAGTGTATGTATGTCTGTTACACCTCTTGACTGTTCAGGCCCAAACCTCTGAGCCGATTTTGCTGAAAGAACAATGGCCAAATCGTACCAGGTGGGCGGTGGCGTCCCGATATGCCATTGGTAGCAAAAATTCCCTGATATTTTAAGGCATCGAAAAACATTAGAAATGTGTTTATAAATAGCCACAAAAAAAGATAAATATATTTTAGTTTCGTTGTTGTCTTTCATATGTTCTGATAGCTGGCGATCATTCGCATTCGTTCTATTTTTGGGTAATATTGCATATAAATAAAATAAATAAAATAAATAAAATAAATAAAATAAAATGCATATAAAATTTGGTACAAATCAGTAAAGCCGTTTCGGAGGAGTTCGTGGACTAACATTGTGACACGAGAATTTTATATATAATATATTACATATAAGATTATAAAGCGGAAGAGTCTGTTAGTTTGTTTGTTTGTTTGTTTGAACGCGCTAATCTCAGGAACTACTGGTCCGATTTGAAAAATTCTTTCAGTGTTAGATAATCCATTTATCGAGGAAGGCTATAGGCCATATTTTATCACGCTAAGACTAATAGGAGCGAAGAAATAGAGGAAAATGTGGACAAAACGGGGGCGAATTATTTGAAAGGGCTTATTTAAAAGCGCTAATCTCAGGAACTACTGGTCCGATTTGAAAAATTCTTTCAGTATTAGATAGCCCATTTATCGAGGAAGGCTATATGCTTTATTTTATCACACTAAGACTAACAGGAGCGAAGAAATAGAGGAAAATGTGGAAAAAACGGGGGAAATTATTTTAAGGGCTTATTTAAACGCGCTAATCTCAGGAACTACTGGTTCGATTTGAAAAAATATTTCAGTGTTAGATAGGCCATTTATCGAGAAAGGCTATATGCTATATTTTATTACGCTAAGACTAATAGGAGCAAAGAACTAGAGGAAAATGTGGAAAAAACGGGGGAAATTATTTGGAAGGGCTTATCTTACGAACTACTACAGTAATTATTCTCTTATTTGGATCAGATAGGAAGTAGAGCACGTCAAGGATCGTAGGCTATTTTTGTGGACTAATTTGTCTGTGAAATATCTAATTTACGCGGGCGAAGCCGCGCGGAACCTCTAAAAATAATAAAAATGAATCCATATTTCCCTTAGTTACGACATCACGCGTAAACAGCTGGAACGATTCTGCTGAAATTTGGTATAGATATATTATATACTTTGAGTCCCGGAAAATGACACAGGATACATTTTGTCCCAAAAAATGTACGGTTCCCGCACAATAAACTTTTATGATTTTCGCCTTAACTATTCAATCTATTTTGCTGAAATTTGGTATAGAGATACTTTGAATCCCGGGAAAGAACATAGGATATATATTTTGTCGCGGAAAAATGTACGGTTCCACAAAATTTACCTTTATGATTTGCGCGTAAAGTATTCAATCGATGTACGGGAACAACTATAAACTAAAGTCCACGCGGACGAAGTCACGGGCAACAGCTAGTCAAAAATAAAAGTCGAGTCCAGCTCCTATACAAATTTGGCCATGATTCTTTCGTAGAACATACTTTTTGTCCTGGAAAAATGTGCAATTAGTACTTACCTGTAATGTACAATTTCCTTTGTCTTGACAGGCAAAACTTGTAATCACTTTTTTTTTCTTTTTTTTAATAAGGGGGTCAAAATTAATTTAATTTAATCAACAGTTTCAGTTTGGCATCAAAATTCCGAAAAACTTTAGAAGGTTTTTATGCAAATAATTGTGAAATTACTAATGTAATTATTAATTACTACAATCAAGTCAGCCAATAAATGTAAATTTTAACTGAAATTATACATTTAACCATGATCCAAACCACAAGGTTAGTCGCGATATTAAAATTATTGTATGGCAAAATTTGTGTGACTCTTGTAGAACTTCGGTTTACCTTGTTTTCGTTTGTGTAATCCATACTTCCATACCTATTTACTAATATTATAAATGCGAAAGTGTGTCTGTCTGTCAATTACCTCTTCACGCCTTTGGGCGTGAAGAGGTAATTGACAGACAGACCGCTGAACCGATTTGTATGGAGAATGGAGATACTTGGGTCCCGGGAAAGGACAAAGTATACTTTTTATCCCGAAAAATGTACCGAGTTGCGGGCATCAACTAGTAGACGTGCAATATTTTTCTTCATAAAATAAACTACATCGCGCTACAGTCGTAAGTCGTGACCTAAAAAATGACTTACTTGTAATTATGTTGTGACCTATGTTTGAATTTTTAATCTACGCTCGAAAAAAGGCTTGTTCATATTATTATTTAACGGACAAATAGAAAAAAGTTAAAACATAGATTTTGAAACATTTTATCTCGCAAAATGCACGGATACTGTGGAACAGGAAACTATTAAAACTGTAACATAATAATTGTAATTTCGTAACACATAATTATCTTTATTGTGTAAAACTTCACGCACTATCAAGTGTAATACATAATACATAGTATACCTAATATGGCTAATCGATTACATGATTATTTATTTTATTCTCCTAATACGGTAGCCGTCTTGCAGTGTTTAAATATCGCTAATTATGTTTAAACATGGGCAAGCAAAACAATCTTCAATCTTATAGCCCTCAGAGACATCAATTAATAATGAATAATGATGTTTATTCCAACTATACTGTACTCGGCGAAACATGGCGGTAGCGGTCATTGACTCCCTGTCAAAAACTTGTCATTTTCTATAAATAGCCGCGATTGACAACATCTGACACTTTATTGTCAATCGCGGTTTTAAATATAGAAAATGACAAGATTTTGACAGGGGGTCAATGACCGCTACTGCCATGTTTCGCCGAGTACAGACTACACCCAAGCAGCAAATGGACGTGCTATAATGGTCGAGAGCACGTTCTTGTTTTCGCTTTAAGTTCTATAAAAGTTCTTAAAACAGTCGAGTAAAAGTGCTGTAAACGTTTACTCGACGCGAAAAAGGCGCAAATTATTCAGACTAAAGTCCTATTAAAGTGGAATAAGCGCTGAGTAAGTAACAAAAAGATGCTGTAAGATTTGAGTATAAATTGGTAGAAAACACTAAGAGTGTTTTAAGAGCCACCAAAATGCGTATATAGGATATTTAGTTCAATAAACGCAATTGATTTGCTATTATACAGATAAAGTGTGCTATAATAGCAGACGAATTGCTTTTATTCTCCTTTTTAGTTCTATAACAGCGAATAGAATGCTTTTACTCGACAAATAAGTGCTGTAAAGTCGAGTGCGAGTTTGTGTGCTACATAATAATTTGTAAAACAATTAGTAAACTATCTCAAAGGTAATTTATCCTTATTATTATCAAGTTTTTGAGAAATCAATGTGTGATTATTTTTACTGTTCGTGTAGATACTCCAAAACATCATGCGCAACAATCTTTATTGATAAACCCAAAGGCATTTTTACAGAAACATTCATGCGCTGCCTATTTTTTTAAATTTGAAGACTAATTTATATAATTAAATATACTTAAAATATATTTTTTACTGCCATTGTCCATATTGATAATCTAGTTGCAGTTACAGCTAACTTATTCCATTAAAAGTCGAGTAAGAGTGCTGGTCTCCACATTTATAGCACAAGGTGTCGCCATGATAACAGGATTTAGGGTTCGCTTCGTAAGATACCAAAAAACCCAATTTCATTAGGATTATTTTTCTTTAAATAACGTATCGTATCAAACGTAATATTTACTCGTTCCAAAATTTCTTCCAAATGTTTTATTAATCCATTGCGCCAGTAATTACCAGAGCGGAGAGGAATGACATTTATTTTTTTCGTATCAATCTTCAACAAGGTTCATGGATCTTTAAGGAGAACATGTGGCAGGCGTTTATTTAAAATAGTTGCCAGATGTCTAAATGCAGCATGAGATATATTAAATTGAAGAGCCCATTCTCTTAAATTCATCTGAAAATTACTATCGTCGTCACTGTCTTTTTTAATTATATCATCACTGCTTTCTGAACGAGAACTAATTTCAGTACTGTCAATATCTGAACTTATTACAACATCACTTGTATGACTCGGCCCTTCCAAATGTCATCCGTCGTCATTCACATTGTTACTTATTATGTTACTTGAGTCTACGGAACCACTTAAAATAATCGGACTCGCGCTTGGAAATTCACTAGCGTTACTTGCAGAAATTAAGTTTTTCTGAATCAGTTTTGCAGAGCATTTCATCTGCTCCAAGGTTTTTTTTACTTTTTTACGAAAATGGCCGCTTCTTTTCAATTTCTTCCATTTGTTTTTATCCATTGTGATAATAAAATACTCGGGAAAACGTCTTCAATGTTATCGCGATCGACAAAATGGACGGACTTGTGCTGTTACTGTTTCCCAGAACCCTACAATACTACTTTAAGCTGAGTAAATATCGTATAACAGCTCTTAATTACACTACAGCTCCCATACGAACGTTTTTAATTTTACTTTAAGAGTTAGTCTATAAGCGTGCAGTAACAGCAGCAATGTTGCCACAAGTAATTCGATTGCGTTTATAGAGCTTTTATAGAAACATAAAAGATAGCTGAGTAACGGCTGTATAAAAGCACCCAATTCAGCGAATCATCTATTCTACAGCTATTATACGACTGTTATAGATCAAACGATCGAATAACGAGTATTTTAGCCATATTAATTCAGCATCTGCTAAAAGGTGGTGTAAAAGGGCTAAAACATAGTGCTGTAAACGTTTATTTGACGTCCTTAAAGCACACATTAGCAAATATTGCCAAATAGTCGAGATAACCGCTATTATACGATAAATGGGTGTTTTATAAACGGTTACCCGGCTCTTATACGATTAAAGGCTGAGTAAAAAAATCCTTATTCGACTGTTTTGCTGCTTGGGCAGTATAGAGTAATTATAGCCATAGGTACTGTTAATTTTATTTACATAAAGATCAAAAAGGCATAAAAAATAATAGAAAGATTATACTCCAATCAAAGACACAATGATCAATAATACATTGGTCTCAATTCTCAAGTCGCAAGTCTCATACAAGAATCATCACACAACGCTCCATCCATACTTAATTTACCTCTACCAGGACCTTAATAACAACCACATAAGGTTGAAAGTAGTACAACAACTCGAACCATATACACAAAGCTTGTTTGTCTATTTGTGACGCAGACGGTCGAATATAGCGCGCACTTTGACATCTCTGACGAATTCTTGTCGCACATCGATGAACAAATACAATGGCCTCACAGAAAACCGGCTAGACTTTCTGGAGAGTGAGTTGGGGTGGCGGTGGTTACTCGCGTCCGTAGGAGTTACCTTGTACTACCCTACGCGTGTCTCGTGCAAAACGAGTAACAACGCCGAGTCTCAGGCGGCAGATACGACAACCTGACTCCTAGGTAGTAGTGGCCTTGAGGGCTAAATGCCCTCAAAAAGCCCTCAAAAAGTCTAGCGCGGAAAGCAACGGGAAACTACCGCGACTATAATCCCAAGAAAACCACCATGATTTTCTAATCATCACGCCACGCCAGCAAGGATATGATTCTTGAGTCTCATACTAGTTGGGCAATTAGAGGGGAAAAGAGGCAGAGGCAGAGTGGCTACACGATGGATTGACGCGATTGTAAAGTCTGCTGACTGCAAATTCCAGGAGGCACTGCATCAGGCCAAAAGCAGATACAAGTGGAGAGCCCTATCCTGGAAAGCAAATATTGGTGATCACGTCACTCAGCCGTGAGGATACGATTCCTAGAGGAAGAAGATGACGCCCGCAACTTCATCGCGCCAAAATTCGTTTATCGCTGATAAAAAGTATCCTATGTAGTTTCCCGGGACTCAAACTATCTTTATACCTGTCCTCAAAATCCGTTCAGCAGTTTTGGCTTGAAGAGGTAACAGACAGACCGACACACTTTCGCATTTATAAAATAGTATGGATTGACACACATAGGTACAAGACTAACGAAGCGCTACTAACAATATAGAGCCTTGTTTCGTAAGAAAATATGTCACAGATTTGAGCACATTTGCGACCCCATTCTACGAGAAAACAAATCAGCCAAATCAATGACCATGTTACCATCACATGATCACAATTCGCTCCAATTAATGACCACGTGGTCACAATATAAACGTCCTTTGGCTCAATTTACTTGGTCGTGTCAAGCTATTTACGGCATCTGAGTTAGTCTCAACCGGTTTCTGGGCAGTAGGAGTTACTGTGGGAGGTAAGTCTGCGAGCGATCAAGACAGACCTATGTATAAGAAACTCAACAATAATTTATAATTTCTGCTAAGTATTAGTGCTCACCGTGGGTAGGAATTAATTAGGAATCCTTACCAGAAGCCTAACCGGGCACTGCAAGCTTCATAAGCACCATAACAGAATATGCCATTTAGCCGAAACTTTTTCCTTTTATCTTCGTTATAGAATCGCCAATCAAAATGTATGGAATCGACATTTAAAGACGAGTCGAACGTCAACGTCATATTATTATAGTTTGTTCGTTTTATGATGATATGCGTGACACATTATAATTGACAGTAGTAGGCAAGTTACCTAAAAAAATTAATCGAATAATTTAAAAATATCGAATCACCTCGTAAAGGAATTGCAATAGAAATTATCGATTTCGTACTGATGTTTCAGAGTGACGCTGGCGATTTAAGATGGCCGCCCTTTTTTATCGATTTGATTTCGATTCAACTGTGTCAATCTCTATTGACATAAGTTCCGTTTCATGCATCTGACATTTTTCAAATATTTTCGTAACAATAATTTTATCAAAGTTAATATTTAAAATTTTATATCAATAAGTTAGCATTTAGCAACTTTTCATTTTTATTCATTTACAATTACAGGAAACATTTATTTTTGTAGATGGAATATAATTTATTACATTCTGATTTTTTTTTGTTTTCTTGTAAAAAAAATCCGTAGCAAGGAATATGAGAACTGTCACCCATATCATCTTAGAACGAACAACTATAACGAACGCATATATATAGTCGTTTGTCAATTCCATACATTTTCATCGGCGATTCTATAACGAAGCGAAAACGAAAACATTTTGGCACACCCCCCAGGTGTTAGTAGACGACTTGCAGATTCTGCGAGGAGGACGAGACACTTATACACCTCCTCGACTGTCCTGCCAGCTTAGCGTGCGCCAACGAGATATCTCACTCTGGAGATAATTAAAAAATACTCGTCTCATAATGTCAAAATGTCGACATTATCTCGACAAAACTCGATAAAAATGTGTTATTTCGATGACAGATCTACACGAGAAAAAATGTTTATCATGCTAGGGTCAATAGAGATGAAGAGACAAACCATCAAACATCGAAAAAAAATGTAGACAAAATTTTCTCGTTTGCGCATCTTAGGCCGGCTGCTCTACCTACTTAGCAGAAACAGACATACATGTCGGATCAGAAGTATTAGAAGGTCCGGAATCGTTGGCCGACATTGCTTATGGGCGATGGAACGAGCAGCAAGGAGAGTAATTTATCACGAACAACCGATTTAAACGTTTATTAGGAAAATAAATAAAATCAGAATATCACTCTTCACTATATTGAAATCACTTTCACTATAATTAATCACTTTTTGAAATCACTAGGTAGAGTCATTGATTATAACGAAACGTTAGACAGTTTCTGGCCTTCTGTTCCGCACAACGACTGGTAGAGAAGTGGTCGCTCGTCGTCAGACGCCAAACTCGTCCCCTTCCACCACCCCACCACGTCGATTGTACGAACTTCAGACTAGACTCCGTCGAAACGCCATATTGTGACGTTTGCGTTTCGTCAAATAACTTCCGTACTATTGACTTATCCGACATACATATTATGTATTTTTCTTGTGATTTTCAAAACCAAATCCAGAACAAATACAAAACAAAGCCAGCCTAAAAGTTGTATGAAAAACCGCCCAGCTGCGTCACAACTGACAATGTGCTCATACCTTCAGGCTTATACGTAATCTCTATGACAAAAGCCAGTTAACCAGGTAATGGGATCACAAGTTCAAGATCACACGTCACGTGGGTGGCGGTAAACAAACCCACACACACAGATTAGTCATAATGAGATGTGTCTCCTATAATAACCCAGGTTAATAGAGTTAAGGTTACGGTGGTTCCGATCTTCGGCGTAGGACGGGAGTGCGGAGGCGTCGTTACGCGAACCTCCAAACTTCCGCCTAATCCGGGGCTCCGGGCAAGGATGGGAACCTGCCCGGCTTAGCTAGTCCCGGCGCCGAGGGGAACGCTTCAGTTTGCCGGAGCGATCCCTTACTTTGGTGGAAGTCCGGTCCCTTGAGGTAGACCGGCCGGTCGTGAAAGGAGTCCTGTGTTAGGCAGATCCAGGACATCCCTCCGTATACGGCTGAAGGCAAACCGCAGGTGGTTTAAGTGGGTAAGAGTGGGTGCTTCAGATAACTGAGGCACATCCCCAACCCGGGGCACCATAAAGGGATTCCCCTGCGCATCAAAAAAAAAAAAAACGGTTGTCTGTAAAGTCGGTTCACTGACGATAGTTGAACGTGACAACGTATGACGTTGTCACGTTCAACTATCCTTAACCCCTTAACCCTCGCTTCCGAATATCTATAAATAGTAACAAACTTTTTCGACTGTAACCTAAAGTTATTTCGATGTATTTCTTTCAAAACGACCTATGCAAAGAACAAAGTTCTATTTGAATATATCACCAAAGTACTTTTATTGTATTTTTTACTGCTATCGGACCTCTACATTTTATAAAAAAAATAAAAATTTAAAAAAGTTACGTAAAAACAATAGTAATTACTACTGCAAGTGTCACCTCACTACCAACTTCGAGTAGCAAGATATCGACAATTGCAGCGCGTACGTCGTCGTACGTACGTCTTGTTGGCCCAGCGGGACAAGCTTGATATCACAGCGCCAAGTTCCAGGTTCGCGTCCACGCGGCGGCAATACTTACTTTTCGCTTTCTTTAAAATATAAGCATCGCTCACTCAAGTAGGACATAGGAGAGAGACGGATGTCGAACGCTGCCGAACGCAAAGGCCGATTGTGCTTCCTTGTCGCTCGTTCCGCGCTCTCGCTTGCACTTCAAGCCTTATATGGAACGCCTCAGGGCGAGGTAACGCCGCATGAACTGTCATGTTTTTCGGGCGCGCGCCCCATATCGAATTATAAGACGTTATCACGTCAAAAAAGGTGGTTCCGATATTTGCCGCAAAAGACCACTATCGACAAAAATTCAAATAAAATGCCACTTTATGGCCTAGATTATAGGTTTTATATTGCTCTACGCCACTATAAAGCAGCGGTGGCATGCGTCGCTAGACCAATGTCGGTAGAAAATGAAACCTTATAGCCTAAGACCTAAGTCATAAAGTGGCAAGGATTGGAAAGCCACCTGCCATACACGGTCTACCGGAGAGAGAGGTCACGTGTGCAGGTATGCCTGGGCAGATGTCACCCGAACGAATTGATTTTCGATTTTGCGCCGGTCGCCTGTGCAGGTCCAAAAAACTGCACAGGTCTATTCCCACACACATTCCGGTCTACCTGCGCAGGCAAAGGTGGACCTTTCCGGTAGACCGTAGCATGTATAGCAGTCATAAGCGATGTCACAAAGTACACGAGAAAAATGAATATTTTTAAGTCAACGGGTACCTATCAAAGTTATATCCAAGTGTGTCCAAGTCCACAATGGTTTTAAGGTTTTTTGGCAGAAGGTTTATCTATTCAAAAGCTTTTTTTTATTGATTAACATTATAGTTAGCCAATCAACAATGTTGTTGAATAAATAAACTTCAGTCAATAAACGCTTAGAAATCAGACACAAGAACGTACTTTGATCCTGGCAGCGCAGTTTGAGTAGTAAGAAGAAATACAGGTCAATGAAGGGAACACTATGCATTAAAGTGCACCAAAGATCAACTACGACAATATGGCGCGCCCCTCCAAAATTCAAAACGTTTGAAGTGCGTTGTCTTGCGCGGTCGGCTAGTAATAAATGATTAGTTGACCAACAAATCTTGGTAATAAGTGACATTAACTGAAATATTACGTGTACTGTGATTGATTGAATACTTACTACATACAAACTCTTTCATAAGGATGTGACTACACATTACATACACACACATATTGAAACAGTCATTTGGAGGGGCGTGCCATGTTATCGTAGTTGATCTCTATCTGGCGTTCTTTGAATGCCTGTGTAGAGTGCTTTGGTTGAAGACTCTTTCTTTGTAGATCTAGGCCTTAGATTAGAATCTAAGAGCCCTAGAGGGCTTTTCTGGGGCTTTTTTGCAAACACTACGTGGAGTTTGAATGCCTGCATGAATTAGGACTCCTGCGACGCTAACGTTGATTCCTCTAAGGAGGTAAAATATTATCCCTATTATTTAGGTTCCTTAGGTAGGGGTTCCTAGGTTATTTTTAAAATTCTTCCATAATGATTCGGTTTACTTAAATAATTTTCGCACATAATCGAAATTTAATAACAAACTAACGATTACATTAATTGTAAATTGTAATAGGTAGAGATAAAATATACTGAAAATCGAAATCAATCAAACAGAGGTCAGTACTCAGTGGTGACAAACCAACCTACAAAAAAGTCATAATGAATATTGATAACACGTGAGATGTCTACAAAGATTTGTAATGATGGAATGATTCTTGGAAAAACAACGTTAATACTACGAAAATAATGACGAGGCCTCTAAGATGAATATTTTACGTGTTTCTGTGAATCACTTACTGATTGACTTGACTAATCAGTAGATAAACATCTATATCGAAGTCAGAAGAACTTACCTGGAAAGAAAACAAAACGGATTAATATTTAACTAACTACTTGATGGAAAGCGACCACTGTCGACTATGGACACTCGCAACATCAGAAGAGTTGCAGGTGCGTTACCGGCCTTTTAAGTGAAAATACACTCTCTTCTTGAAGGTTTGCAGGTTGTATTGGTCCGTAAACACTGCTGGTAACAGTTCATTCCAGAGTTATGTTTTATAGGATTTCGGTATTTCGGTAGATGTGGGGTCTTTCGTGGCAATTGTCGTGTCAAACAGATATATTATGACAGCTGCTTAACACGAATATTGTCACGAAAAACCCTATGGCTACATACTACATAGTCTTACCTGGTGGCAAATAAAATATCGAAAATGCTCATTTCCGAAAACGCCATGATGATGTCCTATAGTACGATGAACCACATGTTATGTAAACAACGCTTGGCGGGGCGCCAGGCGCACGGTAGTTCTGGTAAAGAGCACACTACATGCGAAATTGTGTAAAACTAGGAATCGGGCAGAAATTACCAGTATAATATAATCCTCATTCCTCATCAATGAGTGTTCAGTCTTCCACCGTGCGTTTTTCGCGTACGGCGTAACTTTCTGCCGCGCACTGTAAAACTCTGGAACGAACTGTCGCCAGCAGTTTTTCCGGACCTATACGACCTGCAAACCTTCAAGAAGAGAGCGTATTCCCTCTTAAAAGGCCGGCAACGCATCTGCAAGTATTCTGATGTTGCGAGCGTCCATCAGCGACCGTAATTGCTTTATAAAATTATTTTTTATTTGTATTTAAATAAATTAATAATTGCAAAATATTTAAACGATATTGTATAATATTATTCATTATTAAACATGCTCTACTTTATTATCCGTTCCGGTAATAATTCTAATGCATAATTTGTCAGGGTTATCAAAAACCAGAAACGATTACTGCCTGTAACTGCACGATAATGTCTGAAAATAATTTACGATTATAACCTTCGTAGATTTGTTTTTGAATTGAAACTTATTTAGGCGCGATGGGAGTGAAATTCCAAGGTTATGCAAAAGAGGGTAAAAAAAAACTCACAGTGGAAGACTGCCACCCGTCAAGGTGATGAGGATGGTATATTTTTCGCGTGGGACGATGGCGGATAGTTGCAGGAGGTATGATTCCGAACAATTCCTCAGAGCACTCCCCGTGATACAAGTTACAACCGATAGAGGATGCAGAGTGAAGGCACATCTCGCCGTAATTCCAGGGGTCAGCATTTTGCATTATTATTCCTTATTAAAGTTTGTAATTAGTTGTTTTTAAAAGTCTTAATTTTATCTGCTGCACCTGAAGACTAACAAGTGCGTTACGCTAACGCCAATATAATTATTCACTTCCTTCGCGTATAAACATTTCACACAAAACTGGAGCAGGGAGCAATAACCTAATAATTGTAGGCGTGGTCCATGATGAGTTTCAGATGTTGCGTGACGTAAACAAACACACATCAATCTGTTGCCGCTACATTTCAATTAAACAGCGATAGACCGACACGACATTACTTTTACTTTCAGTAGTAGGCAATCTAAAATCTTCTTCTTAGTTCTCTTAAGAAAATAATAATTTTCCTTTTTTTGGTGGCCTCGCGCGAGTTCATGACTGTTATAAGTATTATTGAAAATGTGATTTAAATTATGTATAACTTTATATTATTTACTGGATTTTGTCTGCAGCCACGCGTGACTATGAGTATTCCACGGGAGTCGCACATTTTCCAATGATAAATAGCTGCTCTTCGTTTTACACGCTTTGAAAAAAAATATTGCGTGATCCTACTAGAGGGTGACAACCCTAGCATATGCAACAACTGGGCGCTTCCGAAAAACATTTCCTCGGGAAACAGTAATAAGAACACGAAACAAACATTTCCCAACAGGAACTCTGATCCAATTTGAGATTGTTCAGTGCGAGTTTTGTACTAGAGGTGAAGAAGTTAACTATGATACATACCATACTAACATTATAAATGCGAAAGTGTGTCTGTCTGTTACCTCTTCACGTCCAAATCGCTGAACGGATATAGATGAAATTTGGTATACAGATATTATTCGTCCCAGGAAAGGACATTTATATAAAAATACTTTTTATCGTGAAAAATCTAGCTGTACGGTTTCCGATCGATAAACGAACTTTGACGCATCGGTTGTTGCGGTCGTCCGCGTCAACTAGTTTTTATAACAATAAAATACGTGGGAGAGCCATGCTTTGGCACGAATGGGCCGGCTCGACCGGAGAAATACCACGTTCTCACAGAAAACCGGCGTGAAACAGAGCTTGCGCTGTGTTTCGCCGAGTGAGTGAGTTTACCGGAGGCCCAATCCCCTACCCTATTCCCTTCCCTTCCCATCCCTACCCTCCCCTATTTGCCAGTACCCTATTCCCTCTTAAAAGGCCGGCAACACACCTGCCGCTCTTCTGATGACCCGTTTGCTCGTTTGCCCCCTTATTTCATAAAAAAACTGACCAGAACACTGGTTAATATTTCGGAACCTACACCGGTTTTTGGCAGTCTAGTCAGGGAGGTCGGTGGCATTTTGCACAATTCACTTCCGGTCACGCTTCACCGCCGACAACGGTACTCGCCCGGTAGAATTGACGACATTATAAAACCATTAGTCGCGGTTTTTGTAGATGCAGTCAAGAATTATTAAGGTGCCGGTCGGCAGCGGACGACATGAAGCAACCGCAGACGACGTGTCGTCGCGACACTACTGGTTTGTATGTATTTCTATGAAACACCCTTCGCAGCTAGCGACACTTATTCATAGAAATACATAGAAACCAGTAGTGTCGCGACGACACGTCGTCTGCTGCCGCTTCATGTAGCCGGCTTCCAACTTGTACCTTTACTGACAAGAAGAATAATATTTTTTGTAAGACTGCAGCGACACTACTAACCCAAGAGTCAAACCAAGAACAGCGACAGCCATACTTTCGTCATTTTATAAAAGTTTACCTATTTATGAACCTTATAGAGGTAAGAACGACTAACTATAGAGTTTCAGTCGCGAATCGCGGTTACCTTAGGAGGCATAGGTTGGGGTTCAGCTAGCTGAAGCACCCCGGGGATATGTGGGACTGGCTGACGAAATGCGCCAGCCCCACTGCCTGCGTTTTGCCATCAGCGACTGAACGGAGAGTATCCCGAATCTATCGACCGACCGTAGACCGGTTTTCCATCGTCTACTCTATGTCAATTGACAAATTTAATCAAATATTGTCTAGTAGTTTCGGATCCTATTCGATGTTGACATACTTAAAGATAAAATTAGTCGAATTGAGATGACCCGTTTACAACTAGACCAATGACCACAGACCACAATCCCCTCCCCTCCAGTCCCTCCTCCCCTCACAATATTTACGACTGGGCAATAGGCACTCCCCAGTAGCGTGGCCACTGTAATTAGCACGGCCCAGCCCCGTATCGATTGCCTGTTACCAACTAATTAGGATAGGCTAATTGATTTGATGCCACTGTAGTCCAGACATAGATTGCGAATCTGTGGCACGCGTGACAACGGTGGCACGGCACGAGGCATATTTCGGGCATGCATTGATCATGAAATTTTAGTGCTGGTTTCTCACGGCGCGTAATATCACGAGCCGCGCCGAGCCGATTTGTACGAGCGAGTATGAGTGAACAGGCGAATCCGCGCTTCCCGTTCTCACGGCGCGTATTATAACGCTCAAGTCGCGCCTTTGAAGTTACCGACCTTCAATCGGATCGGTCGCGCCTGCTCGAGCCAGCCCCTTCACACGGCGCGTGGCTCGAGCTGGCGCGGTCCGGCTCGTGATATTACGCGACGTGAGAAGCTAACTTAGTAATTACGAGAATCCGCCTCTACCTGCCTATAAGGCTGCATTTTCACCGGAGCTGATCTATCAGCTAAGAACAGCTGCTAGAAATGTGTTATTTAAACTATGAGTCATTGAAACCTAAGATATGACGATGGAGCTGGTGGACAAAACAAATGTTACATTACGTTAAACAACTTTCCTGCTGCTAACCAAAAACGCGGGGCTGGATTGGGACCCAACAAATCTTTAAATGTGTGCCGAAATCGCGAATTGATAGTGAATACGATGTACTTGTTAAAAATTCACGGTGTGAAGAGGTAAGAAACAGACAGATATACTTTCGCACTTATAATATTAGTATGGAAACTTATGGATTTCTTGAGAAAAAACAGGATACGACAAAAACCAAATCAGCGGACAGCGTACTACTTCATACTATAATACTGCGAAACATGGCGGTAGCGGTCATTAACTCCTTGTCAAAAACTTGTCATTTTCTAGACAAAGACGCGATTGATAACATCTGGCACTTCAAATGACAAATTCAAAATGACAAGTTTTTGACAGGGAGTCAATGACCGCTACCGCCATGTTTCGCCGAGTACAGTATCTAAGTCAAATGTAGAGCATTCATACATTGTTATATTTTTGCACAAAAACATTACAAGTTAATGCATATAAACAATTATATAACCGTTAGTTTAAGTCGTTAAATAACAATTCGGCTAATCTGTGTATCGCGGTTAACCGTAATCGCTAACTGTTACTTACGGCACTTCACACTGGCCGCGATCGACGTGCCATTATCGCTGTGACGAATATGGAATGAACACGTTCACTAGACTATAACTAGAGACGAATCGATTAAAACAGAATTACAATCACATAGGTTAAATCAGCTATTCTCAAAATGTGCTCCGTGGAGCCCTGGGGCCTCCGCCACCCAAAAAGTTTGAGATCGGTGGGGTAGATAAAGGTTGTTAGACTATCAGGCTGAGGTATGACTACAGAAGACAGACAAAAAAATAACACCATGTCAGAAAAACAACGACATACTTGCATAACACGTGTGATATTTTTACTTTTAAAATTCGAAACAAAAATCCTTTATTTCGAATTGAAAGTTAGGCCGTGTTTCCACCTGCAAGACGACTGTCGCGAGAAGTGTCTGACAGTCTGTCTGACAGCAGCTTGCAAGTGTAAACCCCGTAGCAAGTGCTGTCGCGACAATTTGACAAGCGCTTACTGCGAGTAGTTGCGACAGCATTTACCCGCGAGCGTCTCGCACGACATTTATTGCAGCAATATAGCAGGAATTAGTATGAAATGTAAACAATATTGCAAAAAACTCACGCAAGACTTCCGCGAGTTTGCTTGCAGGTGGAAAGACGGCCTTGTAATAATAAAGTGAAACTCTAAATAAGAAAACCTATCTATGTCCGGCTATTTCTAGACGCAGGGCAACTCTAGAGCTAAGATTAACGAACAAATATGAGCCTTTTTCTGTGCTATGAGGTTTCGACTCAGAAATTCCTCTCCATCCCATCATTGTCGGCTTTCACGCACCGCATCAACGCATCAATTGTGAAGACCACAATACAATACAAAATGCACACGTGCGTCTGAGTCACAATGTTAAAGCACGGCTGAAACAAAAGTTGTTGCATACAATGTATTCAGTTCCGTGATTGTATGGAGGTCAGTTTTCTGTGGAGTCAGCATAAACTTACAATGGCTTCCTACAACGAATTAAGGAACCCTAATGAATCAAACCAGCTGACTTCGCGCTCCTGTAACTTTCCCACAGCGGTGGCCAGCAACTTCTCCGAATCTCTTACAATAGGCTATTCTTTTAGGTCCCCATTGTTTTAATCCCAGAAGCATACTTTTCATTTAATATATTGTCACTCCTTAATCCAACTTCGATTAGGACAGTCACTTTTAAAATAATTAATTTTAAATTGTAATTTTTAATTTTAAATAAATACTTAAATATTTTTTGGTTTTTTTTAAGTCCTCAGACTGTCGCAAACGTAATTGGCGCAGTCGGTAGGATACTCGCGGGCCGGTTCGCTTGAGTACGATCGCTTATTCGCGCCGTGTTTGCGTGCCGCCCGAGTGGCCATCCAGCTTCGAGTTCTACCCAGAACCTACGTGTGGCAGTTCGAGGACCAGAATCCAGCCATCGATTCGAGTCAGAGACCAGAAAATGCATATGTGAGTACACTAGAATAGCTCTCGTGTTGCTCCTCTCTAGCCCTAAGCCTATTTTTAATTTTCCAAAATTTATCATCCCAGAGCCTCTAAATCCCGAGAGCCTGAATCTTGGCAGGCGCGTCGGACGAAATTAGCAGATAGTTTTAGGAATATAGATATTTCAAATTTAGATTTAGATATTTCTGATTTATTTAATTTTAATAATAAAATGGCACACGATCCAGATACAATTTTTAAGGCCCTCCGCCTGGTGCCGGAATTTAATGGTAATCCAAATATTCTTACGCGATTTATTCAAATATGTGATCAATTAGTAGTTAAGTATGCTAGTCAAGAGCCTGGAAATGAATTTTCTAACCTTTGCTTATTAAATGGAATTTTAAATAAAATAACTGGTTCCGCAGCAAATACAATAAATTCGAACGGAATCCCAGATAGTTGGTTAGGAATTAAAAATTTACTTATTAATAACTTCTCCGACCAAAGAGACGAAACTGCTCTTTATAGTGATCTCTCTTTAGCTACTCAGGGGAATAGGTCACCCCAAGAATTTTATGACCATTGTCAAAATTTATTCAGCACTTTAATGACATATGTTTCATTACACGAAGGACTTGCGACTACTATAGAAGCTAAGCGTGACTTATACAAAAAGGTTACTATGCAGGCATATGTACGTGGTCTTAAGGAACCACTAGGGTCCCGCATACGTTGCATGCGACCGCCTACTATTGAAAAAGCCCTTGAATATGTGCAGGAAGAACTTAACACTATGTACATGCATAATAGGTTTGACCCAAAATCATTTAAAATTTCTTCTACACCGCACACATCTACTCAACGCCCCAACTTTGCCCATCAGAATTTTTCTATGCCTAGTAATAATAGTAATTTCCCAGTGCCGCTAGGACAGAGACCTTTTACACAAAATCCACAGCCTTTTAAATTTAATAATCATCATCAGCACAGGCAACCCACACATACACAAAGGATGTTCAGTGCACCACCACCGAATTATAATCCGCGTAGTCATATGTTTAGGATGCAACCTAAAAATAATTTTTCACATAGGCCTATTCAAAATTCTAGCTCGCAGCCTCAGCCTATGAGTGGTGTTAGCCACTATGTTACACGACAATTGCCACCTACGCAGCACACATTGACAGGACATAATTGGTATAGGCAGGGAAACCCTCCCCCGACAAATTATTTTAAAAGCAGGGAAATGAATTTTAATGACTGTATGACTGACCCGACTGAAGACTTTTATGACTATGATCCTAGTTATTATAATAATGAGTATATTGTAGAATATCCGTGTGACCCTGAATATGAAAATCAAGGCCAACCTTCCACTACGTCACCCTTACAAAATAATGTTGAGAATACATCATGTGATCAGGATTTTCAGAAAATTTCAAAATCCGACAGTGTAAAATAGAAATTAATTTGCATACACAACGTCAGCTTCCTTATATTCAAATTTCATCACCGCCATTAAAATTATTAATTGATACCGGAGCTAACCAATCGTTTTTATCCCCTACAGCAGTTGAAAATTATTTTAAAAATTATCCTCTAAATTACGATCCCTTTGAAGTCGTTAATGTACATGCCAAATCTAGATGCAATTATTCTATAACAATACCGAGTTTTACAGAATTCAATAGTCCCAATCCTTTAACTTTTTACGTCTATAAGTTTCACGATTTTTTCGACGGATTAATAGGTACAGATTTTCTAGATAAATTTGATGCGATAATAGACTATAAAAATAAAACCCTTATAACTAAAACAGCTTCAAACCCCATCCACGTCTATGACTCTCGTAATGTAAATCTATATGAAAATATAATTCCCGCAGGCACCTCAAAATTATTAAAAATCCCTATTAACTTTCATGATGGTGAAGTTTATATTCCAGAACAGAAAATTTCTAGTTGTATAATAGGAGAATGTCTTACAACCGTTAAGAATGGTCGAGGAATAGTAGAAATTATTAACCCTAGTAAAAGTGATGTTATTTTCTCAATGGATAGAGCAGCCTCAGCAGAATTAAATAATTTTGAAACTAATTTATCCGATCAGCCAAAAAGAGTTAAAGAAGTTTTAGAGCGTCTACGTACAGAACATCTTAATCAGGAAGAAATTAAAAATTTAGAAATGCTTTGTTCTCAGTATGCCGATGTATTTTACTTAGAGGGAGAACCCCTTACTTTTACAAATAGATTAAAACACTCAATTAATACTACAGATGAAATGCCTATATACAGTAAAACCTATAGATACCCATATATACATAGAGAAGAAGTACAAGGACAGATAAATAAAATGTTAGAGCAGGGAATAATTAGACCTTCTAATTCGGCATGGAGCTCGCCTATTTGGGTTGTTCCAAAAAAGGTAGATGCTTCAGGTAAGAAAAAATGGAGAATTGTAGTAGATTTCCGTAAACTTAATGAAAAAACTATAGATGACAAATACCCGATCCCTAACATAAATGACGTATTAGACAAATTAGGCAAATGTCAGTATTTTACGACCTTGGACTTAGCTAGTGGATTTTATCAAGTAGAAATGAACCCTAAAGACATACACAAGACAGCTTTTAATGTTGAACATGGACATTACGAATTTCTTCGAATGCCCATGGGATTAAAAAATTCTCCAGCCACTTTTCAGCGCGTAATGGACGATGTACTAAAAGGACTTCAGAACAAAATTTGCTTAGTATATATAGACGATATTATAGTTTTTAGCACTTCACTACAAGAGCACATAATTAATTTGCAAAAAGTATTTCAAAGACTCCGTGAATCCAATTTTAAAATCCAAATGGATAAGTCTGAATTTTTCAAAAGAGAAACAGCTTTCTTAGGTCATATTATTACAGCAGACGGCGTTAAACCCAATCCAGATAAAATAAAGGCAATTAAAAATTATCCCATACCTAAAACTTCCAAAGAAATAAAGCAATTTCTTGGTTTAATTGGTTATTACCGTAAATTTATTCCAGATTTCGCAAAATTAACTAAACCCTTAACACAGTGTCTAAAGAAAGGTAGGAAAATTATGTTAAATGACGAATATGTAAGTTGTTTCGAAAAATGTAAAGTAATTTTAACAAATGATCCAGTTTTGCAATACCCAGATTTTAATAAAGAATTTAATTTAACCACAGATGCATCTAATGTTGCCATAGGAGCTATTTTATCTCAAGGACCAATAGGATCAGATAGACCAATTTGCTATGCATCTAGGACTCTTAACGATAGTGAACAAAATTATAGCACCATAGAAAAAGAACTTTTAGCAATTGTCTGGGCTACAAAATATTTTAGGCCATATTTATTCGGCAGGAAATTTAAAATTATTACAGACCATAAGCCCTTGCAATGGATGATGAATTTAAAAGAACCAAATTCACGTCTTACACGATGGAGGTTACGTTTAAGCGAATATAATTATACAGTAATATATAAAAAAGGTAAAAATAATACAAATGCAGATGCCCTCTCTAGAATAGAAATACATGCAGAAGAAACCAGTTCCCTTATACAAGAAATAGACGAGTTAAATTCATTATTAGGAAATCCATCTAATACCATACGCAGACCTTCAAATTCATCAACTATAACTGCACCTGAAAGATCAAATTCCTCAACAATTACAGCTAGCCAAAAATCTAATTCTTCAACTATGACAGCACATAGCAGTAACGAAAACCCTATCCTTAGCATACCCACAGTTGACGATCCCCTTAACAAATTTCACAGACAAATAATTTTTACATTAGTAGATGGAGTAAAAAGAAAACCCATAGTAACTAAGCCCTTTGAAAATCATACAAGAGTTAGTATTCAGTTAAATAAAACAAACTTAGAAATAGATTTAATTAATGCCGTTAAAGAATATATTAGTCCCAAAATTAAAACAGCCATATTAGTTAACCCTCTTTCAGATATGTATACCATTATACCGATTTTACAGGATAAATTTAAAAGTTCTTCCATGAATCTAGTTTTAGTAAAGAAGGAAATAGAAAATGTTAAAGAATACCTTAGACAGCAGGAAATAATTAAGCATTACCATGACGGAAAAACCAATCACCGCGGAATTAATGAAACTTATTTAGCTTTATCTAGAAATTACTATTGGCCAAAAATGAAAATTGAAATTACTAAATTTATTTCAGAATGTGTAATATGTGGACAGGCGAAATATGATCGAAACCCCGTTAGGCCTCAATTTAATGTTGTCCCTCCAGCTACAAAACCCTTCGAAATTATTCATATGGACTTACTGACTATAGACAATGTAAAATATGTGACATTCATTGACGTTTTCACTAAGTATGGACAAGCATATTATCTACGTGATGGAACAGCAATTAGTATTTTACAAGCCCTTTTACAATATTGTACCCACCATGGTGTACCTCTGACTATAGTTACAGACAATGGAACAGAATTTACAAATCAGCTATTTAATGAATTCACCCGGCTTCACAAAATTAAACACCATAAAATCTTAGCACATTCACCTAATGATAATGGAAATATAGAAAGATTTCACTCTACTATTTTAGAACATATTAGACTTTTAAAATTACAGCATAAAGATAGTCCAGTAGTTAACCTCATGCCTTATGCACTAATAGCTTACAATAGTTCTATTCATAGTTTTACCAGATGTAGACCATTTGACTTGTTAAACGGACATTTTGACCCAAGGGAATGCTTAGACATTGACATAACTCAACAAATGCTACAGCAGTACTTACAGATTCATAAAGAACAAATGCAGAAAGTCTATGATATAGTTAATAGTTCATCCCTTAGCGATAGGCAAGCTTTAATAGAAAATAGAAATAGGACACGTGAACCTGAAACAGAATATGCACCCGGTCAGCAGATTTTTATTAGGAACCCATCAGCAGCTAGACAAAAGACAGCACCACGTTACACACATGACTCAGTTATTGCAGACTTACCCATACACATATACACTAGAAAAAAGCGAGGTCCCGTTGCAAAATCTCGTTTAAAACGGATTCCTAAAGCAGCAAATTTGTTACAGGATACCCATGCTGATACTCATAATAATACCCCTGGCACATCATAAAGAAATAAAAATAGAAAGCCTTGACGACGGACCTGGACTACTACCATACCGACTTGGACATATGAAAATTACTACACACTACCATACATTTATCCAATATATAAGACTTGACGATATAGAAGACAAAATGACGACTTTACAGGACCAATTGAAAGGCTTTGAAAACCAGTTGAATAATGATACATATGCAGTCTATGAAATTCAAATAAAATATTTGCTTAATAAATTAGATGACATATTTGATCAAGTAAAATCATTAGAACCTTCAAGAGCTAAAAGAGGAATCATAGATGGTCTTGGATCAGTTATTAAAAGTATTACAGGAAATTTAGACTATACAGATGCTTTAAAATATAATCAAGCAATTAAACTTTTAGAAGAAAATCAAGATAAAATAAGTAATGAAATGAACAATCAATTAAGTATTAGTAAGGAATTTATAACGAAATATAGCAGTGTTTTATCCGAATTATTAGATAATCAGAGTAAAATAAATAGTACTTTATCGTTAATTTTAGCTAGTAATAAGAATAAGGATTTCACTTTAATTAAATATGCTAAGTTTGCTCAGCTTTTAGTAATTTTAACAGAGAATATAGATGATTTATTAAATGAGTTAATGAGAATAGAAAATAGTTTAGCGTTTGTTCATGCATCGAGCATGCATCATTCGATGATTAGCATAGATGTATTAGGTTTAATGGTTAATAAAATGAAATTAATATATGGTGAAGATAAAATTTTAGATTTAGAATTAAGAAATTATTACGATGTTATAAAACCTGGTTCCTATTATAGTAATAGACAGGTAGTTTTTATATTTAGATTCCCTATTATTTCTAAGGATAGTTTTACTTTATATAGATTAGCAGTGATACCAAATAGGAAGGCTCAGGCTCTCATTCCGCCCTCTCCTTTCATTGCAACTAACGAGATGTCATTCGTGTACATAGAGGCTGAATGCCCGAAGTATAACAACTGGTATCTCTGTGAGAAGGACTTCAATCACCGTCTTCGCACGAAACCTGACTGTATCCACGACCTCATCACCAGCCAAGTTCTGAAAGAAACATGCCACTTAACTTCAATCAACCTACTACGAGACTCAATGGAAAAATTGGACGACGTACACTATATTGTATCTTTCCCACACGAAGAAAAGATACAGATTTCATGCAGCACCCAGGAGTTCACCAAGCTGAAAGGAAGTTACCTATTATCTATTCCAATCAAATGCAAAATTATAACCGAAGATTTCACAATAGTCAACGAGAACAACGAACTCAAAGGACACCCCCTGAAATTGATGAAGATTGCAGACAACATCGCTCACCAGCCCGACACCACTTTGAACATCACCTCAATCAATCTACAAGGACTTCATAGTATTCAAGAAAAGATTATAATGCAGCAGCCACTACGAATAGATCATGGACACAATACAGCTATATACCATACTACAATACCATTATATACGCTGTTATTAAGTACAGGTGTACTTATCCTCATTTTATACCTGTACAAAATGAAGACTACTAGAAAAGCAGAGAAGCCGCATAAAGAAGATGAAATAGAAGACAAGAATAAGGAAAGCCCTGAAGGCACAAGCATTCCGGCAACATTTTCGCTCAAAATTCTCAAATAGTTGCCTCTCTAGGGGTGGAGGAATTAAGGAACCCTAATGAATCAAACCAGCTGACTTCGCGCTCCTGTAACTTTCCCACAGCGGTGGCCAGCAACTTCTCCGAATCTCTTACAATAGGCTATTCTTTTAGGTCCCCATTGTTTTAATCCCAGAAGCATACTTTTCATTTAATATATTGTCACTCCTTAATCCAACTTCGATTAGGACAGTCACTTTTAAAATAATTAATTTTAAATTGTAATTTTTAATTTTAAATAAATACTTAAATATTTTTTGGTTTTTTTTAAGTCCTCAGACTGTCGCAAACGTAATTAACGTTTAAGAATTTAAGTCAAAATATTTACCGTTATAGGTAATATTTGTACGATGTGTCCACTGGTTAGTTTCAATTTAATCAGAATACTTAAGAGCCCGTCCTCTCTTTTCTACTGCTCTCTTCACACTCACGCCCGTCTTTCATATGCCAGGTGAAAAAGGACGATCGCCAAATTAGCGGGCAGATAAGAGGTTTTCTGTTTTTAAAGGGTTTTTTATTTATATTGAAGTGGTAAAAAGTAATTCCAACACTTTATAGACGACTTTCTCAACAGTACATTGTATTTTTTTCATACCGTTAAGACGTCAATACAATCCATAAAAAGGTGATATTCTAAACCTTTTACAGCAAAAATCACAAAACTGTCGCGGGTTTGAGTTCAATTATTTAAAGATACTTAAAAAAAAATAAAAAATCTAGCTCCAACACTATATTATAATTGAAATGATCTTACATGTTGTGCATTAAAACTTATAGAAATACTGTATTTTAACTGTTAAATCACGTCTGTTAAATGAGCGAAATCGGCAAAATTTCGTATACGGACTCTTAAATCTAGATGACTCCGTTACGCCAAAATCATCGGGGACCGTAAATTTTCCCGGATAATCAACAAAATCGGTTCAACGGTTTGGGTGTGAGGAGGTAACAGACAGACACACTTTCGCATTTGTAATATAAGTATGGATTAACCTGATATGAGGAAGCCTACAAACAGAGAAATATGCTTGGTCCACTCTACTCCAGTAGATGTAATCAGGAGCTGTACCACGAAACCGTTTTGAGAATTGAGACTCAAACAATCGTACGAGATTGCCGCGTCCTACTCCAACAAACGAGAAAATATTACGTTGTTAGAGAAGGGCGCGGCATTCTCATCCGATTGTTTGAGTCTCAAAACGGTTTCGTAGTAGGCCTACTGGCCCTTATTTCGTCAAAGATTAACAGAACGAGACAGAAGGTCAACAGCGTACTAAGACGGCGTACAATCGGAAAGTCGGTTAGCGGGGTAATTAGCTCTGATTATGCCGGCTCCATGACTGATGCTGTTAGATGAGGGAAGTGAAAATTTTAATTACTGTTTTAAATAGATTAGCTATTAGACTTTAGAGTTTAGACCACAGACATAGATCAAGATCGTTTTCATACAAGTCGCTCCATTTGTATGAAAACGAGCGTGTCACTTTTCCTATCACTGTGAGTTGTAACGTACCGAATACCGATGATAAGAATCGTGTCAATTATCAAGGCCAACGTTTCTATTTGAATTTCTACAGCTCAATACGGCACTTTTAGGCATTTAGGCATTTTTAAAATTCCGATTGACGTCCGATTCCGATAGCAGACTAAAGAACAGACTTTCGAAAGACGAGCATTGCTCCTCGTTTGGGAACGCGATATGGCACGCGAAGTACATACACATGCGGTATCTATCTTGATCTATGTCTGTCGTTTAGACTTTAGAGAGACAAACCAACAGGTTTCTGATAATTGTCCATGACAAATACTAGTTGTACTAGTACTAACTAGAAGACGAATATTCGTTTATCGCGCCGAAACCGTACATTTTTCCGGGATAGGAAGCATCCTATGCCACGGGACTCAAAGTACAATATCTCGACAGCAAAATACTATAAAGGTACCGTTACGATATTTACCATTGTCCATTGGTAATCAAGTCAATTTAACGGCCGTTCCTAATATTCGATCTATGGCTAAAGACAGACAGCTATCCTCGACCCATGATAAGCATCTATCTGGTTTTTTGAAGCTGTCCCAATATTACAGATAGGTTTTTGCTGTCTTCAGTTGATAGTAGATAAGCCGCCTGTCCGAACTCTCCCTGCGTTTCAAAGTACGCCGTAGCACAAGCAGTTCCACTGAAGTCAAAATGTAAATTTTCTTCTGAATTAATTAAATAATATAAAAAAACTGTTAAATAACATTTGTTAAGATTATCTGCTTTTTTAAATTCATTTTAAATGTTGAAAATACGTTAAATTTATGAACAGGGCAATGATGGAACGGAACGTCTAGAGTTCTAGACTCTAGACCGACGCGAAGTGACATTTTGTTGACAAATGACAATTGACAAGTTTTGGTGTGTTTGTTGATGTTTAAAATACTGTTATTGCCTTGCTTTTTTGGGATATCTATACGAAAATGTCTGCAGTAAGTATCTCAGTTATATTCTACCATAATTATGACAAATATATTTCAATTTCATAGGGAAATTCGGTTCACTTCATTAACAGTTTGTTGTACTTTCAGCAAAAAAGCGTAGCTCTGACGAAAGAAGTAAAACTACTGGTAGATTTAGTTGAGGACATTAACCCTGTACTTTAGAGTAGAGCCTTAAACCACCAATGCGAGTAACAATCAGCTCAAGGAAGCAGCTTGGTTAAAAATAACAAACTCATTTCACTTCTGCAAGTGGGCCTTAGGAGTATTAAACTAGGTAACTAAAGTTTGGTAGAGAAAACAGAAATTATGAAGCTAGGCTAGTTATCACCTGTTTGTGATTTGGATTTGGTGGCACAGAGTGGAGATTTATAGGAAAAGGTAGAATAACGTTTTCAAAATCAAATGGAAATTAAAAGTATATCCTTTTTTAAGAAAATTGAAACGTCAAATTGTCGCTGATGATATGAAGGCTTCCATAACAGCAAGAAATCGGGTGATTACAGACTATTATGAAGAGAAAAAGAACAAGAAGCAATAATTTTAGCTGCTCTAAAAAAAAAGAAATTGGAAATGGAAATTGAGTTGGAGAAAAAAGTTTGTCCCAATAATATATGGGACGAGGATAATAGTAAATAATTATAATGATAGGTTGATAAGTTTTTTTAGTGTTTTTTTAGTGTTTAAATTTTTTTTAGTGTTTAAATATTTTGAAGTTAGTGTTTTACTCTATTTTTTAGTGTTTAAATATTTAGTAGTAAATTTAGTAAAAAAAAATTTTACACAAAAAAAAATTTTTTAGAGTTTAAATATTTTGAAGTTAATTTTTGTTCAGGAACCTAGGTAATTACTATTGTATGCTGAAAAATAAATCAAACATGTTAAATATTTTCGTATGACAAAATGATTTTGGTATTACGTATGTATGAGAATTTCGAGGGTTACCCGGGCTCTTAAGAGCCCGTCCTCTCTTTTCTACTGCTCTCTTCACACTCACGCCCGTCTTTCATATGCCAGGTGAAAAAGGACGATCGCCAAGTTAGCGGGCAGATAGAGGTTTTCTATTTTTAAAGGGTTTTTTATATTGAAGTGGTAAAAAGTAATTCCAACATTGTATAGACGACTTTCTCAACAGTACATTGTATTTTTTTCATACCGTTAAGACGTCAATACAATCCATAAAAAGGTGATATTCTAAACCTTTTACAGCAAAAATCACAAAACTGTCGCGGGTTTGAGTTGGATTATTTAAAGATACTTAAAAAAAAAATCTAGCTCCAACACTACATTATGATTGAAATGATCTTACATGTTGTGCATTAAAACTTATAGAAATACTGTATTTTAACTGTTAAATCACGTCTGTTAAATGAGCGAAATCGGCAAAATTTCGTATACGGACTCTGAAATAGGTATGCGACAAAAAAGGCGTCAAAACTCGAAGTGAAATAAATCTTAGGGCATGAGTCTGAGTCATGACTCAGAGACATTCAATTATTATCATTAGTATTATAAGCCTAAGCTGTCCCACTGCTGGGCAAATGCCTCCCCCAAAAACTGTCTCTCTCCTGCGCCACCGCTGGCCAGCCTGGCTGCTATGCCTCTAGCTCATCACGCCATCTTTTTCTAGGCCGGCCTCGGCGGCGGCGTCCGTCTTTATTAGGTGACCACTCTGTTGAGATCCTTGCCCAGCGGTCGGAATGCATATTATGGCCAACGTGACCCGCCCAATCCCACTTCAGCTTGGCAGCCTTGACACCCACATGATCCTTGATACCTGTTTTACATTCAATTATTACCAAATTTTATTTTTATGAAGACTTGTCATAACTTAAATATTGTTTTTCAAACAAAATATAATTTAGGAAAGGTCGGAGCAGAGGGCCCTACGTATATAGTAAAAAATCCGACCAAAATCGGACATAAACAAAACTTCTTGTCTACTGTCTTTTTTTTATTAGATAAGGGGGCAAACGAGCAAACGGGTCACCTGATGGTAAGTAACTACCGTCGCCCATGGACACTCGCAACATCAGAAGAGCTGCAGGTGCGTTGCCGGCCTTTTAAGTGGGAGTACGCTCTTTTCTTGAAGGTTTGCAGGTCGTGTATTTCCGGAAATACTGCTGGTGACAGTTCGTTCCAGAGTTTTACAGTGCGCGGCAGAAAGTTACGCGAAAAACGCACTGTGGAAGACTGCCACTCATCAAGGTGATGAGGATGGTATGTTTTTCGAGTGGGACGATGGCGAAAAGTTGCAGGTGGTATGATTCCGAACAATTCCTCAGAGCACTCCCCGTGATACAACCGATAGAGGATGCAGAGTGAAGCTACATCTCGGCGTAATTCCAAGGGGTGCAAGCTGTTTAAAACACTATGGCAGTCAACAATTCGAGCGGCCCTTCGTTGGATACTGTCTATGCTAGTGTCTATGCTAGTGCCGCCTTTAGCGTGAAAACATTGCAATAAGTAACATATTAATATCCTACTAGTGTAGGGTTGCCAACCGTCCTGTTTTCCCAGGACATGTCCTGGTTTTTGTAGGTCCTGGGACGTCCTGAATAGTTTTTAAGCAGCGTCCTGGGCTGTCCTGGGTTTTTTAAGGCGACGCCTTGATAATTTGGCTGTAGCGATGCCGATTTTTCTCAGCAATGACTAAAGCTAAGAAACTAAAGTTCATTGTCAGTATTCATCATGTCTTTGTCTTTGAATTGCCCATAGCATAACACGATTGGACAACTTTTATAACACATAATTATCAATCGAAAAGACCTCTGTAAAAAAAGGGATTCCTATTTTTCCAACAGAGGAGAGTTATTTAAGGTTCCAAAATTTGTACATAAATTGGTTCAAGCATACACTTTAATATGTGCATAGCTTATATGAAATGTATTTATGGTTTTTAAATTACGCGACAAAAACCATTTTGTCACTTACGCCCTATCCATTTTTTGCTGTTCCATTGCTTGTTTTCTATGAGAGGCCGGCCCGGCCTCTCATAGAAAACAAGCAATCTAAAACATATCAGTCTGGTGTGAACCGCGTACGCGTGCGCATGCAGGTCTTGCACCCGTGCGAAAAAATGGATAACGTTTCGGAAACTGTTAAATGTGCTACGTGCAATATTGTTATCTGTGAGGTGTTAGCATTTATGCAAAATAAATTAAATGTTATGGACGAACAAAGCCTTGTGCAAATTTGTGAAAGTGCATTTAGTGCAGTGGATATAAAAACGGCTAAGTCGTTGTTGTTTGAATCGCTAAGTAAGCGACCAACAACACGTAAACGAGAAGGAAAAACCCTTCGAGATCTAGAAGACATCATATGCCTACTTAAAGAGACAGACCCCGAAGAGATTCCTATCTTTGTGGCCAGAAAGTTGGAAAAATTGCCTCCCGTAACGTTTGATCACATAGACGTTACGGCGCTGCTAAAGAGGATAGTTTTACTCGAGAAAAATGTACAAGATTTTCGCCACGAATATGCCACGAAAAGTGAACTCAATGATCGAATTAACGAATTATATTCGAAAAATACGTCTTTTGAATTCCTAGAAAGGAATGTTAACATGCACAGAGGAGGTACTTTTAAAAATTTCGACAGCGGACCGATGGCACTACCTACGTTAAGTATCGATAACGACGACGTCATCGAGCGCGATGCAACGAACTCGCCATCCCGTTCACACCTGCGGGCGCCACCTGTATCGACGTCACCGATTCCGGCGAGCGAACCTACAGCTGATAATGATGTTATTATGAACGAGATAACCAGTGTATGCGAGCGGCAACGCGAGCCTCTCACGAGAACTGTACGATCAGCTGACAAACCGGTGTCATTCTCGGAGGTAATACAGAGAAATACTAGCGCTAAAAAGTTAAACATCGACGAAAATTGGACTTTAGTACAGAAGCGAAAACGAAATAATCGCAAATCTAAGTTTATAAGCCAGAAAGGTAGTGCATTAGTTGATATGGCGGCGAATAATTTTCAGTTTAGAGCAGCTGACACTAAAGTGCCGCTTTTCATATCTAATGTGCATAAAGATGTATCCGAGCAGGATATTATAAATTATGTATTTGAGAAGACACAGGAGCGAGTTACACTCTCTAAAATTATAATGAAATATGAAAGAGATTACAATGCTTATAAAGTGTTTGTGACAAAACATAATATTGATACATTTCTAAATGATAAGTTATGGCCGTCTGGAGTGTCATTTAGAAGATTTGTGCAATTCCCTATGAGCAGTAGGAAGAATATGGAAAAGAATATTGACCAAAATGGGCAGTCTAAGTAACATCATAAGCTATAATTGTAAATCACTGAAGAGATCGATGGATGGTGTCCGGTCATTGTGTCAGCTGGCGGACGTGGTCGCCCTCCAAGAAACCTGGCTGCTGCCGCATGATCTGCCACTGCTGAGTGCTATTGACGACGACTTCGGGTGCACCGGGACGTCGGCCGTGGACACGGGAGCGGGTCTGCTGAGCGGCAGGCCGCACGGTGGCGTGGCCCTGCTGTGGCGTAAGGGTGTTTTCGACTCGGTAGTGCCTATTGAGTGTAATAACGTGCGAGTGTGTGCGATCAACATAACTGTAAGTAGTAGATCTATAGTCATATTTAGCGTCTACATGCCCACGAACTCTGTTGACAATCTTCCGGAGTTTACGTCATGTCTCAGTGATATTCGATCGATTATAGAAATAGAGGAAAATAATGGAATCGAGGCTTTTTACATTATAGGCGATTTTAATGCTCATCCAAATGAACTATTTCATAATGAAATGACACATTTTTGTTTAGATCAAAACTGGTTATGTGTAGATATGAATATGTGTGATAGAAGTACTTATACCTTTACAAGTGAATCACACGGCTGTAACAGGTGGTTGGACCACTGTATCGTGACTGAATCCGCGCGTTTATCTATAATGAGCGTGAATGTTTTATATGACGTGTATTGGTCCGATCATTTTCCCCTAGTAGTTGAATGTGATTTACATAGAATAAAATCTAAAAGTGTATGTAATGAGCTATATAACAAAGTAAATAACTGTGTTGTGTGGGGGGAGAGGTCGGCGCAGCAGATTAACGACTACAAAAACATTTGTAACACAGCTTTGAGATTGGTAGACATTCCTCAGGAGCTGAGCGAGTGCTGTGACCGGTTTTGTAACTGCATAGAACATCGCTCGGCTCTTGATGAAATGTATTCTAATATTATCGACACATTGTCGCGCGCGGCTACACTCACGCATATAAATAAAAATATATGTAAGCGAAGAGGTGGCTATGTAACGGGGTGGAATAGGTACGTCGCCGGCGTGCACGGTGAGGCTCGGCTTAAGTTTCAATCATGGGTATTGGCCGGTCGACCCTCAAGTGGTAGTGTTCATAGCGAGATGGTTGAGGCTAGAAGACGTTTTAAGGCCAAATTGAGGTGGTGTCAAAACAGGCAGGAACAAATAAAAATGAATATCCTCGCTACTAATCACCATCGTAAAGACTTTAAAAACTTTTGGAAAACGACAAACAAAATGAATAGTAAGCCCAGCCTCCCCGTGTGCGTTAGCGGTGTTACTGACCACAAGCAGGTAGCGGACGCTTTCAGGGTGCACTTCTCTGTGCGCTCGCCTCTGACATCGTCCGATCCGAGGATGTGCGATACTGAGACCATAATGAATAATCAGAACACTAAAATACCAGCAAAATTAGTGTCCAGGATCATCTCTAAAATGCAACGGGGAAAATCCCCGGGTCATGATGGTCTCAGTATCGAACATTTTAAGTATGCGGGAGTTCATTTGCCGCGAGTACTGTCTCTGTTCTTCACTCTGTGCATAGGCCACTCCTACCTGCCTGAACCACTTATGCGTACACTAGTAGTGCCTGTAGTGAAGAATAAAACAGGTGACACATCCGATATGAACAACTACCGGCCCATCTCTCTCGCTACTACCGCGGCGAAGGTGCTTGACAGTGTGTTGAATGGTTTTCTTATGGAATATATCAAGGTCAGCGATGCACAGTTCGGCTTTAGGGCAGGAGTATCGACTGAGAGTGCCATTTTTTGCCTTAAACACACTGTCAAGTATTACACCGCGAGGAGGACGCCGGTATACGCGTGCTTCCTCGACTTATCGAGGGCTTTTGACCTGGTTGCCTACGATATCCTGTGGAACAAGTTGAGGAGCTCGGGTGTGCCGGGCCAGTACACCGCCCTCTTCAAATACTGGTATGCTCACCAGACAAACCGAGTGAGATGGGTCGGTACACTGTCGGATGAGTACATAATGGACTGTGGCTTGAGGCAGGGGGGGTTGAGCTCCCCATTACTGTTCAACCTTTATGTAAATCAGCTTATCGAGGAACTGAGCAGCACTCGTGTCGGCTGCCACATAGACAGAGTTTGTGTCAATAACATAAGCTACGCGGACGACATGGTTCTGCTCAGTCCCTCGATAGGCGGACTTAGAGAGCTCCTGTCGACGTGTGAGAGATACGCTGAGGCGCACGGCCTCAAATATAACTCAAATAAGAGTGAAATACTCATATTCAAGGCACCGAAACAACAGCCTAGGCGTGTGCCTCCAGTGTATCTTAATGGGGTGGCTCTTAAGGTCGTCGATAGTTTTAAGTATCTCGGTCATGTTGTGACCAGTGACCTGCGAGATGACAGCGACATAGAGAGGGAGCGCAGAGCGTTGGCGGTGAGAAGCAACATGCTCGCCCGCAGGTTTGCTCGCTCCACTACAGACGTTAAAATAACTCTATTTAAGGCGTTCTGTCAGTCTTTTTATACGAGCGGCCTGTGGGTGTCATACACGAGTCGAGCCTACAACGTTCTGCGCGTACAGTATAACAACGCTTTTAGGATGCTGTTGCGACTGCCGTGGCGCTGTAGCGCATCGGGGATGTTTGCCGAAGCCCGTACTGATGGCTTTCACGCTATCATGCGCAAAAAAGCCGTCTCTCTGCTGCAACGTGTTCGCAACTCTCGGAACAGCATCCTAAAAATGATTTCTTGTAGACCAGATTGCCCCATTCAGAGGCATTGGGTAGAGGTAGCACTGGGCCTAAAATAAACATAATATTGTACCTACTTACTTTATAAGTACTAACAATACTAACATAGGTTAAGTCATGGATTGTTACTAACACATCTACTAATATTTATGGGCCTAAAATAGCCTGAAATAAACATATTTTATTTATTTTATTTTTTTTATTTATATCCAACACGGTTTCTTACTTTAACGCGGCGTCACCTTAATTTTAAAACTCGTGCGCATTTGTTTTATATTTTAATAACTGGTTTTCAACTCAAATATTTTTATTAAAATGTTTTTAATAAAAAAATATGATCATTTTAATTACTTGAATTCCATTTCATACGTTTTTACTAGAATCTAGATATTTATTTAACTATTGCTACTCCATTAAGAGGGCGACTAACGCAAAAAATCAAACATCGTCCTTCTCTCTTCACACTCACGCCCGTCTTTCATATGCCAGATGAAAAAGGACGACGCGGAATCATCGCCAAGTTAGTTTTTTCTTAATAACTCTTCGATACAGTACAGAAATAGTTGAGGTTTAGCCGAATTCGGGAAAAGGCACTAAATATTAGATAGGAAAAATTATTTAATACTTTTTAGTTCATATTTTATATATATTATATATTTTAGTTATTAGTCCGCGAATTTATAAGTGGTCGTCGGTGGTACTGCGTATATTCTACGTTACATCTTATTACAATTTGTTAAGACTGTTAAGAGTCATACGGCATACCCCAAGGCCCAAATATCAGGTAGATAGATAAATTTAAACAATACATTTAAAAAAATCTAAGTGAACACGTTCTGCAAAATGCTTGCAGCGCGGCATGCCGCATGCCCTGACATTCCGGTTAGAACTTGAATACGATGTTTACGCACGCGGCGCGCGGCGACGCCGTTGCCTCTGCGGCGCCGACCGCCGTGTATATTAAACAGCCTATAATAATTGGTGTTGTTATGTATATAATTATTATTATTGTATCCATACCTATGCCTTGTACTATTATCTATTTTGTGCCATGAGACATTGGTGACCTTAACACGACGTGGTAATGATGATGTTGATGATGTAGATTTACAAGAATCCACGATCGAAGAATTACGAGAATACCAATAACGATGAAGTTTAAACACGTATGCAAAACGCTGATTAATACTTATAATGATGCTAAAACAAAATGATTCATGAGTTTCGCATGCAAACTGTAATTTAACAATCACGTATTATGTGAGGTTTCTGACCTAAGATACGTACATCTTTTTAAATAAAATTAGAGGGCAAACGAGCAAACGGGTCATATGATGGAAAGCAACTACCGTCGCCCATGGATGGACACTCCGCACTCGCAGCATTAGAACACGCTCTGTTCTAGAAGGTTTGCAGTTCGTATTGTTCCGGAAATACTGCTGGTGACAATTCGATATAGAGTTTTTATTTTTAAAGTGCGCGGCAGAAAGTCACGCGTAAAATGCACACATACATTCATTCTTTTAGCGCCCCTTCTTAAGAGTCCATGCTGTCCCACTGCTGGGCAAAGGCCTCCCCCAAGTTTTTCCATTCATACCGCTCCAACGCCACCGTACGCCAACGGCTTGTATGTGTCAAGTTTATCGCGCCATCTTTTTAAGAGACTTCCAAAAAACGAGGAGATTATATGTTCAGCTGTGGATTTTTTTATTTTTTTTATTTTTGTATGTTCAACGATTACTCCGCCGTTTGTGAACCGATTTTCGAAATTTTTATTTTGTTGTATTAGGTTTCACTCCAATTTGGTACCATGTTCACAAAAGTGGTGACCTGATGATGGGATCCAGGAGTAATCGAGGGAACTCCTCGAAATTTATATGGAAACATATGGTGATTTTGGTTTTATGTGAAGTGTACTAAGAATATGCTACCAAAAAGTCAAATATTGGGTCAAGGTATACCATGGTTTCGAAGATGCTGAGAGAACTCCTGACTCTTTATAGATACACGTTTGGGAGTTTCGGCGTTGTTTTAAGAACAGAAAGCATATGCTACTATGCAATTAAAATTCATCATCATCATCATCATTACCACGTCGTGTTAAGGTCACCAATGTCTCATGGCACAAAATAGATAATAGTACAAGGCATAGGTATGGATACAATAATAATAATTATATACATAACAACACCAATTATTATAGGCTGTTTAATATACACGGCGGTCGGCGCCGCAGAGGCAACGGCGTCGCCGCGCGCCGCGTGCGTAAACATCGTATTCAAGTTCTAACCGGAATGTCAGGGCATGCGGCATGCCGCGCTGCAAGCATTTTGCAGAACGTGTTCACTTAGATTTTTTTAAATGTATTGTTTAAATTTATCTATCTACCTGATATTTGGGCCTTGGGGTATGCCGTATGACTCTTAACAGTCTTAACAAATTGTAATAAGATGTAACGTAGAATATACGCAGTACCACCGACGACCACTTATAAATTCGCGGACTAATAACTAAAATATATACTAAAATACTAAAATATATAACTAAAATATATACGTCAATCAGATTGATGAAAATTTGACCGTGTAACCTGTGACATTAAGATTAAAATGATTTGAACTAGAGTATAAACAAAATAACAATTTATTGCAGTATTTGTTTTGTATTTTATCAAAGTAATTCAATTACTTTATGCATATTCAATTACTTTATGTCATAAAAAGATATGCATAAAGCAGATTTTTTTTATTTATGACGTAAGAAATGAAATAAATAAAATAGCAAATGCTGTTTTAGGCCATCATAGCATTTTATATGGCCTCATGGTCATTTTTCTTCTTCTTTCTTTCAATGCTGCTATTTTCACAGTGAACTCTATATTTAAGGAACACTTACACACCCTAAAGTATTATCACTTAGTTTTGTTACACCGTGTAATATATTCTATCACTAACCAGTCGTAACCTAACAGAATATTAATGTGACCTCTTGTGTTATGGTCAACAGGTGTTATTGTCAGTGAGACAATCTGTCTGCTCATTGACCTAGGTAAAACCACAATGTGTCAACGGAAGCTGATATCAGAAAAAAAAGTAGCAAATAATACAATGATTCACCGCCGACTTCCGATAGATAGGATGTTGAATATGCTAATTATTGCTACATTGTATTATCATGATAAATAACTAGATGACCACAAGTATGTTTGAATTTTTTGTAACATACAGGAACTTATGTTTTACAGAATAAAAGTTATCCTTAATCCTCTGTTAGAACCAAAATGTATATTTTGCTTAACTTTAATTAACCCATCAAGCCCCATAAGCTCACCGGTGAGCGAGACACAATAGAATGACAATAGATATCCAGGAATCCACAATCGAAGGATTAAAATATAATAATACAATTATAGTGTAAGCATGAAGAAGTAACAGACAGACAGATTTATACAGTTTTCCATCAATAATTTTAGTATGGAAGCAGGATTGTGTAATTAGTACGCATTTATGCAACAAAATTTGCAATTTTATTCTTTATTTATTAACAAAAAAGACAATTTAACAAAACACCAATAACCGTAGATACCTTGGGTTCTACAAACCCACTGATTTCTCTGTAGATGGGCAAAGATCACTACAGACTGGACACAGTCTACAGACTACTATCAGAGAAGTTAATTCATCGTCATTTGGTCGCGTTATGTCAAACCCAGTCGACAGATCACAATTAGTACCTACTAGACGTTCCGCGCGGCTTCGCCCGCGTAAATTAGATATTTCACAGACAAATTAGTTCACAAAAAATAGCCTATGATCCTTCATGTGGTATACTTCTTATCTGACCCAAATAACAGAAAAATTGCTCTAGTAGTTCGTGAGATACGCCCATTCAAATAATTTCCCCCGTTTTTCCACATTTTTCTCTATTTCTTCTTCTTATTAATAGGAATTAGTCTTAGCGTCAGGCAGGGCCCCCGTAATGGCTACTGGCGCCTGTGTGCAAAAAAAGGATTTTGGCCAAATCGCCATCTTTAGGGGCGCCAAAACCAAGGACCCAAAAAATTTGCCTAAAGGGTTGCCAAAATGCTTTTTTGCACACAGGCGCCAGTAGTCCTTACGGTGGCCCTGCTTAGTGTGATAAAATATAGCTTATAGCCTTCCTCGATAAATGGGCTATCTAACACTAAAATATTTTTTCTAATCGGACCAGTAGTTCCTGAGATTAGCGCGTTCAAACAAACAAACTAACAAATTCTTCCGCTTTATAATATTAGTATAGATTGAATTGACATGATCCGACCAATACGAATCAATCCATTTTCCCGATGGTACCTGATGATGGACGACACCACCGTGGCCGATCTCGAATGAACTAAAAAGTATTAAATAATTTTTCCTATCTAATATGTAGTGCCTTTTCCCGAATTCGGCTAAACCTCAACTATTTCTGTACTCAATCTTCATCATTTTGAATCGGTACCAGATATAGCTGAATCTTTATTTCTTTGACAGAAAATTTGAAACTATTGGAACTGGCACCGACTTCAAAATTATGAAGATTGAGTACAGAAATAGTTGAGGTTTAGCCGAATTCGGGAAAAGGCACTACATATTAGATAGGAAAAATTATTTAATACTTTTTAGTTCATATTTTATATATATTATATATTTTAGTTATTAGTCCGCGAATTTATAAGTGGTCGTCGGTGGTACTGCGTATATTCTACGTTACATCTTATTACAATTTGTTAAGACTGTTAAGAGTCATACGGCATACCCCAAGGCCCAAATATCAGGTAGATAGATAAATTTAAACAATACATTTAAAAAAATCTAAGTGAACACGTTCTGCAAAATGCTTGCAGCGCGGCATGCCGCATGCCCTGACATTCCGGTTAGAACTTGAATACGATGTTTACGCACGCGGCGCGCGGCGACGCCGTTGCCTCTGCGGCGCCGACCGCCGTGTATATTAAACAGCCTATAATAATTGGTGTTGTTATGTATATAATTATTATTATTGTATCCATACCTATGCCTTGTACTATTATCTATTTTGTGCCATGAGACATTGGTGACCTTAACACGACGTGGTAATGATGATGATGATGATGATGAATTTTAATTGCATAGTAGCATATGCTTTCTGTTCTTAAAACAACGCCGAAACTCCCAAACGTGTATCTATAAAGAGTCAGGAGTTCTCTCAGCATCTTCGAAACCATGGTATACCTTGACCCAATATTTGACTTTTTGGTAGCATATTCTTAGTACACTTCACATAAAACCAAAATCACCATATGTTTCCATATAAATTTCGAGGAGTTCCCTCGATTACTCCTGGATCCCATCATCAGGTCACCACTTTTGTGAACATGGTACCAAATTGGAGTGAAACCTAATACAACAAAATAAAAATTTCGAAAATCGGTTCACAAACGGCGGAGTAATCGTTGAACATACAAAAATAAAAAAAATAAAAAAATCCACAGCTGAACATATAATCTCCTCGTTTTTTGGAAGTCTCTTAAAAAGATGGCGCGATAAACTTGACACATACAAGCCGTTGGCGTACGGTGGCGTTGGAGCGGTATGAATGGAAAAACTTGGGGGAGGCCTTTGCCCAGCAGTGGGACAGCATGGACTCTTAAGCACCTGCACCTGCAACTCTTCTGATTCAGAGATCGGCTCTTCTAATGTTGCGAATGTCAAAGGGCGGTAGCTGCTTTCCATCAGGTGCCCCTTTGCTCGTTTGTTTAAAAAAACAACTTTATTTAAATAAATAAAAAAACAACTTTACAAAAAACGGAAATTTCTCCATGCGACATACAGACTAAACTTTTGGTGAGAATTAAATCGTTTATAGCACATGTAACCAATAAACTTATCTCTAGTAGAACATTATAAAAGTAATTACAACGCGACAATACAATAAAAAGCCGAAGAGTCATCATAAGCCAACGATCTCAGCTGTTTTTAGACCGACCACCGTATATGGAACTCGTGTACCAACCATCAGTACCGTTAGGTAGGCCAAGCTGACTGGTCGGTGCCGCCAACTTAGTTTGACCTCTGAGTTCCAAACTATAGTACCACTAACTGGTTCTTACTAGCTGGTCGGGACAACCAGTTCAGTTAGAGCTCTACCATCATAGTTTTTTTTATAACAAGTTAGTTCAAGTTGACTGGTCGGTTATTTCTGAACCGATATGGGAAGAGTCACTTCCCCAGGACAAATGACGTCACATCCTTCTATATTTTTAGCCGAATGGATGTGGTATGGGACAAGACATGTTTCGGGAAATAATCTTTAAATGCCATGAGAAGCCGACGGAAGAAAAGACGGTGATGTATTTCGAGCATATATACTTCCATGGATCTAAGAAGCTCTTTTAAAATATCGCCATTCATATTGAATATTTTAATATTATAAATAAGTTTATAATATTACAAAATACAAGGCGAAGGGATCTATTGTTCGGTCTGTCTGTCACCCCTTCCAGAAGTTAGATACTGAGTCCCAGGAAAGGCCATGGGATACTTTTTACCCCGGAAAATTAATAATATAGCCGTATTATATGCATGATGCACTACATGTCGACAAAGCTATTTAACCTGGCATTATAGGCGTACAGAGTTCAATAAAGTTCACTAAATTTAACCCATCAAGCCCCATAAGCTCACGGGTGAGCGAGACACAATAGAATAACAATAGATTTACAAGAATCCACGATCGAAGAATTACGAGAATACCAATAACGATGAAGTTTAAACACGTATGCAAAACGCTGATTAATACTTATAATGATGCTAAAACAAAATGATTCATGAGTTTCGCATGCAAACTGTAATTTAACAATCACGTATTATGTGAGGTTTCTGACCTAAGATACGTACATCTTTTTAAATAAAATTAGAGGGCAAACGAGCAAACGGGTCATATGATGGAAAGCAACTACCGTCGCCCATGGATGGACACTCCGCACTCGCAGCATTAGAACACGCTCTGTTCTAGAAGGTTTGCAGTTCGTATTGTTCCGGAAATACTGCTGGTGACAATTCGATATAGAGTTTTTATTTTTAAAGTGCGCGGCAGAAAGTTACGCGTAAAATGCACACATACATTCATTCTTTTAGCGCCCTTTTTTAAGAGTCCATGCTGTCCCACTGCTGGGCAATGGCCTCCCCCAAGTTTTTCCATTCATACCGCTCCAACGCCACCGCACGCCAACGGCTTGTATGTGTCAAGTTTATCGCGCCATCTTTTTAAGAGACTTCCAAAAAACGAGGAGATTATATGTTCAGCTGTGGATTTTTTTATTTTTTTTATTTTTGTATGTTCAACGATTACTCCGCCGTTTGTGAACCGATTTTCGAAATTTTTATTTTGTTGTATTAGGTTTCACTCCAATTTGGTACCATGTTCACAAAAGTGGTGACCTGATGATGGGATCCAGGAGTAATCGAGGGAACTCCTCGAAATTTATATGGAAACATATGGTGATTTTGGTTTTATGTGAAGTGTACTAAGAATATGCTACCAAAAAGTCAAATATTGGGTCAAGGTATACCATGGTTTCGAAGATGCTGAGAGAACTCCTGACTCTTTATAGATACACGTTTGGGAGTTTCGGCGTTGTTTTAAGAACAGAAAGCATATGCTACCATGCAATTAAAATTCATCATCATCATCACCGTCATCATCATCATTACCACGTCGTGTTAAGGTCACCAATGTCTCATGGCACAAAATAGATAATAGTACAAGGCATAGGTATGGATACAATAATAATAATTATATACATAACAACACCAATTATTATAGGCTGTTTAATATACACGGCGGTCGGCGCCGCAGAGGCAACGGCGTCGCCGCGCGCCGCGTGCGTAAACATCGTATTCAAGTTCTAACCGGAATGTCAGGGCATGCGGCATGCCGCGCTGCAAGCATTTTGCAGAACGTGTTCACTTAGATTTTTTTAAATGTATTGTTTAAATTTATCTATCTACCTGATATTTGGGCCTTGGGGTATGCCGTATGACTCTTAACAGTCTTAACAAATTGTAATAAGATGTAACGTAGAATATACGCAGTACCACCGACGACCACTTATAAATTCGCGGACTAATAACTAAAATATATAATATATATAAAATATGAACTAAAAAGTATTAAATAATTTTTCCTATCTAATATGTAGTGCCTTTTCCCGAATTCGGCTAAACCTCAACTATTTCTGTACTCAATCTTCATAATTTTGAAGTCGGTGCCAGTTCCAATAGTTTCAAATTTTCTGTCAAAGAAATAAAGATTCAGCTATATCTGGTACCGATTCAAAATGATGAAGATTGAGTACAGAAATAGTTGAGGTTTAGCCGAATTCGGGAAAAGGCACTACATATTAGATAGGAAAAATTATTTAATACTTTTTAGTTCATTCGAGATCGGCCACGGTGGTGTCGTCCATCATCAGGTACCATCGGGAAAATGGATTGATTCGTATTGGTCGGATCATGTCAATTCAATCTATACTAATATTATAAAGCGGAAGAATTTGTTAGTTTGTTTGTTTGAACGCGCTAATCTCAGGAACTACTGGTCCGATTAGAAAAAATATTTTAGTGTTAGATAGCCCATTTATCGAGGAAGGCTATAAGCTATATTTTATCACACTAAGCAGGGCCACCGTAAGGACTACTGGCGCCTGTGTGCAAAAAAGCATTTTGGCAACCCTTTAGGCAAATTTTTTGGGTCCTTGGTTTTGGCGCCCCTAAAGATGGCGATTTGGCCAAAATCCTTTTTTTGCACACAGGCGCCAGTAGCCATTACGGGGGCCCTGCCTGACGCTAAGACTAATTCCTATTAATAAGAAGAAGAAATAGAGAAAAATGTGGAAAAACGGGGGAAATTATTTGAATGGGCGTATCTCACGAACTACTAGAGCAATTTTTCTGTTATTTGGGTCAGATAAGAAGTATACCACATGAAGGATCATAGGCTATTTTTTGTGAACTAATTTGTCTGTGAAATATCTAATTTACGCGGGCGAAGCCGCGCGGAACGTCTAGTAGGTACTAATTGTGATCTGTCGACTGGGTTTGACATAACGCGACCAAATGACGATGAATTAACTTCTCTGATAGTAGTCTGTAGACTGTGTCCAGTCTGTAGTGATCTTTGCCCATCTACAGAGAAATCAGTGGGTTTGTAGAACCCAAGGTATCTACGGTTATTGGTGTTTTGTTAAATTGTCTTTTTTGTTAATAAATAAAGAATAAAATTGCAAATTTTGTTGCATAAATGCGTACTAATTACACAATCCTGCTTCCATACTAAAATTATTGATGGAAAACTGTATAAATCTGTCTGTCTGTTACTTCTTCATGCTTACACTATAATTGTATTATTATATTTTAATCCTTCGATTGTGGATTCCTGGATATCTATTGTCATTCTATTGTGTCTCGCTCACCGGTGAGCTTATGGGGCTTGATGGGTTAATTAAAGTTAAGCAAAATATACATTTTGGTTCTAACAGAGGATTAAGGATAACTTTTATTCTGTAAAACATAAGTTCCTGTATGTTACAAAAAATTCAAACATACTTGTGGTCATCTAGTTATTTATCATGATAATACAATGTAGCAATAATTAGCATATTCAACATCCTATCTATCGGAAGTCGGCGGTGAATCATTGTATTATTTGCTACTTTTTTTTCTGATATCAGCTTCCGTTGACACATTGTGGTTTTACCTAGGTCAATGAGCAGACAGATTGTCTCACTGACAATAACACCTGTTGACCATAACACAAGAGGTCACATTAATATTCTGTTAGGTTACGACTGGTTAGTGATAGAATATATTACACGGTGTAACAAAACTAAGTGATAATACTTTAGGGTGTGTAAGTGTTCCTTAAATATAGAGTTCACTGTGAAAATAGCAGCATTGAAAGAAAGAAGAAGAAAAATGACCATGAGGCCATATAAAATGCTATGATGGCCTAAAACAGCATTTGCTATTTTATTTATTTCATTTCTTACGTCATAAATAAAAAAAATCTGCTTTATGCATATCTTTTTATGACATAAAGTAATTGAATATGCATAAAGTAATTGAATTACTTTGATAAAATACAAAACAAATACTGCAATAAATTGTTATTTTGTTTATACTCTAGTTCAAATCATTTTAATCTTAATGTCACAGGTTACACGGTCAAATTTTCATCAATCTGATTGACGGAATATTGATGGTTATAAAAAACTTTTTATTAACATATTAAAATATGATCAATCCATCAATCCGTGGGTTAGACTATCCAATTTTCGTCAATCTTTACCGGATTGATGGATCAGATGCATAATATAGTCCCATACAAACACACAACATCTGTCATTCTTGCACCATAGCAGTTTTTTAGCCAAGACACTGTTGTAGGGCTATGGAGCATGTGCTGTCAGCACTCATACAAACACACCCATACACACGTATACACACACACACACACTCCCATCTCTCCCCTAGACAGTACCATGTACTGAAGCCAAGACACTCCTGTCGTAGGGCTAGGATACCATAAGCACTATCATACACATACAGTATACACACACACAAAAACACCCTTTTATCCTTAAATTTTGCCTATGTTTTACATTTAATATTTAAAAGTCCTTGTTTACCTAACCCAAAAACATGATAGATTATTATTTGAACATGAATATTGTATTGATCTTTTCTCTTATAACTGCCTCAACCGTGAGAATCACTGACTCCGATATCACATTATAATAGTTTCGGGGTCAGAGATCAACCAAACTGTGCCATTCTGAGTTTAAATCCTAATTTTTGTACTAAAATTACTGCCTGTAAATAAAATTTTAGTTTTTGGGATGTCAATAAATGTATTTTTATTATTATTATAGATTGATGAAAATTTTACTGTCTAACCTGTGTCAATGGTAATACCACGATTGTGGGAACCTCAGACACATTAGATTTTCAATTGTTATGCGGCAGCCGTGTGCCTCTTGGGGTTGATGGGTTCATAAAAAATGCAAGCAAGCAAGAAAATACAGCTACCTATAATACAGAGCTGTGTTTACATTAAGATCAAAATATTTAGTTTTAAAACATATGTAATGTCTTAAGTTTACATACAGTATACACTATCAAAACAACTTTTAGCACAATACCTATCCAATGATATATTTGGCAATATGAATCACAAGCTGCCTTTAGGCGTTAAGTTTTGCTTGTCTACGACTTAAAACGGCTCCGGAAATCTACGAAGCTTCACGACAGACGTTTTAACGTTAATTAGCATTCGCAACTCGTATGAGCTACCAAGAAACTGTCTGTGTTTTAAAAAGTGCATATTCTTGCCATATCTAAGCATGCCAGAGGTCAGCAGAAGAGTATATCAAGTTAATACTTACTTATTTCTTGCGTCTCAACAGTATCCTTTGTCAGAACTAATAAAATTACACACAGAAGAATGCACCCAACACTCGGCCAGCACTTGAACATTGTAACACTTTAATCTATATTTTTATGCTTTTAAAATATAACTACGTTAATTATATCTGATAAATAAAGCATGTTTATAAAATATCTTAAAATTATTATAACGTCAAGGCACTAAAACATTTCACACGACCGACGGGACGAACGACAAGCGCAAACTGACAAGTGACAAAAAATATTTTGAATTTAGCTGTCAACTAGCAATAAACGTCATATACACTGACAGTTATTTTTTTAAGGTTTCGTTTGTTAGAACCAAAATTTGTAAGAAGAACAAACAAATAGCAATAAGTATTGCGGAAAAGCTAAAGCTATAGATAACTGATAACATATTCTATTTTCATTATTGTTTTGTTTGTGTTTTATGTCTCGACAAAATGCAAAATACTTTTTGTGAATTTTTAATCTTCTTGTACTTATATAAAATTCTCGTATCACAATGTTAGTCCACGAACTCCTCCGAAACGGCTTTACTGATTTTTACCAAATTTTATGTGCATATTCAGTAGGTCTGAGAATCGGTTACTCGGTACTTTATATATTGTTAAGTGCATTTGTTGAATAAATAATAGTAAATTATTATAACTTGAGACTGACGTCGACCATTGTTTGTGCGACGGGATAGCGATCGACGTTGCCATGGTGACATACTTATTTAGTCACTTCAATAAAATAACATGGCAAATATATTATGGCAAAGCAACGTTTGCCGGGACAGCTAGTTTTATATAAGTACTCTTAGGGCGACTTAAGTTTGATTGGTAAAATATGGAACTATTATTTATTAATTTATTTTATGAAAGTCTTAAAGCAGAAGAAATTATAATAGAATTCATTATTTTTTGAAAATAGGACGTTATTCAACAATAATTCAAGTTTAGGTAAACAAGCGCCATCTCTTGATGCATAATAAAACAAAAACGACATTTAGAGCGTCAGCGCGACAAGTGGTCTTGCAAGTAATGTTAATTAAAGACAATAGATGTCGCTGCAACCACAACAATCAACACACCTTATCGTTCAATAGCCCGTAAAGTAGTACGAATTACGATAATATACGGCGGATCGCATTCGCGCCAAACGTAGTTTTCACTCGCATCCATATCAGCGCGTATTGTGATTTGTGAAAATTCCATTATTCTGCTCTTGTGCGAATATTTGTGCCAATTTCGCGCTGCATTCGGTGCACGAACAATCAAGTAATCTGTGCAAACAATATTTCCACGCTTTAAAATAATAGTGTTTTTGTGTGCGAAACATTGAGCAAAACAAACATTGATTTAAATTTTAATTTGTGAAAAATACTGGATTTTTATTAATTTTGGCCTGCATTACAAATTTACATTGTAAAGGTAAGCAATATTATTATTTATATTTTACTATTCGAATAACTTTAATAAAAAATAAATTATTAAAAATAATATTAGAAATACTCAAATACAAAATATACTTTTGAAACGCGAACATTTAATAATTTAGGATGTTAGCAGATATCTACTTTATACGAACAATCATTAAAATTATGCAAATTTTAATTACTTATGTACATAGTTGAGTTGAATAATTAATACAAAAATTAAGTATTACAAGTTTATAAGGACGCACACTTACTCCTTCGGTAGAATCTTCATGATCAACAGTCAACACCATAGTAATGGTCATTATTTCTAAACCGTATTATGTGATATGACTAGATATTTTTACGTAGTATTACTTAATTATGTAATTAACTCAAAATTAACTAGATGACGCCCGCAACTCCGTTGCGCCTAAATTCATTTATCGCGCGGGAACCGTACATTTTTCCGGGATAAAAATTATCCTATGTCCTTTCCGGGGACTCAAAGTATCTCCATGCCAAATTTCAGCAAAATCGGTTCAGCGGTTTGAGCGTGAAGAGGTAACAGACAGACAGACAGACAGACACACTTTCCCATTCATAATATTATTAGTAAATTAGTAAATATTAGTAAATTTGTAATTAGTAAATATTAGTAAATTAGTAATTAGTATGGATTTACATGACATGATGCAAAATAACATACACGGTAGCCGTACATTTTTGCGCGATAAAATTTTACGCAGAGCGAACCACTTTGCAATGCAATTTATATTTTCTTCCTCTCATAATATTTTATCACAAAGTCATCTCGGTTATTCACATGAGATTAAATCGAGACAATAACATACTAGCCGCAAACGCATTTGCAAGTCCTCTGGTGCTGCAGCTGTTAGCACAATATTAGTAAGACAGTGCCTATTTCACCACTTCCTGATAAAGTGCCGAATAGGCTATCCTCAACTTTTTTGACATATGTTCCATACAGCATACTCTGGGCCTGTTTCACCACTTCCTGAATCCTGAATCCTGATAAGTGCCGAATAGGCTATCCACCACTTAACTTGACAGATGAAGAAAGTATGGATAATCTGTCAAAAAAGTTGATGATTGCCTATTCGGTACTTTATCAGGATTCAGGAAGTGGTGAAACAGGCTCTCTATCTGTTAAGTTGTGGATAGCCTATCCGGCAGTCGGCACTTAGCAGGAAGTAGTGAAACTGGCCCATAAACAGTGAATAACTACAAAAGTTCCGCTTGTCTGTATCTGGCGCATTGGAAAAGTGTCATGTGATATTGACAAACAAAGTCAGCTCGGTCCTTAGGACCGCACTCAGAGTAGAGACATAATAAATTTTTATGGTGAACCTTCAATTTAAGGTGACGCCGCGTTAAAGTAAAAAACCGTGTTGGATATTATGTTTAAAACAAGCGATGGAAAGGGCGTCCGCGTAAGCGACAAAATGGTTTTCGTCGCGTAATTTAAAAACCATTAATATATTTCATAGCTCTATGGGCAAATTAAAGTGTCATGCTTGAACCAATCTACGTACAAATTTTGGAAGCTTAAATCACTCTCCTCTGTTGGCAAAATTATAATCCCTGTTTTACAGAGGTCTTTGATTAATTATTCTGTGTTATAAAAGTTGACCAATCGTGTTATGCTATGGGCAATTCAAAGACAAAGACATGATGAATACTGACAATGAACTTTAATTTCTTAGCTTTAGTCATTTGCATTGCTGAGAAAAATCAATATCGCTACAGCCAAATTATCAAGGCGTCGCGTCGCCTTAATTAAGAGTTTGAGAGATAATATTGTATGGGGCTTATTGTCAAAATCTACATACATACCATAAGTAATTAATATATTATAATATATTCGTCTTTGAGTGCGGCTGTTAGATGACTATTATACGCTGCTTAAAAGGTAGTGAGGGCTTTACGCTCTACCCTATTTAGGGCACAGATTTAGGGCCTAGACCCTAGGCCTATTTGGTGGAAACAAATCTTTAGGTATTCTCCACTAGACGACACCTGCAACTCCGTTGCGCCAAAATTCGTATATCGTGGAACCGTACATTTTCTGGAATAAAAGTATCCAATGATCTTTTCTGGGATTCAAAGCATCTTTATATTGGATGAACAGGTACAATACAGACAACTGACAAGTTAAATAAGGATGTAAGTATGTTATTGTTTGTTAGGTCTCTATAATATTATACAGGGTGTAACAAAAACAAGTGATAATACTTTAGGGTGTGTACGTGTTCCCTGTAGAGAGTTCACTGTGAAAGTAGCAGCGCTGCTACTTTCTCAGTGAACTCTTTACAGAGAACACGTACACATCCTAAAGTATTATCACTAGTTTTTGTTACACCCTGTATATTATTTAGAAGCTGATGTGAAAAGATAGCTTAATGGAGTATGCACCGTTACATTCGATATAAAAACTACCCCGGTAAGCAGTTATAAATAAACTGGCATGGCGCGGCAGACCGGTAACGCATCTGCTCTACAGGTGAAATTGATCAGCTATACTCTTTATTAGTAGGTACTTTTATAACTAGCTAAAAGCCGAGCTTTGTGTCATGTCACATGTGGCTCGCGTCGTTTTTCGGCGATGGTGGCATTTTTTTTTAAGAATTTTAATAGTAACCAAACCTTAACTGAACGATGATAACACATACATAATATAAATAAAGCACTTAAATCAATAGGCGTGATAGTTTTTCCGGAAAGTGTACCACAAAAGAGCTCGTTATGGGACGGCCGCAGCAACTCCTTTGCGCCAAATTTCGTTTATCGCCCGGTACCGTATCATTTTTCCGGGATACAAAAGTATATCCTATGTCCTTTCCCGGGACTCAAATTATCTAAATACTAAATGTCAGCTAAATCGGTTCAGCAGTTTGGGCGTAAAAATAAAAGTAACAGACAGAGAAACTTTGAGTCAATACTCAATACGCATCTCTACAAAATTATATATATGTACTTGAATACATTTTAAAGTTAGACAAATTTACTGCTGCACTCGGATACTTTTAATGATGATTAAACGTCAATTTAATGAAGAGTTTGACAGATAGTGTACGGGGCTTATGTCAAAATCTTTCATTCTCTGAGTGCGGCAGTTAGAGATCAACTACGATAACATGGCGCGCCCCTCCAAATGACTGTTTCAATGTGTGTAGTCACATCCTTATAAAAGAGTTTATATGTAGTAAGTATTCAACCAATCACAGTACACGTAATATTTGAGTTAATGTCATTTATTACTAAAATTTGTTGGTCAACTAATCATAACTAGCCTACCGCGCAAGACATTAGACAACGCACTTCAAACGTTTTGACAACGCACTTCAAACGTTTTGAATTTTGGAGGGGCGCGCCATGTTAACGTAGTTGATCTCTAACACTAATTATTACGATTTACGATCAAAATGTATCGGAATTCGCAACACAACATTGAAAAGTATTGTCACTAGAATGTTTCATTAGTGAGAGTATGGGGATATGGGGAGATCCCCATTCCCCATATAGTGGGGGAGTGGGGATGTGACCCGGATTCCGCGGCACCCGGGGGGATGCGAGAGCTAAGTCAGCTAAGTAAATAGTTCCAGGGTTGCCTCATAGTTTTACATCTTACAAGTTACAACTATGAACTATTCATACATCCATTCTTCATACTAATTTTATAAATCCGAAATTTCGAAAGTGCGTATCCGTTGCCTCTTCACGCCCAAACCACAGATTACTAAAATATAGTTACTAGTTACTGTAACCCAAACCGCTGAACTGATTTTGCTGTTTGGTATTGAGATACTTTGAGACTTGAGAGCGGAAAGGAACTTCATATTTTTTATAAGCTCTATATTCTTTTTTTTTTTATGAATTAAGGGGGCAAACGAGCAAACGGGTCACATGATGGAAAGCAACTTCCGTCGCCCATGGACACTCGCAGCATCAGTAGAGCTGCAGGTGCGTTGCCAGCCTTTTAAGAGGGAATAGGGTAATAGGGGAGGGAAGAGAAGGGAATAGGGTAGGGGATTGGGCCTCCGGTAAACTCACTCACTGGGCGAAACACAGCGCAAGCGCTGTTTCACGCCGGTTTTCTGTGAGAACGTGGTATTTCTCCGGTCGAGCCGGCCCATTCGTGCCGAAGCATGGCTCTTCCACGTATATAATATACATATAATATTCTATAATATATTTTTTGTTGCGAAAGAAAATATGACTTACGCAGAGTAGACAGCGACTGTTGTGTTAACAAATAACGACATATATAGCACATCTGCTATCAAAATATTGTATCGAGTGAATCTGCTGGAAATAAGTATTTATTAAGCTACCAATAATCAATATTATTAGTTTACATGTGCTAGGCGTGCAGTCGTCTCCAATCCAACTCATTACATCCATTGCCCAAAGTATATTTTACAAGCACTAAGTAAAATCTTTGAATCTAGATGACCTCTACGTAGGGTCAGCCCTAAACGACATGTAATATCCGGACCGCCTTGAATGAAGGTCGCGCACGCTTTCCGAGTTTCGGTGACTAGTGGTTTTACTTTATAAATTGTAAACAAACACATGTTGCTTGTTATCCATACTAATATTATAGCGAAAGTGTGTCTGTCGCCGCAGATGCCTAATTTTTAGCACTACCATACACTAGGAGCATCTGGGGAGCAAAGAAATTTTGCCCAGGGCGCCGCGCTGTGTGCTAAAACCGGCGTTATGTATGTGAGACGACGCAATTATATTACGGGAGGTCACGACATATTTGGTAACGATATCCAAAATGACTTATTTTAGATTGATAAGATAAAGAGCAACTCTCTGATGCCAAATATGTCGGTCTGCCTGCGTAAAGTAGTTGCGTTCTCTGTATAGGGCGCCTGAAAACCCAGTTATCATGACCAAAAAAAAAAAGATAAGGTAAATGGCTGAGTAATTTATATTAGGTAAGTACTAGTTGTTCTCATATCAGTAGCGTAAAAACTGACCAAATATTCGGTTGCGTTATGAAGCAACGAGCGTTCAAACGTGACTTATTGTGACCAAAAAAAATGATCAGATAAACGGCTGAAAATTACCGATCGTAAGCTGTCAGTACGTACTAGCTTATTGGCACCAAAACTGACCAAATATTTGGTTGCAATTCATAGTTATCGGCGACCTAATTCTGAACGTACCTATATTCTTTAAATATTTTACTAGTAAAGACGAAAAACACACGCTTTTATGACCGGTGAGGAAAATTAAAATATCTAATCGCTAAAAAATCTGAAATCTCACCCTGTCATCAGACTCTCACCACCAACCAAGTGTAGCGAATTAGGTCATCAGTAGAAAACAAATGAGCCCAAGTTCAAGGGGTTTCGCAACAGCCATGGAAGAGTTATATTGCCCACCACGACACCATCATCGATCAGCTCGATGGTCGCAATTGCAATTATCAACGGACTCTTATAAACTTCATCATCATCATCATCGTCAGCCACTAAGAGTCCATTCCTGGACATAGGCCTCTTCCATTTCCATCCTTTACGGCGATCTTGAGTAGGTCATCCTGGGATGACCTACTCTAATAATTAAGACGTAAAAAGGCTGAACCGTAAATTTTGATATCGCTAGTTACCTATCTATGCCTACTAAAATAGGCACCAGTACCCGCAACTTTGCAGCTCCCCCTCTGACGCAATTACATTCTTTACAATGACACATAATCTTGTCTGCGTTTTCAAACTTAGCTTGTTCTTATTTCTTAGACTTCGAAACGGTAGTAGAAAAAGAAAACTTAAATTTTTTACATTGTAAATGTTATTTTATTTAACTGATTATTTTAAAAAATAGTATTTGATGGAACTTTGCTCTAAAATTTTTTAAGGCGCGAATAAAAATTTGAAATTCGTAAATCTCTGGTATGAGACGCGATTCACAAAAAATAAAAATACTGTAGTGTAAATACTTAACCAAATTATTTTTCAGTATGGACAAAAGGTGCGGAAATCATATAGGAAAGGAGAAAAAAAATAAAGTCTAAATATTTTAAAACATTAAAATCTCAGGAACTACTTGAATTGTAGGAATGAAATAAAGTACAAAATTTGTGTCTCTTAATGATTAATCTAATCAGCTGGGTAGCAAGTTTACAAACCCTCGTAAATAAATTAAATAAAATAATTTCGTTTTTAGGGAGTCAAAAAATGACCAATTTAAAAATTGATTTTCTCAAAAACGAAGTATAATGCGCACACGGGAGTTCTACTCATGCATTTGAAACATAAGACGCCATCGACTCATTGCATTAACTCAGTCATGTCCGATTTTGGGGATTTCTAAAACACTGTGCGGCGCTTCGTAGACGGGGGCGGCTTCTTGGCTGATAGACAGCCGCCGCTTCCTAGGACGTGCCCGCTCTCCCTGAATGTTTGGCCCTGGGATTTATTTATCGTTAGTGCAAAAGAAATTGGAGCCTTTTGCAGGGTATAGGCAAATCAGTAGGGATCATTAGTATTTCTTGGTATATGAGCTAATTCACCAGCTGCAGGGCTGGTCATAATCTTCGCTATTCATATCTTCTAGCGCCCACTTCGAAACGGGCGTAAATCGCAATTTTTAATTTCGCCATCTCTCTAAACCAAACGTCCAATTTTAATCATTCAAAGATCAAATATTATCTACACAAACTGTACTTAGTGATGAAATAATTTATTTTGATAAGAATTATCAGAATGAGTAAAATAAATGCGTTTAAATGTAGTCCAAAAAATATCAAGATTTTTAAATAAAGAAATGGTTGTTGTGCCTCACTTGACATAGATAGGTATAGTGTGTAGCGGACATTTTTGTAGATATTTATAAGATCTACATTTACTTAGAACATTGTATGGTTCTATTTTTTATAGTTTAGGCAGCGTACGCAAAAACAAAATAAGTAACTTTTTTGGTTGATTTTTATCATCTTGTGTAAGAAAAACCCAAATATCTTACGGAACCCTATATTTTCTAAAATAAAAATTAGCTTATGTTACTCGTAAATAATGTAGCTTTCGAATGGTGAAAGAATTTTTAAAATCGGTCCAGTAGTTTTTGAGCCTATTCATTACAATTAAACAAACAAACAAAGTTTACCTCTTTATAATCTAATACTTATAAAATTACATGTCCTGACTGACTGACTGACTGACTGATTCGTCATCGCTGTGCAAAAACTGTTAAAGTTACAGCCACGAAATTTGGTGAGTAGGGTTGTTTTATTAAGTAGACACACACTAAGGAAGGAATTTTGAAAATTTTACCCCGAAGGGGGTGAAATAGGGGTTGAAAGTTTGAATGAAAGTCCGTCATTTCTTAAGTTAGGAACATGAAACCCATCTCCGTTATTATATTATGCTAACGTGGACGAAGTCGCGGGCAACAGCTAGTATTAGTATAGATTAATCGATTCAGCAACATAAACGTCGCAAAAATCATATCCTTGTCTTTTCGCGGAATAAGTGTATCCATAGTAATTTCAGCAAAATCGGTTCAGCGGCTTGGACGTGAACAGACTGCGGACAGACAGAGAAACAAACACACTTTCGCATTATATAATTTCGTATACTTACCAGATACATAGATTGGATTTCTCAGGGATAACTCATCCCCCTTAAATTATACCCTTATAAGTTTTCAGCTACGAACAATAAAAACTAAGGAAGAGTAACTCCGTCAAAAAACATGCTCCAAAATACTTGTCAAAAAAGTGTACCTTAGGTTCACTTTTCAATACATTTGCAATATTTAGGTGGCCTTGAGCCACTGACCTCCATTATACAAGTACGCTGGACTAATGATACCCTTTGAAATGACAGCTATTTTTTGTGCCTATTTGAAGCGGAATCAACTCCCCCAATATTCGGGAAGAGAACTAAATTTGACGTAAAAATTGGCGCTGATAACAGTAGTGAGAGTACTTGGAACTAATACTAGTTTCTACAATGGAGGTATACTATTATCTGTGGTTTCTACAACCAATAGCGATTGAGCGGCCATTTGCAAGTTACGTCAGATTTAGTTCTCTTCCCGAATATTGGGGGAGCTAATTCCGCTTCAAATAGGCACAAAATATATCTGGGTATCATCAGTCCAGCGTACTTGTATAATGGAGGTCAGTGCCTTGAGCGGTATAAAGGCTGACGTTACATGACAGTTCGAAAGGAATCAAATTTTAAACGGTAATAGTATGGGAGCTAGTTTCCTTAGTTTTTATTATTCGTAGGTTTTCAGAGAATAATTTTTTAAAGTTAAAACTAACATATTATCAGTTAATTACTTTCTAGAAAGTAGGGGGAAGGGGGGAGGGAAATATTGATTGATCGTAATTGGCCTGACTGCTATGGCTTCTATCGAATGCACTCTGATTTACTAACACAATGTAAAGGTGACGCCATGTTGAAAATTACGTGAACACCGTTTCAATCAAGTTTCAATTAGGTTGACTTGAGATCTTTGGTTTCAATAAAGGTAAACAAGAGAGGCTAATGCTACCAATTTAAAAATGTTTACGGTTTACTGGGCTTTGATTAAAGTACCGGAAGTTGGGGCTATTCGGAAACCGTAGGGCTATTTAAAAAAAAAAAGATTTGGTAATTTCTTTTGTTTACTAGTATTACATTTTTTTTTTCATCTTATAATACTTATATACTTACAATACTTCAACTAAAACTGTAGTGGGGGACGAAATTTGGAGATAATGAAACTTGTGAGTGCTGCAAAACTAATTTAAAAAAAAATCGCCAAAATTGAACTTATTTATGGGTAGCCTACTTTTGGTGTGTTACGAGAAGTTTTTGGAGGTAAGATAAATATGGGATTTGTCACATATCGTACGTTTTCTTGTGATTCTAATTATTTATATCGGTGTTTCCTAACGTTTTTACATCGCCATATCTACTTTGTTTTATAAATTGGGGCTTTTTGAAACCGTTTTGGGGTTATTCGGAACAAAATTCCAAATAGCCCCTTTCGAGGCTGGTGATAGTTTTGTTAAGATTATAAGGTGATGTACCAAATAACCCCAAATGCAGTTTTTGAGTATTTAAGGGTAGGTTGCATTTTGTTTCAGTTTTATGAACATAGTGCGTACGTATGTAAGAAAATGTACAAAATACAAATACACGAAATGGAAAGGCATATCTGCTACTTCCCCTTAAATTGTTCCAAATATACCCCACATACTTCACTAAAACTATAAAGCAATCGCTATATTTATTCCAAATAACCCCAAATTTAGCACCACCATATATTTATAAAAATGTTTAGTATGAAAAATATATATTTGCAGTGTTGGTATGTACGTAGTAATGTGAAGTGTTATTGTTCCAACAATCGCTTGATGAGATAAATAGAAACAAAGCCAGAATATTTTAAAATTTAGTTATTTTGTGTCAAATTTCGAATAGCCCCACTATTGCGATATTTGGAACGGCGCCTTTGAATTAGGGTAGCTTCGTGATTTGAATGAATATACGTTTAATATGTACCAGTATGGGAAGTTACCAGTGAGATTTGTTACTAGAAATCGTCAAAGTACAGTTACCTGTACTTAGTTCGTTTTATTAATAATTTTTCACAAAATGTTGTACCAAATAGCCCTATTTTACCGGTACTGACTACTGGGCCATGATGGATTTTGCCACCATGATTGGGAAGCTGCAGATTACCCGTTTTCGACTCTCACACAGACTCAAGATAGATACCGCATGTCCCTCCATTTGTATGAAAACGAGCGTGTCACCTTTTTCCTACCACTGTGAGTTTGTGACGATAAGAAATGTGTCCATTATCAAGGCCAACGTTTCTACTTGAATTTCTACAGCTCAATACGGCACTTTTAGGCATTTAGGCATTTTTAAAATTCCGATTGACGTCCGATTCCGATAGCAGACTAAAGAACAGAGTTTCGAAAGACGAGCATTGCTCGTCGTTTGGGAACGCGATATGGCACGCGAAGTACATACACATGCGGTATCTATCTTGATAATTCTGTTTACTATCAAATTATTTTTCCATGCTAAAGCTTTAATTGCAATAAAAAGTCAATTTTCAAAATTTTAGTTACTTACCTATACTTCATCCCATAAAGTTAATTTAACTTTATGCTTCATCCACTCACGTCTTCATAATTATTATTATCTTATTTTGGTCCAGTTTTGTTGACATTAAGATCAAAATGATTTAAAACGTAGTACAAGACAAAATCAATCATCTACGTACTAGCTTACGGCGAAACCTTGCGAGACCAATCCACATGCTCTAACCTTAATACTGACAGGTGATAGATGTACTACATACTAATGGATCAGCGGCTCTCAAACTTTTTGGTGGGGGAACCCTTTAAACGGCGCGATTTTTGCGCCTTTTCTGAGTTTGAAAGAACACGCGATAAATCCGCGCACGTAGAAGACATTTTTAACGGACCCCCAGACATGATGACATTTCCTGATGACATTTCCAAAAAACAGATTATGTATCGCTCGGGAAGCCCCTACAAGGCCTTTGCGGAGCCCTGGAGCACACTTTGAGAATAGCTGCTATACAATAGCATACTAATAGTTACAGTTAGTATGCACCACGCAACGATTCTCACGTAAGTTGGCACGATTTTACGGAAATCGTTCCGTTGTCATTTCCTAGATATTGAACGCATATCGGAAGGACATACTAGCGAGTTGTAGGCGCGCGTAACAATACAATATAAAACACACTAGGCTGTATTACGCCGGCGTAATTTCTGCCGCAAATGTCAAACGCATACAAAACGCGACGTAATATTGTGTCACCCCTAGTATTCGGCCCGTATTTTATATGCAATTTAAACGCGGCGTAAACGCGGCGGAATTTACGCCGGCGTAATTCAGCCTAGTGTGTTTAGACCCTAAGGGTAAAACGAGCGTAATTTTGTGAGTCGTGAGTCGCAGAATTTCAGTCGCGTAAATTGCTTTACAAATTCTTGTGTGAATCAAACGACTTTCGTATGAAACTGAATGCAGCAGAATTTTTGCTAGCCGAAATTCCGCTCACAAATTAATAATTACGGTCGTTTAGCTTCACCCACAGACATAATATAGATAAAGATCTATGTCTGTGGCTTCTCTCTTATTTGACTCTAGATCAGCGTTTCTCAACATTTTTTGTGCAATGCAGGTCGCATTTTCTGTCTTGGCATGAGCAAATAATTCAAAACCCCCCAGGGACTCGCGGCCCAAAAGTTGAAAAACACTGCAAGAGATTAACGGCTCTGTGGTCCTTAGAGCGAGGCTGACTCGGTCGTGGGTTCGATTCCCGCATTGGAAAAATGTCGTTTCTCAAACTAGGGAGAGTTTAGTCGGCAAAATATAAAAGTTTTTTATGACGGTTTTTTGTGCGATTGGAACGTTTGTCGACCCATTCGTGTAGAAGGCAATATTGCAAGTATCAAAATATCCTTGGTAGGTTTTCTGTACATTATCAATAACTGACCGTGCTTTATTTTACAACAAAAAGCGATAACTTTATAATTTATACTTCCGATAAAATTGTTTACATTTTTAAGATGTTTATATCACCTTATATGGTTAAATAGTTGTTGCTTATTGTGCAATGTACATTATGTTTTAGTTATAATTCTGCTATAACAATTTGTAAATTCCGCCATAAAAAGGGGAGATGTGGACCCGCTGTACCATTTTGTACATTTATTTTTCGTTATTTCGTTTCTTAGTAGGAACCGTACATTTTCCAAGATAAAACTATCGTTATTCCTCTATCGGGATTCAAAGTATCTCCATACCAAATTTCATCAAAATCAAAGCGGTTTAAGCAAAAACAGGTAGATAAGAAAGACGAAAGACACAAGACATTTTTCGCGTTTATAATATTACTATAGAAGAACATTTTCACGAAATCCAATATTATTCATACATTTGAATATTAAAAACATTTACTTTGCCTTTACTCAGAAATTATGAAAACAATCCCAACCTTTTATAACACGAGAGAATACAAAGTATCATTTTTATTCAGCATTTTAAGACTTTCAAGGTGAGCCCTTATCCTTATCTAGTCCTTGGATGTCGGTCTGTCACGATCTAGGCCAAGTAGAGCTAATGGGCATGTGGCAAGGATCCTTTAAGGATGCTTTATACTCCTCCAGCACTGGATCCAGTGGCTAAATTGGGTGTAGCAAAACTATCGCTTGTACTAGTAGGGATATGTAGTTAATGTAGCTATTATGTTCTTTACAAGGACTTACTAATTTAATTAAGACTGTTTACATTGTTCAAGTGTGGGATCTAGTCTCCAGTTTTATGGTAGACTAGATGATGCCCGCAACTCCGTTGCGCCAAAATTAGTTTATCGCGCGGGAACCGTACATTTTTCCAGGTTAAAAAGTATCCTATGTCCTTTCCCGGGATTCAAGGTATCTCCATGCCAAATTTCAGCAAAATCGGTTCAGCGATTGGGCGTGAAGAGGTAACAGACAGACATATAGACAGACAGACGGACAGATAGACAGACAGACGGACAGACAGACAGACACACTTTCGCATTTATAATATTATCCATACTTCCATATCCATACGATATGGAAGTATGGATTAGTATGCATATGGATATCTGATCTCATTATATAATCTCCATATTATTTTAGCTAGATAGCTATTTAAATAATGGTCCAAGGTTTTGTAGCAAGGAGTTACTAGAGACTGCACTTGCATGGTTGACGTCATTTATGTCAAATGTTGAATCCTGTGTAATTTACCTATCTAGCCATATAGCTTACTTACCTTTAACTTTTGCTCTGCCTACGGACCAATGGCGAAATCACACCACCCGGAGTCCCGGACCACCGTAGCAATAAAAAAATCACTAAGTTACCGCCAAAAGGAAGTTTGAGCAAGCTACTGGACTAATGTAACTCAACCTTTATGCTGCCAACTCCTGTGTGACGTCACAGGGTGTGGAGTACGTTCAGCTCTGTGTTAGACGAGAATAAACCTTATGCCATCACCACTAAGGTCATGTCAGGGGCAAAACGGATGGTAAACTGTAGAACTTCCTAATGGAGTTTGCTCAGCTCAATATGATCCAAGTTTTGACGGTGATCGATCCTTGCGTGTTGTAAAAACTTGGTTAAAGTTTTCTGTATGTCTTCAGCAGGGTGGAGATGATATGAAATTGTAGATTGTTTTGAACGTTGAGTCGCCAAATACATTGTGAACTGTGAAGTATCTGATAAATAGTATTATTAGTTACTTACCTGGAAGTTTTTTCAGCAGCACCTTTAATGACATTAACCCCCATGTCAAGAACTGCTGAAGATAGTATGTGGAAATGTATGGGGTTGAGTGCTTACAGATTATTTTTAACAAAAAATTAAAACCGACTTCCAAGGTAAAAACAATATTAATAGCATCCTTATAATATGAACTAAAAAGTATTAAATAATTTTTCCTATCTAATATGTAGTGCCTTTTCCCGAATTCGGCTAAACTTCAACTATTTCTGTACTCAATCTTCATCATTTTGAAGTCGGTACCAGATATAGCTGAATCTTTATTTCTTTGACAGAAAATTTGAAACTTTTGGAACTGGCACCGACTTCAAAATTATGAAGATTGAGTACAGAAATAGTTGAAGTTTAGCCGAATTCGGGAAAAGGCACTACATATTAGATAGGAAAAATTATTTAATACTTTTTAGTTCATATCATAAGGATGCTATTAATATTGTTTTTACCTTGGAAGTCGGTTTTAATTTTTTGTTAAAAATAATAATTTCACTCTTTTTAGTTACCTAGTAGGTAAACTGTTAGTGCCAATTCAAATTGTATAAAAAATAGTTTCATATTGTCTTCACTAGATGTCACTGAGGCGCTCCTGTGTCGCGCTATCGCTTGTACGTAGAAGTTTTATATAGGTAGTTGTAACTTATAACAGATTTTCGTTGTGCTGTTGAAAGTTTGTAAGCAACTGACGTCTGACAACTCAACAGTGAGCTTGGTGTGAGCAGTGAGCATTGAATTGACAACATAAATCATAATATTGAGTGGTAATTGATCTCGTATAATTGTTATTAAAGGTGAACGCAGATTTGGCCGCACCGCACGCACCGCAGTCGCCGCATTCGCAATTCTTCATATTATTATGAAGTTGCGAAGACTGCGGCGCGGGTAGGTAGGTATGCGAGCTTGCCTATAACTTCATATAAAGAATTCCGAATGCGGCGACTGTGGTGCGTGCGGTGCAGCCAAATCTGCGTTCACCTTAAGTTGACCTCCGTCATAGTCCGCGAATTTATAAGTGGTCGTCGGTGGTACTGCGTATATTCTACAATTCTATCTTATTACAATTTGTTAAGACTGATATGAGTCATACGGCATACCCCAAGGCCCAAATATCAGGTAGATAGATAAATTTAAATAATACATTTAAAAAGATCTAAGTGAACACGTGCTGCAAAATGCTCGCAGCGCGGCATCACAATAGACATAACTATCAGTACTTCGACTGCTATGAGACTGACGAGTATTAATATCTGTCGTTTCTTTCGTGTTTCGCCAGGATAAGTTAAAGGCTGGCGCGCTGGCTGGTATAATTTAATTTTAAAAATAAGATTTTGAAATTGAATTCTGACAGTTTTCTTTGCATGTGCCAAAATATAAACTAAACTAAATTTGTAGGTTACGACCCTAGCGACGACTTTTGTCATAATACGTCAAACTTAAAAAAATTACATCAGTTCTAAGTCGGCATACTCTATCATTCTGTCTACTCTGGCGGCATGCCGCATGTCCTGACATTCCAGTTAGAACTTGAATACGATGTTTACGTCGCCGCGCGCTGCGCGGCGACGCCTTGCCTCTGCGGCGCCGACCGCCGTGTATATTAAACAGCCTATAATAATTGGTGTTGTTATGTACATAATTATTATTATTTTTATCCATACCTATGCCTTGTACTATTATCTATTTTGTGCCATGAGACATTGGTGACCTTAACACGACGTGGTAATGATGATGATGATGAATTTGAATTGCATGGTAGCATATGCTTTCTGTTCTTAAAACAACGCCGAAACTCCCAAACGTGTATCTATAAAGAGTCAGGAGTTCTCTCAGCATCTTCGAAACCATGGTATACCTTGACCCAATATTTGACTTTTTGGTAGCATATTCTTAGTACACTTCACATAAAACCAAAATCACCATATGTTTCCATATAAATTTCGAGGAGTTCCCTCGATTACTCCTGGATCCCATCATCAGGTCACCACTTTTGTAAACATGGTACCAAATTGGAGTAAAACCTAATACAACAAAACAAAAATTTCGAAAATCGGTTCACAAACGGCGGAGTAATCGTTGAACATACAAAAAAAAAAAATATCCACAGCCGAACATATAACCTCCTCGTTTTTTGGAAGTCGGTTAAAAAGCATTCAGATTTCCAGGTGAACACCGAATGCGGTCCTCGATTTCATATAGCGTATGCCATCGCCTTTTCCACGAGAAAAATATACCATCCTCATCACCTAGATAAGTGGCAGTCTTCCACCGTGCGTTGTTCGCGTTACCTTCTGCCGCGCACTGTAAAACTCTGGAACGAACTGTCACCAGCAGTATTTCCGGACCTATACGACCTGCAAACGTTCAAGAAAAGAGCGTATTCCCTCTTAAAAGGCCGGAAATGCACCTGAAACTTTTATAAAGTTGCGAGTGACCATGGGCTTGCTTTCCATCAGGTGACCCGTTTGCTCATTTGCCCTCTTTTATTAAAATAAATAAAAATACTAAAGTTACACTAAAATATCAGTTTATTACACTAGCTGCTGGAATAGCCTCTTCCCAACACACTTATCCAACGCCTGCATGAGATCCACCACCTCCTGCTCGCAGGTCTCCGCGGTGTACGACTTGGACGTGACCCGATCTTCGCATTCTTGGAACGCCTGGTACATCTGCTGCACTTGGGTGCTGTCTGAAATACAAGGAAATGAGGAGGAAGGCTTTAAAATATCCTTTTTTGGGATGCAAAGTATACAGGGTGCATTTAAACCTTCCTGCCAAATTTTGATATAATATTTATCCTTGTTAAAAATAAAAATACACGTATTTTTTCTTTTATAGTCACTCAGTACTAAAATATTAAGAAATAGCTTCCGAAAGTTATCCTTAGGTTATATGTTCGGCTGTGGATATTTTTTATTTTTTTATTTTTGTATGTTCAACGATTACTCCGCCGTTTGTGAACCGATTTTCGAAATTTTTGTTTTATTGTATTAGGTTTTACTCCAATTTGGTACCATGTTCACAAAAGTGGTGACCTGATGATGGGCTCTAGGAGTAATCGAGGGGACTCCTCGAAATTTATATGGAAACATATGGTGATTTTGGTTTTATGTGAAGTGTACTAAGAATATGCTACCAAAAAGTCAAATATTGGGTCAAGGTATACCATGGTTTCGAAGATGCTGAGAGAACTCCTGACTCTTTATAGATACACGTTTGGGAGTTTCGGCGTTGTTTTAAGAACAGAAAGCATATGCTACCAGCCTACCATGCAATTCAAATTCATCATCATCATAATCGTCATCATCATCATTACCACGTCGTGTTAAGGTCACCAATGTCTCATGGCACAAAATAGATAATAGTACAAGGCATAGGTATGGATACAATAATAATAATTATATACATAACAACACCAATTATTATAGGCTGTTTAATATACACGGCGGTCGGCGCCGCAGAGGCAACGGCTTCGCCGCGCGCCGCGCGGCGCGAGCGTAAACATCGTATTCAAGTTCTAACCGGAATGTCAAGGCATGCGGCATGCCGCGCTGCGAGCATTTTTCAGCACGTGTTCACTTAGATTTTTTTAAATGTGTTGTTTAAATGTATCTATCTACCTGATATTTGGGCCTTGGGGTATGCCGCATGACTCTTAACAGTCTTAACAAATTGTAATAAGATACGTAGAATATACGCAGTACCACCGACTACCACTTATAAATTCGCGGACTATGACGGAGGTCAACTTAATAACAATTATACGAGATCAATTACCACTCCATATTATGATTTATGTTGTCAATTCAATGCTCACTGCTCACACCAAGCGGCAAGCTCACTGTTGAGTTGTCAGTTGCTTACAAACTTTCAACAACACGACAGAAATCTGTTACAAGTTACAACTACCTATATAAAATTTCTACGTACAAGCGATAGCAACTCTAAAAAATATTTTTTGGTATTTAAATATTTTGTAGTAAATTTTCTATTTATTTATATATTTTTTAGTGTTTTACTCTATTTTTTAGTGTTTCAATATTTTGAAGTTAATTTTTGTTCAGGAACCTAGGTAATTACTATTTTAAGCTGAAAAATAACTCAAACATGTAAAATATTTTCGTATGACAAAATGATTTTGTTATTACGTATGTATGAGAATTTCGAGGGTAACTTTGAAGGATAGTTGAACGTGACAACGTCATACGTTGTCACGTTCAACTATCGTCAGTAAACCGACTTTACAGACAACCAATATTTTTTTTGTTAAATGGACTCTCCTAATGATACCTAAGCCCTGGAAAAAATTGCCAGGAAGGTTTAATTTCAACCTGTATTTGTTCGCAAGTGACCGTTGTCTAAAACGTATAGGAAACTAAATGATCCTCGCTCTGTTGCGCCAACACTTATTCATCGTGCGGGAACACTACATTTTTTAGGGTTAAAACTTATCCTATGCCCTTTCCCGGGATTCGGGAATCAACGTATCTTAATTCCAAATTTCAGCAAAATCGTTTCAGCGGTTGAGGCGTGAAGAGGTGACAGTCAAGTATTATGGGGGAAGGAGGGAGGGCTATAAAATGTTTTTTTTTAAGGGACGCAATGTTTATTTGTATGAAAATGCTTATTGTCTTAAACATAACGAAAATGACCCCCCTATTTTTTTCAGGGGGGAAAAATTTTTCAATAGTTCTCAACTTTCCACTATCTGACTGATAAAATATAATTAATGTCAATTTTCTTAGAAAACTGCCACGATCTAGAGTGTTCTTTGCAAAAATTAATCATTTTCTTCAATAAGGACATCCTAAATTAATAATTATTATTTAATTTAATAAAAACAATGACATTAAGATTCTCATCTCCGGTAATTTATATTATCTTCATTTCAAGAATTTGTATGCATTATTATGTTAATGTTGTTTATCGTTTGTGTGCTTCTCACTGCGCGGCGTATAATTTAATTAAGAATTGATTCTCAAATTAAGTATATTAATAAAGTTTGAACATTGAGATAAAAAGGTTGATCAATATGGCGGTCATTTGGAATAAATTGCATTTTTTTACAATTTTTACACTAAGCTGGCTCATTTAATTTATAACGAACATATAGAGCTTTGGCCGCAATGATCTCCAACTACGTTTGACAACTAAAATCTGTCACTTTTTGCCTAAAATCCTGGGGTTTTTTGCATTGACCGGATTTGTTTTGTGCATTTCCGTGTTTGTACACGAGTCCAGTCAAATCGGCCTGCGATCAGTCTGACTGGAACGATCTGCTGGTCTCATAAGACTTTTATCTATTACTAGATGACACCCACCCGGAACCCCGTTGAGCCAAAAGTTTATCGTGCGGGAACTGTACATTTTTCCGGGATGAATGGTATCCTGTGTCCTTTCCCGAGACTCAAAGTATCCCTCCGGGACTCTCCATACCTTTCAGCAAAATCGGTTCAGCGGTTTGGGCGTAAAGAGGTAACAGACAGACGCACTTTCGAATTTCTAATATTAGTAATTAATGGAAGTATGGATAACGCAATATCTGTGAAAACTGTCAATAACTTACGTACTTTCCAAACAGTCGACCCGCAGCTGTGTCAGGGGATCGGCAGAGTCCTGAAACAATATTGTTTAGATTAATTTATATTGTGGTTTACATGGGAATCGAAGGGGATCCCCTCTTCCCATGTAAACCACATTAATTAATCTAAAGGTAAAGGTTAAAATTTGAGTTCTAAATCTAAGTTTACATTCATTTTTATTTACTAGCAAGAATCTCAGATGGGCTACAGTTAAACCAGAGTAGACAGAATGATAGAGTATGCCGACTTAGAACTGATGTAAAAAAGTTTAAAAGTTTGACGTAGACAAAAGTTGTCGCTAGGGTCGTTACCTACAAATTTAGTTGTTGTTAATATTTTGGCACATGCAAAGAAAACTGTCAGAATTCAATTTCAAAATCTTATTTTTAAAAATAAATTATACCAGCCAGCACGCCAGCCTTTAGTCCGGCCGCACGTTGTGCGAAATTTCCGATCAGAAACATTTGAATCCAGAGTACTCTGGTGTTTCGTCCCAAGGTTTTTGGGCCCGGTGGGCATTGACCAGATATGAATTTTTTACATTTTTTCATCTGGCGATTGGTCCCAACTCCCAAGTGATTATTTTTTATGACTTTTGGGCTTATATCCGTAGGGCTAGCAAAAAATTTGTAGATTTGAATAAAAAACAAAATAATTACTTTGTATGAAAACATTTATTACACATTGAATGAATATATAAAGTATAAATATATAAATATATAATATATATGATATTTAAAGAAAAATAATTCAATGGACATGTATAGTAAATTAAAATCTCTTATGACATAAATAATAACAAAAGCACATATTTTCTAAATAATCTATAATATGTATATATAATATATATATATATATATATTATTGTATAGTTATTTCAGTTTAAAATTTATTTATAATAATTATTTTTATATAAAGCTTATATACATTTTTAATTGGCAAATTATAATTAAAATTCTTTGTAAGATAACGACTAATTAATTAATTTTATATAAGTAAGTTTAATTCAATTGCGCGCCATTGTTATGGCAGAATGTTAGAACTATAACTAGATAGTTACTAAGACCTTTATATCAACAACATTCTGGCAATAAATAATAATAATAATAATTTTATTCTCAGATTAATATCCATAACATTTTTAAGTAATTACATTACAATACATATTATCAGAACTTATACAACATATTAAGCAAAATTTATTAATTTAACAGTATACATTTCACATTAAATTTATTATATAGACATCCTATTTTTAGTCCCAATAAGATTTTCATCCATTATCTTGAATGGGGCAGTTATATCTTGCATAGATCATTTGCATGATGCTGTTGCTGCTCTCACGTAAGCGCTGACGCATCGACGCTACTTTTTTGCGAATAATCGCATAAAAGTCGTCCGTACGTACTTCACAAAACATTGTAGAAGCACTACAGAAACGAGGCTGCCGCAACAACACCCTGAAGATGTCGTTGTACTGTACACGAAGGGCACTGGCTGTCCGACGCCGATGACGAAACCACAAACTACTCGAATAAAAAGATTGACAGTAGGCCTTGAAAAGGGTTATCTTTACCTCACACGAGCAGCGCGCAAATCTGCGTGCCAGCATGTTGCCTCGAACAGCCAGAGCCCTTCGTTCTCGCTCTATATCATTGTCATCTGACAAATCATCTGTTACCATATGTCCTAGGTATCAAAAGATATTTGAATTTGAAAATGAAAAATATTTTGTATGACCTACTATGACAACTTTATTCCGATAGGCGCGAGCGGCTATAACCCGGCCGAATTTTATTTATTACTTGAATACAAAAAACTTCCCAAGTCTATCGTACTACTAAGATAGAATCATTTTACTGTGAGAAAACCATGGGAAAACAAGCATTAAAATTTCACGCAGTACCTATAGAGCAGGTATTTTTTAAAAACTTGATTCGACGCAGTATGTTTGGGTATTATTAACAATAATATGTTTTAATGAGATAGTGTTAGATGTGTTTTAAATGTACAAAACAATATTATGGTAAATGGTTATAACTGATTATTTTTGTGCCAACCCTACTTCAAAAAATTTTGCATGAACAATTATGGATCACAAATGTGAGACCAATCGCCAGATGAAAAAATGTTATAAATTAATATCTGGTTGTCAGTAATGTCAGACGCCCGCCGAAACGCAATTTGCTCATATATTTTGTGTATGACGTCCGGTCCGGATGAGTTGTCAGATGCCGTCTATCGGATGGCAGAAATTTTTAATTGCGTTCCGGCGGGCGTCAGAAATTTTATGTCAGATGACGTCGATCGGTAGCAGTTCAAATGTTTCTGATCAGAAAATCGGATCGCGCTCTCTCTTACATTTTGTACTGAGCCGAGTGAGCTCGAACTCGCCGGAAGGAAATTTCGGATAGTGTGCGGTGTGGCGGTCCGGCCGACGTTCAAATGTTTCTGATCAGAAATTTCGTACAATGTGCGGCCATGGCTTAACTTATCCTGGCGAAACCCGAAATAGTGCAATCGCCAGAGGTTTTAACCTCCGAAAATTGTAATAGTGAATGGGTTTTTGTTTTTGAGGTGTCATTTTCTTTTTTACATTATAACTTGCAAAGTTTACCAAAATTTTTTTTGTGCTTTTAATTTTTTAGTTACTTAATTAAAAATTAATATTTCACCATATAAAACCATATGTTTTTTTCTTGCAACTGTTATTTAATGACTCTTATCCAATGGTTTACGTTGAAAATGAACCAAATACACAATTTTTAAAAAGAAAGTTTGCTTTGCTAAGCTAAATACAACTATAAGGTTTTTGCAAAGTTTTTAGAGATTAACGCTCGTCGTAACCAAGATAAAAGGGTTTGGGTGGATTTAAGGGTTGTAACGAAAAGTGTGTTAAACTTACTTGTTGTGCGTATTTAATTTTTAGAGAAATGATAACTTTTAAGTACTTAAAAACGTTTAAATATCTCCAAAAAATGTGTAAAATAGACCGAAAATATTTTTCTATCTTTGTTGAGAATTTATTTAAGTGAGAGCTAAAATATTAAATGCATCGACAAATGAAAGACTTTTTCTAGTCTTTGAAATATGTTTAAACTTCCTACTTAAAGCCAGAAAAAAAAATTGGGTGCTACAAATCTCACGTACATACTAAAGATGCATGCTGCGACCTATGTTTGGAAAATGGTTACCTGAATACAAAAAATATCAGTTCTTAACCTAATTTGTATTTTTTTCCTTTAAGTATGTTTTAGCAAATATAATTAATGAAAAAAAAATCAGTTTTATTATGTAAAAACCTAACCAAAAGAAATAAAATACAGATTTTCTTCGAAATATCCGTGAAAAGTATGTACTATATTTTCAGAAAATTTAATAAAGTAAGAGCTAAAAAATTATACACATTAAGAAATAGAAGGATTTGTTAAGTTGTGTTAATAATTTTAAACTTCCTAATTAAAACCTAAGAAAAATAGGAACGCCATTTACCTGGCGAGGCACACAACAAGCACATTTGGAGGTATGCTCATCTACATACCAAATATTAATTTTAAATGTAAATTATAAATTTTTTCAACTTATTTTCTTTCTTTGGAATATAAGCAACGATACAAATCAAAAAAAAAATAATAAATTTTATTATTTTACTATATATTTAAAAGAAAGAAATATGCAAATTTTCTTCAAAATTTTACAGATTATGAGTTTAATGTGTGTTAAGTGGAAGAGAATATTTTAAAAATCAAAAGCACAACTTTTCAATAGGTAAACTTTATTATTTATGTTATCAGCTAAACATTCCTTTTTTTCTTTTCAATTTTCATCTACTATTGCAAAAATCGGAGGTTTGCACGATTTTTACGCTCTGGGAACTCCACTAAAAGAAATGACAGATATTAATACTCGTCCGTCTCTTAGTAGTCGAAGTACTGGTAGTTATGTCTATTGTGGTTAAACCTGGGTGAAATCAGGTGAAATATCTTGTCAATTGTCATGTCATGCGCAGAAGGATGTTAATTATAATGCAAGCGTTATATTTATGGGGGTCCAATTTGGCCCTAAAAGGGGAAATTTTAAAAAAGAACGACGGAGACGCCGCACTGGGCACAATTATGCAAGCATAAGCTTAGGCAGAAGTTTTATATTTTATTTTTATCAGCAGAAAACTTCTTTGAAGAACCCTAAACACTAATGGCCTGTTTACATTATTCCAATCAATAATCTAGCAGTGGATTGGTACTGGAATGCACTAAAGTACAATTCAGTGCATTCCAGTGCAAATTTACATTATTCCAGCAGCAGGCCAGTGCTGGATAAGATCACTGGATTGTAAGAATGTAAACTGGCCATCATTTTATAAAATACATATTTTTTCTCAAACACAAAGATTCAAGGACGTATGTTGGTATGATTTCTTTCCCGCACTACTAATAACCACAGACCACAATAAATATTTGTTTTAACGTGTGTGTCTGTTAACTGAGGTCACTGTGTTTGCTTTGTTATGATTTTACTGACCATAAATACGTGAAATAACTTTGACAAGGGCGAATATGACCACAGGACTACAAGGCTGTTAATTTGTGGCCAAAATCAAACCTAAAGCCGCCATATTATAAGATATCAAACAAACAGCTGTTTCACACACATCAAGAATATATTTTTGCCGAGGAGAGTAAAAAATCTCAGTAAAATATGGTAAAACAAAAATCGGTCCGTTACTTTTTGTATCCACGCTGTCATGACAATGTCCACGGACGTAAAAAATACGGACGGAGCGTTACACTATAAAGAGATAAAGCATGCAAGGTACGACAATTTCGTTTATTGTACACGTGACCGACACACACACACAACTAGGTACTACAACCCGCTGTCATTGTACAAATTGAGTGACGGCGCCAATGACACGCACACATCCTACACGGGCGGCCATTACTATGCTTCACTCGTGATTAGACAAGGTTACGTCCGTATTTTTTTTACGACCGTGACAATGTCATCGATGTAAAAAGCATCCCTGTAGACGTGTGTTGACTTGTTGAGCCTCAACAGCATATTGTAAACATTGGATGAGAGCTACGCAATAGCAGGTTGTCCATGTTAAGAACTTACTATTATCATCTACTAATTTGCCTCGAAAAGCAGCTCACGGCATAACTGATTAACCCTATGCCCTAGAATTGCAGTTAAAACATTGTCCTACATTTGTAAGCCTCGTGAAATCCGCATCGACCGAGTGAAAAAACTTGAAAATAGAACGACGTATTGTATTTTAAATAGCTCTGAATTTAAAATGTTTTCAAACGTGGAATAGGATTTTTTTCATATTTTTGAAGTGGACATTGCTCATTGTTACTTGGATATCTAGTTAAAATAGATAAATAATATAATCCAGTTTAAAATAATATAATATAATCTTATATGTTTCTTGTAGGTAAGTTATAACAATCAATGATATACAGCTTAGAAGTTACAACTATTTTACAAGCAGAAGCCTGATATATTTTTATGATAAACTTTATTATTTTTTCATTTTTTACTAGGAGTGGACGAAGGGTGCCCATCTTCCTTTTAGACTTAAGTACTGAGAATTTTTTTTTCTTATTTTTTATTATCATTTATTTACCACCCGATTGCGCCAAAAGAAGTTAGAAGGGTTATGTTTTTCAAGTGTGGCACTCGTGCACTGCCGCGTTAAATTTATTGCATATAATTTTTTATCAACCTGTGAAATTGTAATTCACATATTATTACGTCTAGTCCAGCTATCCCCAACCCGCGGCCCGCCGGGAGTATATTTGTGGCCCGCGTGATGTTAAACCATTTTGAAATTTACTCCCACCGGCAAAATAATGTGAAGTCTTCGTGAAAGAAGTGTTCCACTTTTAAATCGTCAATTTTGAAGACAAACACCGTAACGGTCGGAGTAGAGGGTGTTAGGTTTTTTTTGTTACGGATTTTTTTTGGTCGTCCCCGCGCACAAAGCCCGCGATGAAAGCTATGCAAAGCTTAAAAAAACAAAAAGTATTTTTTTAATATTCACAAAAAACGCAGGTTTTTTTAGGTCTTCAACTCTTCACTTACTTAATATCTTTTTCGATTGTTTTTAGTGTGTCTACAGGTCAGTTAATAAGAGCTGGCACGATCAACACATTTAAACATTGCGCTTGTGTAGTGTCTGTGAATAAGCGCGTGGCGTGACGTCGTACTGCATACGTATCATAAAAAGTCTGCCCGTCTCTCCCGCGCGCGGTCTATCTTATGAGCGTGAAGGGGACAGTTATTGTTTTTCTTATTCTACTGTTTATAAATACAGCGTGATGTTACAAGTCGGTAACATGTGATCGGCGAGCGGCCAGCGTTCGGAACCGTACGATAATTATCGTGCACATACGATAATTTTGTGCGTACGTACGATGTACGATAGCATATAATTATCATCGTACGCAGATTATACGATAATTTTTATCATGATGCAAACATATTATATTTTTAAACATACTGTATAGTGAAATTGCATAAGTGACAGCATTGTGAACGTGCCAGCTTTAGTTAACTAATCTATATTAATGAAAGGCATTGAAAGGAGTATCAATATTTTGCGTCCGAATTCCGACATGCAATTATTTATAATTGTTACCGTTTGGACTTATTAAAAACCGACTAACACCGGTGCGAACGAGTACGAATTATGCTCTGTGTCCTAACATTCTTAATTGTATGTCCCGTCTCTTTCTAACACAGTTGATTGTATATGTCTCTTTCTTACAGTTCATTGTATGCCCCGTCTCCCTCTACAATGTCTACACTCTACATTGAATTTAATGAAGAAATGCTTCTTAACCAGTAAAAAGCTTTTAAACTGTTTGTCCCATTTCCAAGGACCAGAATCCAGGCCCTTAGGGCATTCGGCTTTGGGCTTATTAGGGTTAGGTCCATAGGTCCTTACAGTTTTGTCACATCTACCAACTTTATGGTAGATCTACCTATTTTACCTCCCTTCTACCTATCTACCAACTTCGGTATCAAATCTACCTATTTTTCAACATATCATTTTTCACGTACTTGAATTAATATTAAAATTTACAGGCTACTCGGGTAGCATTTTGGTATATTGAATCGTCTTGGTACAACACTTCCTTCAACATTTAACGAGCTGCAGCTGTTCTGAGCTGTTCACTCACTTTCGAAACGCAGATTAGTCTGTTAACGGTCCGAAATGTTACAAGAGTGGTAACAAAAAATTTAAAAGATTGATCCTGAGCCCGAAGTCTTTTGAAAACATGTTGCAACAATAAAAAAAAGGAGACCAGTCCTCGATGTTTCCCCTGCTTTGTGAGACAAGTACTTGCACTTCCACATGGCAGTGCAAATGTTGAGAGACTGTTCTCCTCAACAATTTAAAGACATTAGACATGTCAGAGAAACTCACTCAGCAGTCAGCACTGGAAGGTTTGCTTCATCAGCCGAGTGCTGAACATTTAAAATCTATACTAATATTATAAAGCGGAAGAGTCAGTTAGTTTGTTTATTTGTTTGAACGCGCTAATCTCTGGAACTACTGGTCCGACTAATATTATAAAGCGGAAGAGTTTTTTAGTTTGTTTGTTTGAACGCGCTGATCTCAGGAACTACTGGTCCGATTTGAAAAAATCTTTCAGTGTTAGATAGCCCATTTATCGAGGAAGGCGGGCTATATTTTATGACGCTAATACATACTAATAGGAGCAAAGAAATAGAGGAAAGAGTGAAAAAAACGGGGGGAAATTATTTGAAAGGGATTATTTGAACGCGCTAATCTCAGCAACTACTGGTCTGATTTAAAAAATTCTTTCAGTGTTAGATAGACCATTTATCGAGGAAGGCTATAATTTATATTTTATCACGCTAAGACTAATAGGAGCGAAGAAATCGAGGAAAACTTGGAAAATCGGAGGAAATTATTATCTTAAGAAACTACTGGAGCAAGTTTTATGTTATTTGGCACACATGAAGAATAGACCACGTGAAAGGACATAAGTTTCTTTTTTTGCGGAAAAATGTACGGTTTCCGTTACATTCCTATATTAGGCGGGCGAACGCGCGGAACATATTCTAGTTATTCAATCAAAATATGTATAAACACTATCAATAAAACTCTCTCTATGGATAAACTAGCATTTTTTATTCTAAAGAATTTGCTTACCTATATGAGGGTGGTAGATCTAGTATCTACCAACTTTTGGGTCTAACATCTACCTAATTCTACCAATTTTTGGCATGACGTCTACTGATTTTCGAAAATTCGGTGTGACAACACTGGGTCCTTATAACCATTACTCATTATAGTACAGCAGGTCTGCATTTTAGAATCTAGAAATTCTAGATTATTATAGATCAGTAATTCCCAAAGTCATCCATATGGACCCTCAGGGGTTTACGCGAGACTCCACGTCGGCGGGTACCACGTTGAACGACTTGAACCTGACAAAAAATGGGGCCAACGTCAAAGCATTTTAAACGTGTTAACTGTTGCCTACTATGCCCAAAATGAAGTGTTGGAAACAAGATATCTTTTCAGTCAGATTAATAAGTCAATTTTAATGTATTTTTTTCAATATACCAGAACCAGACCGACCATCTTCTTGAAACAGGTATGCTGCCGGCTGCACCCCCCTTGCTAAAATCTCTACGCCCATGCCATAATTAATAATATGGTTTGCAGTGAAGAACTAAAATTATAGATTCGTATTGTTGGGAAAGGGGGAGAGAGGGGAGGGATCTATCAGATCCACCTAAATTTTGAAATTACTCCACGAAATAATAAGTTTGGGAACCGAAATAATTAATATTATCATCCAAGTAATAGAGCTTGATGGAGGCACTTCACATGGCTATTTGTATTTGCGTATTTGATGTATTTGCCAAACAATTACCATGTGTGGACGGTATGTTTGACAAATATCGGCCTTATTTGCCTATTTGACAATTAATATGACTAATACCAAATACACCTTTGTCGGTTTTTACGCACATCAAAGGAGTCAAATAGGCAAGTAAACAAAATCAAGTAAAAGTTTGGTATTTGACGTCCACGTGTGGAAGGTCGTATTAGCCTCTATTTGCTTGTTTGCGTATTCGTCAATAATGTTGGCAAATAAAACAAATAGCCAATAGCAAATACAAATAGCCATGTGAAGTGCCTGCATTGTACTCTACCTAAGTCATCTACATACTAATTGTCGTGTATTACATTATGTTTTGTTACATGTAATTTATTTGTATGTATGTGTGTACTGTGTGTACATAACTCTACGTATACTTACCACTTGTATCAATTAAGATTTTTTGCTCGGCTGCCAAAAAATACGCACGAAAATAACTTTTTAATTACTTGCAATTTAAGTTCAAGAACTGGGTGACCAGCACTGAATTACAGTTTACAGATATAGATAATGGACTGTGCAACATCGTCAAACATCTAGCCAGGCTATTCTCAGAATGTGCTTCGCGGAGCCCTGGATCTCCGCAAAGGCCTTGTAGGGGCTCCGCGATAGGTACATAAATTGCTTTAAGAAAATATGTCATAAAACACCAGCATGGAGACAACTCATTCAAAGACAAAACATTTTCTTTTTTGGGGGTCCGTCTAAAATGTCACTTAAAAAGTATTTCGCCACCAAAACAGTTTGAGAACCACTGGTGTAAGGAGTATTTTAAAAACAAAATTATTAAAAATTTTTGATTTTTTGTCATTTTGCAAATGACTCAAAAACTTTTCAGTTTCGAAATTAAATGGCGCAGCTTTTTTTAATTTTGGAACGCGAATGGCGAACAAGCCATTTGGTTTGAGAGAAGCATATGAAGCTAGTCTAGTCTAGCTAGTCTAGCTTTGAAAAAATGTGTTTCAATGCTCAATACACGCGCAGTCTATCCATGATCTGACCTTCGTGAACTCGTGATGTTTAGACACACCTACTGGCCAAGAGCCAACATTTTATCTGCAAAATGCTGACTTTTTAATGTACTACTTAACACTTGAGAGATCATTATGGTTGTATAGCTTTTCTCTCAGGGGAAATCTTTAAAAGATCATCCTGAGATCTCAAGGATGAGAGTCAGGAAATGGGTCACATAATACGACATAATAATATGAACTACATTAATGCTAGTTGGAAAACTAATAGGATAAATAAACTAAGAAGGATATGGATATCATTTCAAATTCAGTCCACTGGTTATTATCTCGGAATTATTGGAATCTCGGAATCGGCTCCAACGATTTTCATGAAATTTAGTATATAGGGGGTTTCGGGGGCGATAAATCGATCTAGCTAGGAATTATTTTTAGAAAATGTTATTTTATTCGTGTTTTATCGAATACCGAGCAAAGCTCGGTCAAATAGCTAGTAAAAATTAAAATTCATATTATCCATTAGGGTGGAGCGATTTTGTATGAATAATTTTTTTTTTCAATTTTTTTTAATGGCATAGCAATAGAAAGTTGACGTGTTATGAGTAAATTCTGTATACAAAATATGGTTTACTTGTCTTGATGTTTTGAGGTGCCCCAACCCAATTGAAAATTCGAAAAATACGAATTTTTTGAAAACATTGGTCTAGTTTTGATAAATAGTATTTTTCTTTATTTGCTGTTCCTTGTAAAAAAAACTTCATTGTAATATGTTAAATAAAAGACTGACCCCTTAGCCAAGACCTTTTCTTTATCGCTTTTCTATAGAATCGCCGATCAAAATGTATGGAATTGACTTAAAAATTCGCGAATATGACGTTGACGTACGACTCGTCTAATGTCAATTCTATACATTTTGATCGACGATTCTATAAAGAAACGATAAAAAAGTCTTGGCTACAGGCTCTGGTTAGTGGTATCATGTTTTTATCAAGAAAAATTAAACATTTATGATATATTATCAAGGAATGATCATCAGAAAAAAATAGATTGTTTGGTATTAAATTGTTATTTAATTTCACAATTAGGCATTTGAAACAAAAAACTACTTTAGTAGTTTGTTAATTACTTCTTCCATAAAACGAATAACATCTTCTTTGAAAACTATATTCACAACTGTACCATCACAGCCACCTTTTCTACCATCAAAATAATTTCAGCGTATACTTTTATAATTGCGATCTACATCGTGTGTGCTGATCTGTTTTTCATTATTTCTCATCGCATTTTTAACGATCAATGACAGCACTGGAATCCTTTGATGTAATAATACCAACAATCAACATCTTTTAACACAGATAAAGAAGCAGATAAAGCTATAATAGCAGCTGCTCTGTCAGAGACTCAGGTACGATCGCATACGAGAGCTAATGATGGAAAATTGAATCTCTTTTTCTTGGGTGGCTGAGCAGCTACTTAGTATGGCGATTGATTAGCTTGTAAAAGCTACAAGAAGAAGCTACAATTGCTTGAACTCGTTCTTTCGGTTGTTAAGTCAACATGCAAAGAACGCGAATAAGACGTCTGGTTTGGACACATTATCTCTTTGTTACGCAGTCATTTTTTTTCTTGTAATTTCATTTTCTTCATATTTTTTACAGACGTATTTAAATCTACACGGCCTATCATCATTTTTCTTGCAGTTCTTTAATCAAGTAAATAATATACCTCTTTTTTTGGGAAGCGACGCTTTTCGCCTGATATGTAAAATTTCCGTAGCCAGTTTTTTTTATTAGATTTTTTTTATTCATATTAATGTGATATTAATTAATAAATAAGTAATTTTTATAATAGAATTATGATTTGGTAGTTGACACACTGGTAACTTATCCGATAAACCAAAAACGAGACAACATGTCTCTTTTCGTGTTTTGACGACATAATATGACTGTAATAAAGAGAAATACTAGGTATAAATTATATCGCAAATAGCATTTTATCAACAATCAGTGAACAGGAAATTAAAAATATTACCTACAGGAGTTTATTTTAGTGCTTAGAGTCACTGTTTCTCACAAGCAGAATTACATTAATAGCGCGCACTTTATGGCGTTCGAACAACGATTGAAAAGTGCAATGAAATCACCTCTTCTGCCTCAATCTCCCCATCTATCTTCGTAATATTCAAGCTTAAACAGTTACGAACGTAACGGAATACACATAATATAAATCAGCGTTAATTTGGCAATATTAGAAGTTGGTGGTTTTTGACGAAGTTTTTCGAATTTCTCTAAAGTTCATGACGCTGGGGGCACCTCTAGATTTATTATGATTTAAATAAAATTTTGTACGTTTATTTGTGAGCAGTAACAGCAACTTTTTACAGGTATGCCGAAACGAATATCAAAAAAAAGTTTTTTCGCTAATATTTACTAATATTAATTACTCTCATAAATGCGATAATGTGTCTGTCTGTCTGTCACCTCTTCGCGATTAAACCACTGACCCGATTTTGCTGAAATTTGGTATGGGGATACTTTGAGTCCTAGGTAACATAGGATACTTTTTATCCCGGAAAAATGCACGGTTCTCGCGCGATAAACGAATTTTAGCGCAATGGAGTTGCGGGCGTCATCTAGTAGCTGTACACTTGCTGTACACAATATTTTACATACATCACCTTACTTAAAAAGTCTAAATTAGACCTTGGGGTCTAATTTAGACTTTTTAGTATGGGAACACGGTACAGCTTAAGCCGTGATTATCAATCACTAAACAGACTATAAGTCCAAGCAATTAGTCTTCTTCAAAATACTCAATCAGGCTCTGCAGACCACGTTTAAAGCGTCATCACTCATATCGCTGGTTTTCCCCAATCCCTTTCGGACTGTATTGTCCGAAAACCGGGATTGAGAGCATTGAAAAATACAACTCTGTGCCAAATTAAAAAAATCAAAATCGTTTTATTTCTGAATAAATTTAAAATAAATATTTTCAGAATGTCCTACATGATGCCTACCACCGGTTCGGGAACTAACCCGCGGAGAAGAACCGGCGTAAGAAAAAGGCTGAATATCTACCTACGGCAATGGTTTTCAAGTCATGTTGATGATAATGGTTTTGTCGATTTTCAACTTAATCGTATTACTCCAGAGTTCAATGCTCTGAACATTTCCAAAGCCTCTTCATCAGCCCCCGTTTCTTCCAGCCACCTGGCATGTCGCATGGCTGGCTTGTCTACCACGACCATGGTGGCGTCGCCGCTGGCTGCGCCGCCGCCCAAGAGCAAGAGGAGCATCTTCGCGGAGGCGCGTCAGAACAGCCTGCAGAAGCTAAGCGTCATATTCGACCATGGCAGTAAGAATAGTGAGTATACACTCTGCTACCATTATAGCAAACTTAGGCCTTGATTAGGTATACCTACCGAGTAGAGTGACGAGTGACGACACAGTGTTCAATCTAATTGGCCGAGGGCACTGGTCTGAGTGATCGGCCGAGGATACTGTGTCACCACCCACTCGGTAGGTGTGATTATGGCATAAGGTGGCATAAGGTGCATCGGGTAGGAAAATAGGACTTTTTAAACGACATATTGTCATAGGCTCATAGGCCATAGCAACGTTATGAAATTATTTTCCACTCTCTATCTCTGAAGTCTGAGGTAAACCAGGTCAGAATCCTGAATCAGAGTGTGGTCCTTCGCATTCGGTCCTTTGTTGGCAAGAAGCAGAAGCTACTGTAGTCCCAGAAATCGAAAGAACTACTTCATAAAAATAAAAAAAACACAAAAACACGTTACTGATAAGAAAGCAATTTAGGGTTCCCCCAACCCTTTCGCAAAATAGTTTTTGATAACAGGTTGCCAGGGGGTCACATCTAGGGATTGCAAAAAACGGATTTTTAGAAAAATCCGGATTTACGGATTTTTTCATCCTCAAATCCGGATAATCCGGATTTTTTGTAATATTTTTAATAAACAGCTTTAAATGTGAGTTATTTTCTTATTATTTCTTTATTCGCAACACCGCGAGAACGAGCGGTTTGGTCGCCATACCTCGAGAACGAGCGGTTTCCTCGCAACACCGCAAGAACGAGCCGTTTGGTCGCCACACCGCGAGAACGAGCAGTTTCGTCGCTACACCGCGAGAACGAGCGGTTTGGTCGCCATACCGCGAGAACGAGCGGTTTGGTCGCCATACCGCGAGAACGAGCGGTTTCATCGCTACACCGCGAGAACGAGCGGTTTTGGTCGCCACACCGCGAGAACGAGCAGTTTCGTCGCTACACCGCGAGAACGAGCGGTTTGGTCACAACACCACGCGAACGAGCGGTTTGGTCGCCATACCGCGAGAACGAGCGGTTTCATCGCTACACCGCGAGAACGAGCGGTTTGGTCGCCATACCGCGCGAAAGAGCGGTTTCGTCTCTACACCGCGAGAACGAGCGGTTTGGTCGCCACACCGCGCGAACGAGCGGTTTGCCGCAAGTCGCAACACCGCGTGAACGAGCGGTTTGGTCGCAACACCGCAAGAACGAGCGGTTTAGTCGCTAGTCACATCAAAAGGTTGAAAAACACTCAAGTCAAGTCAACAATCTCAAGTCTACGAATTAGAATTTAGAGGATGTAGAAAATAATTATTGTTTTTTACCTCATCAAATATCCCGCTCATGTCTTTTTTTAAATCCTCTCGAAAAGGTTGGTAAGCAAATGAACTTGATAAAATATTTAATTTACAGCGCGTCAATTTTTGACGTAAAAATCACGGATGTAAAAAATATATATAATATTTTTTTTAAGTCCGTGGTAAAAATTAAGATAACGGAAATTGGTGTCCAAACTTCAAGCACGACCCGCCGCCCGAGTCCTGACACAAGCGATAACGACGAGTTTCGGATTTTACGTAAATAATTTATAATGAGAGGTTTTCTTACTTTTAATCTCCACCAGACGGCGCGACGATAGACACTTCTAGATTTTCTATTGGTTCCCCACCGATCTGAAATTATCTGCAGGTTGGCATAACGGATACATATTGGTTGTGTTTCTAAAAAATATCAGTGTACTGTCAAGTGTGGCATAAATCAAAATATCTTAAACCTAAGCGATCATTGGCCTAAGCGATTAGGCCAGTATACTGGTAACAGTAATTTAGGAACACGCAAATAGTCAAACTGAAAACTGACAACTGAAAGAGTTTTCGCGGGTATGTCATGGGCATGTCACTTCAAACTTCTTCTACTTTTTATTGTTGGTGTGGTTTTTATTATTTTTTCCCAAATTGTGTTATTTGGGTCTTTGATGTTCATTATTGGTAAAATATTAGCCATGAAATACCCGTTATCTTGCACAAGTGCAGGTAAGATGTTGTCGAAGCCAAAATGTATAATTCCTGTGACATTTAGTGTGAATATCGGTAAATAGGGCTATTTCTTCCGTGAGTTTTAACTAAAACATCGTTGTAATAACTTTGTTATCCTAGTCATTGGAATATTATGGCGTCTTTTACAAATTGAAATGTATCAAGTTTTACATTCTTTTGCCCAGTTTTGTAGCAATTATTGATGGTAATCCCTGGTATTACCGATAGTTGTCTACCCATACGCCATCTAGTTACTAAAATGGAAACTGTTTGACAGTCAAATTAAAAAGTTAAGAAAATTCCTCATTGATTTAAATGTTTATACTTTGCATCATTTATTTAATTTACAAGAACAATAGTAAGAGTGCCGTAAACAAGGCAGTGCCACCGGTGCCCAGGCACAGGGCGTAAAATCTGGGGGGTGCAAGAATGTCTAGACTAGGCAGGACTATTATTTTTCTGTTTTCTCCCGATATGTTCTCGCTGCGCTATTAATGCTCCAAATGGAAAAAAGGCCTAAACATAGCGTTAACTTTCGGTACCTACCTATAGTTTCTAAAAAAAACCAAGGGCATTGTTATAGAAGCTTGCACAGGGCGCAAAAAAGGCTATTTACTTTACGGCACTGAATAATCTAACCAAGTTGAATGGCAAATTACAGTAGTTTAAAACAGCTGTTGGTAATATCTGTGATTGCAGCTTTAATTAAAATTACATGGTCTGTGGACGGTGTGGCTAAAGCAGCATTGGTAAAAGTTACAAAAAATGATACTAGATGGCGCTTAATGAGTCAAAATTAAATTGCGCGCTCGATTGTGACTGTTTTGCAACAAGCCGCTCCATATTTTGACATTGAGAGATTTAGGGTTGCTATACTATAAGAATTTTACCAGTTATAGTATAAATAAAGAACAATTCGACAAGTGTGTTGAAATTTTTATTTTTTTATAAACTATTAATGACTCTTTGTATGATTTTATTTCTTACTTCATTAATCGTTGTTACTTTCGTAAAGCAATAACAAAATTTGTACATTTTTTAGCCGAATTAAAAAAAAGAGGTTATCAATTCGACGCGTATGTATGTAATATGTCCAGAACTGCCCAGTTTTTGTATATTATGTTAATCTATAACAGCTTCTGAACAAATGTGCCAAATTTCAAGTGTATGTATGTATGTATGTATGTAATATGTATGTATGTATGTTTTTATGTTTGTGCACGCATATCTCCGGAACTACTAGTCCGATCTAAATGATTCTTTTTTTTTGTACTACGTATTGAACAATACCTAGTACAATAAAAAAAGAATCGCTAAAATCGGACTTGTGGTTCCGGAGATATGCGTGCACAAACATAAAAACATACATACATACATACACACATACACTTTTGAAATTTGGCACATTTGTTCAGAAGCTGTCATAGATTAAATATACAAAAACTGGACAGTTCTGGAAATATTACATACATACGCGTCGAATTGATAACCTCCTTTTTTGAAGTCGGTTAAAAATACAGTAACTATTTTTCTTTAAGCCACAAGTAAAAGTACACTTTTACTTTTTTCTTAAAGTTGATACGGTTTTAAGATTAAAATTTAAAGCTACCTACATTTATTACATTAATAAGTATTTTAAAAATTGACGTTACCGGTGTGAGGTGTCATAATATTATATGGCGCGATAGTAATAATTTCAGTTTCAATATGGTAACACCGCGTTCTGCAGTAATTTATTGTGTATTTCTGAATTTTCTGAGCGCCATTGCTTTTTACCGATGAAATGATGAAATGAATCTAATCTACTTTCATCCGCAATTGTGTGTAATGTTTTAGCAAAATACTAGAGTGATCGTGTAGTAAAACTATCGAACTTGCTAAAGTTTTGTGGTGGGCTTTGACATGGCCGGTAAGTGCTGACTTTATGCGCCCGCTAGACAAGGGCGAAAACGGATCGGAATACCGCAAACTGAAATATATCGAAGATGTTTTATCGGTCGAACTCCGACGGTAAATGCAATGTTCTATTAGTGTGATCTGCCCTAGTGTTTACATTCTGTGATTGTGCTAAGTGTTTGGTTACTGCAAAAACTATTTACGCCAATATCACTTTGTTTTTTATGGTTATGCTTCGAATCTAATATAAAGAAAGTTCTCGCAATGGTTTTCGGCGTTCATTTGCCCCGTATAAACGTTTATACGCGTCGTACATAATTGTTTTTGTGATCAGATGACTGGATCGTTTGTTGATCGTATACGAAGGTCAGAGCGCCTAGAGTCAACAGATTTTTGCAATTAATGTTCTCGCCGAGCCATTTTCAAGCCGGCAATATTGTAACGGTAGAGAAATACCAGGAAACCCTTTCCAAAATGAGATTACTCACAGGTGAGCCAATTTTTGTGTGTACCCACTTATCAAACCTGTTTTTTCGTAATTGTACGTTCTTAACTTAACGTCGTTATTCAAATATGGAATACTTCATAATATTTGTAGAGAATCGTCGGTAAACATAGCATTTCTTGTTGTTACTTAGTTTGTAACTTAACAGTAGGTTTGAAAGGACATAACCTTACAATACTGACTTTCTATTACATAAATTTTTGTGTTCACATAAAAATTTAACATGCAGTATGCTGTAGTGTTAATAAAAACAGAATTAATGTTATATAAACATACATTTGATAAGAACGTAAATAAATTGATGAGGTTAGTAATTTTGGTTTGTTTGATTGCCAGAAAACTAATTTGACAACTTCTAATGAGCAACCAACAAACAAATGACAAAATATTGTGCGTAGAAAAGAGTGGAGGTATGTAGTGGCATTTTTACTGAGCCTAAAACACACGAAACTAACAACTGACCAGTTTATTACTACAAAAGTTATTATTAACCTATCAACACCCAAGAGGTAGAATTCCACCGCATAAACAATAGATTTCCAATAATCCGTGATTGTAGGATTAACATAGTGTTATAGATCTGTTTTGGACACATATTTAAGTTTAACAAATACTTAGATAATATACAACTTTACTACAATAGAACTACAGCAGTTCTACATTCGTAAAATAGGTGATTTGCCAGTGCTGGTTAAGCATTGTGTTAGGAACTTATGAAATTATTATTATGTTTAAATATTTAGAGATTTGCACATAAATTTTTGAATACCTGTTTGGTTTATTCGTGAAGAGGTAACAGACAGTCACCTCTCCGATTTCTTGACTGTCCTACTCTACAACAGAGCAGAAACAGGTACCTTGAGCTTGCATACAAATTACAATAGAGGAAATTTGCTTGAAAAAAAATAACAATATGAACAAGAACACTGGATTAGTAGCTAAGAGAAACTTAGTAGCCAGCATCAATCGTAAACAATTTGCATGCAACTAAGCTTGTAAGACAGAAAGCATAGTATAAGGCTGTGTTCACACCAAACTGACTGTGTGCCGCCGAATGTGAGCAAACGTCACACAGTTTATTGTATTTCCATACATTTTCACTTTTTCATTCACACCTAACCGACAATACACTATTACGCTAGGCATAGGTGCGGACATTTGATACTTTGACGACCTCTGTGGCTCAGTTAGTGGGCTGTTGGTAGCTCAAGCCACAGGGTATGTGTATTAAATATGTGTATCATATAATAAAAATCTTAAATATATGTATACTTAGTATAAATCTATACTTATTATAAAACAAAGTCGCTTTTTTTTCCCTCATGTCCCTTTGTTCCCTTTAATCTTTAAAACTATGCAACGGATTTTGATGATTCTTTCAGTGTTAGATAGCCCATTTATCGAGGAAGGTTACAGGCTATATTTTATCACGCTAAGACTAATTAGGAGCGAAGAGATAGAGGAAAATGTGGAAAAAACGGGGTAAATTATTTGAAAGGGCTAACTTGAATGCGCTAATCTCAGGAATTACTGGTCCAATTTGGAAAATTCTTTCAGAGTTAGATAGCCCATTTATTGAGGAAAGCTATAGGCATAATTTTTTCAGTGGCTATATATTTTATACCCGCGCGACGCCGGGGCGGGTCACTAGTATAATAAAAATCTTAAATATATGTATACTTAGTATAAAAGTATTAAATATATTTCTGTTGTCTGGTACCTGTGACACAAGTCCTTCAGGTACTTAGCATGAGGCCAGACTGACGTGGTGTGAAGCTTCCATAGATATAATTATTATTACTATATATTTTCATGTTCACACTGGGGCTACAGTGAGGCGTGAGCCTGCTCACATTCGGCAGCTCACAGTCGGTTTGGTGTGAACACGGCCTAAAATCAGTACTAACAAACAGTTGCAATATCAATTTATTGCATTGAGAGAAAATGACAGAACAGTTGAAGGTCAATATAATGATAATTGATAACATATAGTTTAATAGATGAGTACTAGTTGTATTTATAGTTTTGTGTTGATTACATCCTCGGAGTGTGATTGTGAGCCACAATCACTTCTCAGAGTGAATAGGTTAGCTAGAATTTGTAAGGGATCAAAATAGTATCCTTTGACAAACAATAGAAGCTGTATGCTATTAAATTTTTAAGAAATGTTTGACTGTAAGAACAGAAACTTAACCCATCAAGCCCCGTGATCGCGACAAGAATAGAATACAATAGCATTTCCGAGAATCCCTGATCGAAGGAAAATCATACACTATACTATATATTATTTTAGGCACTATAGTATACTATAAAGTGCTTTCTTACTTGAATGATGCTTACTTAAAAAAGGGGAAGTTTGTTTGCATGGATATTCTTCCTTTCTATAGTTAATGGACATATGATTTTTTTTATGTTAAAAGTTTTGTCCTGGGAATGTTACAGCAAATTGAACAATGCTGTTATTTATTTTTAACTTAAATAAATCACACAATGACAGACAAAAAGACAAAGACATATTTTACAGAAATACTTTAAATAACTTACAATACATTGTTCTTTATTGAAAACAATATACATTATAATGGCTGTCAGTTTTGGTTAAATAACAAGTTGTTTTTAATCTTATATATAAAATTCTCGTGTCACAATGTTAGTTCACGAACTCCTCCGAACTGGCTTTATTGATTTTTACCAAATTTTATATGGATATTCAGTAGATCTGAGAATCGGCTACTGGGTACTTTATATATTGATAAGTGCATTTGTTGAATAAATAATAGTAAATTATTACAACCTGAGACTAACGGCGCGGCGACCATTGTTTGTGCGACGGGATAGCGATCGACGTTGCCATGGCGACATACTTTATTTAGTCACTTCAATAAAATAATATGGGCGAAATACTTTATATTATGGCAAAGCAATGTTTGCCGGGACAGCTAGTAATAATATAGAAATAATAATTCAAGACAAGAGTGGAAGAATGAGGTATACGAAAAAACTTCCAGTTTTTTGCTTAAATGGAGGCTTTAGGGCCAGAAAATTTATTTTAAATAGAAAAACTATGGATTATATGTGTAGCCACATATATTACCTAGGTTATATAGTAGATAAGTTACAAGTTTTATGAAAATAATTAGGGAAAAAATTAGTTATTGTCCGTATGTTCTCTGTAATAATAAAATTGTTATGCTTGTATGAGAAGTCACAACACAACATGTTACAAATATTAGAAAATATTATGTACTTATTAAAATTACCAAATTTAAAAAAAGTGAAACATTAAAACAGTATAATATGTACTTATTAAAGTTCAGAACTGATAATGTTTTAAAATATTAGTATATTACTTATTCTCAACTGGATGACTAGAATTTAAGTAATTTGTAGTTAATGCTGTTGGTTCCGTAGTTACAAAGTTTTTGTTTATACTTATATACAATATTTATAATAATTATATACTATGGTTACTGTTTGTTAACTTCAATAAATAAATAAAATAAATAAATGTTACGAAATGTTACTTGTTCGATTCTTCCACTCATGTCTTCAATTAAAATTGGTATAAACTTTAATGCTGAATTTGTACTGTCATCAGACAGTGCATGTTATTGATTGAAGTATGTGTTACCATTTATGCCTTTTATACACTTAAATATAATAACACAGCTTAGAAAAGTAATATGAGCTGTTTTGTTCCAAGCTAAGCAGCGTAAAGTATTTATTTCAATAGTGTTGAGTATCAGGAAACAGGTTTTGCATCACTTTGTGCTCAGTTCTATTCAGATTTGCTACTGTTTGTGTGTTTTTAAAGTAAATTATGTAATCTAAAGTAAAATGATAAGAAAAAGAGATGTTTCGTGGTCCAGTCATCATATTAGTTATTGGCGCCAGGACATATTCTGTTCACATTGGTACTCGAGATGTGATTGTACGTATTACATATTTTATTTCAAAATTTCATAATAAACTCAAAATAAACAAAATTAGATATAGAAAAGATGTAAATAAGACAAACAAAATTAAGGAAGGACATGAATTACAAAAGGATTAAACAAAAATAAGTCTAGACAAGAATGAGAGCATAGCTGTTCTATTGTTTTATTTTACAAATATTAAAACCTCTTGTTTAAGGTAATAATTCTCTAATGATACAAATAAATATTCTATTAACCCATCAAGCCCCATACAAGCACCGGTGATCGCGACAACAATAGAATACAATAGCATGTCCAAGAATCCCCGATCAAAGGATATAATATAATAAATAGATTGAAGCAAGATTTAGTATAAATTACTTGTGCAAAATTACATCTTTATAAATCAAATAAATGCTTATAAAAGTATTTTAATAATTTTGTTTCTAAGCTACACTTTAGGTCAGCGGTTCTCCAACTTGTGAGGGAACCCTTTTAAGAAGTGACATTTTTGACAGACACCCAAAAAGGGAAAGTTCTGTATTTAAATAAATGGTCTCCATTCTTGTGTCTGATGACATTTCTAAAAGCAGTCATGTACCGCTCGCAAAAAAGAAGACAGTCATGTACGATCGAGGAAATTGATTCCTAGGCAGTTGATAGACCAATGTCATTTGGTCGGATCATGTCAATTCTATGTTGATTGTGATCTGTCCGCTGTGTTTGACGTAACGCGACCAAACTGCATAGGTCCTCCATCTGCCTAGGAATCAACTTCTCTGATAGTACATTGTACCCCTTCAAGGCCCCAGGGATCCGCAGAGCGTACTTTGAGAATGGCTGCTTTTCACAATATTCTAGTGATGATTCCGTCAGTAATGTAATAATGTGGGAAAGCAAAACCTTTATTTTCACCAGATAATAATCATTAATATTTTATGATCTTCAAAATCTTTTGTTATGCTACTGTGGGAACAACTGGTTAGTGTTATTTTTTACACTAAACAAAATTAGTTTTCTTTGTTAGTTGTCAGTAAAAGATTGAATTTATAAAAGATATCTTTATCTATTGGCTTTTCTATGTGTGTAAAATGCTAAGATTTCTAAAGTGGTATATAGAGTTTTATATGAAGAAAATCACAAACATATACAATAGATTGTTTAGAAAAAGAGAGGATGGTCGATTTTATGGTAAGCCCGATAATTTAATCCGTCGATCACCAATTCCTGGAAATCTTTTGTTATCGCGACCCATATGGGCCTTACGGGGCTTGATGGGTTAATATAGGTAGGAGATAAAATATTTAGTTTTGAATCTATAATAAGTTGTGTGACGCATCCAAAAGGTTTTGTGTTATAGCATCCAATACATAGTTACATTTTAAATAATAGCACCTGTACAAAATTATTATTGCAAACTTAACCAAAAATGTACAGAAATACATAATTTACAAATTTAATGGCCTGTTTCACCGCTTCCTGATAAGGTGCCCGATAGGCTTATTTGACAGATTCTCCATACTTCATCTGTCAAATTAAGTGGTGGATAGCCTTATCAGGAAGCGGTGAAACAGGCCCTAAATCGAAACCTTTGCAACCAATGATTTAAAAACAAAAGTTACATTAAAATAATAGCAGATACAAAATTATTATTGCAAACATAACCAAAAATTTACAGAAATACATAATTTACAGCTTTAAATCGAAGCCTTTGCAACCAATAATTCCTAAAAATACAACTTATTTGTATAGTGAAGTCTTGAAAGTCGGCTAAATAGAAAAAAATATTAATTGTACAATAAAAAGTACAACAAACTTTTCGTTATATTGGATTTTGTGTAGTATTTAAAAAAGTATTGTATTAGTCTGTTGATTCATTATAAAGTTGAAAGTAAGTCATCAGTGCTTCTGTAATTGTACAGTATGTAGGCGCGTTACCTCAGACATAGATCAATCTATGACTGTGCGTGTTACTATAGGTCTACCAGAATTTGATGGCAAAAAGTGAGGAAAAGAAATTGACTATAGCAATACCTTGGTAATTGGAATAAAACATTTTCATCCTTTTTTTTCTTATAACGGGTGATTCTGTGTGTGAAAGATGCAAATATAAAAATTTATCCAATGATCAATGATGTTTTTTGAAAATCTGCTATCAAAATTTGCCATCTGATCGTGGTAGACCTAGGTATAACAAAGTATTTTTACACTTGCACTGATGAGTCATAGTTGTATAAACTTTATACTATAGTATGAACCAGCGGCTCTCAAACTTTTTTGTTTGCGGAACCCCACACTTTGAGAATGGCTGGTATAAACCATTGCGAGAACTAGTATGCGCTGTAGTTGTAGAGTACATTGCATTTACCCCTCTCTAATATTATTTTCACCCTTGTTACTAATCAAGCATCTCTATAGAATAGACCAGTCTTAACTTAGTTTAACTTACTGTTAACATTTTAAAATATGGGATTGTGTTGGTCATGAGAAAATGCAATTTAGAAGTACATGCAATAGGGAATATTACGCAGAGGGCGCTAGTAGCACATACAGCAATGAGTTTCTAAAATACTAGAGTAGCAACGTCTTACAAAAGATTCTCAGAAATGCGTAACCACTTGATAGTTCGAGAGACAATGTCAATTCATAATGTGTCAATTCACAATGTCAAGTCATTATGTAGGTCAGATATGCCTGCAGGCATCTTCGAAGTGGCAACGCGTTGCTGCCGTAACTGCCAATCTAGTTACGTTAGTAACATAGAATATCATTGACATACAGTAAATAATCTGACCAAAATCCAACATGTTGCAATCAGAATATTGACAGAAAACATTGTCAAATGTCGAAAAACCTTTTTGTTTTCTGTCTAAAGTGTTTCTGCCTAAGCGCTTATTCCACTTATCCTAGCTAGGCAGTCCTAGCTAGGATCCTAAAAAAATTAGTCAAGTGGAATAACATTTAGAAAGCTAGGATCCTAGCTAGGACTTCTAAATAGGATGAGTGGAATAAGCGCGTTATGCTGATTGCTGGTGCTGCTTCTGGCATGGAAACATTACAGTAATGTAATAACGTCTATTGCATTATTTACTTCTAAATTGTTATGTATAATAGATTTATCTTGTGTAAATACATCTTCAGAAAAAAATATATATATGATCAATGATTGTGGTATATTATTGTTATGATTTTATGAACATTGCATAGCTAAATATTTATTTTCAATAACCTTTAGATTCTCTTAATACTTTCTTCTGCCTTGAAAAATAACAAAATATTTAAATAAAATATTTAAATACTAAAAAATATTTTTAGAGTTGAAATATTTTGTAGTAAATTTACTATTTATTTATATATTTTATTATACTATTTTTTAGTGTTTAAATATTTAGTAGTAAATTTAGTAAAAAAAAATTATACACAAAAAAGTTTTTTAGTGTTTAAATATTTTGAAGTTAATTTTTGTACAGGAACCTAGGTAATTACTATTTTAAGCTGAAAAATAACTCAAACATGTTAAATATTTTCGTATGAGAAAATGATTTTGGTATTACGTATATATTATGAGAATTTCAAGGGTAGCCCGGCCTCTTAATAACTGTTTCTATTATGTATTTATTAATTTTAGACTAAATGTAAACAAACATGGACATGTAAAAAAAGGCGGACAGAGTCCCACCATACACAACTGTGTTCTTCAGAGTCGGCCAGCTGACTGCATGTACACGGTCCGCACGCACACATTGTTACGCTAGTACATACCATTTGATAGGCGTAAGAATGTGTGCGTGGCCGACTCTGAAGACACAGTTCTGTGTATAGTATGGCTCCGTCCGCCTTTTTTTCTACGTTCATGTCTTGGATCAAATTGAAGAGTAAAAATTACGCTTTTGTTGCACCTAGCAACTTAAACAGCTGCAATCTTAAACAGCTAGGCAATATATTCCCTGTCTGTTCTTGATCTACCAATAAGGATCTGTCTGATCACTGATCTACCAATAGCGTAGCGCGCTCCGCTCACCCCTCGCCCCACCAAAGGGACCCGAATGACGAATCGAACTGCGCTTTTCTCTACCATTTTTACTTTTTTTACATGGGGCATTTCGCCATGTAAACGCTTCCCCGGCGGATTGGGGATATCGTCCGGGGTATGTGGGACTTCCCTGGTCTACCCAGTCCCCATTAAAACCCTATGGTGCTCCACTACTTGCTGAAGGTAAATTTGGCGGGTACGATAGAACCTACCAGAAATCTACTAGGCTACCATTTTCACGTAGTGAAATTATTTTTCCCTATCTCTATATGAGAGAGATCTTTATTACGTCACCATAAAGGTTGTACTACCACGTTTTTTAAGTCCGTGAGTACTACATAATGTGGTTTGATCTGTCAATGAGATGGAATCTACAGTTTTCCATTGACACCATAACGGCGATAGAAATGACCCTGCGCTAGCCTCGCATGCCACTAATTACTATGTCATATCGTATTAACAGATAAACTAGGCTTTAGTTTGACCCCCATCAATGTTAATTATAAGCCCAAACTGTCGCACTGCTGGGCAAAGACCTAACCCAAAGACTTCCATGTTTCAGTCTCCTGATAAATATTGGAAAAGTCATAATATTACAAACACTTTAAATAGTTATACTCTGGTCGTAAGTCGTAACATCTTTATTAGTAAGGAATTAATTCTAGTTCTAGGTGACGTGTCACGTGACTCTTTTCCTGTCATGCGCGCGCCTGTCCGCATGCATGTTGCCCGCTTCCTATATGTTACGGGTAATGCTAGAAGGTGAATAAACTTAGGTTTACCCGGGTTGACTTAGTATTACCCAAGTCTATTGGGTAAAGTCCGAATAATAAGAAAAATAATTTTTAATTCGGGATTTACCCATACTCACCTAGGTCTACCCAACTCTGGCTGGGTAATGTTAGGTGTTGCGTAATTTTTGATCCTGTGTTTTCGACAGCTTGCAAACAGTCGCTTTCTTGGGGCCAGGGTTATAAAAGGTGTGCTTAATTGCAAGACAAAATGTGATAGAAAGAAGTGTTCATGCAAAGCTGCAGGAAACTTGTGCAATTCAAAATGTCACAGCAGTTTATCTTGCTCAAATAAATAATTTTAAATTTTAATTACAACAACCGCTAATTAGTTTTTGCCATTGAAGCTATTAAGTTTATGTTCTTCGAGAAATTACGTTTGCCTTTGTATGTTTTTTTAAATAATAAATGTTTAAAATACCCTTGGATATTAATTTTAGTAATTAATTGGACAAATTTTTAACATTACCCAGCCAGAGTTGGGTAGACCTAGGTGAGTATGGGTAAACCCCGAGTTACAATTTAATTTTTCTCATTTACCCAAAAGACTTGGGTAATAATACTAAGTCAACCCGGGTAAACCTAGGTTTACTCCACCTTCTAGCATTACTCGTAACATATACATAATATATTTCCCGCTATGCGTGCAACACGCGTGTGGCCAGGAGCATGTCATTCGCATGCGGACCAGATGAAGACACGACAGAAAAAGGGCCCTATGAAAAAATGTTACATTTTATTGTATATAATATTATTGTCTGTGTCTAATGATGATGGTGTTGCAGGCAATGGTGGCGAGACGACGTGGTGTTTCAGCCAGGTGAAGGGCACCCTGGAGGACGACGTCACCGAGGCCGACCTCATCTCGTGCGTGGAGTTCAACCACGACGGCGAGCTGCTCGCCACCGGCGACAAGGGCGGCCGCGTCGTCATATTCCAGGTGAGAGAGAGACGGAGAGAGGGAAGGAGTTAGTAAAAGAGAGAGATGGGGAAGGAGATAGGGGGTCTGGGGGAGGGAGAGGAAGAGGAGAGTGAGCAAGAGAGGTGGATTTAATCTCATCCTCCAGGGTTTCTTTCTACAGGAGAACAGGCTAAGTGACAGACATGAGGCAACAAAGGTAGTTCTTCATTTTATACTTAACATCCGTCAGTGTTTATATTATTTTGCAGCATAGAGTTTTAGTTTGAATAATAGAAACGCTGACCGGTTTGGACAAAATGACGATTTTCTTTTCAATTTGTCATTTTATCATCAACTTTTCGAAAAGTAGGAAGGGCCACGGATATTTTTGATGACGACTGCTGCTATTTAGCGTATTATGTCCTAATTTTATTCTTAGATGAGGTATTTAGAATACATGTATTCTTTTGAACGCCTCTATGGTCCAGTGGTTCAGAGCTCGGCTCTTGACTCGGATGTCGTGGGTTCGATTCCCGCGTCGGAAACATGTTATTTCCAAGTTTGGTTAGGACAATGCAGGCTGATAACCTGATTGTCTGGCAAGTAAGATGATCCATGCGTCGGATGGGCATGTAAAAATTGAAATTGTAAAAATGTCGAGTCGGTCTTCCGTCACACTAGGTTAAGAGTTAAAGGAATAGAGAGTGCTCTTGTGTACTGCGCACACACTTGGACACTTTAGAAAAATACTCCTGCGTAACCGGCCTTAGTTTCAATAAAATCGGCCACCGTCACCGAAACCGGTGTGGGAGTTATTATTATTCTAAACGAGGTGGATCATATACCATTTTCAATTAATGCTATCATGCACTCGAGCCCCCGGTCTCAATCAGCCGACGTTAATCATCATCAGATGACGTGTTTACAATGTCAACGACGACATTAATCAATAGATAAAAATCTGGGTCGTCTAGGTAGTGACGCGTCGGTATATCCAGTATATGGGTCGACGTATGTAAACATTACACATGACAAATAAATCTGCTTTGATTAAAGTCAAAACAGTGTCTCCGACAAAATAAAAATTAAGAATTTTATGTTCCTTAAAGCTCAATTTTACCAACTTCTGTTGGTGTTAACAGCATGTTAAAATGTCATGTTTTCTCTTTCATTCATATGAAAAATGAAAGAGATAACGTGATACTAATTCCAGCATTAACTTTAAGTTAATGGTAGATTTGCATAGTTTTTTGCATTACAAAAAAGAAGCCATGATATTTTGACAAACCATTAAGCACAACCCAGATCAGTGCAATGTTTTAGTGAAGTATACTCAAGGATTTGTCTATTTAATGAGAACCAAAAAACAGTTTTATTTTTAATAGGATTTTGTTCGATTTGTCATTTATTCTTAATGATAAAACAAAAACTCTGGAAAGAACTGTCGCCAGCAGTATTTCCGGACCAATACGACCTGCAAACCTTCAAGAAAAGAGCGTAAGGCCAGCAATATAAATGCAGTTCTTCTAATGTTGTGAGTGTCCATGGACGACGGTAGTTGCTTTCCATCAGGTTACCCGTTTGCTCGTTTGTCCCATTATTTCATAAACAAGCCTACATTTAGTTCCAAATTCATATCATAAACTGCACAATACAAAAAACTAATATCAACTATCCCCGCTTTTCAGAGAGACCCAGCGTCGAAGCAATGCGTGCCCAAGAAGGGGGAGTATAACGTGTATTCCACGTTCCAGTCCCACGAGCCAGAGTTTGACTACCTCAAGTCACTGGAGATTGAGGAGAAGATTAACAAGATACGCTGGCTGAAACGCAAGAACCCAGCACACTTTCTCCTGTCTACTAATGATAAGACGATTAAGTTATGGAAGGTGGGTATCATTTTATTTTTCATTAGTATAGATTTTCTTTATTTAAAACACATACAGTAATTTATATGCTTTTATTTAGTTTATACAATGTTTGGATATTGGAGCGTAAAAAAACAGTTACAAGCTATTAATACTTAAAAGTTTGAAGTATCTAGTAATACTCAAATTTTTTGAGATCATTGGACTCTGAAGAGGGACTGCAGACGACCTCTGTGGCTCAGTTGGTGGGCTGTTGGTAGCTCAAGCCGGGGGTCGCGGATTCACATCCCGCCGACGGAATAAAAAGTTTTCATAGTTCCTGGGTCATGGATGTGTATTAAATATATATAATAAAAATCTTAAATAATAATAATAATAATAATATCTATGGACGCTTCACACCACGTCAGTCTGGCCCCGTACTAAGTACCTAAAGGACTTATGTTATGGGTGCCAGGCAACGGAAATATATTTAATACTTTTTATACTATACATATATTTTAGATTTTTATTATATCATACACATATTTAATACACATCCAGACCCTTCATCCAGAACATTGAAAAACTTTTTGTTCCGTCGGTGGGATTCGAACCCGCGACCCCCGGCTTGAGCTACCAACGCGCTCACCACTGAGCCACAGAGGTCGTCAAAAAATATATGTGTAGTATAAAAGTATTAAATATATTTCCGTTGTCTGGTACCTGTAACACAAGTCCTTCAGGTACTTAGCACGGGGCCAGACTTACGTGGTGTGAAGCGTCCATAGATATAAAAAAATCGCGTTTGCATCGCGACTGAATAACCGTCCCGTGTGCTAGGACACAGCTACCGATCGCTTCGCGATTGTATCGATGCAAACGCGAGTCTATTGTAGTGCGGGCTAGATTCATATGGCAGAGTAAACAGAACTAACGAGTAGGCCGACTCAGAAAAGATCTCGAAATGTATACGTTTGACGTAGTATGTCATATCGGCCGGCGCGCGCCGTGCTAATGCGTTACTCAGCATTGTGAAACATCTCGAAAGTGACAATCGCGTCCAACTCGCGTATATTCGCCCGTTTGTTTGAAGTCGAGGTACTCCTTAGTTCTGTCTACTCTACCTATGGCGTGTATACTGTATATTACATAACATATAACTGTCAGTTATATTATAGTATAAAACCCGTGTTCCAGGTGTCAGAGCGGGACAAGCGCGTGACGGGGTACAACACGCGCGACGAGGGCGGGCGCGCGCGCGAGCCGCAGCGCCTCACCCAGCTGCGCGTGCCCACCGTGCGCCCCGCAGACCTCGTTGTCGAGGCGTCGCCGAGGTACTACCACAGGACCTAAGCCCCTTATACAGGACCTAAGCCCCTTATACAGGACCTAAGCCCCTTATACAAGACTAAGGCCGTTATACAAGACCAAAGTCTCTTATACAGGACCTAAACCCCTTATACAGACCCTAAGGCCGTTATACGGGACCTAAGCCCTTTATACAGGACTGAAGCCCCTTATATAGGCCCTAAGGCCCTTATACAGGACCTAAGGCCGTCATACAGGCTAAGAAAGCCCTAAAGGGCCTTATCACAATGTCAGTTTTTTGGCAGAGCGGTTGTCATTCATTGAGTGAAAGAAAAAAGTACTAGTTGAATTTCTACATATTCTACGACCATACTATAGCTAAAATACATTTTCCTCTTTTAAACACCTGCGATTAGGAGACATGATAGGCTAATATAATAATTTACCCACCGTCAACATCACATTCATAATATTTGTCTCATGATCGTGAACGCTAAAGTGTTGAGCACACAATGAATGATAATATTAAATTAGCAGCTGCTAACCTAAGTCAGGGGTCCACGAACTTTTCAAAAACATAAACAAAAAAATTGCCCTTTCAGCACTGCTATTTTCACAGTGAACTCTATACGGGAATCTCATACACACCCTAAAGTATTATTACTTTGTTTTGCAACAACCTGTATCAGGGCCGGATTTATATTTTTACTAGATGATGCCCGCAATTTTGTTGCGCCAAAATTCGTTTATCGCGCGGGAACCCTATATTTTTCCAGAATAAAAACTATCCTATGTCCTTTCTTGGACTCAAAGAATCTCCATGCCAAATTTCAACAAAATCGGTTCAGCGGTTCGAGCGTGAAGAGGTAACAGACAGACAGACAGATAGAGCGCCTTCACATTATGTCGCAAGCAGTGCGGCAGCAGCGCTGCAGCCGCGTGACTTCATACAAACGAGAGTCGCGCGGCAGCCGCGTGGCTCGTTTTAGTATGGAAGTCGCGCGGCTGCCGCAACACTCGCGACGTAATGTGAAGGCAGCCTTAGACAGACACACACATTTTCGCGTTTATAATATTAGTATGGAAGTATGGATGAGTATAGGCCACTTTAATTTTGCCGCTCCTATGTACGAACTCTGCCGCCATCCTAGGACTCTGCCGCCTCCCCTAGGACACCATAGGACGCTGCCGCCCATAGGTCTTGGCCTACACTACCTATACATAAATCCAGGGCTGCCCTGTTGGAACGAAGTTCCTTATCGCGCGTTGTGAAAGGAGGTAGACGGAACGACATTTGACCTTGGCACTTTTTTTAGTACCTGCGAAGTAGGGGCAGATGGCGTTGATAAAGTATATTGAGTGGTACTTAGTACTCTGACTGTGCGTCAACTAGATGGCCTTTTTTTAAGATTAAACAGCGACATCTACCGGACGTTAAAAAATTATTACAATTCCACAAAAGTGTCGTTGTTAGTCTTCCTGGGCCTCAATAGATGGCGTTTTTTATAACTTCGTTCCATCCGGGTGTCCCTTGACACCCGGATGAAACGAAGTTATACCTTTGACACCTACGAATAATATAAACTAAGGAAGAGTAACTCCGTAAAAAAAAGTGCACCAAAAGGCTACAAAATGTGGCCCGAATACATGCACATTTATGCATGTGTTCGGTACATATTTTTCGTGTATATATTATACTCGAGTGACGTTCAACCAGGTTGACATGATAATTATTGTCAAACTCATTTTACAGTTTGCTTACTTACAATTTACGTACTAGCTTTTTTCCAATTTTTTTGTTATTAAAATGCCTAAATGCCCTGTGAAATGGTGTAGAAGTCATACAGATACGACTTCTAAAACAGGAATAACGTTTCATCTGTAAGTGAATTGTTTAAAATTACTTATTGCTTAAACTTGTATTTTTTCCGACCCAAAAATATGGTTTATTTAAGTTGGATGCTAGGGTATTTGCATAAAATTAAGCTGGTCTATTTGTGTTTGTCTTATTAAGTTTACATATTATTGTAAAAGTGCAATAATCAAAAAATAATATAATTACAAAATTTTTACAAAGTCACCATGGACAGTGTTATGCAAGATGTAACCATGAACGTAGAAAAAAAGGCGGACGGTTATGACTTGATATATACAAAACTGTGTCTTCACTTTTCTTCAGAGTCGTCAACGCACACATTCTTACGCCTGTCAAATGGTATGGACTGGCGCAAGAATGTGTGCGTGTGAACCGTGTACATACAGCCAGCTGGCCGACTCTGAACGACACAGTCTTGTGCATGGTGGGACTCCGCACGCCTTTTTTTATACGTCCATGGATGTAACAATTTAATCATAAACGAAATTTTAGGGTCTGGCTGACATAAGTATTATTTCCTAAGATCCTTAGAATGTAATGCAACGAAAAAAGTGGATAACTGCCGTTCGTTTAGAAAGAAACGAACCGAATTGGATGCCGAGCCAGATTACTCGTTTATGTAGCGTAACTTTAAAAGTCATGAATCTCATGATAATATTATTTGTATCAGTAATGGCCGAAAATTTAAGTAAGAAAATTTAATGTAAGTTTTTTATTTCAATTCTGTAATAATTTAGCCCATAGATTTTTGTAATCTGAAAACGTCTTCTCTAGGTGCTCTAGGTGCTCTGCACAGTTTTAGATTCGTCCGATTCGTACAAGGTTTTTCAAAAGTATTATATATTATTACTAGCTGTCCCGGCAAACGTTTCTTTGCCATAATTATTATAAAGTATATCGCCTGTATTATTTTATTGAAGTGACTAAATAAGCATGTCGCCATGGCAACGTCGATCGCTATTCCGTCGCACAAACAATGGTCGCCGTCAGTCTTAGGTTGTAATAATTTACTATTATTTATTCAACAAATGCACTTATCAATATATAAATAACATTATCGATGACTTTAGGATCAGAGAAAAATGTTTGATTTTGAAATAATAATTATGCGCTCCTTTCTTCGTGTTAGTAGCTGATGTGCTTGATGTATACTGCATAATACTTACGCTTTTGAGAATTATTATTGTCAACGGCTTTGTTTCATAACTTTGACAATGACAATAACCGCGCAGGCTGTCGTCCGGCGCGCAATATTATGATACGTTACCTGGGATACGACCTTGACGAAAATCTGAATTGTCATATTTTAGTTTGCAAAAAGGTGCCAAATTTAAAACGGTTGAAGTATGGGAGTTACGTTTCCTTAGTTTATATTATTCGTAGTTTGACACCTCTCAAGTTTTTATTTACTTATAGTTGTTTAGACAGTCATGTCCTATCTCTATGTTTCAGACGCATATTCGCCAACGCGCACACGTATCACATAAACTCTATATCGCTGAACTCGGACCAAGAGACGTACCTGTCGGCGGACGACCTGCGCGTCAACCTGTGGCACCTCGAGATCACAGACCAGAGCTTCAACATAGTTGACATCAAGCCGGCTAATATGGAGGAGCTCACAGAGGTAATACAATCGTGTATTCTAATGCTGGCTTCTCACGGCGCGTAATATCACGAGCCGCGTCGCGCCGAGCCGATTTGTACGAGCGAGCACGAGCCAACTCATTCTCACGGCGTGTTATATCACGAGCCGCATATCAATCAGATCGGACGCGCCTGCTCGAGCCAGCCCGCGCCACCTCGAGCCACCCTCTTCACACGGCGCGTGGTTCGAGCTGGTGCGGCCAGGCCTGTCTCACTTCCATACGAACGGCGCGAAATTGCCGAGATATTTAGCTACTATTCTGGAAAACAACCTAATTTCAACCTTTTGCATTGCATTTAGCGTTCATAGTACAATAACTGTCTGCCGTCTCGCATCAATCCGCCAGGGCTGTCAAGCGAGCGGCGCGGCGGCGCGGGCCGGGTACTATTACTTTTGTTTCGCGGATGCGTGCGTTGCGTATGCGACAAGTGGAGCGAGTGCCAGCCTATATCCTATTGAGGCTAGTCCGGTGACCGGACTAATTATGTATTCTGTGGTGCGGCGCAGCTCGTGATATTATGAGCGCCGTGAGAAGCCAGGATAATTTTACTTTGTCCTTGCCTCTTCGCACTTACGTTACGTGCGTCATTATTTTGGCAGGTGAAAAAACGACGCTAATTTTGCCCCAAAATTAGTTTTTTAATCCCGGGAAAGGACATAGAATACTATTTATCCTGCATTTTCGGGATAAAAGTATCCTATGTCCTTCAAAGTATCTCCATACTTTCAGCGAAATTGGTTCAGTGGTTAGGGCGTGGAGACAGACAGATAGACATACAATCGCATTTATAATATTAGTAAAAGAATGGATACGAGACTGTATCTGGCTGTCTGTCTGTTACCTCTGCGCGCCCAAACCGCTGAACCGATTTTGATGGGTATATGGGGATACTTTCTAGTTTCAATCCCAGGAAAGTACATAGGATGCTTTGTATGTATGCAAAATGTACGGTTCTCGAGTGATAACGAATTTTGACGCAACGTAGTTATGGGCGTCATCTAGTACGTTTATATGTGTATTTTGTTCAATAATTATTGTACTATCAGGGAAGTTGATTCCTATGCAGATTGGGGACCTACGTAGTTTGGTTGCCTATCAAACAGTTACGTATGTATCGGTCTTTACGTCAAACCCAGCCGACAGATCACAATAAATTATTAACATTGAATTGACATATTCGACCAGATAACGTTGATCTATCAACTGCATAGGAAATCAATTTCCTCGATGGTACATTAGTGTACTTACATGTAGGATAATGTGTGTTACTGTGTTTGCAGGTGATCACGGCGGCGGAGTTCCACCCGACTGAATGTAATCTCTTTGTATATTCTAGTAGTAAGGGTGAGTAAACTATATTTTTCATTTTAAAACTATTCTATTATGATAAACTATATTCTATTATGATAAACTATCCAAGATTTCAGACAAAATGATTTTATTAAAAACATGTCTCGTTTCTTGGTTATAAAATAAATTCACACTATTACATATTATAAATGCAAAAATGTGCCCGTTTTCCCCCCTAACCATAATATGGAATTATAGATTATTATCATACTTCTTCATTCTAAAATAGCTGAAAAGTTTTTATTGAATTTTTATTGAAAATTAAGTCTTAAACGGGGTGTGATTATAATAGCTCCCACACCGGTTTTGGTGACGGTGGCCGGCTTCATTGAAACCAGGCCAGCTACGCAGGAGTAATTTTATGGTGCCCAAGTGTGTGTGCAGTACACAAGAGCACTCTCTATTCCTTTACTCTCATAACCCAGTGGGACGGAAGACCGACACGACTGGTGAGAGATCAGGTGCAGGACCGTCTTTTTACATGCCCATCGACGCATGGATCATCTTACTTGTTGGACAATCAAGTGATCAGTCTGCATTGTCCTAACTCCTAACCAAACTTGGAAATAACATGTTTCTAACGCGGGAATCGAACCCATGACCTCCGAGTCAGGAGCCTATAGCCGCTCTATACCACTAGACCACGGAGGCGTGTAGGGTGTGATTGAACATAGTGGTAATAGGATGCTATTTTTGACTACAATGTGAAGTCTCACATTAGTGTCCCACTGCTAGGCAAAGGCCTTCCCTCTTGTTTCTATACTCTATCCTTCGCACTTTTTATATTGATACTAACTCCCGGCAAACGTTGTTTTGCCATATAAAGTACTAGATGACGCCCGCAACTCCGTTGCGCCAAAATTCGTTTTATCGCGTGGGAATCGTATATTTTTCCGGGATAAAAAGTATCCTATGTCCTTTCTCGGGACTCAGAGTATCTCCATACCAAATTTCAGCAAAATCGGTTCAGCGGTTTGGGCGTGAAGAGGTAACGGACAGACAGACAGACACACTTTCGCATTTATATTAGTATCGATGGATATGGATATGGCTGGATGGATGGATGGATGGATTTCGCCCATATTATTTTATTGAAGTGACTAAATAAGAATGTCACCATGGCAACGTTCATCGCTATCTCGTCGCACAAACAATGGTCGCCGTCAGTCTCGATTTGTAATAATTTGCTATTATTTATTCAACAAATGCACTTATCAATATATAAAGTAGCCAGTAGCCGATTCTCAGAGCTTCATGCATATATATTTTGGTAAAAATCGGTAAAGCCGTTTCCGAGGAGTACGGTAACTAACATTGTGACACGAGAATTTTATATATAAGACTAGAAATAATTTACATGGCAGAACAATGTTTGCCGGGACAGCTAGTAATATTATATTCTGTATATTCAGGTACTATTCGTCTGTGCGACATGCGGGCGGCGGCGCTGTGCGACCGGCACGCTAAACTGTTTGAGGAGCCCGAGGACCCCCACGCGCGATCCTTCTTCAGCGAGATCATCTCCTCCATCAGCGACGTGAAGCTCAGCAACAGCGGCAGGTGGGTAGTGTCGGTGTAAGACGGAGATAGGTGGCCTTGCTTCAGCGAGATCGTCTCCCCCATCAGCGACGTGAAGCTTAGCAACTCCAATGTTTAGGGAGAGCCATGAATAACCTAAATCAAAAAACTCGACCAAATCCGAATGGTGCCTCACTTAATATATTTTAACAGACACAGAAAATAACTAATCATAAAATTTAAAATTTCAGGTATATGATGTCGCGGGACTACTTAGGTTTAAAAGTTTGGGATCTCAGAATGGAAACGAAACCCGTAGAAACATATCCAGTGAGTATATCCTAATTCCTAAATTCATAATAATAAGTTTTTTTTTGCTCAACATATTTTATCCAGTCCAATTTGTTGAATCCGAGTCAATTGTTAATTGGTATTTAAATTTTCTACAATGAAACAATTTATTCAAGCAAATGGCGGAGCGTCATTTGGTGCGACTAATGCCAAACCCTGTCGACTAAAATTGAGTTGACATAACTTGACTAAACAACATAGTTGCCACAGACATAGATCAAGATAGATACCGCATGATATATACCCATACAAATGGAGGCACCATTTGTATGAAAACGAGCGTGCCACTTTTCCTACCTACTGTGACGTATCGATGACAAGAAACGTATCCATTATCAAGGCCAACGTTATACGGCACTTTTAGGCATTTTTTCAATCCGATTGACGCCCGATTCCGAAAACGGTGGAGCGCCGACCGGCCCTAAGCGCAGACTAAAGAACAAACTCGTTTGGGAACGTGATATGGCACGCGAAGTACATACACATGCGGTATCTACCTTGATCTATGTCTGTGATAGGTACCTGCAATTATCTGTATTCTAAAGTGTCTCAATTCTAGGTGCATGAGTACCTGCGCTCGAAGTTGTGCTCGCTGTACGAGAACGACTGTATATTCGACAAGTTCGAGTGCTGCTGGAGCGGCGACGACCAGCGGCTCATGACCGGCTCCTACAACGGCTTCTTCAGGTAAGCCTTCGAGCTGTGAGTTTTGCGGTCTACACGGTGGTTTTTACTCGATTTGGAGTTAAACTATCGAGTAAAACCGTATGTGAGTACTTGCTTAGCACCAAGCCACCAGCTGTTTATTTAGACACAAATATGAAGTAATACCTTCCTAGGGTCAATTCAGACCGTAACGCGGTGCGTAGATGTTTTTCTAAAGTATTTGACAGATTTGCAAGACGTTTCACGCAATTAAAATCTGTCAATTCAGTACAAATTTTTCCTGTTGCGGGCTACACGCGTGCAGCCAGGTTGTCACAGTCACAGTTGTCACCCGCATGCGGACAAGATCTCCGCGCGTGTGACAACACTCATGAGCGGAAAAGTGCCCGTAAGCGTGTATGTGTTCCTCATAAAGAGTTCACTGTGAAAATATCAGCGCTGTAAGAGCGAATTTTTTTTGTGATTTGTATGGGCAGGTGCTCCAGCTGAGCGTCAGGAGCTTGCCCATAGTCACAGGTTACACGCTCAAATTTTCATCAATCTGATCCATCAATCTGATTGACGGAATGTTGATGGGTTTAAAAAGTTCATATTAAAATTACGATCAATACGAACGTGGCGTACACGATCAAATTTTCGTCAATCCGTACCGGATTGATGGATCAGATTGATGAAAATTTGACCGTGTAACCGGCGACTTACAAAGATAAAAAAAAGTTACTCTTTCAGCGCTGCTACTTACACACTATGCGTGAGACACATACACAGCTTAAAGTTTCATCACCTTTGTTACATCCTGTATATGCAGGCGGCAGGCCTTGTCCCTAAGCCAAGTTTTACATTTCCAGGATATTCGAGCGCGGCGGTGCGGGTGCGCGACGCGGCGAACTGACTCTGGAGGCGTCGCGCGACGCCGCCGCCCGCCCGCGACAACCGCTGCGGCCGCGACGTGTCGCCGCGACAGCTAAGAGGAAGAAGGTAGTGAAAATAATATACATTCTTCTTATACTTAATAATATTTGAAATATGAAAGTATGCTTAAAGTTAAATAGCTGAAAATATCGTGAGAAAACCTGCTCAGTGCCCATGGTTGGTCCTAGACGTATTGGCCTGATCATTCCTCTAGACTAGGTCGACTATGTTGGCATTTTTTGGTATGGCATTCTCGATGCCGTATGTGCTTGGGTAACCATACTGACATCTAAAAATCATTTACCAGGCATTTAAAAATCATTACAGTTACTCTACTAATATTACTACTAGATGAAGTAATAATAATTACACCACCTTCCCCTAGGACGAGATAAGCGTGGACTGCCTGGACTTCAACAAGAAGATCCTGCACACCGCGTGGCACCCCACCGAGAGCGTCATCGCCGTCGCCGCCACCAACAACCTGTTCCTCTTCCAGGACAAGTTCTAGCGCCGCCCGACGCCAGCCCGGGACCAGGTACTGACGACACGTGTATAGAGAGTCTCAATTCCTGCAACTATAATATAGCAACAACAAGATCCTGCACACCGCGTGGCACCCCGGGACAGGCAGCCTTACCCCCGAAACTCAATCTGACATCAGTTTCGGGGGTAAGGCTGCATACTATATAAAGCTATAAAGTCGCCTATGGTCGTATATCCTCGTTTTGAGCGCACATCTTTAACCATCTCCTCTAGCATTGAAATATTTGGCGTTAACATATCGAGCGAAGTCCAGTTCCGATACCATCTAGAGGGTAAGGCCAAGTTAGACTCGAAGAAGCTTGGTGTTCAGCAGCAGAGCGAGACAGTACCAGTCCGGACCAACGCCTACAACTTTACAAGGCGCAGGTTCGGCCTCATATGGAATATTGTTCTCATCTCTGGGCAGGGGCGCCAAAATACCAACTGCTCCCTCTAGATCGTATTCAACGAAGGGCCGCTCGAATTGTTGACTGCCATAGTATTTCAAACAGCTTGGACCCCTTGGAATTACGCCGAAATGTAGCTTCACTCTGCATCCTCCATCGGTTGTACCACGGGGAGTGCTCTGAGGAATTGTTCGGAATCATACCACCTGCAACTTTTCGCCATCGTCCCACGCGAAAAATATACCATCCTCATCACCTTGATGAGTGGCAGTCTTCCATGGTGCGTTTCTCGCGTAACTTTCTGCCGCGCACTGTAAAACTCTGGAACGAACTGTCATCAGCAGTTTTTCCGGACCTATACGACCTGCAAACCTTCAACAAGAGAGCGTATGCCCTCTTAAAAGGCCGGCAATGCACCTGCAGCTCTTCTGATGTTGCGAGTGTCCATGGGCGACGGTAGTTACTTTCCATCAGGTGGCCCGTTTGCTCGTTTGCACCCTTTATAAAAAAAATATAATAATAACTCCCACACCGATTTTGGTGATGGTGGCCGGTTGTAATGAAACCAGGCCAGTGAAATTTATAGTGCCGAAATGTGTGCGCAGTCCACAAGAGGACTCTATTCCTTTACTCTTATAACCCAGTGGGACGGACGACTGACACGACTGGCGAGAGATCAGGCGCAGGACCGACTTTACATGCCCATCCGACGCATGGATCATCTCACTTGTCAGACAATCAGAAATTAGAGAAGGGCAAACGCCGTTCACTTTGTAATAAAATAAAGACTGCGTCAGTGACCTGTTAGTGTCGAAGATAATACTGTATTTTTATAAATACTAAATACCCACAGAGACTCTGTTTTACCGCTTCCTGATAAAGTGCCAGATAGGCGATAAGGTGACCATAAGGTCATATATCACCATACGTCCCGCTTTGGGCGGGACAGTCCCGCTTTCAGGCAGTCTGTCCCGCTGTCCCCCGCGAGGCCGAAATTGTCCCGCTTTTGTAAACAGACCAAACGACAATAATTTAAAAGTATTTTTATGTTTGAAATTCCTGTGCAATGCCTGGAAGTAACGCATACAGACAACAAACGTAATTATTCTGCCATATTTTGCTCGATATCAATAAGTTCTAGACGTTCCGCGCAGCTTCGCCCGCGTTAATTTCGAAATTCCATTTATTTATCCCGCTGTGACAAAAAAATTAATGGTCACGTTAGCTATACACAACTTTTTTGACAGATTCTCCATACTCTATCTGTCAATTTAAGTAGTGGATAGCCTATCCGACACTTATCAGGAAGTGGTGCCCTTAGGCTTTTGTCAGATACTTAGACTTAGCCGTTCGTCTGCAAGAAGCCTAATAGTCTATGGTAATGACTCTTTGGATTGGTAATATTCACAATTTTTTTTTCCAGCTGTTCGAGGTGTGTGCGCCGACGTCGCTGATGAGATTAATTAGGTTTACACAACTATTGTACTCCCGGCATGTCGCACAGTTGCCATAGTAACCTGCTTCTAATAGTTCAACATCGGCCCTCGCTTCAATTGGCAGTGCCGTTCCGAAAAGCGGTTCAAAAAGTTAAAACGTCAAAACTTTGACACTACAACTTTTTAAAAAGTTGAAATGTAAAATTTTGGCATCTAAACTTTTTAAATTGGGTATGAATAGTCCAAGATAAGTCATCGTAATAGGTTATACTGAAATTGTAAAACTATTGCATAAAACTACTGCAAGACTTGTAATATGGCAAGATTATTCGAAACTTCAGAAACTAAAATAGTAATGATACTGAAAATTGTAATCTTGAATGTAGGCTATGTATTAAAACACAATATTGCATAACAAATTGTTTCGAATAATCAAACAACTAAAAATAAAAAACACGATAATCACAAATTATGATTCATAATATTGTAAGACATGCCGGTGTAGAGAAAATAGATGGAGCCTTTGTACATAAGTACTCTTAACACGAACGTGCGTAGGTACTAGACGCGACAAAGTCGCGGCGCGACGCGACAAAAGGCCGAACGACGCGACAAAAAGTCGAGCGACGCGACAAAACGGCCGAGCGACGCAACAAAACGATTGAGCGACGTGATACATAATAATTTTTGAGTAGCTAGAGCTTGAGGACTCTATAGCAGTTGAAAAACAGGCGGCATGTCTGTATGTTTGAAAATAACTCATAAATGGAAGTTTGTTGTGCATAACAGTTCAGCAAATTCAGTCGGTCACAGAGCCGCGTTCGAACAACCGTAATAGAAGTGCTGTTCTGTCGCGACGCGTCGCAACTTGGTCTTATGTCTTGTGTCTATGTTTCAATTCTCTTTTCAGATAAGCAAATCGATTTAAATTCTACGAAATAATGCGTCATTTACTGAATAAGTGACAATTAAATTGGGAGTATTATAGTCTATTTCCCTTAATAAGGGTGCATTTCCACCAGAGATGTGTTCCTAGGAATGTGTTTTTGAGAACCAATAGAATCGGTGCATTGATTTGACGTTGACGTGGCCTCGCTCAGCGCAGCGATCCTATTGGATTAATACATCCCTCGCAATCTCCTGTCTGGTGGAAACGCAGCCTAATGCTAAAAAACACTGAATACAGAGTTACAGACCTTCAGTGATATAAAAAAAGCTTGATATGCTTTCTTTTTTTCCCCCCCTCAGAGAATATTTGTTTACGCTTCGATTAAGTTGTATCTGAACAGAGAATGAAGTCGAAGCGTAATGGTGTAGAGTAAAATTCCACCGTTAGAATGTTTTGATTCACACAGTAAGAGAAAAGAGTAGCTCGGGCGACTAAAGGCTCGTCCACATTTGTATCATTTGCGCGATCAGATCTCCGTCGCGATCATCGCAGTATGCGTATCATAGTGTAGACGCCTATTTATTTAGATCACTCTGCTGATCATGCGCGTATTTGATACGACACGTATCAGATACGCGGTTAATAGCGATCGGGGCGTATCATGATACGCTTCGATGATACGCGACGGAGATCTGATCGCGCAAATGATACAAATGTGGACGAAGCCTAAATTGTCTATCGGCATTGGAATATCGCCTTAAGTGCATTTAAAATAGAGTCTACTGAACGAAACATTGTCGTTTTTTCTTTAATGGCTACGTTTTGTGGGAATTCAGGCTCTATTTTGTATGCGAAGTCGATATTAGAATGACGAGATGTCAAACGCGCGTGGTTTGGAGTTCTAATAGAAATGAATAGCTGGAAAGAACAAAATATTATTAGAATATTAATATTGTATATTGTTTTAAATGCAGATTGTTCACATTCACGCTAAATTAAAGATCGAAAAAGACCTTAGAGTAAAAAAACTAAAATGAAATTACTGTGTGAATCGAATATAGCATACGTAATAGCTATTAGGTTCGTATTGTTTTCGGCCCGTGCCTTGCAAGTGTTAAGTTGTTCGTTCATTATTTATTTTGTATTTTTTTATTTGTGATCAGTTTCGTTAAGTTAGGTCACGATTCTGCCCTCGGTGGCGTGTAAAAAGAGGTTTTTAACACTTTTCTACAGTATTCTTTTGCTTAAAGAGCATAGATAAAAAAAAATTGTTCGAATTTCGAAATTGTCGTTATATTGTCAGGATTATTTTAAATTATGTTCCATTCTTGATTTGAAATTTAAAAGTAGTTTACAATGTATAAATATATGCTGTGTATAACGAATATTATATGCTGAAAATTAACAAGAAATCTGCTCTTGAATCTTTGTTAAGAGTAACTTCGTTCTGATTCAATATGAATAAAAAACAAAAAAAAAAACTGACTAAACCATATTTTCTTGTAGCGAATGATGAATATATGCTATAAAATCTGAGAGAGTATATTTACCACCAGTTTGTCAAAGTCTGTCTGTCAATGGATTTTGCAAACGAAATAGACAAAGGCAGCTACATTGAAGAGCTAGTTAGTTGTGCATGCAATAGCATTTAGGACGACCTTTTAGAACGGTTTTTAAGGATCGATTTATAATAGCGCAGAGTCGAAGCGAAGCGAAGCGAAGCGAAGCGAAGCGAAGCGAAGCGAATTCCCAAAAACTGAACACAGAAAATCCAACCTTAACTCCAGAGCGTAACGCATACATTACTTCTGCGAGGCCAGTCAGCATTAGTCGGGCGCATCCACGCGAATTCGCGCGCATGCGCGTGCCTTTTTGAATTCTCTGAAGTTATAAAGTGCGTTAACGTTGGAGTTAAGGTTGAATTTGTTATGTTCAGTTTTAATAATTCGCTTCGATGCGCTTCGACTCTGCTATAGTACAAATTGACCCTAAATATAATATTATCAGTTATGGGGTTTAAATTGAATCAGAACGGAGTAGAGATTGTGTTGGGAATTTCACTGTGATGGCGTCAAATGTATATTGTATATGTTTAGGGGTGGCTGTGAATCGTGCTTAGTGTTGCGAGGGCAGAATACTTTGTTGCGGGTACACGGAGATATATTTGACAGCCGATTCGTTAATCGCGCTGGTACATTTTTCCGCGACAAAAAGTATCCTATGTATTTTGACGGGATGGAAAGTATCTCCATATCAAATTTGATCAAAATCGGATAATTTTAGGTTGATTAGATGAATTCAGCGCTGGAATCCAATAACACTGGTGCCTGCCATTGCAGCTCTTATGTAATGTATAAGAAAATGAAACGACATTTTCTTCAGTCATTTTGCGATGATGAAAATCACTTTAAACTTCTCATGGTATTTATTTTCTGTCAAATGTATCTCTGTAGACCCTTTTGCTAGGTTGGGGACCTTGTAATCAAACTGGAGTGAAGTTTTTCGTGTTGGCATACTTATTCAATCGTGTAGGAATTATTCAGTATGATTGTAAGTTCTTCAGCATAAGAAAATGGACAAAAATAGATAAGCAAGACTTGTACGCTCGGCAGAAGATCTTGATGTGGCACATTTAGTTCGTTTCACAGGTGCAAAACGAATGATCAAACTTTTTATCAATTTGTGGGTACTTTGAAAAGTTTTAGGACTACCCTCTTGCGGTATGGTTTTGTGTCATTTGCTGTGTAGCCGTGGAACGGAGCGCACGTACATTTTGTTATAAATAATGTGGTGAATCAATTTGTAAATACGCGAACGAACGGAGGCCTGATTATAAATATTATAGATTATGTCACAACACTCTTGTACAGAGTTATGTAAAGCTTGAAATTATGTTCTGTAGTATTATGGAGCGTGAGCGAAAGAGAGGTACTCGATGATCTGTACGTCTCTTTCGCACAACGTGAAGGTGCACCATGCAGGGCCGTCTTTAACTAAGCTGGGTCACACAAGACTTGGGGGCCCATTTTGAAAATAAAAAACGCGAAGTATGTACTAATATTTTTAATTTGTTTAACTAGCTGTGCCCCGCGTGTTACCCGCGATTTTTAAGTGTAATATAATAAATAATAATAGACTATGAAATGTACCAATAAAATGATCATACTGTGATGATGCATGGTGTGATGGTAGTGATGATGATGATGAATGTCATTTACTTTCCCTTATTAAAACGACGCCGACGCTTCCAAACTTGTATCCGCAGGGTATATGAAACTAAGTGATAATGCTTTAGGGTGTGTACGTGCTCCGCGTAGACTTTTTTTTCACTTTCGTATGGGGATTGGGGAACCTCGTTTCGCCGGGGCGCTTGCCCATACAGTGAAAAAAAAAAAGTTGTTTGTTACACCCTGTATAGTTTAATGTAAAATAACTGAAAGCGCATTTTCTGTGATTTGTATGGGCAAGCGCATAAGCGCCATGAATTTCCCCAAACAGTAGTTAAAAAAAAATAATTCCTCAGCGCTGCTACTTTCACAGTAAACTCTATACGTGGGACCCATAACACCCTAAAGTATTATCACTTACTTTTATGACAGCCTGTTTATGAATAAAGATGTCAGTAGTTTTGTCAGCACCGGTCCATGATATACCTTAGTGCAAAATCTTACTCTTTGATAACATATCACATACTAGATGCCGCCGGCAACTCCGTTGCGCCAAAATTCGTTTATCGCGGATACCGTACATTTTTTCGGGATAAAAAGTATGCACCTTTCCCGGGACTCCAAAGTATCTCCATGTCAAATTTCAGCAAAATCTGTTCAGCGGTTTAGGCGTGAAGAGGTAACAGACAGACAGAAACTTCTTCTAAAACATTTGATAAGTTACCTACACATGAAAATCCCACGATCAAATTGCCTTCTTGGTAACAATAGCACCAAGTTTAAATCAAATAATATTATACTTTTGAACAATAATATCTATAATTATTTACAAATCGCTCGATCTAAAGGACTATAATAATTGGCCAAGTGCGAGTCGGACTCGCGAACGGAGGGTTCTGTACCATTTAAGAGCAAAAAATAGGCAAAAAATTAGATTTTTTATATGGGAAATAAAATTTTATTTTAATTTTAATTTTTAAAGTACTAATACCATTAGGTATTTTGTGAATATTACAGTCATTATTGATATAGAGCAAAAAAAAAAATCAAGTTTGTTGTGTGGGAGCCCCCCTTAAATATTTGATTTATTTTGTTTTTAGTATTTGTTGTTATAGCAGCAAAAGAAATACATAATCCGTGAAAATTTCAGCTCTCTAGCTTTCACCGTTCTTGAGATATAGCTTGGAGACAGACAGACGGACAGACAGACATCAAAGTCTTAGTAATAGGCGCCCTTGTTTACCCTTTGGGAACGGAATCCTAAAAAGTACAAATAATAATAGGGTCATCTGTCATCATGGGCAAGGTATAAGGAGGGGAAGTAAGTTATCTTCATACAAACAGACCGCGCGCGGCTTGTATGTGTGCGCCATAGTATCTATGCGTCGCCGCACGTACACTTAAGAAAATCTCAGCATGGTTTCGCTGTGCGCTAGTCGGGGCTAACACTGTACGAGGTTCGCGCGTCACGGCTTTTCGGCGCCGCTAAATGAATCAAAAATGATAATCGCAGGAGAAACTATTGCTGTGTTTGAGTGTCATAATAATTCCGCCGCCGGCAGGTTTATTTTATCTTTTTAGGGTTCCGTACCCTACTACTGAGAATTTAAATACAAAAAAAAACCACCAAACCGGGACCCTATTACTGAGAATTTAAATACAAAAAAAAAACCACGATTTTTCCCTATTTTCGCTATATAACGGTACGGAACCCTTCGTTCACGAGTCCGACTCGCACTTGGCCAATTTTTTAAATATAAAGAATGCTGCTCTGTATCTTGAATACATTTCTATATTTGATATTAAAACCATTGTTGAACCTTATCATATTAAGATATAAGATATAACTTATAAGAGAAGTGTTATATTGCTAAAATTGACAACCCTAAGGCGCAGCGCAGACGACAGACTATCCGTGACGCACTTTTTAGTCTGTAGAAATAGAACCTATGCAATTATTTGCAGTAACGCGCCGGACTTTTTGCGCGTCGTGTGCGTTACTGCATATAATTGCATAGGTTCTATTTCCACAGACCAAAAAGTGCGTCACGGATACTATGTCGTCTGCGCTGCGCCTTAGACAGTATATCGCGGATTGGGCCGGAGTTAACCTACTTCCCCTCCTTATACTATGTCATGGGAGTGATAATGATGATGAATGTAATTTGCATAGTAGCATAATATTATGCTTTATGTTAACGCCGAAACTCCCAAACTTGTATAAGGAGTCAACAGTTCCCTCAGCAAATTCTCGTGTCATCTAAAAGAATTTGAAAAGTATGTACGTACTAATAATTGAGGCATCAAAGGCGATGCATAGTATAATGGTTTAAATGGTAGTGATGATGATGATGATGAATGTAATTAATTGTACAATAATTAATAGCATATGCTTTGCGTTTTTAGATCAACGACGAAACCCCTAAACTTGCATCTAGTAGTTAGGAGTACTCTTAGCACCTCCCGGAATATGGTATACCTTTTAAATTGAAGGTCTTTGGCGCCCCCTGAGAACGGGGACCCTGGGCCCGGGCCCCGTGTGCCCCTAGTTTAAAGACGGAACTGGCACCATGGACTTTGAAATGAGTTAATGTAACTACTTATTTTGAAGTTTAGGGAAAAGAAATGGTCGATGATTTTAAACTACTCTCAAATGTTAGTGAATTATATGACCATTTCTGTCCCCTACGGTGCGGCAGATTGAGACAAAATGCCTAGGAAATTTAAAATTTGTAAGGCACTTCCATTGCTTGTGAAAATCAGACTTGTTTTAATGTTGATCAGTTGTATAGTTTTTAGGTTAGTTTGTGTTTTGTACGGGGGCGGAGTCCACTTGCTCGCGGTCGAGTTGTGTGGGACTTTAGTTATGACGTCAAAAAATATCTTTAACTACAAATATCGCTAGATTCTTCTTTAAAAATGACCTTAAATTACTGCTAGAATAATCTAAAATAGTAGCAATATTTGATGAACCATTCAGATAACGAAGGTTTTTATAGATTGGGGGTAGTTGAGATTTTTTTGACGCGTCCTAAAACCGCATGACTCGACCAGCGATCGTTGCGTTTAGACGTAAGCAAAACAATACGCTGTCCGCTAATATTGGCCGATAGATCAATTAGTGATAAATGTGTGATATTTATCGTGAAAAATATTGCCTTCGCCGCTTTGAAAGCAATAGTCGGCCCCGCCCCGCGCTGTAAAAACGATTTTGTGTAGAATAAGCGAGTGCGAGCGAAAGGGACGCGTGATAGATGTAAGTTTAGGTCATAGTTAGGCGAACTGTGAAAGCAATCAGTTTTTTTTCTTTCCTGCGTCGAGGGATTAACGTGTTGTGATATGCGGGCTGCGAACCTCGAGTGGGCGGTTGTTGACAACGAACTAGTTTGGCGCGCGCGCCGTCGACTCCTGTCACTGGTTGTCAAACGTCAATGTCAAATATCCTTTTTTATAGTAACGAGACTATATCGTGTTCGCTCCAAGTCAAATGACTTGGAGCGAACACGATAAGCTCTTTAAAAAAAATTAAACATACATATCGGATTCTAAATTTGAAAAATCGAATGTGATATCGTGAGTTGCCAGTACTTATTTTTGTTTTGGAAAATGAAATGCATCGTGTATGTGTTATTTATTTTAGTGAAATAGTGTGGATGTGCCATGTGGACGGCGCGCCGCGGGGTGATGTTGAAAAAAAATATTTCCTATATGTAATAAAAATTTTTATATCTGACGTTTTGTTTTTTTTATTCTACCACACATTGCATTTCTTCTTTACATTAAATTTTTAACCTTAATTTTAAGAAACAGCTAATTTTGTTTACAACTGTAGTAACTTAATAAATAAAAGTAAAGAAAACAAAACAATATTGTAAAATGTTTATTTTTATAATGCTACCAAATCACACAATTTATCACAATAACCATGGTAAATTGGGTAATCTTATTACCATTGTACAAGAATTTACAAATATTTACAAAAGGTCTTAAAAACTACCTGAAAAACTTGAATAAAATGTAAGAGTTACAGTTACAAATATAATTTCAATTTAAATTCCTCTTTCAATGCCAATAATTTAAAATTTAAAAAAATGAAGTACATAGTGGGATGGGATTGCTATTCACATTTTAACGTATTAAAACTTTTTTATTAAAAATTTATTAGTTGACTAAACTGTGGGCTAATTTTCAGCTATCTTGAAAATGTTCTAATTTATTTAAAAAAATATTCTTCTTCAATACTTAATAATATTAACATTTATATGTACATATAATTATTGTAAAGTACATTATAAGTATACAGCAGTACTAATATAAAAATAAATATCAATAATTATAAAATCTACCGTCTAGACCAGTGGTTCCCAACCTTTTTTTTCATGCGGGCCACAAACATGTTTTAGTCTTGGGTGTCGCGGGCCGCAACAAAAAAATTTTAGGGTTACAAAATATTCTATAATTCTTCAAGATTAACGATTTAAAAGACTTGAAAAAAAATTAACGACTATCACGTAGACTACGTTATTTTGCCGGTGGGAGTGAATTTCAAAATGGTTTAACATCAGGCGGGCCACAAATATACTCCCGGCGGGCCGCGGGTTGGGGATAGCTGGTCTAGACTCTAGGACCTAGGTAGAATTACAAATGATACTATACCTAAGAGAGCTCACCAAAGTAGTCTTACTTTAGTAAAAACTTCAACACAGTTTGTACAAAAAATTCTTAATTAAGAAGACGTATTGCTAATAATTATTATTTCTCTCGGTAATATACCTATGTCTACAAAAATTATGCCTAAAAACGACAAGTATACGATTCTACGCTTTCATTACTCATTTTTCATTGTACAAAACAAAGTCACAAAATACACTTATTTCTACAACTGGCAACACTGACCAGCTATACTGAAAGAAAAAAGTTATTTTTCTTTCTTTCTATAACTGGCAACACTAACTATATTATCTATTACTACTACGTTTTCCTCAACTTGAGTTTGAGTAAACACATACCGAGCATTATGAAAATCCAAAGGGCCGTCACCAGGAGACCGTAGTATACCTCAGGGCTGGTAATAGTGGAGCCCTTAGTCATGACGTCACGTAGGGAATGCGCAGGGATAGTGAAGGGCAAGCACTGAGCGAACACTTGCAGGGCGTAGGGCATGCCCTCCAGCGGCCAGAGGATACCTGGAATTGGGAAGATGTTTGTATAAAAGGGGGCAAATGAGCAAATGGGTCACCCGATGGAAAGCCGTCACCCAGGGACACGCCTGCAGTTTTAGAGGGTACAACGCTCTCTTGAAGGTTCGCAGATCGTAATGGTGGATAATAATAATAATAATAATAAAGCTTTATTTGATTCCATACAAGTTAGTAAATTTTTTTAAGATTACAATTTATAGGATTCAAATTTAGGCTTGTACGGACCCCCTTCGGGTAAAAGCCTCCTCCAAAGAATGAGTGGCACTCGTCCCTGTCCATGGCGGTTGTTAACCGTCTTGTTCCAGCTGTCGTGACTATCTCATCTGCCCATCTAGCACATGGGCGGCCTCTGGCTCTTTTGCCTTGCGGTCCAGTCCACTATTACCTTTTTGGTCCACCTGTCATCTGTGTATCTAGCAATGTGGCCGGCCCAAGTAAATCTTTGTCTCGAGAAAATAGTAGAGCGTCATTAATAATGTTGATTATAAAGTAATGGTCGATATTAATATTATAAATGTGAAAATCTGTTTGTTACCTCTTCACGCCCAAACCGCCGAACCGATTTTGCTGTATGGTATGGAGATCATACTTTTTATCGCGGAAATTTACGGTTCCCGCGCGATATACGAATTTTGGGCATCATCCAGGGTCGAATTTACCCAGGTATATATTTTTTTATGAGTATAGGCACAGGTACAGGCCACTTTAATTTTGCCGCCCCTATGTACAAACTGCCGTCATCCTAATACGCTGCTGCCCCCCCTAGGACTCCATAGGACGCTGCCGCCCATAGGCCTTGGCCTATACTGCCTATACATAAATCCAGAGCTTGTATCACATACTTTATCGTTACTCACCACACAGTAGTATCATCGGGTAGAAGCTGCCCGTCGCGGTGAAGAACGACAGCGTGTAGCTCCCACAGTACACAGACAGGAGGAACCCGAAGCACATCCCACCGAGACCTTGGGTGAAGAGCAGCAGCCCGCATAGAGCCAAGGAGCCCCGAGACGGGAGACCGAAGGCGCCGTATGCTAGACCAACTGTTTCTATTGTCTGAAAGGAAAGGTCTGAGGTGAAAAGAGAAAAATTCCAATAGGAATATGTACCTATTATCAGATAAGTCGATTCCTAGGCAGATGGCGGACCTAAGTAATTTGGTCGCGTTAAGGCGCTATATCGAAAGTAATTTTACCGCAAGGGCAATTTTATACTTAATTTTTATGACTATAAAGTCTTGAATACGCTGCGGCCAGAAGCTATCGGCTCGCTCGGAAAACATGCGATAAAACGTAATTATAATCATTTAAAAAATAACTAGGAGCATTTAAGCCAAATGCTTCTATACGATTTTGAGTTGCAAAGGTGTCTATCAATTAGACTAATTTCCTACAATACATCTATTTTCGTTTAAAAATAATCTTCAAATTTCGTATTTTTAAGAGGTCATTTCGAAAATTAAATGCATCGAGGCAAAATACATTAATCGTGTTTCTGGTTCTTCTCAAACCTAGATAAGGCTATGAAGATATGTATATCTCATTACCAGATTTGTAACATTTCTGAGGGTCCTATAGTATTACGTCAAAAAGGACAGTTTTTTCAATAAAGCGCTTTAAGACCGGGCTGCCAAAAATATCAAAACACGCTAGCCCCGCCTACATACTCCGCTATCCTCCAATTGTGATATAATGATTCCATGAATCGTGCCCGCATGAATTGTATTTTGCGCTGCAGCTAATAGTGAACAATATCGCGTAACAACAGTTCCCGCATTATAGCACGAATGACGAAAGTAAAGGTCGTAAGTCCCAAAACTGTTTTTTTAATGATTACTTAAAAACTAAATACAATACTAATATTATTTCCTTTAGCTATGATTTTACAAAGTGTATGATTGTAGTAGTGCAAGTTATTCAATGATAGTAACTGAATAAGTGTAACAGATATATTTTGTTGAAAAGCCCAGAAACATTCATAATTTCGAAAAATATAACTATCGAGTCAAAATAAGTGAATCGTGTTTTCCGTTAGGCTAGTTAGTATCAGATAAATATACAATAATTAAATAAATCTCAATTTCATTTAAGTCAATCGTCTTCCGGGATCGTAATACTTATTGGAAAACACGTCAGCAAAATTTGACAGCTCGCTCTTAAGTCAAGATCCAACCGATCACAGGCCACAGCTAACATTGAGTTGACAGCCGATCAAATGACGTAGTGGGTCCGTCAACTGCCTAGGAATCAATTTCCTCGACGGTACACAGACCAAGATCATAGTTGTATAGTCAGGTAGCTATTAGACTTAATAGTACCTATGCACTGTCTTAAAGGTAAGGGTTACTGTAATATTTGGTAGTGGCTGAATATAGCAGAGCTGTAGGTTGTTAGCCTATTCATAGTCTACTTGTTTACTTGCAGTCTACTCATGGTCTACTCATCTACTCGTCTCCTCATGATCTACTGACAGTATACTTGTCTACTCATGGTCTACTCATCTATTCACGGTCTATTCATCTATTCACGGTCTACTCGTCTATTCCCGGTCTACACGTATACTCGCGGTGTACTCATGGTCTACTCATCTATTCACGGTCTACTCGTCTATTCCCGGTCTACACGTATACTCGCGGTCTACTCATGGTCTACTCGCGGTCTACTCACCTGTATGAGCAGCACGACGGTCTGTATCCCGACGTGCACGTACAACATCTCATGTGCCCGCACGCCGGCGACGGCCGACCGCTCCCAGACGCCCTCCAGCCGGTCGGAGATCATCAGAGTTGAGGTGATGAGCGTTGGCATGAAGTAGATTAACCTGGAAGGATCGTTTTGGGATAAGTCCATCTGGCTTGTCTGTGGCGACTGTGGCCTGGTGGAAAGACCGATTCGCACCAAGTGTGCAATCCCGGGTGGAGGCGTGTACCAATAAGACATTATCACATCTCAAGTACATAGTACAGTGAAGCAAAACATCGCGAGGAAACACGTACATGGTTGCTCCCAGACGTATTGGGCTATTCATCCTCTGGACTAGGCCGACTGTGTTCCGAGAATGCCGTATGTGTTTGAGCAACCATAATATGGACATTTTAAAAATCTTGGCCCATGCCCAGTACCTATATTTTGTAGAGTGATGTTCTGGCAAACGGATCTATGTTTACAAGTGAGGTGAGTTATAGGTATACTCACGTCATAAGTATCCCAGGTGCCATATAGTCGAGCAGCTGCGCGTCCATGATGCCGTATATTGGGGTCTCAAAGTGGACCGGCATCTGAACGTTGAGAAGCAGTAGATTAGCAAAGGTCAAGGTCATCAGGTCTAGGAGATAGGACATAGGGCCTATCGCTACTTTTTAATCGTTAAATAGCTAAATTGTTACTTGTTACTTCTACTGTAACGCTGTTGGCGAATCCGGAAGAATGCCGAAATTAAAGAACTGGTGGCCCAACCCAATATAATCGGACAAACAAAGGCTCACCGACTCCGTTGGCTGGGCACGTGGAAAGAATGGCAGAGGATCGCGGGGTAAAAAGAGCGTACAAGGGCCGTCCAACAGGACGACGTCCTGTATCCCCAGGTATCGCTGGAGAGATGCTGTTGAGGCTGACCTGCGGGACCTTCAAGTCAATAGCTGGCAGGAGGTAGTGCAGGACAGTGCTCAATGGCGGAAGCTCATTTCGGAGGCCAAGATCCACTTTCGGTCGCTGAGCCAGCGGAGTTAGTTAGGTAGTTACTTCTACTACCAAGTTTCCAGGCACACAAAGACACGTCATGTAAAGAGAGAAAGACATGAAGTGTAGGCCTTCCACGTATTCGGCGATCTTGCGAAAATCTAGGTGCTGAGAAGGGCATATGGCTTCTAATTTCTGAGGTTTTTGACAGAAAGACCCTATAGCAAAGATAAACTCCTGACAAAAATCCTCAGAAACTGGGCATTAAAGTTTTCTGATTCCGTAAGACAATATAGGTACTATAATAGGACTTATAGAGGGTAATATACCTCGCGGTTGCGTATTACTCGTATCCCATAGCTCTGCCTAAAGCGAAAAAGCACGTAATGGGTATGCCTGGGCGGAGCCTTCACCGCTCCCGAGCCCACTTCCCACATACCCTGGTGGCCCTCGCCACACTGCCGGGGAAGCGTAAACGCATTTTCGTAACGAAAACAAAAATAAAAGGAGAGTAACTTACCTGGACGAGATGTTCGTGTTTCCCGCAGGCGAGCATGGACCGCTTGGCGAACTCCTCGTACGTCTTGTACAGCTGCGTCTTCAGGAACTGAGAGATCTGCTGGTCTAGAATTATATTCTGATTATTTTCAACAAATATGGGCCCAACACATAACTGCGGATTCGCATCGCAAATATCTGCGACAAAATTCATAATAAGTGACATTACGATGCGATGCAAATTCGCAGTTTTGTGTGGGAGCCCTTAATGGGAATTGGCCCCATAAAGTTAATATACCTAGCGGAATAGAGAAACAATCCCGTGCTGTCAAACGAAACCAAAATTGAATTACATCTGTGTGTATCAATCTGTTTACGTGTGCGTGAAAATAACGTTCCTACATACATTTTTCTTAGAGCTCAAATTGTCAACGTCTCAATAAATGCAGACTGAATGTCCAAATAGATGAAAAAAAGGGTTCTGCCACTTCAAATCACGCATCTCTTTCTACCACACAGTGTTACTGATAGTGACATCTCGCTTGCTCTGCTCTATTCCGCTAGGTCCTATAATAACTTTATGATTGGCCCACAACACATTGCTATCTTTGCTTCTGTGTTGCAATCATCGATAGCGGTAGCCAACCACGAAAACCCTACACTATGATCTCAAGGAGCCCGAATGACTAGCTTAAACTGTCTTGGGTTTCCAGTTTTTATCCTCAAGTAAAGCGAGACACTTGCACAAAATTACAACAAACGAAATGACAAAGAACAGGAAGCATAACGGGAAAAATGATGTTATTATGTCTAAGCTCATTGTCTTCAGTTCTGGGTTCGGATAAATTATTATTATTTTCTAAGTGTACATCTCTTAGCTATCAGGAGATTACTTGGAAACTGTAAGTATACTACGTAACACTCAACTAGAAATGAAGACGGATTTGGGTGTTTCTCGAGAGGAGCACGCTTACTTTATTGCAAGTTTTCAAGACACCGTGTCCCATGGCCAATGTGTTCCACGTCCATACAGTTATACACGAGTTCCTACATAGGTCCCATCGAGGAAATTGATTCCTAGGCAGTTGACAATCATGTCAATTCAATGTGAATTGTGATCTGTTGGCTGGGTTTGACGTAACGCGACCAAACTACGTAGGTTCCCTATTTGCCTAGGAATCAACTTCTCTGATAGTACCTACGTCCATACATGCTGTTCCAGCTACCTGTAAAGTCAATCCAAATGCTGATGGTGCTCTCATCCACCACATCATCCTCCACTCGACCTTCGGCAACCCTCATGGCGAGAGACGAGCTGAAGTTCCGGGGGAAGTGGATCGCGCCGTAGATCTTGCGTTTGGCGACCGCGTGCTTGGCTTCCGCGGTAGAATTGTAGGGGGTCTGAAAGGGAGAGCATAAGGTTTGCTTAAAATTAATGGATTGTTGGAAGGAAAAAGGAAAATCGAAGAAATATTGGTGTCAATGAAGCTTAGAGGTACTAAAAAGGACCGCCACATGCCCTTGTTTAGGGTTCCGTAGTCAACAAGGAACGCTGGAAAAGTTTCGGTCTGTCCGTCCGTCTGTCTGTCTATCTGACAGCAGTTTTGCTCAGAGAGTATAGGACCTACAAAGCTGTAATTTGGCATGAATACACATTACACATATTAATGATGCCGACAAAATAGTACATAAAATATTAAAAAAATATTTTTTTTATGGTACCTCCCCTAAGCATCAAGCGGGGTTGAAATTTTTTTTCACGCCCACCCCATCGTGTGGGGTGTCGTTGGATAGGTTTTTTTAAACATATAATGAGTATTAATAGATCATTTTCAGATTTAGGGATCCATTTGTGTTATATTAAGTTTTATAGTGGAAAATATCGTTATTCGTTAGAGTCCAGTGTCCCCCCCTTCTACCAGCTATTAACGGTTGCTTCAAGAAATGTGAAAAAATTCACGGGAGTAGGAAATATGCTGAATTTAAAAGGAAAACTATCACGGCTAAGAAAACTTCATAAGTTATTGAGTAATAGTCAATCAACTAAAAAAAATGTATTCGGCGAAGTATTTAAAGGAACTTTTTATTTAAATTTGTTTCAAAGTAACTGAGATGATGTTGTTACTAGTGTAAAACATGTTATAAATGTACATTCATTGACCATACAAAAAATTTCAAAAACTAGCGGTAAGTACTACGGAACCCTATATTGCGCGTGGCCCGACACGCACTTGGCCGGTTTTAAAATATGGCTTCGTTCTGACCACTACACTGAAACTAGTCCCGGTTGTTTGGTATCCTGCAATTTGACATCTTTGCGAGTTAATCAACGCCTGCATGACGCTAATAGACTGGAGCGTCAAGATTTGGCAGAAGGTTATTGATTATTGAATCGTGCTCCAAATATTCGTTGAACTGGAGTGGTGGACCCCAGCAGAGCTGGTACTTACCACCTCCGTGGTCCAGTGGTTAAGAGCGCGACTCTTGACTCAGAGGTTTGATTCCCGCGTTGGAAACATGTTATTTCCAAGTTCCAAGGCATGTAGAAAATCGGTCCTGCGCCTGATCGCCAGTTGTGTTGGTTTTCCGTCCCACTGGGTTGCGAGAGTAAAAGTAATAGAGAGCGCTCTTGTGTATTGCGCACACACTTGGGCACTATAAAATTACTCCTGCGTAACTGGTCTGGTTTTGAACAAAAACCGAAACCGGTGTGGGAGTTATTATTATTATTTTTTACTCACCGCCAGCAAGTTCCGCTTCTCCATCTCATCTAGGAACCAGCAGCTCAGCAGGTGCGTGTCGCACGACCACTCTGACGGCACCACGTACGCCGCGCTCTTGTTGGCGCAGATATCGTAACCCACTGAAAGAAAAACAAAAAAGCTGATTTGGTCAAAGTCAACCATTCGCTTGGTCGTATTTTAATTCACTGTTCAAGTTTAACCCATTACTGGGCATTTTCTAGGTCTTAGGGCCTGTTTCACCACTTCCTGATAAAGTGCCGGATAGGCTATCAACAAATTTTATGACAGATTTTTCATACTTTATCTGTCAAGTAAAGTGATGGATAGCCTATATGGCACTTATCAGGAAGTGGTGAAATAGGCCCTAAGTAAACATTGTTAACTCACCTGGTGTCAGCGCCGCCTCCTCATTGACAACAGCGAGGTCGAGGTCGCGCGGGTCGTGTCCCACCGCCAGGAACAGGCACACCACCTCCACGAATGGAAACAGCAGCGAGAAGATCAAACCTCTGGAAGGAAATAATAACTGTATTTTAAAAAGATAAAACCGACTTCAAAATTGTACGTAAGTAATTGAGACTTAAAATTCCCTATCTCAAAAACTACTGAACCGATTTTGATGAAACTTGCAGTATTCCCTAAGTTGTACAATACCTAGTACAATAAAAAAAGAATCATTTAGATCGGACTTGTAGTTCCGGAGATATGCGTGCACAAACATAAAGACATACATACATACACTTTTGAAATTTGGCAAATTTGTTCAGAAGCTGTTATAGATTAGCATATACAAAAACTGGGCAGTTCTGGAAATATTACATACATGCGCGTCGAATTGATAACCTCCTTTTTTTAAGTCGGTTAAAAAGTGGGAGAGACAAAAAGAGCAAAAGAAGATATGTGACGCCCAGCTTGGGTGACAGTGGCAACTTGCATTTGAAATGAAATTTTAGAATGCATGTGTGATTAATTTACACTTTCTATCTCTATTACTCTGCAGAGGACATACTTGTCAGATAATCAGATCGCAGTCAAATTGCATGCACAAGAGCCATGAAGAAAATGTTCACATTTTTGACAACTTGTAAATCGAAACCAGCGAATGCCATTTGACAAAACACTCAAAGGTCCGAATCTACCGCAGCAATCGAACCCAGGTGCGAAACCCACGACCTTCAAGTCGAGATCCACGCTCTAAACCACTAAGGCCGTAATCGCTAACCCTGGATGCCGTCCGAACTGCTGGATGCTCTTGATGAATGTGGCGTTGTATCTGCCCGAGGATTTGCTGCGGAGCACCGGCTTCTCCTTGGGCGTGAGGACCTGGAATGGATGGATAGACCCTGGATTATGTTATAACTTATAATGAACTGTCATGTAATTTAGAATTATAGGCCTTTTGCACTATTTCCTGATTTCGGGTATAAAATATAGAGTACTAGATGACGCCCTCCGTTGCGCCAAAATTCGTTTATCGCGCGGGAACCGTATATTTTTCCGGGATGAAAAGTATCCTATATCCTTTTTCGGGACTCAAGGTTACTCCATGCCAAATTTCAGTAAAATCGGTTTAGGAGTTTTAGCGTGAAGAGGTAACAGACAGACAGACAGACGGACAGATAGACAGACACACTTTTGCATTTATAATATTAAGTATGGATGGATTATCTGACTGGTATTCCATACTCTATCTGTCAGATAAGTTGTTGATATCCGGCACTTATCAGGAAATGGTGAAACAGCCCCTTAGTGCAGGGTGTAAAGTCCATAAGTAAGTTGTTACGTTTTGAAGTTAAATTTATCATCCGTCTTTTTCTTTTCTTGTTTGATGGCGTGTGATGAACGACCCAAGCGTCCTATTGACTAACTAATATTTGTAGATGGTTATGGCATTATAATTTATGCCGCAGCCATCTACAAAAGTATATATTACTAGATAACGCTTGCAACTCCGTTGCTCCAAAATTCGTTTATCAGTACATTTTTACGGGATAAAAAGTATCCTATTTCCTTTCCCGGGAAGGTATCCGAATTTCAGCAACATCGGTTCAGCGATGTGAGCTTGAAGAGGTAACAGACAGACAGACAGACACACTTTCGTAGTATAATATTTGTACGGTTATTTTTAACACAATATTTAAATGATTTAATAATCATAATGTTTTTAAAGATTCCTTTTACAGGGGCTTCACTCGCGTTGAACTCTTTTATATGGTTCTTACTTTTCGCCCTATTTATTCTTTTAACTTTTTTTTTCTAGCCTATGCTGTCCCACTGCTGGGCAGAGGCCTCCCCCAAGGTCTTCCATTGTGCTCGCTCCTGTGCCACCGCTGGCCAGCCTGGCTGGCATGCTTCCAGCTCATCGCGCCATCTTTTTCTAGGACGGCCGCGGTGGCGGCGTACATCTTTCGGTACCCATTCTGTTGAGATCTTTGCCCAGCGGTCGGGACGCATGCGGCTTACGTGTCCCGCCCAATCCCATTTCAACTTTGCTGTCTTTACTCCTACGTCCTTGATTCCCGTTTAACTTTTAACTTTACTTATCTTTAATTTAATGAAGATCATTTTCCCGAGACCCAAAGTGTCTCCATACCAAATAATCAAAGTAACCAATTGGTTAATTGGTTAATTGGTAATTAGGGGTTTGGATGTAAAGAGGTAAGAGACAGACAGACTTATTTCCACCACATGTACGTAATCTGTTGGGCCTCTATGGCCGCTGTCCCCCTCCCCTAGGACGCTCTGCCATATAAGCCGTGGCCTATAGGCCTATTTATAAGCCCAGGGCTGTAAGAGAGTCATCAACAACTTACATCGGTGCTAGTGCTGGTAACACCGTTGAGAGTGTCCTGCGACTGGTACTGAAGCGGCAGGGTTGGTGTCTCGTTCGGTAGCGTCGCTGAAAACACATTAAATTATGAAAGTTAGAAAACAAACTGACTATGCAAAATACTCTATTAGTACTTCTAACATCCATGGACGTATAAAAAAGGCGGACGGAGTAGCACCATACACAAAACTATGTACTTTTTTTTAATAGTTTCCTCCGTACATGATACAGGCCAATTTCTGCATTGTTTTGCCTTTTTACATAATTATATGATGTTCGTTTTTTACACATTTATTGTTTACATTACTTGTACGTTATACTTTCTTCAATCTATTGTAAAAAAGAATCTCTTTACTATCTTCTATTAAGGTTATCCGACTATAATATTGCATTTATTCAAATTTTTCATTTACTGATTACCTCTATTTTAATTCATTACAATTTCATATTACATATTTTACATATTTTATTCCACATCTCTTATAACAAAAACAATTACAGTATTCATAATATTTGCTATGTCCTTCAGAGTCGGCCAGCTGACTGCATGTACACGGTCCGCACTCCACACGAACACATTCTTACGCAAGTCCATACCATTTGACAGGCGTAAGAATGTGTGCGTGGCCAACTCTAAAGACACAGTTCTGTGTATAATATGACTCCGTCCGCCTTTTTTTCTACGTTCATGATAATATCCATGTCCATTCGCTAGTTTCGACAGTAGATGTGAATTTATGAGATTTGACAAAACACGCTAAGGGTCAATTCAGACCGCAACGCGACACGTAGATATGCATAATTTTGGATATGGTATGGATTTGGACAGACTTCAATTGCGTGAGACGTCTTGCAAATCCGTAAAATTCACACTTTAAAAATGCATCTACGCGTCGCTTTGCGTTATAAATAATTGGCCCAATGTATCGTCGCACTTGCGCATCCGCGGCATCGTAGCATCCAAACTGTCCACCCGATGTTTTTTATTTTTTTTTGTTTGACATGAAAGCTGACATGACCGAGAGTGTTTCTAGCCATAATTCAACAGCTTGGTCACTGGCCACTGCTACATTTTTTAAATTTTATACAGTTTATCGTCAGGTTAAAGGACTTAATAGCATGTTAGCAATCCAAACACACATCTGTCGATTCTGTTTAAACGTTATAATGGTCAATGTTTGGCAGAGCAACAAACTTGACATTCAAATATTGACTGCTCAATTTGTTCCTCAAATATGCGTTTGAGGCACGCGGTCACAACGTACTCATTATCCTAATTGGACATGTTTTATGGACCTTCACCAGAGTAAACAAAAATTACGAGTAGGCCGTCAGAAATCTCGTTTAAGGTCACAGCACACATGTGTGAAAGGGATCGGCAATATTGTTTGTATGAAACTCCCTATGCAGTAGCGAATAATAAGCGGAACCGTAACGTAATCGCCTCGCCTCGGAACATGTTCCGAGCCGGGATGCGACGCGTGGTCAACTAGCAGTCCCCCCGCTTACGGCTCCTCGTCCACCCGCTTACGGCTCGTCGTCCCCGTGCTTACGTCTCTCCGTCTTACGATTATCCGACTCAATATTACGTTTCTTCGTCCACCCTTGCCCCTTACCCCTTCCCCGAGCCGTAAGCGAGGCGTCGCCTAGCCGTAGCCGAGTTGACGTACAGGCGCTACTGATACGCTTTGGTTACGTGCATACGTTAGGTTGACGCCTGGTTGACGTCGAGGCGAAGGCGATATGGTGATAATCCCTTTCCGAGTTGATATGTGTGCTGTGACCTTTATACGTTTGACGTAGTATGTCATGTCGGCCGACGCGCGCCATACACGTTACGTCAACTGGAGAGGTCACATGTGCAGGTAGATAAGCCTGAGCAGGTGTCACCCGAAAGAATTGATTTTCGATTTTGCGCCGGTTGCCTGCCACAAAAAACTGCACAGGTCTATTCCCACACACATTCTCACACGTCACTCGCACATGTTACGACAGGTTGGCTCATGGAAAGGAACAATGTGTGCTTGCGTGTGAATGTAGAGATAAGGTACAAGTTGAAACCGAGCGACACGCGACAACTGCAGACGACATGTCTTCGCGACACTACTGATTTGTATCATGTATGTATTTCTATGGAACACCCTTCGCAGCTGCAACTAGCGACACGAAGCTAGCGACACTTATTCATAGAAATACATAGAAACCAGTAGTGTCGCGACGACACGTCGTCTGCTGCAACTTCATGTAGTCGGCTTCCAACTTGTACCTATAACAGTGATAATTGGATCGTTTCTTCTTATGTTATAAAAAAATCTATAATGTATGTTTCTTATAACATAAATACCAAGTGTTCTATATATATTTATTCAATTCAATTAATTTATAATAAACGATTTTCATCCATAGTGTTAGTTTACAATAGGTCCTTATTCTAGTGTTAATAAAAATAAAAATAAGTTAGAGTTTAACTTGAATATTAAATATATGGGAACCGTGTTATCGGAGCATGGAGCTGCAACCGATGCTTCAGCAACACGGAATCTCACCTGCTACCCAACACATTCAGGACTCTGTTTGGACTGTTTTGCACACGCGACCAGAGCGAGGCACATCTCTTTCTAATAATTGTCTGGACACAGTCTGTATGTGCCTCAGCGAACATAGATGAGGCGCTGCAGTAACGCGACAGACCAAACAGCATCCTGAATATGCTGCTGCTGCTATGAGCTGCATCCAATGCTTTCAGCCTTGGCAGCTGGCCTAAACTCTAAGTTATAATATTATAAGTTCAAAATAGTTTTATTTCGATACCAAATTCATAGCCAACATTATTACCCACTTACATTATCATCTATACTTATAAAACAAAGTCGCTTTTTTTTCCCTCATGTCCCTTTGTTCCCTTTAATCTTTAAAACTACGCAACGGATTTTGATGATTCTTTCGGTGTTAGATAGCCCATTTATCGAGGAAGGCTATAGACTATATTTTATTACGCTAAGACCAATAGGAGCGAAGAAATAGAGGAAAATGTGGAAAAAACGGGGAAAATTATTTGAAAGGGCTAACTTGAACGCGCTAATCTTAAGAACTACTGGTCCGATTTGAAAAATTATTTCAGTGTTTGATAGCCCATTTATTGAGGAAGGCTATATTTTATCACGCTAAGACTAATAGGAGAATGTGAAAAAAACAGGGAAAAATATTTGAAAGGAATCTCGCGAACTACTGAAGCAATTTTTATGTTATTTGGCACAGACAAGAAGTAGACCACGTGAAGGATCATAGGCTATTGATTTTATAATCATTTTTCAGCATATTATATACCCGTGTGACGCCGGGGCGGGTCGCTAGTAAATTATAAAAAAATACATTAGACATACGAAAATAAAAATGATTTAAAAATTAGCATTTTAATTTTTAAAATAGTTTTTGTGGTGATCACAGTGATGATAAATATAATTTATATTTAAATCATCGTTGATGGCATTCATATCAACTCCTTCGTCCCATTCGGACCAAAATTTTTGGGACCAATAGCCCAAGTACTCCTTTTTAGTTCCTAATATTGTCATTTAGTAATTTTAATGCTAATAATTACTATTAGTTATTAGTGGGTAGGTCAGTTTTTGCTAAAATTATTATTGTCGTTTAGTTTAGGAAATGACTCGTAAGCCAAAAGGAAGGATTTTTTTTGTTTAATTAATATTATAAACTGTTGGCTGCTTTAAATGTTCCTTATATTGTGTTACAACAGCAATGCGACAGGCGATTGACTGCAGATATTGTAGGTACGTGGTAGGTACTATTGAAGATATTGATTCCTAGGCAGTTGACAGACGAACGTCATTGGTCGAATTATGTCAATTCAATATGTCGCCGGTTAGACCGGGACTCAAAAACACGACACGACGTCGTGTCGTGCGACGTCATGTCGTGTTTTTGTGTCCCAGCTCAAACTCACGTAGAAATACAAAGATGAGTTTCTACGACGCGACGTCGTACGACGCCGTGTCGTGGTTTCCTACGACGCGCGTCACAGATTCCCAAGACACGACGTCGTGTCGTGTTTTTGTATCCCGGCCCTTTCTACGACGCGACGTCGTACGACGTCGTACGATGTCGTGTCGTGGTTTTTTACGACGCGCGTCGTGAATTCCCACGACACGACGTCGTGTTTTTGTGTCCCGGCCCTTACACGGTCAAATTTTCATCAATCTGATCCATCAATCTGATTGAAAGAATGTTGATGGTTATAAAAAGTTCATATTTAAATACAATCAATCCATCAATTCGTGACGTACACGATCAAATTTTCGTCAATCCGTACCGGATTGATGGATCAGATTGATGAAAATTTGACCGTGTAACCGGCGATTATAGTTAGTGATCTGTTAACTGCGACCAAACTACTAGTACTAGGTCCGTCAAGGAATCAACTTCTCTGATAATTAGTGATAACTACATAATTTTTTTGTTGTGAACATAATATTTACTTTTATCACATTTTGCCTAATTGAAAATTGTAATAACACATAATTATTATAATCATAAATGAATATATTATTAAATTATAATACAAAATAGTTTCTACAATATGACGTCATATGAGGTAAAATCAGCAAAAAATGTACATACGCCCAAGTTTTAGTTTATTATCACATGGAATTTTTAGTCAGACTAAAATAGTTTTGCCTGAATAATATACTAATTGAAATATTTGATACTCGTTAAATATTTATTAATTATTATATTTTGTTAAATGAATGTAACATACAACGTTTTTTCTCTCATTTTATTATTGTAACATTGAAACTAGTCTGAATTTCCTATCGAGCTACAAAATATCTACATTTAATGGACCAAGAGCCTGCGACGGCCAGACCTTCCTCAGTTTAGAACAGCTGAAAGTTTATCTGTTTGTGACCTTTAGAGAGGTAAGCACGACCAGCAACTATGGAGTTTCGGTTGTGGTTAATTTAGGGGTATCCAGTTCTGAAGGTCTACCTGACCTTCAAGAAAGAGTAAAGCTCAATTTCATAGCTTATATTCTTCGCGGTAAGTGGAGGAATCTCGTTTTCTCGTGCCGGACATTTTTGACAGTTGCTTCTCACTGCTAGACACCCTTAAACTTTCTTAAAGTTAGATTAGGTTAGTCTAACGTTAGGGTGTCTAGCAGGTTGTCAAGAACAAATTTTTTTAATCACTATCGAGCAAATTTTTTGTGAGTAACTTCATTTAGATAGGACAAACAACATTTTTATCTGCGAAAAATCTTGAAAGTGGTAGCTAACAGAGATAGAAAGGCTTTCATACTTTGATTTGATGGTCCTATAATATGGATTGTTCCATTTGTAGGACAATGTTACTCTTAAATTATTCACTATTAACCTAGCAACATACAAAAAATCAGCTGGTTAGCGTTCCGTTTTAGGGTTCTGTAATCAACAAAACTTGATTGACTCCCTAGGTACCTACTCCCTGGTAGGGCTCCCTCACTATGGGAAGCAACTGTCAATAACGTTTGTTTGACAAAAAATGATAGGCGCGATTCAGGTCTGTGTGCTCAGCGCTGTTTGGTATTGCTAAAATGTTACCACGGAGAAAGATGTAGGCACAGACATAGATCAAGATAGATACCGCATGTCACTCCACTTGTATGAAAACGAGCGCGCCACTTTTTTCCTACCACTGTGACGTACCGAATACCGATGATAAAAAACATGTCCAAGGTTTTTATTTGAATTTCTACAGCTCAATACGGCACTTTTAGGCATTTAGGCATTTTTTAAATTCCGACTGACGTCCGATTCCGATAGCAGACCAAAAAACAGACTTTCGAAAGACGATCATTGCTCATCGTTTGGGAACGCGATATGGCACGCGAAGTACATACACATGCGGTATCTATCTTGATCTATGTCTGTGGATGTAGGCTACTTTTTAGTGGGAAAGTATACGATTCCCGTGCTATTCTTCAAAAATCTAAATATATTTTAAACACAATATTTTCTGAAAAACCAGTCTACAATTATACCTACTGTACACGGCCTGCTTATTCACATTATTGTAATTTAAATTGTATTTTCTAGTTTTAGATCATTGCCATTTGCATGTATTTAAATTCACACACCATTGTTACGGTAAAATTGTACAGAATATTCATTAGCTCAAAACTATCCTTGTACTATCAGAGAAGTTGATTCCTAGGCAGATAATAATAATAATAACAATAATAATATACTATACATATATTTAAGATTTTTATTATAATATACACACATTTAATACACATCCAGACCCGAGAACATCGCAAACTTTCATACGGAACAAAAGTTTTCGATGTTCCCGGGTCTCGGGCGGTCCCGGGCGGGATTAGAACCCGCTACCCCCGGCTTGAGCTACCACACACTCAACCAATTGAGCCGCAGAGGTCGTCATGTCCCATGGGGGACTTGCGTACTTTTGTAGCTTCGACCAAATGACGTTGGTCTGTCAACTGCCTAGGAATAAATTTCCTCGATGGTACATTCTTGTGAATAAAGAATTATGAATTAGGAAAGGTCAATTATACAAAGTGTAACAAAACTAAGTAATAATACAGGCGTGTCTGTGTCCCAATAGAGTTTACTGTGAAAGTGGCAGCGCTGAAAGAATAAATTTTTTAAAACTTTCGTATGGGAAAATTAATGACGGTGGGGCAACTGCCCATGCATATGACAAAAAATGCTCTTTCGGCGTTGCTACTCTCAATGTTAGCTCTATATTATAAAGGGACACATACACACTCTAAAGCAGTGGTCCCCAACCTTTTTTTCATGCGGGCCACAAACATGTCTTGGATTTGGTGTCGCGGGCCGCAACAAACATTTTTTATGGTTAAAAACGATTAAAAAAAATTTAACGACTATCATGTAGACTTTACGTTATTTTGTCGGTGGGCGTGAATTTCAAAATAGTTTAACATCACGCGGGCCACAAATGGAGTCCCGGCGGGTCGTGGGTTGGGAATAGCGGCTCTAAAGTATTATCACTTGGTTTCGTTACGCCCTATATTTAAGCGGGTATGCTGTCTCATGGCGGATGTCGCCAGCAGCTGAGCTGATGATGATGAGGATATACTCACGTGGCGAGTCGATGGCCCGTCCCTCGTGCTGTCTCATGGCGGATGTCGCCAGCAGCTGAGCTGATGATGATGAGGATATACTCACGTGGCGAGTCGATGGCCCGTCCCTCGTGCTGTCTCATGGCGGATGTCGCCAGCAGCTGAGCTGATGATGATGAGGACATACGTGGCGAGTCGATGGCCCGTCCCTCGTGCTGCCTCATGGCCATCTTGAGAAAGGCCTCCTCGAGCGTGCGGGCGTCGAAGCGCCGCAGGATGTCATCGGGTGCCCCCTCCGCTAGCAGACGACCGTCGCGGAGTAGACCGATCTGATGAGGAGGAGCGATTGAGAAAATAGTCCTTTAAGGCTAGTCATAGAGTAGCCTTTCCCAAAGTGGGCGATAACGCCCCCTTGTGGGCGCTGAAGGAGGGCGGTGTGGGACCCAGAAAAAAATGGAACATGGACATGAAAAAAATTGTGTAGAGGCTTGGGGGTGATTTAGATCATCAGGATGCCTTTTAAATTGAAACAATGGGGGCGCTAAAATATAATTTGTTCTTAAAGTGGGCGGTAGACAAAATAAGTTTGGGAACCTCTATCATAGAGCGAGGCTAACAGAACAGAGCAATATTCTCTCTTAATCGAGAAGTAACAAAAAACTGTTGTGCGTTTCCACCGAAGATGCGTAGCCAGGAATGTGTTTGTTAAGACCCAGACTCCAGTAAAATCACTGCACTGATCAGGGAAATGAAGAGATTATATTTGTTCTCAGAATTCATTCTTTTTCTTTGCAACGTAGCTTCGGTGGAAAAGCAGCCTTAAGCCAGCAGGCTCTTAAGCCTACTGTCAAAATGCTAGCCCCGCCTACACACAACGCTATCCTTCAATCGTGATTTATTGCAATGATTCCATGAATCGTGCTTCCGGGTAATGTGCTTTATACTGCAGCTAATAGTGAACAATATCGCGTAACGGTTTCCGCATTATAGCACGAAATTAAAGGTCGTAAGTAAGTCCTAAAAATATTTTTGGTGATTACTTAAAAATTAAATACAATACTAATATTTCCTTTTAGCTATTATTTTATAAAGTGTGTGATTGTGGTAGTGCAAGTTATTTAATGATAGTAACTCAATAAGTGTAACAGATATTTTTTGAAAAGCCCAGAAAAATTCATAATTTCGAAAAATATAACTATCGAGTCAAAATAAGTGAATCGTATTTTTCGTTAGCTAAATATCAGATAAATATACAATGATTAAATAAATCTCAATTTCATTGAAGTCAATCGTCTTCCGGGATCGTCATTCTTATTACAAAACACAGCAAAATTTGACAGCCCGCTCTTAATAGTTATTTTTATGACTGCAGGAATATTGCTCTGTTGCGTTGTGACTTGTGGTGTGCAATAGTCAGCCTCGTTCTAGGACCAAAGAAGTAAGATAGGAATTAGGAAGAGGTAATTTTGGCAAATTATATCTGCACTATATGCAGCTACAGTTCTACATAGTATTATGTTACGGTAAGAGCCCTGACGTGCGGCTACGTCTATCAATATTCCATACACTTAGTTAAATCTATTATTAACGAACAGTTTTACAGAAACGGACACCTTATTGCGCTAGTAACGCTGGAGAGTGGAAAAGTGGAAGAGTTTGTTTGTTTGAACGCGCTAATCTCAGGAACTACTGTTCCGATTTGAAAAATTCTTTCATTGTTAGATGTCTCATTTATTGAGGAAGGCTATAGATTTATAAATTATTACTCTACGACTAATAGAAGCGATGAAACATAGGAAAAATGTGGAAAAAAACCGGGGAAAATTATTTGAAGGCGCTTATCTCGCGAACTGCTGGATGAATTTTTAAGTTATTTGGCACAGATGTAGAGTAGACTATAACATGAAGAAAAATAGGCTATTTTGTGTGGGAAAATGTACGACTTCCGTAAAATTCCTCATTTATGCGGGTGAGGCCGCGTGGAACGTCTAGTAAAATTATCTAACGTAATTCATGGATGGCCTCAAGGACTTAATTATAACAATAAAACTTGTACTTTTTTTGGTCTGAACGATTGGTGTGCCCAAAAAACCGGTCAGCGACCGGCGCGGCGCATGATGTAAAAAACCACAAATAAACGAATATGAGCTAAATATAATATAAAGTTTATTTCAGTGTTATCTTTAATCTTTACTTTGTAATTGATTTATGAGTAAATATGAACGGTCTTACTACAAAAGATTTAAACCCCCGTTGAACAGTTGATTAGAGAAAAATTCAATACAAAATGGTCTTAAATTTTAAAACAACTGTTCAACAGATGTTTAATCTTTTGTGGTAAGACTTTATAAAAATAGTAGACGTTCCGCGCAGCTGCGCCCGTTAAATTTGATATTTCACAGACAAATTATTAGTCCACAAAAATAGCCTATAATCCTTCACGTGGTCTACTTCTTACCTGTGCCAAATAAAAGAACATTTTGCTCTAATAGTTCGTGAGATAAGCCCTTTCGAACAATTTCCCCCGTTTTTTTCACATTTTCCTCTATTTTTTTCGATCCTATTAGTCTTAGCGTCATAAAGTATAGCCTGTAACCTTCCTCGATAAAAGGACTATCTAACACTGAAATAATTTTTCAAATCGGACCAGTAGTTCCTGCGATCAGCGCGTTCAAATAAGCCCTTTCAAATAATTTCCCCCGTTTTTTCCACATTTTTCTCTATTTGAAGACATGAATGACTCATACTCAACAGATTCAAATTTATCTACAAAAAGTCTACCGACATGTAAAATGGATCTCGATTCAACGATCACGATCGATACACGATCTTAAAAACCAAATTCAAGAATTAAAAAATGAATTAGAAATAGCCAACGAAGAGATAAACAAATTACATTCAGAAATCACTGTCTTAAATAAAATTCGCTAGAAAAAGACAAAAAAATTGACTTGTTAATGAAGATTATTGGTGAACAGAATGAACACACACCGACGCCGTTAAGATATAGAACCAAGACGAAAACTCCTAAAAGACTTTTGCCAAAAATATCTTCCCTACATTTTTCAACCCCCGAAGTCTGTCACAAAAGTAGCAGAAATGACAAAACTGAAACGATTTTAACACTACGGACAAAAGAAAACTCAATTGTGACTAACAGCAAAGCAGAAGTACACACTCCAATAGATGGCGCTGTAGGGGTTATAAGCCTGAACAAAATTCCACATCTACAAGCGGATTCTTTACCACGACATAATAACTGTAATACAATTATACGATCTCAAGAAGAGCGCTCAATTTTCATTCTGGGAGATGAATCAGTTCGTGGCCTTTCAGTAGAATTAATGAACTCAAATCAATGGAAGGACTCATATAAAATCACATCCATGGTCAAACCAGGAGCCACATGTGACCACTTATTTATTTGCAGTGATGCTGTTTATAAAAATATAAAGAAAGACGACATCTTAATAATAGGACTAGGTTCTAACGATAAAAATGCTTTCCATTTACATGCAATGTTATGTAATATTCTATTTAAATTTCACAATAATAAAATCTTCTTGCTTAATGTAAAATCTAATAATTTTATAGACACAAGGTTGATGAATTACCAACTTAAAAGATTAAGTAACTGTTATAAAAATTGTACTTTTATTGATATTTTCGACTATGAATTATTCTATCTAAATGGAACTAGAAATGTTGACAAAAAATACATGAACGCTCTTATTTTTAAGTTGAATATAGAAATGAACTCAATTCAGTACATAAATATTTACATTCATAATAAGTTTTATCTGAAAAGTAATAAAAAACCAATAAAAAATAATGTAACTAATGACAAGCCAAAAATTATTAACCTAAGATACGACAGTCAAAAAAGAGGAACCATTCCTTTTTATTTCACTTCCTTTTTATTTATGTCACGCTCTTACATCAGAATATCGCCGGCATATTGAATAAAAAGGATATAATATTTGAAGTGTGCCTACAAGACTTATGTAAAAACTTTAACTTAATTGATATTATCTGCTTAACGGAGTCATTTATTAAATACGGATGTGAGTCAAATTTAAAACTACAAAACTACAAATTAACTGCCAATTTTTCTCGATTCAGTCAAAGACGAGGTGGGTCCTGCATATTAGTGCACAAAAATATTAAATTTACTAAAATTAATCTCGGCATTCAGCCTTTAGTATATATTTTTGAATATTGTGCGATTAACATTTCAACTTTTGACATAGTAGTGGTATGTATCTACAGAACTCCAAACTCAAATGTAAACATATTTTTAAATAAGCTTAAAAATCTTTTAATTCAGCTAAATAAGAGGAAAGTTAAAAAAACTATTCTCTGTGGAGACTGGAACATAGACCTATTGAAAGACACTACATCCACAAGAGATCTACTTGCCTTACTTTACAACTATAAGTTCAAAAGTCATATCACTAATCCGATGTGCAATAAGGCATGTATTGACCACATTTTCAGCAATATTATGGACACCAAGATAAAACCAAATATTCACTATCTAGGTCTTTTCGACTGCTCAAACGGCTCAAAGTGTGTCTTTCGAATGTAACGTCTCGCAGATTAATTATTTAAAAAACAATAACTGTAACTACGTGATAGAAAGAAAAATAGATTATAATAAAGAAAACATAGCAAAATTTATAGAATGCATCAATTCCTTAACATTTTACGATGTCTTAAATGAACAAAACGCTAGAAAAGAATTTTCAAATTTTTATGAAATATTTCGCCTATTCTACTATCTTTGTTTTCCCATTATTACCGTTAAAAAATTCGCTAAACGTAAAAATCAGTGGCTAACAAAAGGTCTCAAAAAATCTTGCGTTAAAAAAAGAATATATTACTTACATTACCGACAAGGGTCAGTCACTCAACACATAAGCAAACAGAAATACAAATTATACTCGAAAATTTTAAATAAATGTATCTTACAATCTAAAAAAATTAGTAACATTAAATACATGCTATAGTCAAAAAATTTAGCCAAGGCAACATGGGACATCATAAAAAATTATACAAATAACAATTCTACAGGATGTGAAACCTCTGACATTACTCAAATTCGAAACTTAGAAAATAATACTATATTGACTGATCCTTAAGACATTTCCGACACGTTTAACTCTTTTTTTTATTGACATGACTAATAATAATTGCAACTTTAATAATTCCACGAATAAAAATAATCTATTACATAATAAATAAAAAAATGAATTCAAATTTTAGCAAAAATACAAATAATTTTAATGACAAAACAATATTTCTTACGCCTATCACGTAGGCACAAACCTGCAAAATTATCAGTGGATTAAAAAATACAAATTCTTCAGGCTTTGATGATGTAAAAACTGACATAATTAAAAAATGTAAAACTAAAATTTGCAAACCATTGACTCATATTAGTAATTTAAGTATGGCACAAGGAATTTTTCCAGAGGAGCTAAAGTTCTCCATAGTAAAGCCTATTTTCAAAAAAGGAGACAGTACTAACCCCAATAACTATAGACCAATTACTTTAATACCCGTAATTACTGAGATTTTTGAAAAAGTAATGTTTGACAAAATATATAATTTCCTAGAAAAGAGTAAAATATTAAAAGAAGAGCAGTTTGGTTTCAAAAAGAAAACATCCACAGTTCATGCTTGTTTCTCACTAATTAAAACCATAACAGAATGTCATAACTCAAAGACCCCTCTTGTGGCATTGTTTTTAGACATGACAAAAGCGTTCGACTTTGTCTCGCATGAAACCTTATTAAATAAATTGCATGCATTAGGCATACGAGGCGTTGCTCTTGAATGGATAAGAAGTTACTTATCTAATAGGCATCAGTGCGTGGAAATAACAACCACCAAGAACAGAATAAGAACTGTTTTTAAATCTATTTAAAAAAAAATGATGTAGGTGTCCCACAAGGCACAATCCTGGGTCCTTTACTATTTTTAGAATACATAAATGATTTGCCAGATGAAATTGAACATGAGACTATTTTATTTGCGGATGATACTACTATTCTTATCAGGGGAACTAAAGAAAATCAGATGAAAAGCGAAATAACTAAAACTTTGCGGTGTGCATCAAATTGGCTAAAACAAAACAACTTACAAATGAATTTAAGTAAAACTAAATTAGTTCACTTCCAAACTCGCAAACAAAATACAAACTATAAATTATTAAAAGTAAATTTCGGTGACGTTGAAATACAAGAAACAGAATCGACTGAATTTTTAGGCCTAACTGTGGACTATTTATGCACACGGAAGGAACATATCGATAAAATTTGTATTAAAATGGAAAAATATATGTTCGTACTATTGAATCTAAAACACACAGTGTCTGTTCAAGCAGCCATCATAGCGTATCATGGGCATGTTGCCTCTGTTATTCGCTATGGTCTTGTTATATGGGGCAACTCTGTAGACATGCACAGAGTCTTCAAAATACAAAAGAAATGTATATCGAGCGCTAAATATTTTGAAACCTGTAAGCCGTTGTTCAAAAAGTTTAAAATACTACCGCTGCCTTGTCAGTATATTTTTGACGTCTGTGTTTTTGTGTATAACAATCTAGACCGCTTCTTTACTAAAAAAATGAACTTAGCAACAAAAAGTAGTAGAGATAAACATAAACTTGTTATACCTGACCAAAGACTCAACATTTGTAGTAAAAACGCGTATTGTATGGCAGTTCGAATCTATAACAAATTACCTAACTGCTTTAAAGAACTGACTATAAAACAATATAAAAATAAACTATACATCTGGCTCCTTAACAAAATGTATTATTCAGTAAATGAATTCTTCGATGATAAAAATATTATGAATGAGTTAATTTAAACAAAATTAATGAGTAACTTAAGTATATATTTCTAATAAATTATTATTTGACAAATTATAAAATGCACCTATGACCTATCTATTGTAATGTAATAAATAAATAATTAATTATCGACATTTCTATTTCTATGCAAGTAATAAATCTTCTAACTTGGTAATAACTAATACATTAACCTTAAATTATATAATATATAACTCAGTACATTGTAGTAATATTTGCACACTCATTATAGTAGAATATGTGGAAAATGAAAAAGCTAACACCTTATTGTACCATATTCCTAAGCAAATAAAATGATTTTGATTTGATTTTGAAGTATAACCTATAGCCTTCCTCGATAGATGGACTATCTAATACTGAAATAATTTTTCAAATCGGACCAGTAGTACCTGAGATTAGCGCGTTCAAACAAACAAACAAACTCTTCCGCTTTATAATATCAATAGTATAGTCTGTATAGATTTGTATGTTTTGCTTTAGCCACCAAAACAGCTAGACTGCTAGACGGTCTATTCTATGACTTATGAGGTATGAATGAGTTTAGAAGATAGGATTTTTAGAAAAACGTAAGGTTTCTTTTACCAGGATTTCAAATTGAGAACGACAAGTAACAGGCAGACAGGATGGCACACAATGAAATAATTAGTCTTTGACGATGCAATATTATGATATGATTATGATAGGAAGTTAGAGCTGGAAGAAGGCCAAAAGACTCCGTAATAAAACTACAAAACTATATCGAATTTGGGCTTGTTTGATTCGTCGTGATGATTTCTTTTTACAGCACAATAATAAAATCTTGATATACAGGTTGTTATAAAGGTAAGTGATACTAATACTTTAGTATGTGCCCTTTGTATAGTCTTCACTGTGAAAGTAGCAGCGAAGAAAAGGTAACTTCTTTTAATTTTTGTATGGGCAAATTCAGGACGTCGTGTTGGAGCATTTTTAATGGAAATATGGAAGTTAAAATAAACTTTCAGTGCTGCTACTTTTACAGTAACCTCTATTTAAGAAATACATACAAACCTTAATGTACTATGACTTTGTTTTGTTATACACTGTAAACCTTATGCCTTTAACTATATGTTATTAGTTATCTTGTCGCCTCCTCGCCTTCGTGGTCTAGTGGTTAGAGCGTGGCTCTCGACTCCGGAGGTTCGAATCCCGCGTTGGAAACATGTTATTTCCAATTTTGGTTAAGACAATGCAGGCTGATCAGCTGATTGTCTGACAAGTAAGATGATGCGTCGGATGGGCATGTGAAGTCCTGCGCCAGCTGATCTCTCGCCGGTCGTGTCGATCATCCATCCCACTGGGCTAGGAAAGTAAAGGAATAGAGAGTGCTCTTGTGTACTGCGCACACACTTGGACACTATAAAACTACTCCTGCGTAACAGACCTGGTTTCAATGAAACTGGCCACCGTCACCGAAAACCGGTGTGGGCAGTATTATTATATTAGTTATTTTTACTCCTTATGGCCTGTTTCCCCGCTTCCTGATAAGTGCCGGATAGGCCATCTACCACTTAACTTTTCAGATGAAGTAAGGAGACTCTGTCAAAAAAGTTGTGAATAGCCTATCCAGCACTTTATCAGGAAGTGGTGAAATAGGCCATTAGTCTTGCTATATTTACCTACCTTATGTGCCTGCTTGGTCTCGTCTATGTAGTGTGTGGTGATGATGACCGCGGTGCCTCCTGCAGCCACCTCCGTCAGGAAATTCCAGATCCTGAAGACATTTTATTTATTTTAAGATTTTTATTTATTTATTTAATAACACGCTTTTATTAGCTTGGACCACAAACATAGATCAAGATAGATACCGCATATCGCTTCATTTGTATGAAAACGAGCGTGTCACTTTTTTCCTACCACTGCAGCACTGTGACGTACCGATGATAAGAAACGTGTCCACATTTGTTTCGAAAGACGAGAATTGCTCGTCGTTCGGGAACGCGATATGGCACGCGAACTACATACACATGCGGTATCTATCTTGATCCATATCTGTGGCTTTGGCTGTATGTATATAACGGAATCTTTTAGCACGATTTTTACCTATCTCCAGTAGTCTAATTAATTCCAAACTTTGCATACGTATTAAGAGCCAATGACAATGCAATAATATGTCAACAAAATTTATTTATCGCGCGGGAACCGTAAGCTTTGCCGGGATAAAAAGCATCCTATGTCCTTTCCCTGGACTCAAAGTATCTCTATAAGATTTCAGCAAAATCGGTTCAGCAATCAGTGGCTTGGGAGTTGGGCGTAAAGAGTTAACAGACAGACAGACAAACAAACACTTTCGCATTTATAATATTAGTATTTAGTATGGATTATTGCCTACCGGCTATTAAATCATAATTACATCCATAAATATACGGCTATTAACATTAACATTTTCATAACTCGACTTTTATTACTGGCCATATTTTGCGATAAGGGATTAATAATTATTATTTTTATAGTTTTTTTAACTACAAAAAATATTAATGTGAAATGTGAATCACGTTTACAGCTCGTACGGTGCTGAGTACTGACAAAATATTATATGCGATCGGTTTATGGGACCTGTTAGCTCGTTTGCCCCCTCAATTTTATACAAAAAACTATCACAAACGTAATCGATGATGGTCAATCATATACGAATATTCATGTTTTTTTTGCCCATCATGGTCTGTAGAGAGGATTATTTAGTTCGGACCTTGAAAATTAATATATTACATAATAAATAAATAAAGCTTGATCAAAACCGGTCGAGCGGTGAAAATATTCCCCCGCTATCCTTGTCAACTGGTTATTTTGGAGGTTCAAACAAAACACATAATTTATAAATACTTAAATTATTATAGATGTCACTAGCTGACCCGGCAAAATATGTTGTTTTACCATATAAATTATTTTTAGTATCAACATCAAAAGTAGTTTTCTAGGGTTTACCCAGAAACTAATTGACTGATACCTGAATGACTGGCAACCTGCTATTTAAATCATCTTGATGATCATGATTATCATAATTGATTGATGTTCGACCATGTCATGTGATCTATAGAATTTTATTAATTGTAATTATAATTACAAATTATAATTCACCTTTGAATTATTTATAAGTATAATAATAAAGTCCAGGGCTTGCCTAGAGATCGTGGATAACATATAATCATTATATTATAATAAACTAGCGACCCGCCCCGGCGTCGCACGGGTATGAAATATAAAGCCACTGAAAAAATGATTAAAATCGATAGCTTATGATCCTTCACGTGTCCTACTAATTCTTATCTGTGCCAAATAACATAAAAATTGCTCCAGTCGTTCCCTTTCAAATAATTTCCCCCGTTTTTTCCACATTCTCCTATTAGTCTGAGATAAAATATAGCCTATAGCTTTCCTCAATAAACGGGCTATATCTAACACTGAAATAATTTTTCAAATCGGACCAGTACTTCCTGAGATTAGCGCGTTCAAGTTAGCCCTTTCAAATAATTTCCCCCGTTTTTTCCACATTGTCCTATTAGTCTTAGCATGATAAAATATAGCCTATAACCTTCCTCGATAAATGGGCTATCTAACACTGAAAGAATCATCAAAATCCGTTGCGTAGTTTTAAAGATTAAAGGGAACAAAGGGACATGAGGGAAAAAAGCGACTTTGTTTTTTAATATTTATAGCTGATAGATAAGTATAATCATAAAATATTATTTTATAGGCGTTATGTAATAATTTTATTGCAAAGTACTGATTATAACAACGACAGCGACAAGAAAAGTGTATAATATCTGTAACAACTGTTTAATATCTCTATATTTTTGAAGAAAAAAGTATCTCTTTACCGTCAGCTGTTTAAGCTTAAAGAGGTAACAAACCAACAGATAAACAGATACACTTTTGCATTTACAACATTAGCAAAGCAAGGATGCTCACTTCTCTCTAAGCACATGATCTAAGGCCGCGTCCCCATCAGACACGGCGCGGCGCCGGCACCGTGTTACGGCACGACGCCGCCACCGTGATACGGTACGGCGCCGCACCGTGTCACGGTGCCGCGTACGGTGTGTCCCTATTCAGTCGAAATTTGCTCGAACGAGAGTGCTTGTCTGGATATGGATCGCGAAAGAATTATTCTATTGTTGTTATTAAGACGAAGATTGAAAAAGAAACAGAAACAGAGGAAATTTTGAGTAAATCCGTATATTTATACAATGAACTCAGACGGAAATCATTTCAGAAGGAAATATGCAGCGTTAAAATTTCCTCGGTATATATGACAATATTTGCATTACGTGACTTTGATATGTATTTATATATGCCTTGTTTAATTTTGGACACAATTTTTGTTCGGAAGTTTCACCAGAATAGGGGCCCGCGGTGCATCGTTTACGGCATCGTGTCACGATGCGGCGCCGTACCGTATCACGGTGGCGGCGTCGTGCCGTAACACGGTGCCGGCGCCGCGCCGTGTCTGATGGGGACGCAGCCTAAGCCAACGATTGTAGATTCATTAACACCCATATAAGTCGGTGTAGCGGTTTAAGCAAACAGGCGGACGAACATATTCTCTTCTCTTATCATTCAAAACTTCAAGAAGAGAGCGTATTCCCTCTTAAAAGGCCGCACCTGCTGCTCTTCTAATGTTGCGAGTGTCCAATGTCCATGGGTGACGGTAGTTGCTTTCCATCAGGCGACCCGTTTGCTCGTTTGCCCCCCTTATTTTATGAGAGGTGTTAAGGGACACCCGGATGGAACGAAGTTTTTTTAAGTATTTATTATGTACAAAAACCCTGTATACACTAAACAAAGAGAGAGAGAGAGAGAGAGAGAGAGAGAGAAAGACAGACAGACAGAGAAACACGCGCACGGCGCACGGCTTACAAAAAGTGTTGTTACAACTTTTGGTCTTAATTTTTTCGTCTAGTCCCCTTTCGAAACGCGCGATGAGGAACTTCGCTCCAAAACAACATCTCATTTACAAATTACAATACAACAGCAAGCAAGACACTCACCTCTCTCTAAGCACAGGATCCAGCCCAACAGTTGGCTCGTCCAATATCAGCAGTTCCGGCTCATGGACCAGTGCTGCCGCCAGGGAAACCCTTCTCTGCTGACCTCCCGAGAGGTTCTTCACGTATTGCCCGCTGGGGGGCAGCTCCAGGAGGTCGGAGAGGATCTCGAACCTCTCCTCCATGCGGCGCGCAGTCATGCCGTAGATGCGGGCGAAGTAGTAGACTGCGTCGCGTACTGTGAATTCACCGACTAGGGCCATTTCCTGAAGACATGGGTTATAAATTACACAAGAGATTTTGTATATTACTAGACGTTCCACGCGGCTTTGCCCGCGTAAATTAGATATTTCACAGACAAATTAGACCTCAAAAAATAGCCTATGATCCTTTACGTGGTCTGCTTTTTTTTTGCCAAATAACATGAGAATTGTTCCAGTATTTCGTGAGATAAGCCCTTTCAAATAATTTCCCCCGTTTTTACCACATTTTCCTCTATTTCTTCGCTCTTATTACTATCTAACACTGAAATAATTTTTTAAATTGGACCAGTAGTTCCTGAGATTAGCGCGTTCAAACAAACAACTAACTCTTCCGTTTTATAATATTATTAAACTTAAAGATGTGATCGTCATGAGTTTGGCATAAAAGAGTGTTGTTCATTCTAAAACATTATGTTTTACAGTCAAGTTCTGTTAAATGGAACCAACCTTAAACAATTCTGACTAAGTTATCCATGCGGTAATTATTGTGGCGCTTTCCAGTTTCCACCATATTAGAGAAAGACAGAAACATACATTGTCTGATGTCTTATTTTTCGTTTATTAACCGACTTCCAAAATGGAGAAGGCTGTTTGCCAGTGTATATATAAGAAGTATTAAGCAATTATTCAACCAAGAATTCAGCGCCGAACGATTTGCAGATGTGTCCAGCTACGTGCGTTTTCACTGGAGCTGAGCTAAGCTGCGTTGCAAGGATTGCGTTTTTGAGCACCAATAGCCAACCAATTAAGTATTATGTGAACATTTCAATTGCCTATGTGTTGCCGTTTTTGCTTAAGGCCCATTCCCTACGGAGATTCCGTAATTTACCATATTTAGAGCCGTATAAACTCATAATTTGCAAGCTACAAAGTTATAATAAAAATACAGCAAAAATCTTAATTATATCAACATTCCTTTCCCCGTTTTCAATTTTCTATTTTTGTTTATTATACCCATGATAGATATTAGGTTCCAAAGCAATACCAATTTATTAAAATTGAAGCATACTTTCAGCATCTCCTCTGTATTTACAAAATACGTTTATTTGAAACACACGACAATAGATAGATAATTTCATTAACTACATTCCCCGTTTAAATTTTTTTAAAGATCAATTTTGAACTAAGATATAAGTAAAAAAATAGCATTTTTGTGCGTACTCGGCAACGCGTCAAATGTATGGTCAAGGTCGTTTGCTCGGGGGATGGCCTTAATCTTAAAAACACATTTCTCGCAACGCAGCTTTGGTGAAAGTCCAACAGGCAGCAGGCAGTCTTACCTGTGGCATATACCCCACTCTCGGCCCTGGCACGCCGCTGCCCGGTTCCCCGGGCTTGCCGCCCAGTACCCAGATATCCCCGCTGTCCAGTCTCCGTCGACCCACGATGCACGATAGCAGTGTGGTCTTGCCGCACCCTGATGGACCTAGGAGGCCGTAGCTGGAACAGAAGATGAGTGGTCAAGGTTAAAGAAAAGAGTAATGAAAGAAGTAACTTTAGCTTTAACAAGTTAACTAACAGAGTTTCTGTTTTCTTTAATTTTAAGTTTATGTAAATAAACGTCAGTCAATTATTATGAAATTAAAAACAGAAAAAAGTAAATTAGTTTTTCTTCAAAAAACACGTAGAAAAGTCCAATTTTACATTGAACTCTGAATTATTATAGTTGTTGGAACTCGGCGAATCAATTGAAGAGATCTCTTTTGAGAAGGTTTGTTTGTAGACTTTGAGTCTTGACCCAAAATTAAGTAAATTTAAGTACTCAAACATACATGTTTGTCTTAGGCTGCCCTTGAACGTCATAAATACTTTTTGAGAGTGATTAAGGGTCAATTCAGACCGCAACGTAACGTATTGAATTGACAGACTTCAATTTCGTGAGACGTCATTCAAGTCTGTCAATCCAGTACAAATTTAGAAATGCATCTACGCGTCGCAGTGCAGTCTGAATTGACCCTAAGTGACTTCTGTGAATAGCATGTAATACTAATGAAATAATTTCTTGTTTGCGCTATTTACTATCAACTTGTCTGTCACCACCGCCATGTTAAAATTACTTGTATCAAAGTATTCTTGTACTAACTTACATGAATCTCGACGGTCTTGTCACGTATGTTATGTGTGTCTGTAATTATTATTCTTTTGCACCAAAACCGCCATGTTGAGTTACTAGTTTACCACCAACGCCAAGTTACAATCACTGTATTAATTTACATGACGCCCTTGTCGATGGTCATATATATGGAAAGAAATGAGTTAATACTAAACCCGAAGAAAACTAAAATTATGCACTTTAGACAAAATACTTCAATGCCGAATGTCACAGTCAAATACCAAGAAGAAGTTATTGAATCTGTCGATGTTACAAAATTCCTTGGCTTATTCATTGATTACCAACTCAACTGGAAGCCCCATATCGAAAATTTATGTAGTAGAGTAAGTTTTCACTTTGCCTTGAGTAAGCTGTCAAAAATAGCCAGCATAGAAACTGTATAACAGCTTATCGTGGCTATGTTGAGTCTGTATTGCGTTACGGAATCTTTTGGGGCAATTCAACTAACAAGACTCTACTATTCAAAACCCAGAAGAGATGTATTAGAGCTATGAAAGGACTTGAACAAACTGAGAGCTGTAAACCAAGTTTCAAACAAATGAATATCTTGACCTTGCCTTGTCTATACATTTATGAAGTAGCACTCTATGTATTTCAAAACAAACACCGATTTGTGTCTTCCTGAAATGAATCCCAAGTCGCAACAGAAAGCACAGAAATGAGCATAGAATATGTGCCTTATCATGTAGAACGGAATTGTTAAATAGTAGTTTCTTCGGTATGGCACACAGAATCTTCAATAAAATTCCGAATGAAATGAAAACTTGCCAATCCAGACTTTTAAAAAAAGACTATCATTATTACTAATTGAAAAATCGTATCACACAGTGACTGAATTTTTAAATGACGATACCCTGAAATAATTTGACATATATTTTCAATTGATACCAAACTAATAATTATTTTTATTTTATTTAATCCACATTGACATTAATTGATATGAAATTGTTTTAATTATATAAGTAACATTGTTAATTTAAGTGAAATAGTGATGTACTTACCTGCTTTAAAATATTTGTATACCTTGACGATGGTGGAAATGTAGTGAAACTGTGAAGCTTAACACCTGTTATATGTATTTACCTGCATTTCAAAAATAAATGATATTCTATTCTATTTTATTCTGTATCGAGGTCTGTCACTCTCAGTGCCAAAACCGTCATGTTAGGTTTCTTGACGGCCACCACCGCCATGTTAGAATCAATATAATGTTTGTTACATAGCTGTAAGCCATAACATTGTTATATTATTTTAAAATTGTAATTTTCCATCTTTATAGTAAAAGATGGCCCCGTGCGAGTTTCTTCTCGCCGGGCTAGTTATCGAAACGGTGGTAGGAACCGTAGTTTCTACGTTCTTCCGACTTTCAAAAAGTGTAATCATGATACCTATTTTGAATAAAAAGAAGTTTTTTTAAAAAAATTTATGCGAACTTACATAATGCCCTTCTCGACTGTCATATCGAGGTCTGTGAGCACGGGCTTGTAGTCAGCTTTATTCCGCCGCCCGTAGTACTTGTTCGCGCGCTGCACCACCACCGCCGCCATCTTGTATTGTGTGCCGTCTGAAAATAAGAGATTTTGTTAGATAATGTATTATTATAGAAATTGTACTGTATAAAAGCAATATTTTTTTACTTTTGGGCATAAAATTTGCTACTGCTCGATAAAGCTCTGGTTTCTAAGATGGCGGTGTCATCATAATCAATTACTTCTCTATAAAACTTTTTTGTGCGAAGAAGCTATGATCGTACATAAATTGTTCATTTGTTGGAGCATAACAGCTGTTTTATGACGATAGCGCGACACAAAAAATCAGAACTTTACTGACGAAGTAAGTCAAAAACTTGTCTTTTTTTATTAAATAAGGGGGCAAACGAGCAAACGGGTCACCTGATGGTAAGTAACTACCGTCGCCCATGGACACCCGCAATATCGGAAGAGCTGCAGGTGCGTTGCCGGCCTTTTAAGAGGGAATACGCTCTTTTCTTAAGGTTTGCAGGTAGTATAGGTCCGGAAATACGGCTGGTGACAGTTCGTTCCAGAGTTTTACAGTGCGCGACAGAAAGTTACGCGAAAAACGCACTGTGGAAGACTGCCACTCATCAAGGTGATGAGGATGGTATGTTTTTCGCGTGGGACGATGGCGAAAAGTTGCAGGTGGTATGATTCCGAACAATTCCTCAGAGCACTCCCCGTGATACAACCGATAGAGGATGCAGAGTGAAGCTACATCTCGGCGTAATTCCAAGGGGTCTATACAAAGCCGCGATTGACAACATCTGATACTTCATTGTCAATCGCGATTTATATAGAAAACTAGCTGTCCCGGCAAACGTTGCTTTGCCATAATATATTTTCCATATTATTTTATTAAAGTGACTAAATAAGTATGTCACCATGGCAACGTCCATCGCTATCCCGTCGTACAAACAATGGTCGCCGTCAGTCTCAAGTTCTAATAATTTACTATTATTTATTCAACAAATGCACTTATCAATATATAAAGTACCGAGTAGCCGATTCTCAGACCTAGTGAATATGCATATAAAATTTGGTAAAAATCAGTAGAGCCGTTTCGGAGGAGTTCGTGGACTAACATTGTGACACGAGAATTTTATATATAAGATGACAAATTTTTGACAGGGAATCAAATGACCGCTACCGCCATGTTTCGACGAGTACAGTATAGACCGAATCAGATAAATTTAGAGAACGGAATGATGCATTATCAAGTCGACGTTAGACTTGTCGCAGTCGCGTGGTCGCGTAGGTTTGTGCTAAGCATGTGTAGCAAGTAGCAATTATAGCAAGCATTCGATTTCATGAGCATTGCAGAGCTATGCAGCATGGTACTGTATGTATATTATGTACTGTGATAATATGTAATTCGTATGTATTATATTATGTATTCTGACAAAATATAATTTATGATTGTCTGTCAGTTGATCTTCATTGTCTTACAATGTTGAAAGAGGTGGCTAAATAATTATTGTTTTATTACTTATTTTGTGTTAACATTACAATGTATATGAGCAAAGTTTATGTTCATAATCGTATAACATTATGCATAAGGTACTGTTTCGATTAACGCGGCAAGCCGACCGCGACCGAACAAAAATTCAAATAAGGGTGAAGCCAAGCGAGCGTAATTTGTGAGTTGTGAGTCGCAGAATTTCTGCCGCGTCATCTTTTCATACAAATCATGACTCACAAAATTACGTTCGTGCGAATCAAACAGGACTTTTGTATGAAATTGAATGCAGCAGAATTCTGCCGAACCGAAATTCTGCGACTCACAACTCACAAATTACGCTAGTTTGGCTTCACCCTAAAAAGCCACCATACCAGCGTTGGCAGATTTTTTTATGCCATGTCGGGACATTGGAACGCTTTGAGTGAAAAAGCGGGATTCTTCAGTCAAAAGCGGGACAAAGTAAAAAAATGTATCAAATCAAAAGTATTTTTGAATTTTTATCATTTTATTTGCGTTAAAATAACGTTTACGTGACAAAAGAAAGCAAAAGTAGCCAAAGAAAATCCACCCCTCTACCTCCCACACTCTTATCTTTATTATCACGCTGCACGTAGGTATGTTCGGCCTTTCCCCGAAAAGCGGGTCTGAGTCTGTCCCGCGCGGGACATCTAATTTTGATGAAAAAATCGGGACGTCCCGCCAAAATCGGGACATCTGGCACTGCATCATACGTATAGGCTCAACGAACTCGAAATTACTACAAATTCCATCAAAACAGTTTATGCGATTTAACCATGAAGAGGTTATCCATACTAATATTATAAATTCGAAAGTGCGTCAGTCTGTCTGTTACCTCTTCACATCCTAACCAAGCCGAAGCTGAACCCATTTTGCTGAAATTTGATATTGAGATGCTTGTGTCCCGGGAAAGGAAGTAGGATACTTTTTATCCTCGAAAAATGTACATCTAGTATTTGTCATCTATTCTAATATATAAAATTCTCGTGTTACAGTATTTGTGCGCGAACATCTCCAAAACGGCTCAACCGATTTTAATGAAATTTTGTATGTACATTCGTTAAGCCTGAGAATAGGTTTTTATCTGCTTTTTATATTGATACTAGAAATAATTTATATGGAAAAACAATGTTTGCCAGGTCAGCTAGTAATAATAATTTTAATGCAATCTTTACTGAATCTTAGTATGGTAATTGAATAACTATATATCAAACTACTTAGTATATAGTACAAATATAATTATTATCGAGTATTTATTCTAGATGTAGGTAAATTAGTTTAATACCTAGATGATGTAGGCATCTTAAGTTAATTGCAATAATTGTGTATTGTTTCAACAGCGGGGTAAAAATGGCTTCCTTTACGTGACGTCATGGAATGTTTTGGTTAAAAGGGTTAGAAACTCCTCTGGTGATGCGGATACGATCAAATAGCACTTATCTTTTACACACTTTATGCAGGACAGTCTTTAGTGTTTTAGTGCTAGTGTTAGTTTTAGTATAATTGTATGTGTGTTAGTTTATAAGGTATTTATAATATGATGCCTGAATTAAATAAATAAATAAATAAAATAAATAAATTAAAACGTTATAGGCCGGTGGAAATTAACATTAAATTCGCAAAGCATGATGTAGTGCTGCATTTTTGGTATGTTGTTTGGGTCAGTTAGGGTGATGTAAATCCCAATTTGCAACTTCGAAAAAGTTGTGCTCGCTGCGCACCACGTGATAAACTGCGAAAATTTTCGACTTTTTTCACTTTTTGCTCTAAAAGTCATAAACGATGCGTTTCCGACAAGTAACATTCACTACATAAATGAAGATAATTAAATTGGCAACAATTTAAGCCTAACCGCAGCTCTCTAAGCCTTATAACAACTAAGCTGTGGCCCTTCAAAGATGGTCCGTTTTTCCCGAAAATTTGAATTTTTTAGTTTTGCTCTCGTTTAAAGCAAAATATTGGCAAAACCGCTCGTTCTATGAGAAGGTCGTAAAATAAAGTTGTAGTACATTTAATTTTCTTTCATTAGAGCACAGAACAAAGTCTGTGAGACAAATAGTTCACTCACGATATCTGAAAAACAAAAGGATATGGAACTGATGATAAGGACTGAAATAGATTTTTGAAGAATTGAAACAGAAGGCATATAAAATCATAAAAAGAATAATACTTTTTCATTTGCAGGCTAGGTAAATGAACAAAAGTACAGAATTTTGGTACTTAACAGAATCTGTTTCGCGAAGGAAATCGTCCGATGGAGGATATTCAGTTGTGTCATATACTCTAGAACGAATGTCCTGTAATATTATTTCCGCTGCGCTCTTGACCACTCGCATGCGCTCTTCTTCAGGATTGCTCTTTCGTTCATTATACCAATTCTCATACAGAATCCTTCGTCCAACATCTGTGAAACACATGACTATACGATGACTGCGGCCACAACCAATCTCTGCAAAAGTGATCTTATCGCCAAAGTGAGTCTGAAGGTGGGTTTTGACAGTTCTGATGTCAGGTTTGTATTCGCCTTTGATTTGACGGGAGCAAAACTAAGAATTTCAAATTTTCGGGAAAAACGGACCATCTTTGAAGGGCCACAGCTTAGTTGTTATAAAGTTTAGAGAGCTGCGGTTAGGCTTAAATTGTTGCCAATTTAATTAGCTTCATTTATGTAGTGAATGTTACTTGTCGGAAACGCATCGTTTATGACTTTTAGAGCAAAAAGTGAAAAAAGTCGAAAATTTTCGCAGTTTATCACGTGGTGCGCAGCGAGCACAACTTTTTCGAAGTTGCGAATTGGGATTTATATCACCCTAACTGATCCAAACAACATACTAAAAATGCAGCACTACATCATGCTTTGCGAATTTAGGGTTTTTTAGTGTCGATTTCTACCGGCCACCGCCACGCCACCTGTCTTCTTTAAAACGAGCGTGAACTAATTTTAAAACTTAAGCCTGTTCCTCTTAGTACTTCTTTCTTGACTAGGATCCTTTTTAACTGACTTCAAAAAAGGAGGTTATCAATTCGACATGTAAGTATGTAGGTATATTTTGTAATATTTCCATTCAAAATGTATATATCAATATAAATGTAACATAAAAAACAAATCTAAAATTGTAATTTAAATCATAAATGTAAAGAAACTGTAATAAACATCAGGACATGTACAATAAACCAATGAAAGGACTGAGATAATATTATAATGCAAAGCAAAAAATATTAGTAAATAAAACTGAAAAATTATACAAATGTAAGAAGTAAATTTACATGCAAAGAAATGTCCCTTCTTATTGAATGGGGAACGAGAGGTCCATTAATAAAATAAAAAAACATTCTAGTTCCTGTTACTGCTTGAGGTAAAAATAAGCGAACAATAATAAACAATTAACGGAATTAAATTATAGCAAGGTCTTCCACCGATCCTTCCCTTCCTCTTCCTAAGCCCTTTAAATTATTATTCTGTAATGTCGCCCAAGACAAATCTCTACCCGGATTTTGATATTTTAAGCCAACTTTAATATTTTGATGCTATAATATAGACCGGGCGATAGGAGATGGCCACCATAGCACTGCAAAGCTGTAATATTTTTTTCGCCAAACGATAACGCCTGCAGTACGAGCGCTATGACCATCATTTTCCTTTTTGCCTTTACGTTATTATACCCCTGAAGAACCGCCATACATACTGGTACAAATGACCAAAAATTTTGTGTCACTATCTCCCGGCCTAATATACCCCGTATTACTAAGATGACGCCAAATACTCAAACCAAAATTGGCATATCGAGGAAATCGTATATTTTCCGGGATAACTTTCCCGGGACTTAAGTATCTCTATATTCAGCAAAATCGATTCAGAGGTTTGGGCATGAAGAGGTAACAGACACACATTCGCGTTTATAACATTACCAGCTTTTGCCCGCGGCTTCGCTTGCGATTAGAAGTATTAATATATACAAACTTTCACACCCTATTTTAACCCCTTGGGGGTAGAATTGATCAAAATCCTTTCTTAGCGGATGCCTACGACATATCATCTACCTGCACGTCAAATTTCAGCGCGATCTGTTCAGTGGTTTGGGCTGTGCGTTGATAGCTCATCATGTTAGTCAGTCACTTTTGAGTTTTATATATTTTTAGATTTGATATTTAGATATACTCCATGTTTTTTGTCTCTAAACACTTTAGAAATATTATCTAAATATATGTTTGAAATATTAGCGTCTACAGATTTTTTGCCTTTAAGAATATTATAATATTATACAAATATTAAGTTTAGCAGTGTGATTCTAATAGTTATTTATCATAGTGTATCTATATGTTTTTCTGTGTCTGGTGACTGGTCTAGACAAGGTGTGGTTGTTCGTTAAGCTTTGTAATCATCAATTTTAATAATTCATCATCATGATTATCTAATCGTCTTACCCGTAACCCGACTCCTATGTTATAGTTAGGTTTAGTAATAGATTTATTGATTATTAAGACAACGACACTCAGAGAACGCTAATTTATTATTAAATTTTATTAAAATCGGTCTAATCATAGATTTAAATCGTGTTTACACGTGACCAAGGCCTTAGATTTGTTTTTGGTTCATTGTAGAATGAGAAAAATGTAATTATTACAAATCTGCAGTCATGAGCATAACCAGGATTTCGGCTAGGGGGGGAGGGGGGGAGCGCATACCTGTTTCGAGAATATGGTTATTCTGCTATGTTGAAATAAAAAAAATCATGATTTACTTTTATTAATCTAACTGAAATATATTTTGTATTCAACACTTAATTTTGCGCAGGGTAGGTTTTAAATTCCCACTTGCCAGGAAAATTGACGTTTATTTTATCTTCCAGTGGGCAGTTACCCCCAGCTCTCCCTACCTGGGTACGCCCATGTCTCCAGTTCTGTTTTTTTTGGATAAATACTTCCGAACTAAATGCTTACTTATCTAATAATAATATATTACTTACAGCAAACTTACAGTTTATTACTCTCCATTTGACTTCGACGTAATCGGTTAAAAAATATAATAATTTCAAAGTCGCAAATCACCTTTTACAATTATTATGGAAAACCAATGCGTTGGATATTTTTGTAATTGCTCAACTACATGACTGTTCATAAGCTTACTCATTGCCTTAATTGACTAGAGTTATGTGTAATTTATTTATCACTTACCAATATCTTCAAATAGAATTCCTCTAACCGAACAGTAATTTAATGAAGATTTTGACATGAAATCATACTTCATATTATGTCATGAATCATGATCTTCATTAAATTAAAGATAATAGTAACTTAAGTTAAAAGAATACTGAATAGATAAGGGGAAAAGTAAGAGCCATAGAAAAGAGTTCAACGCAAGTGGAGCTCCTTAGAAGGGATCTTTAAAACACTACGAAATTATGTATACATACTATAATAAGTAATAACATGGTAATAACTATACTTTATGTGATGAATTATAAAAAAATATTATCATTTAACATTGTAATTATAAAGTTATCTTTTAAATTGGATATAGCTTATAAGCAAAGTGCAAAATACGTTAATAATAATATTATCGTAATATTTTTTTCAGTTTTTCTTTCCTTATTATGCATAAATTGCTGGTACAGTCTTAGTGTCTAAACACACTAGGCCGAAGTTACGCGACGTAAATTCCGCATAATCACGTCTGCAATGTCAAACGCGAACAAAATACGGACGGAACGCGACGGAATAGTGTGTCATCTGTAATCATGCGGAATTTACGCCGCGTAAGAGCCGGGACACAAAAACACGGTACGACCGTACGGTGCCGTGTCGTGGTAATCCACAACGCGCGTCGTAAAAAACCACGGCACGGCGTCATACGGCGCCGTACGGCGTCGTACGACGTCGCCTCATCTTGAATTTCTACGTGAGTTTCTACGACGCGACGTCGTACGACGCCTTAGGACCGGGACACAAAAACACGGCACGGCGCCGTACGGCGTCGTAAGGCGTCGTGATAATTCACGGCGCGCGTCGTAAAAAATCACGGCACGGCGTCGTACGGCGTCCTACGACGTCGTGGCGTAGAAACTCACATAGAAATTCAAGATGAGTTTCTACGACGCGACGTCGTACGACGCCGTACGGCGCCGTGCAGTAGTTTTTTACGACGTGCGCCGTGAGTTCTCACGGCGCGGCACCGTACGGCGCCGTGCCGTGGTTTTTTACGACGCGCGTCGTAGATTCCCACGACACGGCGCCGTACGACGTCGCCTGACGTCGTGCCATGTTTTTGTGTCCCGGCCCTTACTTCGGCCTAGTGTGTTTAGACACTTATACCTAAGGTAGCTTATACTGTTTCTGGTAGTATCTAGTAGTGGCCTATTAGTGCCGAAGCATAAAGTAATTGCCTCTAACGAGTTAGTCACATTTCACCATCAGTCTTTATGTGTAATAGCTGGTTAAATGGTTATATATTACTTAATGCAAGGTACTGTTCCTTGACGTTCTGTAGGTATGCAGAGACGTCACATGTTGATATGTGGTAGTAGTAGTCGATTGTGGTAGTTTGTTTGAAAGAAAGAGTTAAGAAGCAATTATATAACAACATGAAGATGTGCACACACAAACATAAAGCTGAAATCATCTGCATTTTTCTTATAAAACTAGACGTTCCGCGCGGCTTCGCCTGCGTAAATTAGATATTTCACAGACAAAATATTAGTCCACAAAAAACAGCCTATGATCCTTCACGTGGTCTACTTCTTATCTGACCCAAATAACAGAAAAATTGCTCTAGTAGTTCGTGAGATAAGCCCTTTCAAATAATTTACCCCCATTTTTTCCACATTTTCCTCTATTTCTTCGCTCCTATTAGTCTTAGCGTGATAAAACATAGCCTATAGCCTTCCTCTATAAATGGGCTATCTAACATTGAAAGAATTTTTCAAATCGGATCATTAGTTCCTGAGGTTAACGCGTTCAAATAAGTCCTTTCAAATAATTTCCCCCCGTTTTCTCCACATTTTCCTCTATTTATTCGCTCAGTATTAGTCTTAGCGTGATAAAATATAGCCTGTAGTCTTCCTTGATAAATGGAATATCTAACACTGAAATAATTTTTCAATTCGGACCAGTAGTTCCTGAGATTAGCGCGTTCAAACAAACAAACTAACAAACTCTTCCGCTTTATAATATTAGTATAGACTAGCTGTTGCCCGCGACTTCGTCCGCGTTAGCATAATAGATCAAATGACGCATCCCAAGTATTATTTATTGTACAAAAATATTAAATACTAGCTGTTGCCCGCGACTTCGTCCGGGTTAGCATAGTAGATCAAATGACGCATCCCAAGTATTTTATTATTGTACAAAAATATTAAATATACAGAATTGACATTCCTACGATTTTATTATATATAGATGTTCCGCGCGGCTTCGCTTGCGTAATTTAGGAATTTCACGCAACCGTATATTTTTCCTCAAAAAATAGCCTGTCTCTTCACATGATCTATTCTTCATGTTTGCCAAATAACATAAAAATTGCTCCAGCAGTTCTTAAGATAATAAGCAATTTCATATAATTTCCCGCGTTTTTCCATTCTCTATTTCTTCGCTCTAATTAGTTTTAGCGTGATAAAATATAGCTTATAGCCTTTTTCAATAAATGGGCTATCTAATACTGAAAGAATATTTCAAACCGGACCAGTAGTTCCTGAGATTAGCGCGTTCAAATAAGCCCTTTCATATAATTTTCCCCATTTTTTCCACATATTCCTCTATTTCTTCGCTCCTGTTACTCTTAGCGTGATAAAATATAACCTATAGCCTTTCTAGATCAATAGGCTTTTTAACAGTGAAAGAATTTTTCAAATTGGACCAGTAGTTCCTGAGATTAGCGCGTTCAAATAAGCACTTTCATATAATTTCCCCCGTTTTTCCCACATTCTCCTCTATTTCTTCGCTCCTATTAGTCTTAGCGTTATAAAATATAGCCTATAGCCTTCCTCGATAAATGGGCTATCCAACAGTAAAATAATTTTTCAAATCGGACCAGTAGTTACTGAGATTAGCGCGTTCAAACAAACAAACAAACTCTTCCCAATTATAATATTAGTATAGATTAGGGGGCAAGCGAGCAAATGGGTCACCTGATGGAAAACCATTACCGTCACCCATGGACACTCGCAACATTAAAAGAGCTGCAGACGCGTTGCCGGCCTTTTAAGAAGGAATACACTCTCTTCTTGAAGGTTTGCAGGTCGTATAGGTCCAGAAATAATGTGCATCATTTGGATGAAGCATTTCACTTCAAGATAGTGCAGGTTTGATCCCAGACGGAATAACACAACTTTATTTTCTGTACAGAACCTTTCGTGTGCGAGTCCGACTCGTGCTTGGCTTCAGTATTGTTAATACATTGCATTGTTATTGCTTATTAATAATTATTTTGCCCTTTGTTTCATTGTTTAAGATTATCTCTAGGTATAATTATAATGCAGAATAAGCATTATGTAGGTACTGTAATTAATAACTTAATATGAAATAAATATTGTATAATAGAAATAAAGTGGATCATATTTTATGCACATTTCATTACTTTTGAATACATTTTTTGTGATCAACGCCTCGTGTATGTGTCTTTTTACTCGACTATGGCGAAAAAGAGAGGTTTATGATTTTGCTTTGTATGTAACTATGCGGATATGACCGTTCATCTGTTCCCTCATAACTTCTAAACTAGTTATCATATTAGACATTAGAGAAAATCTTTGGAAACCTCTTGTCTACTAGTTATAGGAATATATTAATAGTGTGGCGGTACCCACAATTCGCCTAACATTCCTGCATCGCGCTATCGAAGTTTTCTAAGCGCGTCGGTATATATACGACAGCTGAAATGCATCACGTCGGGGTCACCAATGAAGTGAGCAAGGTCCTCGCGTCGTTGCGAGGTGAATCGCTTGCTCAACTTTCTTGTTTAGAAGGTGCGTCGGAGAAAATGATAAAATAGCACACTCGATATTCCAGTTGAATTCTTTTTTAATCTCCTCTCTAAATCTATCAAAAAGTAAACAAGCCAAAAAATCATAAATTATAGAGTCGTACAAAATAGTATAAAAAGGTTTTTATAAAAGAAATTAGCTATGAACATTAGTCACTACAATAGGATACAATATGACGTCACATTTTTGCACAGTATAAATAAAAATCAATTTTTAACCGACTCCCAAAAAAGAGGAAGTTATACGTTCTGCTGTGGATATATTTTTTTAATTTAGTCTCGCTAAAACTCGAGAACGGCTGAACCGATTTGGCTTAGTGTTTAAATATTCGTGTAAGGTGTAAGTCCAGGGAAGGAGTCTATTATAAAAGTGATACGAAGTTCACCATGTCATCAGCTAATTGTCCTTAAAGTTATGTCTCAAGCAAAAAAAAATCTCGACGTTATCGAGTCGTGTGTTAAGCTGCAAGAATGATAACTTTTTGTGTAGAGTCAGCATCGAAATTCGAAACAGTAAATCGATTACCAATTTGCTACAGTACGTCCAGACCTTGTAGTTTCTGAGTAACCTTATGCCGTTGGCATAGAGCTTAAAGTGCTATATATAAGTAATTGATTTTTTTATTGATATCGACAGTGATGCAACAGTGACGTCCGACAGAACAATAGCGATTGTTTATTGTTTAACACCTAACTCGTCAAGTTGTCACCTACATATCGATTCTAAGTTTAAGAGAGAGCGCACATCTGAGACACGACTGTAGTTAGACAATCTTATTTCACATAGACAAGTCAGTCTAACGACAGTCTAAAGACATTTGTGTCTATCACGTGGCGCACACCAAGTCAATACTGTTTTGACTACGATGACGCAATGCATACAATTGTATATTAATAATCAGTAGAAAACGCTCGGACAGAGTAGACAGAATTATAGAGTATACCGACTTAGAAATTAGAACTGATGTTGAAATTTTTAAATTTGACGTATTATGACGAAAATCGCTAGGGTTGTTAACTTTTCACTACGAACTTAAAACTATGACATATTACAGGCATTAGGGTTTCCTATTACTGTATTTCTCTGGGATGTTAAACATGTTAAACACGTTAAGAGCGGGATGTGAAACACGTTAATTTATAATAATTTATGTTTGCAACTTAGGTATTACAAAAAACAAGTTGTATATTAATAAAATTAAAACCGACTTCAAATCTACTGAACCAATTTTGATGAAACTACCCTAAACTAAATTGAACAATACCTAGCAATACAAAACAAAAAAAAAAAAGAATTACTTAAATCGGACTTGCAGCTCGGAAGATACGCGAACACAAACATAAAAACATACAACATACACTTTTAAAAGTTCGTACATTTGTTCAGATGCTAATGAAATATACTCAAATAATATATGAAAAATAGGCAGTTCTAGAAATATTATACGTACGTAATGGCTCAAATTGGAATCTTTTTTTTAAGTTGGTTAAAAAGCACATAAAATGTTGTATTACGTTACTGAAAAATATATTTTGGGTCTATTGCGAGCAGTTCTGAAAGATTTTATAGATATAGATAGAAAAGTTCTCATTCGGATAAAAATAAAGCTTCAAAAATAAACGGGAAAGATAGTACTTGGATCGCTGGACGTGTTTCTCTTTTTTTCTCGTATTATTGTTTATTGTTTTGGCACATGTGATTAAAATTATCAGAATCTTATTTTGAAATCTATAAATAGGTATTTAAAAATAAATTATATCAGCCAGCGCGAGGCACATTCCATTCATAATCTTAGTGAAACCCGATGAATTTGATAAAATACAAAATTATATTGAAACCTGTCCGTCTCTTTGCAGTTGAATTACTGGTAGTTATGTCTATTGTGGCTAGTCAGTTCTGTCGTAGATGTGCGCGCTCGCATACACTTCAAAGGGAAGCCGACTGTCGTTAGTCAGACTTGTCGCGGGGCGCATTAGACAACTTTGTCTATTAGACGTCTTGTCTTAGATGTGCGCATCTAGTGCATTTTATTATGCGCTAGTCTGTCTAACTACAGTCGTGTCTCAGGTGTGCGGTCGCACTTAATGCTGGCTTTATATTATGAGTCCGACCGAACGTGCGGTTCGGCGGCTCACAAGCATAATATTATTATGACAGCGCGGACCGCTATTTAAACATTATTTATAGCCGTAGAACAATTTTTTTATTACTAACAAGCTATTTCTGTGAGTAGCTTCATTTTGATAAGATAAACAACTTTTTTATATGCAAAAAATCTTGAAAGTGGTAGCTAACAGAGATAGAAAGGATTTCATACTTTGATTTGATGGTACTAAAATATGGATTGTTCTATTTGTAGGACAATGTTACTCTTAAATTATATAACCAATATATAAAAAAAAATTCAGTTGGTTAGTAGGGTTCCATTTTAGGGTACCGTAGTCAACAAAGTTTTGTTGATTGTTGACTATGTGTATGCTATTAAAACAAGCTATAAGCCAAGCCTTGTGAGGGCTCGCGTCGTCAAACCTGGACTGACTGATGATACCACATCTACATATAAATACAATTTACTATGTTAAAGCACAAATCAATAGGCGTGATAGTTTTTCCGTAAAGTGTACCACAAAAGTGCTCAGGTTGTGGGATATACACTGATTAAAAAATTAAGACACAATAAGCTGGCTAACAGCAATAACAGCATAATTATTTGGTCTTCTTGTATGTAAAGATATTTTTTGTTCACACAATAATTATTGTTAAGTAATCTACGAATAACAAAACTACTAAAGTTCACTGTAAGTAATTAAATAATTAGAGATACTATTCTCCGTGACATAGTTGATGGCGCATGCGCGAAACAAAATGGCCGACTGCTACTTGCAATCTATATAAATATTAAAAATGCGAAAGTGTGTCTGTATGTCTGTCTGATACTTTGAGTCTTGGGTAAGGATATATGATACTTTTTATCCCGGAAATATGTGCGGTTGCATTCCAGTGGCCGTTTAAATCAGAGGTTCCAAAACTGTTTCGTAGACCTCTTTCTAAATTTTGTGGATCTGGTAGGCCGATTTGGTACGTGTGTCAATTAAAACGCATATTTTGCCCCTTTATGGATAGTTGTAAAAGAACAGACGTATTAAGACTCAATCAACTATCTATAATTATTAAATTAGAGACTGTACACGTTTTAGTGAGGGAGACTTAGAACATTTTTTTTCATTACTAACATGGTAATTTTTTGCGAGTAGCTTCATTTTGATAGGACAAACAACTTTTTTATCTGCGAAAAATCTTGAAAATGGTAGCTAACAGAGATAGAAAGGATTTCATACTCTTATTTGATGGTCCTAAAATATGGATTGTTCTATTTGTAGGACAATGTTACTCTTAAGGTGACGCCGCGTTAAAGTGAGAAACCGTGTTGGATATGTTTTAGATTGCTTGTTTTCTATGAGAGGCCGGGCCGGCCTCTCATAGAAAACAAGCAATGGAACAGCAAAAAATGGAAAGGGCGTAAGCGACAAAATGGTTTTTGTCGCGTAATTTAAAAACCATAAATACATTTCATATAAGCTATGCACATATTAAAGTGTATGCTTCAACCAATTTATGTACAAATTTTGGAACCTTAAATCACTCTCCTCTGTTGGAAAAATAGGAATCCCTTTTTTTACAGAGGTCTTTCGATTGATAATTCTGTGTTATAAAAGTTGTCCAATCGTGTTATGCTATGGGCAATTCAAAGACAAAGACATGATGAATACTGACAATGAACTTTAGTTTCTTAGCTTAAGTCATTGCTGAGAAAAATCGGCATCGCTATAGCCAAATTATCAAGGCGTCGCCTTAAATTATATAACTATTAACCTACCAATATACAAAAAATCAGCTCGTTAGGGTTCCGTTTTGGAGTATTGTAATCAATATAACTTGGTTGACTACGGTACCCTAAGCCGGAACCCTAACCAGCTGATTTTGTAGGTCCTAAGAAGAAGATTTAGCTTGTCCCTCGGGCACCCCTGAGATCACATCAAATGTTTCGTGGTTGGATACCGCTGCCGATCCTGGCGACACAGGAGTTGCAGTGGTGGGAATGTGTGGTGGGCTAAATTAAAAAAATATATTGTTTACCTTTAGTCATCAGGTACTGCTTAATTTTTTAACAATACTGGCTACAACTCAAGATATTCGGCCTAATAGGTATGTGTGCGACACATATTTTGTTGTGTGTGTGTGCGATACATTAGTTGTGTGTGTGATAATGATGTATGAGGCGTGTATGTGTGACTATTGTCTCGCGGAAGCGGAAGGATGGCAGGAGAAAGTTATGACTATGGTGGTCAGTTTGTCATACACATATTAATAGAAAATATGTGTATGACATCGTAAACAAATCCCACACAAACCCAGTGCCGTAAATAGCCTTTTTTGCGCCCTGTGCGAGCTTCTATAAATGCACCCAGTGCGAGCTTCTATAACAGCGCCCCTGGTTTTTTTTAATTATAGGTACCGAGAGCAACGCTATGTCTAGGCCTAGGCTATTTTCTCCTATTCTCGGTGATAAAACAAAACTTGGTGCACCAATAATTATAATTGGGGCACTAGGAGCGCAGCGGGAACTTATCGGGACAAAACAGAAAAAAATAATAATAATATGTCCTGCCTGGTCTGGTCATTCTTGCGCCCTCCAGAGTCTACGCCCTGTGCCTGGGCACCGGTGGCACTGCCCTATTTACGGCACTGCTGACAAACCGTGCATTTTGCGGCGATGGGTGGATGGATTAGCCTATGTCCTACATGTCTACTATGTACCATCGATGAACATTCATAGGCAGTTGACAGACCTACGTCAATTAGTCGGATTATGTCATGTAATGTCATCATCTGTAGGCTGAGTTTGACAAAACGCGACCAAAATACGTAGGTCCGTCACCTGCCTATGAATCAACTTCTCTGATAGTAGTTAGCACATAATCTACTCTATGATATAATATATCTGAGCAAAACATCATCGAATTCGTTTGAGGGAGTTATAGTGAAGTGGTACACAGAAGTCTGGAATATATTTTCACATTTTAATTACTGACTAGCGAAAAGCGAATGTGTGAAAGCCATGCTTTGGCACGAATAAGCCAAATGACCTGTCACTGGTACAAAACAATAGTCTTTCGGAAATAAGGCGTGAAGCCGCGCTTGTGTTTGGCGGTTTAAGAGAACAATAATAATATCTAATAGTTAAAAAAAACACGCCTTTTTAATTCTAACAAATTATTGTATTGTCATTGCCTCGTACGTATGCAAAGTACTACAGTCTTTGAGCACGATTTTTATTTATCTCCAGTACTTTAATTAATCCATACTTCCATACTTAACATTATAAATTAGACCGGACTCTCAGTGGAGTTTCGTTTGCAAAAATAGCGGACCTAAATCTGACTTCTGATATATATTGTATAGATCCCAGACATCCTATAGACAGATGTTGCCAACCAGTTTTGTGGTCCCCCTCCCCCCACCCCGGTAATTAAATATGGCATACAAAGAAAAAAAATTTTTTTTCCAAAACATGCCGTGTGGGGTATCAAATGAAAGAGCTTATTGAGTAGATCACGAATATATAGCATACTATAACATTTCTTACACTTTCTCTAAGATTTTTTAGAAAATTTACGAAAATGCTCCATTTTTGGGTTAACTTTAAACCACTATAGATTGAAAACTCATGAATATATTTTTTAAATTATTATTTTAAATAATTAACAATAGTCCATTGTTTACGATTCAATAGTTCGTACAGTGAAAAAGTTGCATGGGGGAGCGGGGGGAGCATTCAAAGATGGCGAGTTTCGATATTTCAATATATTTCTTAAAATTTCGGACTCAGTGGAGACGTTTGCAAAAATTGCGGACCTCAATCTGACTTCTGATATATATTATATAGATCCCAGACATCCTATAAACAGATGTTGCCAACCAGTTTTGTGATCCCCCTCCCCCCTCCCCTCCATCACAAATATTATTGATAAATTACAAAGTTTTTGGTTTGAATTATGGAATTATTGGTAATTTTGTGTTATAAATAAAATACAAGGTAGTAAACTAATAGATTTTTTTTATTTTGATGCAATTTTACGAAATTTACGGAGAAAAATGCTTACACATGCAAGTAACAGTTTGATTTTGTTACAAGTTTTTACAATTATTGTTTACACATTTACACAAGGATATACATTTCAGTGCTGCTTTTCTGCAGGTACACGATATTGTGCGACAGTTGGATTGACATTTACACGGTTTTATCAAAGAGTCAGGTAGAGATTTTTTTGACATTTGCTTTGGGTAAAGGTTTCCTTCGCGTAACTCGTAACCAAACTGAAGGAAATCAATATGGTCAAATATCGGTTCAAAAGAGCTTTTCCATAGATAAACTTGAGCTGATGCTCTTAAACAGTGTAAATGCAATGCATCAGAGGTACATATAATTCTTGTCAAATTTAAGGCAAAACCTATGTTTTGGCACAACAATTTATGTCGAAGATCATCTGCTGTTGTTTGTTGTTTAGAAATTAAGTAACTGCAAACTTTTTCTAGATCTTTAAATTGCTTACTAGTCAAAAGCCCATCACCCATAGCAGAAACTGCATCCTGAACAAAATCCAGATTCGCGGCGTTCAACATTTGTGTTTTTGTACCTATGCGACTTGTGGTGTCGCAGCCAGTTAAAGAGTGCAACCCAGGTAAAATGTCACATATATTTTCGCCAAGACTTCGTGCAGCTAAATGGCACCCCAGAAAACGGGTTTTCTTTCGTGATCCCTCAAACCACAAAGCGCGACAACCTATATTTTCAAGTTTATGCCAGAAATAAAGGCCTAATACAAAAATATCGGTGTCAGGGCTTAGAATAATTATCTCTGCACTGTCGATGTGTTTGACAGAATGAAAAATATGGCAGAACATTCTTGAATCAGCCTCTGTGTGATTAGATTTCAAATCGGTAACTTCAGTGAAAGTTGCGCCTTGCAATTTAAAACATTTTGTGGGGTCATCAAATCCACCACATACATATAGCTCACTTTTTTCATTGACTTCTGTATAAGCCAAGGCATTCTTGCATAGAAATTTCACTAGTTGTAATTTGTTTTCAGGACTCACGAAAAAGTCTTTGCAATTTGGGACTTTTGTCGAAGGACTAGTTATGACAACTTGTGTTGGGTTTTGTCCTTTACTTCGTAACTTTGATTCTAGAAACTTGATAGATATATCATCATAGCGATCAAATACAACATCAAGTCGTACAACAGAATCCTGAGACAACAACATCATAATTTTTTTGAAAAACGCAGCTGCAAATTCTCCGAATGTACTAAAACTTTTCAGTTGTATTTGATGCACCAGCGCCATGCCATCTACAATATAAACTTTTGCATTAGTTTTTGAGCTTATTATGTCTTGTGAAGTGTAGTTCCCACACTCATGCTTTTTTTCAATTTCAAGAACCAAACTTGATTTCACGGACTTTTTGTAAAAACCATCTTCATCAAAAAGAAATTTTGGATATTCCAGTATTTCGTGAGAAGCCAGTATTTTTAGATCAAAATCGCGTTGTGTAGCTAACATAAAAGCTTGTTGAATATCCGTGACATCTTTTGTATCTTTTAATTGTTTGTTAGAACTTGTGGTTTTGCACTGTTTTTGACGATGACCGAAGTTTAGAAATTGATTTCTTTTTATAGTATCAAATACACTTTTCTGTTTCAATTCCAAACGTTCTTTTTCAAATTCTTTGAGCAAACTCTCGCCACATTCTTTGATATTCAGGAGACATTGTGAGGTTGTTTTTTCAGCCAGTGCACCAGTATAGATATTGTAGAGTACATTGGTCTCGTCGTTTGCCTTGAATGGATTATAATCATTCAAATTCGAGATAAGATTTTTGATATCTTTTTCATCCTTAGCAATCCTTGAGTCACTCCATTCAGTGTGAACTTTTGAATCAATATCACCTGTAGCATCTGCTTGCATTTCTAGATATGATAGTAGTGTGGAATGAATTGAGTTTTTAAACGGATACAAAAGGACCCATCGCTGCATGGCTTCTATGTTTTGAGTAATACCAATTAAACCTCCAGTAACAGCTGAAGACCGGTTCTGAGACTGCTCCAAAGCCAAATCACAGCCAACTGAATTAAACTTTCCAGTTCCTCGCTTTACTGAAAGCATTCCTCGTTTTAACTCATCCACAACATCTTTCGGTAATTGAATCATGTCTTGCAAATAGAGTGATACTCCACGGACATAATTTGTGTGGTTCATTGGAAAAAAATAAGACAGCATTTGCCTTGTAGTCTGCAAATGTAAATCATAATCACTTTCTCTGTCCGCTTTTATTGAATTCAGAAGTATTTCTACCATTTCACAATAGTCATTAAAAAACTTGAATGTTTCGCTTTCTTTGCACATACTTTTTAAAAAAGAAGAAAAATTGGAAAGCAAAATTTCAATAGTTTTTTCATGTCGCTGATATTTTTCCAACAAACTCTCGTGGTCTCTATCTACTATAGCCTCTCTTATATCTTGAAGACACAATTTTGTAGCATTCCCATCGGAAAACTCATTTTGATCCATGAATTCAGCAAATTGTAGGTTTCTAAGTGCTTCATATACAAGTTTGTGTGCTCTTATGCCTCTGTTGTATTGTACACCGTTTAAAATAGAAGCAAGAGTATTTTCGCCATATATTTCTGCTTCGATTAAAATCCTATCAAGCCCACTTCCATCAATAAATTGGCCCAAGCATCGCAAAAAGTTTTTTTGTAAATGAAAGGAACCGATTCGTAATATCATTTTAGAAAACTCGGGACAGGACATTTGAATCTGTTTGGCTAGCAAGTATATTGACATATCGCACGAAAGAACTGCAGTTTCTTTATTAAGTGACTGACATATGTTAATAAAGTTTTTCATTGCGGTATACACAACATCTCGTGAGGTGGGTGGGAAAGGGATAATAGGACAAAACCCAACAGTTGACCTGGGTAAATTTTCTGATGACAGAAGTTGTTGGAAAGGAGTCCATCCAGGAATAGCGTTGATAGAGGGTCTCACAAACATATTTTTATCTTCCTCGTACTGCAGTCTGCACAAGACCCACAAAAGATTAACACTTTGTGATTTTTTCGTTGTATCTAACAAACAGCTTGTTTCGACATAATTTGTTGTGGTAATCGGTTTTGTTTTTTTTGTTTCGTAATGATCAATTTCTTGACAGGTCAAGTGTTTTAAGTCACAATTTTCGTCGACAGCTGCACGCCTAATTTGAAGGAAACTGTCATTCTGTAAAGAAGTTTGTTCTTGATATACAACCATAGCTGTCACGTGTGTAGTGTTTTTACCACTTAACGTTTCTTCATTAAAATCATTGTTGTCTATAGCTCCATGTAAATACAATGATGGATCACGTACAATGTTCTTAGGTACAATCACTTTTTTGTTTTCATTTTCACTCAAAATAGCTCTTGTAATCTCTGTATCAAGATCTTTTACTGCTTGATAGCTAATACAATGCCCCAATTTATTTAATATTGTAATTAAATGTTTCGATCTGGAAAGATGATGAACAGACTCTGCCAGTGCTACGTGTTTAGGAGTTTTTTTTTCTGTGATACAGTATACAATGTCACAAAATATTGACTTGGCCCTCTGAAGAGATCTTTGTCCCAATTTTTGGTTCTTCGCACCGAGTAATGTTTGCATAAAAATAACCCATGTTGGAGGCAATTCAGTTTTATTAATTGCGCTTTCCAGTAGTGTCTCGTTACATAAATATTCGTCCGGTAAAAGTGTAGCAGCTGTTGCCTCAACTCTTAGTTGTTTTGCGCACAATTTTATTTTATCTGTATCCAATTGACGGACACGTTCTACTACTTCAGTTAGGGAGATATTTGACAAAAATGCCATTGACGATTTGGATTTGTCAGCAGGATGTGAAAACAATACTTTTTCACCGAACTTATCAATTAACAAGGCTTTAACTGTTCGATTTTCCACGACTGCATCTTCCAACCCCGTGATTTCAGCCATTCTTGTTGCCAGATGAGACAGTTCAAAGGAACAAGTACAAAATTGTTCTTTTATTTCGTCCATTAATTTCTCAAAGGAAGCCTGTAATATTTCTGAGGGTATATTTGAAGAAGGGCGCCCTCGTTTATTTTCAGTCACTCTCGGCATCCGTACATAATCCCGGTAGCAAGACTTGTGATACTTTACATCTCTGGCTAACAAATCCTGAGGTACCTGACAAGTACTTATTGCTGTGAAAACGTTATCTTGTTTTATGTGTGCGGTATTAAAAATATTTTGAGCCGCCGACAGTTCTGAACATGTATGAAGGCTTTTGATTTTATTTTTTGTTATCTGGCCACATATTAAACAAGTTAATCTTTGCACGGTATTTTCAGGATTTCTCTGAGATCTGCGGAGTTCAGAACTGCAATGTGCACTATGTTCTTCCTTGTTTAATGCTAATTCTCGTCGCCGCACTTTTTCCTCACTTACATAACTTGCCATACAATTTCTATGCCAGGAAAAGCATTGAGCACCACTGCATTCTGGATCGTACAGTTTATCGAACTTAACACTTACTTCGTCTTTACGTCTTTCTGCTGCCCGTTTTATAGTGAGAAATGACTCTGGCTTTGGATTAATCACTAACTGATCTGGCGAATCACAAAACAAACAAACGAGTTCAAAATGTCTTTTTCTTTTTAAGTTCACGACTTCGAGTGACATTTTTTACACAAAAACCCGTAAATTTACACTAAAATTGATTTTAAACTAGCGTAAACAATCTAAAACAACAGTTATACACAACGTTTGGCCACGACTGACATGGGTTTCACGAGCTGGCAACGTCGCAAGCGCACGAAGCGAGTCTAGAACAGCGGTAAAGGGGCGAGGGGGGGGGGACCGCGAGCGCGCGCGGCAACATGGCTTTTTACGATGTCTAGAGTATCAGGAAGAAGAATCACAAAACATTTCGCGGTCCGCTATTTTTGCAAACGAACATCTCCTTGGAGCCTGCTCTAAATGCGAAAGTGTGTCTGTCTGTCTGTTTGTCTGCCTGTCTGTCTGTCCGTCCGTCCGTCCGTCCGTCCTCTTCACGCCCCAACCGCTAAACCGATTTCGCTGAAATTTGGCATGGAGATACTTTGAGTCCCGGGAAAGGACATAGGATACTTTTTATTGCGAAAAAATGTACGGTCCCCGCGCGATAAACGAGTTTTGGCGCAACGGAGTTGCGGGCATCAACTAGTTCGAAAATAAAATTTTCTCCTTAATATAATTATATATTTGTAATCATTTGTTATTTTTTAATTTAAAAGTTTTCTCGAAGGCGACCCCTTAGGGAAGCGTTGCGATCCACAGGTTGAAAAACACTGGTCTAAACGATATGACAGGTAATAAATGATGCAATACAGTTTCAAAACGAGCGGCCATTTATTAGTCGTCCTACTTGACACCGTGTAACTTAGAGGTCAAGTCCACTATTTCACTGTCATTATGCCTTATATGTTATAGTTACTACTGTACTAGTATAGTAAGTGTTCTACTTTGCACATAAAAAATCGGCCAAGTGCGAGTCCGACTAGCGCACGTAGGGTTCCGTACTACGAATAATAAATACTAAGGAAACGTAACTCCCACACTAGACCGTTTCGGTTCCTTTCGAACTGTCATATTGTAACGTCAACCTGATACCGCTCGAGGCCACCTATATTGCAAATGAATTGAAAATGTGAACACTACTAGGTACGGTACACATAAGACAAGTATTGTAGAACGTGTTTTTTGACGGAGTTACTTTTCCTTAGTTTTTATTATTCGTAGGTTCCGTAGGTACCATAAATAAGCAAAAAAAATGCATGGCATTAAATATACGAAGTGTCTAGTCACCGATTACCGGATGAATAAAATAAATCTTAGTCGTCCGATTACCGGATGAGTAAAATAAATCTTAGTCGTCCGATTATCGGACGAATAGACTATCTTTTAAGGCTGTTGCTAGTCGTCCGGTAATCGGACGACTAAGATTTATTTTATTCATCCGTTTACCGGACGACTAGCAACAGCCTTAAATATATTTTATTTTTATTCTAATTTTATAATTTCAGAGTTTTACAGTGCGTGGCAGAAAGTTATGCAGGAAGACTGCCACTCATCAAGGTGATGAGGATGGAATATTTTTCGCGTGGAGCGATGGCGAAAAGTTGCAGGTGGTATGATTCCGAACAATTCCTCAGAGCACTCCCCGTGATACAACCGATAGAGGATGCAGAGTGAAGCTACATCTCGGCGTAATTCCAAGGGGTCCAAGCTGTTTGAAACACTGTTGCAGTCAACAATCCGAGCGGTCGTTGGATACAATCTTTCTTAATATCGTCATGTTTTAGGTTAACTGCATAACCAAATAAAAACCGACATATTGGACAAGCGTAATTTAAAAGGACCGGTTTAGTGAATTAATAAAGTTAATAACAGAGTTAGATTTGTCTGCGATTTACAAGGTCGATTTCAATGAAATATAGCACAGATTTAGAGTAGGATAAAGAAGGATAAAATAAAAGACGGTTCCTGCGTTATGCTTTTGGACGTGTAAAATTAGACCTTTGCATCCATTGTGGATGATTTATACAGTATACTAGATGACGCCGCAAATTCGTTGCGCCTAAACTCGTTTATCGCGCGGGAGCCGTACCTTTTTTCGGGATAAAAAGTATCCTATGTCCTTTTCCGGTACTCAAAGTATCTCCATGCCAAATTTCAGCAAAATCGGGTCAGTGGATTGGGCGTGACAGGGTAATAGACAGACAGACACACTTTCGCATTTACAGTATTAAATGTGGATATTTTTTGTTCCAGAAAATTGTACGGTTCCCGCGTGATAAACGTATTTTGTCGCAACGCAGTTGCGGGCGTCATGTAGTAAATAAATACATATTATAGTACTATCCAGGAAGTCGATTCCGAGGCAGATGGGGACCTACGTAGTTTGGTCGCGTTAGGCTGCATTCACATTAAGTCGCGAATAGTGCGGCAGTCGCGCGACTCGCGACTTAATGTGAAGGCAGCCTTACGTAAAACCCAGCCATCAGACCCATACCCAGTTAACATTTAATTGACATGATCCAGTCAAATGACGTTGGTCTGTCAACTGCCTAGGAATCAATTTCCTCGATGGTACAATGATTAATTTTGATTAAACTCGCACACATATTTTTTGTTTACGTTTGAATAAAAATAATTTAAAAAATGGAATAAATAATAAACATGTTCATTATAAACCCTGTTTTTGAAGAACCCAGTAAAATCAAGATAACGAATAGGAAAGATGAATATTACTTTGTAAAACAAAACAGTAACATGACAGTTTTTCACACGTTTTTCTGTAAAGCCATAAAAATTAATTATAATTAACTGAGACCGTTAAAATTATAACTGTCTGTTAACGAAGTTACAATGTTACAAATTTTAAGTTACAAAGGCTTAAGCGACTAACCCAACATTTTCGATTTAATAATTCATTTTTATACTTGAAAACAAGCCCCGACCTCCGAATTATTTCACTTTCTAAAATTAGATTCTACATTATATTTCCAAGAATTCAATATGAGCAAAAACACGAATGAAAAAATCACAAATATGCATTTAATTTTCAAGAACTTTTAATTTGTTGCCATAACCGTGCATTGAACAAAGTTAATATTTCAACACATTGCATAAAATTCTATTATTGAGAAACCAACCTAGCGAATTTTTAGAATGTTGTATGTTTATCGAGTTATTGAGAAAAAACTAATTTAGCGTTGAATCCGCGTCGTCCTTTTTCACCTGGCATATGAAAGACGGGCGTGAGTGTGAAGAGAGAAGGACGATGTTTGATTTTTTGGGTTAGTCGCCCTCTTAAGATACAATTTGGCAGCGGACGACATGAAGCAACCGCAGACGACGTGTCGCAGCGACACTACTGGTTTCTATGTATTTCTATGAAAGCATCGCAAGCTTCGTGTCGCTAGCTGCGGAGGATGTTTCATAGAAATACATAGAAACCAGTAGTGTCGCGACGACACGCCGTCTGCTGCCGCTTCATGTAGTCGGCTTCCAACTTTAGGACCTTTACCTTAACCTTTAGGATGGATTTAAATATGTATGTGGTGGCGCGAACGCGCGGCTTAGCCGCTACACCGCGAAATTACAAGCAAATGTATATAGAGATAAACTATGATAACTCTTAACCAGACCTGCAGTAGTCTAGATCCTGAGAGATCGAAAAAAAAAATAGCACACCCCTCCAAAATTCAAAACGTTGTCAAAACGTTTTAAGTGCGTTGTCTTGCGCGGTCGGCTAGTTATGATTAGTTGATCAACAAATCTTGGTAATAACTAATAAGTGAAATATTACGTGTACTGGTTGATTAGTTGAATACTTACTACATACAAAATCTTTCATAAGGATGTGACTACACAAGTACACACATAGTAATTTGGAGGGGCGCGCCATGTTATCGTAGTTGATCTCTAACGATTTATGCGGTCGCGCTGTCACTTACATACATTTGCCTGTAATCTCTCCTGAAAAAATAAACTCCTAAGGGACTCAAGGACTGCCGCGGTAAAGCATATCAGTTTTTATCAAGTAATACGCATACATCTAGTCGCACGCACACCAACACCGTGCCGAATGCAACGCCGCACCGCTGGTCGGGGTGGAGTGTGATGTTAGGATTTTTCGTGACGGAATTTCTTGATTCGGTCACCGTGATCAAAGCCCGCCATAAAAGCTATGCAATAGCGTAGTGGGTATCGCAGACACAATATATGTTCAATAGTTATGCAACAGCCGGCTGCCGCTTGGGGATTGATGGGTTAATAACAAAAATGAAATTAATTGTATAAAGCAAACAAGACTAGCAAGTTATGCTTCACTTCAAACTTATCTCTGTCTGATCTAGTACTCGCTAGTACTTACTGTAAGTACTAGTAAATAGTGCTAACAGTAACGCAAATAAGAGCTAAGTCAACACAACGGACGTACGGAAGAATGCGGTAATAATTGAAGACGTGAGTGGAAGAACACGATAACTTACATTTTGTAACATACGGACATTTACTCATTTTTTCATGTATCTGGCTACACATAATCTTTCATGTATTTTTGGCCCTAAAGCCTTAAGAGGCCGGGTACCATCGAAATTCTCATACATACCTACGTAATACCAAAATCATTTTGTCATACGAAAATATTTAACATGTTTGAGTTATTTTTCAGCTTAAAATAGTAATTACCTAGGTTCCTGTACAAAAATTTACTGCAAAATATTTAAACACAAAAAAAAATTGTTTATAATTTTTTTTAGTAAATTTACTACAAAAAATATACACTACAAAAAATAGAGTAAAACACTAAAAGTATAAATAAATAATTAGTAACTTTACAACAAAATATTTAAATACTAAACAATATTTTTTAGTTTACTTATATATTTTTTTCACTGTAGTAAATTTTTATGCTAGGTAATTATCTGGGTAATTAATATTTTAAGCTGAAAATTAACTCAAACATGTTAAATATTTCCATATTTCCGTATGAGAAAATGATTTTGGTATTACGTAATACGTATATGTATTAGAATATCAGTGGCACCCGGCCCCTTAATTTATCCAAAAAACAGGTATTTTTTTACTGTTACTTACCTAATTCATCCACCAACGTCTTTAATCGTCAATTGTTTTGTTGTGATTTTGTTAATGTTAGAGGAAGGATCATCGCAAAAAATTAAAAGTTCGTTAAGTCTGTTTAGGGTTGCCTACTAAATAATATTTTCTTCAAAAAAGAAATTGTACACTTGTATAATTATATTGCGCCGTATAACATTGTTTTTGTAATTATTTTTGATAAATAAAAGTTAAAAAAATAATAATAATTAGTAATTCCTTATAATGGGACCACCTTTGAAATATCTTCTTTCCAACAACAAAAGATTCATCAAAATCGGTTCAGAAACGACAAAGTTATCCCCGATAAAAAAAAAAAAAACGGGTCGCACTCCGGTAGTACCGGCAGAAGTGAAAACTTGATTATTAACGTTGTGCATTTTTTTAACCCATTTTTTATGAAAATCGATTATTAAGAAAATCGTTTTTTTTAATTATACGAAACCCTCACAGTCAATTCGAGTTCGAGTTCGAGTTGGAGTTCGAGTTCGACACAAAACACTACTCTCCAACCGTCTTACGGTTTTTCAAGGTTTTTCGATCAGCACGAGAATCTGACGCGAGTTTCACAGTTTTTACCCATCCCTCAAAAGTGCTCAACGCCGCTAAAGAAGTTTTCACTTCAAAAGCGGTCTAAGTGAGGAACCTCCCCTTCTCATTTAAGTCCATCTGTCTGACTGTCTGTCACCAGGATAACCGTGAAAGCTAGACAGTTGAAATTCTCACAATAAATAATTGTACTTCTGTTGCCGCTATAACAAGAAATGTAGTGTTAAGGGCCCTCTCTCCCTAAATTAGCAGGTCGATTGTCTGTCAGTGCGAATATCGACGTAAATGACATTAAAATAACATTCATAACAGTGCGCCTTGTACGGTGGCGGTTACGACGCTCGCCGCGTCCATGATAGGGCGAAATAGGAGAAAAACCTTTTTAAGGCTTAGTAAAATACATATTTCAAAAAAGTAAAAAAACCAAGCTATTAACTTATGTATTGCAAAGCAGTAGATATTTTTTATATATTCTTTTGATAAACAATGAAGGAGTAAAGTGATTTCATTCAACGATTTGGAGGTGATTTGGATTTTTATTTCTTTATTATGTGATACCGATAGAAAAAATATGGCAAAACCAAATTACGTATAATATCATGTTGATTACTAATTATTTTTTTCAGATATAATTTCTCTGTTAATGCCGATGAAAAGTTGTTTCATCTGCACGCTTTTTTCGAAAGAGCAGCCTTAAGTGTATTACACTATACCGTATATCTCTACAACAAACCCATTTTTTGCCCTTTTGGCTCGACCTCAGTATATTATGAATAATGGCAACAGGTAAACACTTGAAATATTTACAAAATACTGAGTAGTGTTAAAAATAATCATTAAATCTCCTTTTATGTCTCTCTCATATATCTAATATTATGCCAACCCAATTATGGACACTACGAATTCAAATTACAAAAATTCAAGTCATTGGAATTTAAAGCACTTTACACAGATTTATTGAATACTGGATGATACCCGCAACTCCGTTGAGTCAAAATTAGTTTATCGCGCGGGAACCGTACATTTTACGGGATGAAAAGTATCCTTTGTCCTTTCCCGGGGACTCCAACTATCTCCATAGACCATACAAAATTTTAGCAAAGTCGGTTCAGCGGTTTGGGCGTGAAGAGGTATACAGACAGACAGTAGGACAGACAGACAGACATACTTTCGCATTTATAATATAGTATGGATAATTTGAAATTCATAAATTCATAATTGAAGACGTTTGTAATAGGACATTTACTTATTTTTTCCCTTCAAATTTGAACAAACCTAGTAACTTACCTACTTCATCATCTGGCTAATATATCTGGCTACCGGCCCTAAACCCAAGAGCCAGCGACAGTCAGACTTTCGTTATTTTATAAAAGAACTAACCGGCAACTATGGAGTTTCGATCACGGTTGCTTTAGGAGATACAGCTCTGAAGGTCTACCTTACCTCCGATAAAGAGTAAAGTTCAATTTTTTATCATGTTTTCTTTTGGATAACTGTAGGACTCTCGTCTTCCACTGCCGGTCATTTTCGATAGTTGTTTAATCCCACTGCCTTAAACTTTCTGAAAGTATTAGTCTTTTAGGTGGTCTGGCAGTTGGAAACAACCGTCAAAAATGACCTTTCTCAAACCGACAAAAATAGTTGCTGGTCATTCTTACCTTCATAGTGAGTCAACATAAAAAAGGTAAACTTTCAGCTTTTATAAAATGATGAAAGTCTGGCTGTCGCCGGCTCTTGGTTTCATAAATAATACTAGCTATTTGACCGAGCTTTGCTCGGTATTCGATGAAACACGAATAAAATGACATTTTCAAAAAATGATTCCTAGGTCGAGCGATTTATCGCCCCCAAAACCACCTATATATTATATTAATCATCAGTTCAACATGATACCACCACTTATAGAAGGACTTATGAGCAAGCGATAGCGCGATGTAGGTGACTCTTAGCGCCATCTGTTATGATTTTTTGAAACTAACGTTATTTGAACAAATTTACGCATTTTCACCCCCTTACAATCCCTTTTTCCAGTTAAAAAGTAGCCTATGTCCTTTCTCAGGCTTTAGATTATCTGTGTACGAAATTTCATTACAATCGGTTCAGTAGTTTTGGCGTGAAAGCGAGACAGACAGACAGATATACTTTCGCATTTATAATATCAGTATAGATTGCTCGTTTAAAGATATAAGATAAGATTATTACTTATATTATGTCAATGTCATAGGGTCAATTCAGACCGCAACGCGACGCGTAGATGCATTTCAAAATTTGTACTGAATTGACAGATTTCAATTGCATGAGACGTCTTGCAAATCTGTAAATTTAATTCAAATTGTGGTCTGAATTGACACTTAAGGCGAGGATAAATCCCAATTTGTTATTCCGTGACTCCCGGTTTACCTAGTTCCAATATAATAACGAAATGAAAACTTCAAATCACAAACATTTTTATAAAACGTAATACTTTGGCTGTAATTAATGTACAAACTCACCTCCGAGAAAAATCTAATTCATCAAATATAAGTATTAGGGCCACACATGTACCACATTTTGCAGTCGTTGTCGACCACTTGTAACCACGTCGCAACCACATCGCAACCACAACGTTGCGTCAATACAACGACACGCCGTCCGCGCTCCCCCCCCTTCATTCATTTCTCCAGGGGGGCGAAACTTTAACGAGAAAGAAAGAATTTCCACGCCTCGTTTAAATTTAGAAATTTAAACTAGGCGTGGAAATAATCCGGGAGCCCTAGAACAATTTTTATTTGATTACCATCAAGCTAATTTTTTGTGAGTAGCTTCATTTTGATAAGACGAACAACATATTTTTTATTTGCGAAAAATCACGCTTTTTTTTGTAAATCACTATTCAGTTCCTTTAACAATGTGTTTGTGCTCATTCTAAATTTTTTGAAAAACTTTATCTTGAACCTTCTCAGTATAAGATAATCAGTACGAAATTGGCTTTGACTTTTGTTTACCAATAAAGGATGTACCCAATAAATTCTATTTCGACGATTACGCTGACATCGCCTTCGTCTTTTTCTTATCAATAATACAATATAGCAAGGATAGCAACAATAAAGTGTTCTCTTCGAAATCCATGACTTTGGGCAAGACGTGTTTCCTATATCCTCAATAGTTCGACTTGCACACGACGCAACCACATCGCAACCACATCGCAACCACTGGCCGTCGTCATTTTGTCGGTACCACAACGCAACCACAAAATGCTGCAGCGACACCATTCACACGTAACCACAGCTCGACGACATTTTGTCGTTGCGATGTCGTGTGGTTGTGGTACGTGTGGGTTGGCCCTTAACTAGGATAATTATACATTTTATTTGAATAAATTGTTAGTAAATCTATATTTAAATCTTCTGAATCGAACGATTTTGTTTCTTAATATTTATTCCCAAAGATATAAAAAAAACATGAAAAATAGAGAAGACCCGCCCTAGTAACTACAGTTTTATGTTAAGCTAAAATGGATCTTATTGCGATACGTATACGCTTGGTCTTTGGTTGAATGCAAGGTTATCGTTTTGGATTGAGATTGATCCCTGCCTTAAAAGTAATGCAAATTCTGCAAGAGTGGGCGAAATCCGCCCGACACTAAAAACACCTAAATGCTAGCTGGTGTGAGCGTACAGGTTTAAAAATACACATTAATGTTACGTTGACCTCAGGCTCCCTTGTAACTGCCAATTAAATGCTCAAACCAAACCAAAACCTGCCCAGCATTTCCGCGAGTCAAGATTATGATACAAATTACAAAATAAACTTTTAAGTTCCTACATTTTGCAGGGCAGATAACCTTTAAAATAAAATAATAACAATTCCGATTTAAAAGTTTCAACAAAAAATATACTCGCATTATTTACATGCTGAGTTTGAGTCCATACTGTCACCAGCAGTATTTTTTTTTCCGGACCTATACGACCTGCAAACCTTCAAGAAGAGAGCGTATTCCCTCTTAAAAGGCCGGCAACGCACCTGCAGCTCTTCTGATGTGTTGAGTGTCCGTGGGCGACGGTAGTTGCTTTCCATCAGGCAACCCGTTTGTTCATTTGCCCTCTTATCTTATAAAAAAAGGATATCCTTTATAGTGGCAAAATGTAGAGCTACCGCGCGAAAAACATTTTTCTACGCCAAGTTGCAGATATTACCTAGAATATTATAATAATTAATTAGTTACACTGTTATTGCTTTAATGCATCGATAACGAGGAATCATGTTACTGAAAACTGAAGCCAGTCGTTTTATTTTGCAATGATAATTGTCAATAACAAATCAGCAATAACAGTGCAATGACTTATAAGTTATAACTTACCTACTTCATCATCTGACTAACATATCTGCCACAAAATCTATATTATTGTAATACATTTCAAATCATTTTTCCAGCCCTATGACCTATAGCCTCCATTGAGTAAAAATAATCGGCCAAGTGCGAGTCAGACTGGCGCACTTAGGGTTCCGTACCGTTATAAAGGGCTAAAATTGTGGTTTTTGTATGGGAGGGGCTCCCATACATTTAAATCTTTATTTTATTTAAATATTATCGTTTATTATTAAAGTACATATTAATATATATATATATATATATATATATATATATATATATATATATATATATATATATATATATATATATATATATATATATATATATATATATATATATATATATATATATATTTAAGGCCTTTGTGAAAATTTCAAGTGCCTACCAGTTGCCATTATTGATGTCGAGCAGAACGGGCCAATAAAATTATTTTGTTTTTAGTATTCGTTGTTATAGCAGCGGCAGATATACACAATCTGTGAATCAGAAGTCTAGCGGTTCTTGAGATGCAGCCTGGCTACACACAGACAGACAGACAACGAAGTCTTAGTAATAGGGTCCCGTTTCGAAATTTTTGAAAGTTTTTTTAACCATTTCATCCATTTACGTCCTCAATTATGAAAATTAAGAGTACGTTAATTTTTTTGTCCATTTAATATTTTTTTTCATCCCGAAAAATGAACGGTTTCCGCGAAATTCTGACCAACGGAGTTGCGGACAACAACTAGTCTATACTTTTTAATATTATAAAGCGGAAGAGTTTGTTAGTTAGTTTGTTTGTTTGAACGCGATAATCTCAGGAACTACAGGTCAGATTTGAAAAATTCTTTCAGTGTTAGATAGCCTATTTATCGAGGAAGGCTATAAGGCTATACTTAATCACGCTAAGACTAATAAGAACGAAGAAATAGAGGAACATGTGGAAAAAACAGGGGAAATTATTTGAAAGGGCTTATCTCACGAAACTATCTAGCAATTTTTCTGTTATTTGGGTCAGATAAGAAGTCGACCACGTGAAGGATCATAGGCTATTTTTTGTGGACTGGTTTGTCTGTGAAATATCTAATTTACGCGGGTCGAAGCTGCGCGGAACGTCTAGTATTTGAATAATTTTGGACTCGAAGCTGCTACCCTCAAACCACTTTCACACACTACAATCATGTATAACGTAATTAGTGTTCTCATAATTAAATACATATACAGTGGAATAATATTCATAAAGAATAAATATTATGAATTGTTTATTCAAATATTATATGAGTAATAAGTACATCTAACAAGTTCGCGTGAACTTGACTTGAAAACATAGAAAAGACTTGTTAATTATTACTTACTAGATGACCTCAACTCCGTTGCGCAAAATTCGTTTATCGCGCGGGAACCGTACTTTTCCGGGATAAAAAGTATCCTTTGTCCTTTCCCAAGATTCAAAGTAAATACCAAATTTCCGAAAATCGGTTCAGCGGTTTAGGTGTGAAGATGTAACAGACAGACAGACACACTTTCGCATTTATAACAATAGTATGGATATACAAAATTTTCGTTTCGGGATGTTTTTGCCAAAGTTATAACAGGGAACTGGGGGGCAAACACTGCCAACTAGCGCACAATATCTGTGGAACGAACTATCACCAACAGTATTTCCGGACCTATACGACATGCAAACCTTAAAAAAAAGAGCGTATTCCCTCTTAAAAGACCGGTAACGCACCCGCAGCTTTTCTAATGATGCGAGTGTCCATGGGCGACGGAAGTCGCTTTCCATCAGGTGACCCGTTTGCTCGTTTGCCCCCTTATTGCATAAAAAAATCCTAAATGATAAATCGCGAAAGTGTGTCTGTCTGTTTGTCCGTCTGTCTGTCTGTCTGTTACCTCTTCACGCCCAAACCACTAAAACGATTTTGCTGCAACTTGGTATGGGGATACTTTGATTCCCGGGAAAGGACATAGGATACTTTTTATCCCGGAAAAATGTACGGTTTCCGCGCGATAATCGAGTTTTGGCGCAACGGAGTTGCGGGCGTCATCTAGTTTAAAATTTAAAAATATATTGAGGTGGTTTCAATTTTTAAAAGTTAAATTGCAAATTTTTGACGTCACACTAGGTTTGTATGAAAATGCGTGTATAACGCCGAATAAACAAGAAATACTTATATACTTTTTTGTTTTTGTTTTTTTGGCATTACTTAAGCAGGTAAATAATTTACTTTAATCAATTGATCTTTAAATTTAAATACGTATACAAAAACATGATAATATCTACCTACAAATTATAAAACATTTAATTGATTCTGATAATATATTCAAACAAGCAAAAAATTGTATGATTATAGTAATTTTTTTCATTCAAGTGACTAAAATAATCAGCTAGTGTACCCACTTATTGTTTTGATTAGAGATCAACTACGATAACATGGCGCGCCCCTCCAAATGCCTGTTTCAATGTGTGTTCATATCCTTATGAAAGAGTTTGTATGTAGTAAGTATTCAACCAATCACAGTACACGTAATATTTCAGTTAATGTCACTTATTGCCAAGATTTGTTGGTCAACTAATCATAACTAGCCGACCGCGCAAGACAACGCACTTCAAACGTCTTGAATTTTGGAGGGGCGCGCCATGTTATCGTAGTTGATGTCTACAGTAACTTTAATAATTTTTATCAAAACCGGTAGTGTCTTTTGTTTAATAATATTACTTATATGAATTACCTAGTAAAAATAGTGGAAATAGTGCCATGATGATTGTGTTTTTATAGATTTAAACTAGAGATGCGCCGAATAGTGATTTGGCCGAATAACCGAATACCGAATATTATTTGGTTTAGCATTTACCGAACCGAATATTCGGCCGAATTATTCGGTTTACCATTATTTTATTTTGCCGCGTAAACAGGTTCTATCGTGTACCCTACGTGCCGCTGCTGGCTAGCTGGGAGCGAGCCGTCTGGGCTATCACGTATCTCGCGAGCGCAATGCAATCGCAATAATTACGCAATAATTGCTCCAAAATCGCAGTTTCGTATCACATAGCAGTCAGAACAATACGATAGCAATCGAGTGACAGTACTCCCTCTGCTCTACAAGAACAATCAAGGAACTACCTATATTTGCATTTAAATAGCTAAGTTTATTTAATATTTCGTATCGCCTAAAAGGGGTGACAGACGTACGAACTTAAAGTACGCGGGTTTTAAGTTCGCGAACTTACTCGGCTCGCGTCGGTGACATACGAGAATCGCTCACACTGGATTACCATGCCCCCAGGCTCGCGGCGCGCGGCTCGCGGCTCGCGGCTCTTTGCTGACACACAGGCGATTAAGATCGTCGAGTCATAAGTCCGATTTAAATTTCGATTTAATTCGATTGTAAATCTAGATAATTTACGATTGTAATTTCGATTGTAAATCTAGATAATTTACAAATAGAATGAGATCGCTTTACCGTGAATGGTGGCTTTATTTCATAAGCAAAAGAGTATTTACTCAAATGAGCTCTAATGGCTGGTTTACACGTATTAAGTGGAAAAGTAGTTCACTAAATTTTTACTTAAATTTAAGTTATCAATTGCATGTAAAGACAAATTTAGTAGCAAGTAGCATGTTCAAATTTAGTGAAGTAATTATAAAGTCATAAGTTAAAATTTCGTTGACTACTTATCTACTTAATACGTGTAAACCAGCCATAACTTACATGGCAAAAATAGAGTACACAGATTATGTCTATTGTGGCAAAAAGCAGTGATTGGCGCCTCTAACTCCCTGCGTCGCTGCAAGCCGCTGCTAAACGCTGTAAAGCGCTGTAAACTGTTCATGCTTTTTAACGACTTTTCAACAAACTATGAATTACATCTTCCATAAAATACATCAATTAATAATGATGCGAATTTTCGAGCAGTTTGGACTAAGGAATCGAGTTGTCCGATACAAACTTCATCCCCCCTTTTCACACCCTTAGGAGAGGAATTTCTAAAAATCCCTTCTTATCACACGCCTACGTTATAAGAAGAACACTCCCTCCAAATTTCAAGTATTTACGATCACTGGTTTAGGCTGTGGCGTGATTCCATTTTCATGTCATTCAGGACAAAGCCTTTTATACCAAATATATTCGGTAACTGAGCCGAATAATTCGGCCGAATACAAATAGTGTAAAAGATGCCGAATACGCCGAATACCGACTACCAAACGAATATTCGGCGCATCTCTAATTTAAACACACTTAATATTTTCTACCAAGTATTTATTTTATAACCACAGGGGTTTTTAATTGCGGATTTTAGCAAAATATGTATCTAAAAATCTAAAATATATATCTGTCACCGCTTTATTTGTTTAGGATGTATTTTATCGCTTTAATTTTGAATTTTAATGTGTTGTTACAAATACATAATACATGTTATGCTTAAACACTGGTTTTCATTGAGAAAATCTTCCAATGTATTTTTAATGTACCTAAAAAAACAGCCAATTGCGAGTCGAACTCGCGCACGCAGGGTTCCGTACCGTTATAGCGCAAAAATAGGCAAAATTTTTGTTTTTTGTATGGGAGCCTCCCTTGAATATAAATTTTATTTTATAATTTATGAAAAGTACACAATATGTAATTGTGTATTTTGTGAAAATTGCAAGTACTTAAGTACCTATCTGTTGCCATTTTTGATATCGAACAAAAAAGGACAAAAAATTGCTTTTGTTATATTTGTTTTTAGTATTTGTTGTTATATAATCATCATCAAATATGTAACACAATCTGTGCAGAAGTCTAGCTATATTGCTATAGCGGTTCTTGTGATACAGCCTGGAGATAGACAGACAGACAACGAAGTCTCAGTAGTAAAAAAAGGTCCCGTTTTTACCCTTTGGGCACGGAACCCTAAAAACGAGTATTAAGGCGCTATATCGAAGGTAATTTTACCGCAAGGGCAATTTTATACTTAATTTGTATGACTATAAAGTCGTGAATACGCTGCGGCCAGAAGTTATCGGCTCGCTCGGAAAACATGCGAAAAACGTAGTTATAATTCATTTAAAAAAAATTGGTTGTCTGTAAAGTCGGTTTACTGACGATAGTTGAACGTGACAACGTATGACGTTGTCACGTTCAACTATCCTTAACCCCTTAACCCTCGCTTCCGAATCTCTATAAATAGAAACAAACTTTTTCGAGTGTAACCTAAACTTATTTCGATGTATTTCTTTCAAATGATTGTCTAAAAATATTTATAATGAGTAAAATAAACTATTCGCAATACAAAACGCTACATACATTCGTGAAATCCAGTAAAATCTTCGAACAAAGCACAAGTCATACCTTGACACGTAGGAAACAGAGCACAATTTTGAATAGCCGAAATAATACTAATAGCTCACAGATTGTTTATTTATTTTTCATTCAGAGTGTGGTCAATGTATCAAAGGTCATAACTAACCAAACTTCTTCATACAAAAGTATTCTCTAAGTCATCGAAATACGTAATATAATCGAAACAAAGAGCGCGGCCCAGGTGGGCCTTACGGTTGTTGAAAGACTTGAGAGTGTAAATGGAACGCCTCAGAGCGAGGTAACGCCGCATGAACTGTTATGTTTTTCGTGCGCGCACCCCGTATTGAATTATAAGACGTTATCACGTCAATAACTAGGAGCATTTAAGCAAAATGCTTCTATACGATTTGGAGTTGCAAAGGTGTCTATCAATTAGACTAATTTCCTACAAAACATCTATTTTCGTTAAAAAATAATCTTCAAATTTCGTATTTTTAAGAGGTCATTTCGAAAATTAAATGTATCGAGGCAAAATACATTAATCGTGTTTCTAGTTCTTCTCAAACCTAGATAAGGCTATAAAGATATGTATATCTCATTACCAGATTTGTAATACATATTTCCGAGGGTCCTATAGTATTAAGTCAAAAAGGACAGTTTTTTCAATATAGCGCCTTGACTAGTACCTACTGAATTAAACTTGCTAATTTGGCTCTATATAGACATTTTTATAGTACAATATATTTTCTTCACTCAAGATGGATGTTGGTCTGTGGTTGCCCACGAACGTCGTCGATTGTGCATAGCGAATTTTGGGACAACCGAGTTGGGAGTTGGGAGAGTACAGGAACCGTACCTTTTCGGGGATGAAATGTATCTCTATACCAGAAATTTGGCCTACTACTGCATATTTTAAAACATGCCAGTAGTATTTAGGTCTACCAGAATCTGATGGCAAAAAGTGAGAAAATAAATTGACTCTAGCAATACCGGGGTAATGGGAGTAAAACATTTTGATCTTTTTTCCTTATAGCGGCTGATTCTGTGTGTGAAATATGCAAATATAATATAAATTTATCCAATGATCTAAGATATTTTTTGAAAATCTGCCGTCAGCCATCAGATTGTGGTAGACCTATAAAATTAAAAATTGTTAAAATTTTTAATCACAATTTTTTGCGTGTCATTCGTTGAAGTCTTTTAGTCTGTAGACCTTTATACTATTGTTTTTACATTTGAAGGTATTTTTATCGACTTAAAACAAGTAGGCTTTTCAATTCAACCGTATTTCAGTTTTTTTTAATGTTTGTTCACGGATAACTTCTTAGTTTGTGAACCGATTTTGATATTTCTTTTTTTGTTGGAAAGAGGATACTTCGCATATGGTTCCTTGATAGGAAATACTGTTTAAAGTCGTGTTTTTTTGTTAAAATTTTTCGTTTGGTTTATTTTTTCAGAGCTTATTTATAAATTTACGTCAAGTAGTATATTTTAGGCGAGATGATCACGGAGTACAAGTAGGCTGGATTTATATGTAGTTTTGGCCGCTATACCACGAGATCACTTAAGCAAATGTATGTAACGATTTATTTAAATAGCGGTGCGGTCGCACTGTCATTTACATACAATTGCTTCTTATTTTGTCGCCAAATAAATTACGTCTTCCGCGGGATGCTACGAGTATATTATTACAGTAGTGATAAGGATCTTGTTTGTAATTAAATAAATAATGAGAATAACATACAAAATACTCGTATATATTCCCGGAAATATGCTTAACAAGTTTTGATCACTTGATCAAGATAAGGTTTGAAATGTCAAATCTAGATGCACCAAATGGAGTAAGACCTAAGTCCTGCATGTGCAATCCATATCCATAATAATATAATAAATGCGAAGGTGTGTCTGTTACCTCTTCGCGCCCAAACGGCTGAACCGATTTTGCTAAAAATTTGTATATTTTATTCGCGATAAAAAGTATCCTATTTCCTTTCCCCTGTTTCTCGGGCGGGACTCAAAGTATCTCCAATCTCAATACTTAATTTCAGCAACATCGGTTTAGGCTTCAGTCGTTTGGGCGTTAGGGAACGGACAGATAGACATATTTTTAACCGACTTCAAAAAAAGGAAATTATCAATTCGACGCATATGTATGTAATATTTCCAGATCTGTCCAATTTTCGAATATGTTAGATATAAGCGTCTGAACAAATGTGCCAAATTTCAAAAGTGTATGTATGTATGTACTATGTATACTTATGAAAGTATGTTTTTATGTTTCTGTTCGGATATATCTGGAACTACCACTCCGATTTTAGTAATTCTTTTTTTGTTGTAAGTATTAGATATTGGTCAACTTAGGGAATAGTGCAAGTTTCATCAAAATCGGTTCAGTAGTTTTGGAGATAGGGAGATTTAATTCTCAATTACGTATAATTTTGAAGTCGGTTTTATCTTTATAATCGCTTTTATGATATAAGTAAGGACTTCTTTACTTACATCCTGCGTCTGTCTGTCTGTCCACAAATTACGGAATGTATTTAGGAGTGGTTTTATCTATTTAGGTAAGCTGAAACCGTTGAGTCGACTCAAACTTTAAAAAAAAATCAGAATAATTTTTTGCAAATATTTTCTGAAAGTCTGCATGATGCCTGCCACCGGTTCGGGAACTAACCCGGCGAGAAGAACCGGCGTAAGGAACTTACACGGGGCCCACTTTATTTACCAAAAAATGAGAAAAAAAAGTGTGTCAGCTCCGACGCACGACTGGAGTTTACTCCTTAAGTACGAGTATCTAACCATACGCAAAAAGAGTTTATTCAACTGAAAAAAGATTAATATCATATGAAATTAGATGTCCCGGCAATATTATCTACAGACTACACCCCTTTCTGCCATAGTTATTTCAAAATACTTTTAGTTCACTTTAGCCAGTATAATGATAAAAATTATAACTTCACAATAACAATATTAATTATTGATATTTATAACAAAAATAGCAATATAAATACATCGACACTGATAGAAACAAACAAGCCCAATAACATATAATATTAGTTGCGTGTGTACGGTAAATTATACGGCTATTGCTAAACCAAAGATTTCCTTTGGTAGGATTGGTCCTTATGGCCCAAGGATGGATTTAAGATGGAGCCACCGCGATTTTTGATGTTAATTTTTTTATTTTAGCAGCTTCTGCTCTGGAGGAAAGTAGAGTCTCAATCTGTATAGAGGCATTAATTATGGTACTATTCCAAGTTCGGTACCATATTCGGATGACTTAAGAATGCTTAATTCATTTCAGGACTCATATTTGCACGATAAAGATGTTAAACAACGTAAAAATAAGAAGAAGAAGAAGCATTATTTAAACGCGCTAATCTTAGTATGAGTCAGTAATTACTGGTCCGATTTGAAAAATTGTTACAGTGTTAGATAGCCTATTTATCAAGAAAGGCTATCTAACACTGTAACTACTATATTTTATTACGCTAAGACTAATATAAGCGAAGAAATAGTGGAAAATGTGGAAAAAATGGGGGAAATTATTTGAAAGGGCTTATTTTACGAACTACTGGAATACTTTTTCTGTTATTTTGCACAGATAAAAAGTAGGAACGTGAAGGATCATAGGCTATTTATTGTGGACTAATTTGTCTGTGAAATATCTAATTTACGCAGGCTAAGCAGCGCGGAATTTCTAGTAATATTATAAAGCTGAAGAGTTTGTTCGTTTGAACGCACTAATCTCAGGAGCTACTCATCCGATTTGAAAGAATCTTTCAGTGTTTGATAGCCTAATTATCGAGGAAGGCTATAGCCTATATTTTATCACGCTAAGACCAATAGGAGAAAAGATACAGAGGAAAATGTGAAAATAAAGCTGAAGAGTTTGTTGGTTAGTTTGTTAGTTTGAACGCGCTAATCTCAAGAACTACTGGCCCGATTTGAAAAAGTCTTTCAGTGTTTGATAGCTTATTTATTGAGGAAGGCTATAAGTTATATTTTGTCACGCTAAGACCAATAAGAGCAAAGATACAGAGGAAAATGTAAAAAAACGGGATAAATTATATGAAAGGGCTAATATCTCACAGACTACTGGAGTAATTTTTTTGTATTTGTATACGTGAGACATGAGTTATTAATTTGTGAAAAATATACGGTTTCCGTGAAATTTCAGATTTACACGGACGAAGCCGCGCGGAACGTCTAGTATTATTAATATGTTTATTGCTCCATTCATCACCATGTCTTTGGCATGCAGAATAATGCGGCTATCAGCCTCCTTATATTAATTAAGTCCTGTCAACAGCGTTTTCGTTGGTTGAAAATCATATATTCTAATTTTTTTTTTTACTATGTTTTATCTAAATATTATTCCAAAATTGACATTCAAACATTCGATTCAATCGAAAATGATACCAAACTCGACTATATATCTAAATCCCACGCAGTTATTGACCTCATACCTTGTTAAAGGTAAAAACCCCCCCTCCCCTACCTGCATGAAATATTCAGGTGGCTCCACATCGTAAACCCATCTTAGGGATATAAAGATCAATCCTTCCAAAGGAAATCTTTGGTTCATCAAAAGCCGTATTCCTCGTTTTTTTGTCTTGTACGCACACGACTGTAGTATATAGGTATAGTCGCCTATACAGCATACCATATGTACGTCTTAATCATAAATTTAATATACCTATCGGAATATAATATTACTAATATAATTATATTATTAATATAATTATATAATATAATATAATATTCCGATAGGTATATTACCTTTATGGTCTTAATACACTCACAGCAAAATTAGAAAGTTGCGCACTAAAGGTGCGCAACAAAAACGTGACACATTTTCGTTACTTGTTAGTAGGTTTTACCCCTCGGATTTTTCTCATACCGGACGCCTTATATATGAAAATCGATTCTTAAGGAGTAAAGTCCAAAAATTAACCTTTTAAAATAAAGCTTACAATGCTGTAACTCAAAATTATACAATGTCAACTTACATACATAATTGTAAGTCATAAAATAATGTAGAAGTAGCCTTGCAAGCAGCCATCCTACTCCCAAGATGTGCCGTCGTTTATGAAATCATTTCAGACCTTATAATAAATAGGCTTTGGCACACAAACGTTATTTGACTACTTTCTTAAAATTAATGGAAATATTTTGAACGTTTTCTGGGATTTTATTGTAAAGGTGTATATGTCGCAGTCATCTGGTTTAATCTGCGATTCGATTGAAAGACTAGCGTATTCATTGAATGACTCCATTCAATTGAATGACTGAAGGACAACTAGTCAAGACGTTGACTGAAACGTTTAACGTCTTGACTAAACGTCATTATAGTGGTGACGTTGAATGGTAGGTATATAGGCGATATAGCCGACTTTGTAATGCTTGTTTAGGGTGACCAAGAGTTTGCAACCTTATTTTGAATAACAATAATTAGTGATCTTAAATAACGATTGAGGACACGGCCATAATATATTATGATTCTGTAGGTACCTACCTATTGTATTTTAAGTTTTAAGATGTGCAAATTGCAATACTGCCTATTTGTATGAACTAATTCAAGGATTTCAAAGAATCAAAGAATAAATTACGCTCATTTGGCCTCATCCTGAGGATACTTTGTGATCCTGAAACAGTAACACCATGATAACTTATTATCATTGTGTTCACGCAATCAAGGACACTAAAACACAAACCCCTAAATATCACAAAATATAATTAACAATAACAATAAAGGTACTTACTAACCTTGATTTTGTTCGTATTCGGCCAGTTTCGCCTCAAAATTTTCTTTAAGAGTAGCCAGCGGCGGAGTAATAATCGTGAAATCCATTTGTCATACTATTTTATAATCAATAAAGCACTTTAAGAAAACTCAATCGGAAAAAATATCAACACAGTGTTCTTTGCGCAAGTTGTTTGAGGCCATATTGGTATTGGCGATTACTAGCGCCGCAGTGGAAAATAATGAACTAAATTATTTAATAGCCTGACTGATTTTATGTCCGCTCTTTTCAAAGGGCTATGTTACAATCCGCGAACTAGTTGGACGTTGGATGACGATTGTTCAACCGACGTTCGGCCGAGTCATTCAATTGAATGGAGTCATTCAATGAACACGCTAGTCATTCAATCGAATCGCAGATTAAACCAGATGACTGCGACATATACATTGACCTTTAAAAGATTTACTAACTTTACTAAGTCTGATCACCGGTATTTCTAATTTGTACTTATTTCTAGTGTTTTTTACATGAAATCTGGCATGCGATGATACAATACATAACCGCGTGGGAACCATAGTTTTTTTTTTTAAATAAAAACTATCCTATATCTTTTTCAGGAACTGAGAGTGTCCATACAAAGTTAAAACTAAAACGGTTTAGCGGTTTTAATCATGGGAAATGACATTGACTGTCGCGTCATGCTAATAATATAAAACTCAAAGGTGACTGACATGGTGATCTATCAACGCATAGCCCAAACCACTGGACGGATCAGGCTGAAATTTGGCGTGCAGGTAGATGTTATGACGTAGGCATCCGCTAAGAAAGGATTTTGATAAATTCCAACCCCAAGGGGTTAAAATAGGGGATGAAAATTTGTATTTGTATACTTCTACTACTACTCTCGCATCACTCTCGCACCACTGTCGATTTTCATGCCAGAGAGACAGAGATGTGAAGTGTTCACTCAGAAGCGTGGCTACATTTTTCGTTTGTTAGAGGAAAAAAAAATATTATGGGAAATCTAGATGTCAGAATCGAAAATTAAATCTGGCAATCTTTGGATTTTTGTAAAAGGTATCAAATAAACAAATTTTTAAAGTATAGATTGTATTATTACTTTAGTTAGAACTGTTTAAAGTTCCTGAAAGATGTAACTTTGGCATTTTTTTTCATCTAGTAGGAGTACATTATTTTATTATTGAAATTAGACAAGCTTTTCCAAATATAATAAAAAATCACATATATTTTTTTGTGCCAGTCTATGAAATACATACGTCTATAAAACTGCACAAAGATGTCGAATTAGCAGCTGTCTTCGCCTTAACGCGAGCGAAGCCGCGGGCAAAAGTGCGTAATATTATAAAGCTGAAAATTTTAAAATACGATATAATCAGATAAAATACTGGATCGATTTTCGTGTTATTTAGCACAGACATAGAGTATATATACCACGGAGAAGGACATAGTTTACGGTTCGAGTGGAATACCTTATTTAAGTAGGCAAAACCGCGTTGAACGTGAAGTTTTTAATATTAGATAAATAAGTTATGAGTTATGACCTTCTCGTTAGCTACTATTTGCATACTTAATACAAGAGTTGGTCAGTACACATTTTAAAGTCACAATTTTAACTTTCAAATAAGCTATTTTAAACTTTATTTACTCCATGAGAAGGTATATATTGAGTTGAAAGACTTGCTTATGTTGTTAGGCTGCCTATTCCAAATAAAAACGCGATAAAAATATGTTCCCAGCCGGACATATCGAACCTCCTCCTTTTTGGAAGTCGCTTAAAATACATCGCCTTGCGACGTACCAAGCAATGTATCTAACCTCTATGCATTATTGCGGTCATTCATACTTCCATGCTAATATTATAATATGCGACAGTGTGTCCGTCTGTCTGTCTGTCTGTAACCTCTTCAGACTTCACGCCTAAACCGCTAAGCCGATTTTGCTGAAATTTGATATGGAGATACTTTGAGTACCGGGAAAGGACATAGGATACTTTTTATCCTGGAAAAGTGTACGGCGCCTGCACGAATTTTAGCGCACCGAAGTTGCGGGCGTCATCTAGTTGTACAGGTGTCACAAAAATAAGTGATAATACTTTAGGGCAGGGGTCACCAATTAGTTTCGCTCGGGGTCCGTTTTAAGAAATAAAATGACCTTCGCGGTCCATACATAATTTTTTTTTTAAACAAATGTCATTACGGAAATTACAAAGTTATTTATTTGTATCAATGAGAAAAGTAACAATTTTTGTTGCTACATGCGAGACCGAAATTAATTTTTAACGAAGTTCATCTTCGAACATGCTTGGTCCGCATACAATGAGTCGGCGGTCCGGATGCGGACCGTGGTCCGCCATTTGGTGACCCCTGCTTTAGGGTGTGTATAGATGTATAGAGTTCACTCTAAAAGTAGCAGCGCTGAAAGAGACAACCTTTTTCTCTTTTGTATGGGAAATATGGCCTGCTAAAAGTAGCAACATTGAACTCTCTACAAGGAACAAATACACACCCTAAAGTATTATCACTTATTTTTTTACAGCCTGTATAATGTTCTCTTGACGTGTGAATTATTATTTCTTAATCCTTAAGTGACCTCAAATTGACCTTAAAATGTTGGCCCTTGAACTAAAGTTAAAGCAGGTAAGTACTAAGTGTTAAGTATTAACTACTAAGTACCGACTGCAAAACTAGCCTAGATTATAATTATTGACTAACATGCTAAGTACTAAGTACCTGACTGCAAAAATAGTCAAGACGTTGATCACAATATGTTTTTGACAAGATGTTAGAATAAGTATCCTGGGGAAATTTTACATTTTGCATAATATATTGACTCCAGTGGCGAAACTAACATCCGGGCCCGTGGCAAATTGATTGGGCCCTATGGCATATCAGTGAAAATCGTTACGTCTATATCTATACATAACATCATAAAGCAAAGTCGCTTTTTTCCCTCATGTCCCTTTGTTCGCTTTAATCTTTAAAACTACGCAACGGATTTTGATGATTCTTTTAGTGTTAGACTAGCGACCCGCCCCGGCGTCGCAAGGGTATAAAATATATAGCCACTGAAAAAATGATTAAAATTGATAGTCTATGATCCTTCACGTGGTCTACTTCTTATCTGTGCCAAATAACATAAAAATTGCTCAAGTAGTTCGCGAGATAAGCCCTTTCAAATAATTTCCCCCGTTTTTTTCACATTCTCTTATTAGTATTAGCGTGATAAAATATTGCCTATAGACTTCCTCAATAAATGGGCTATCTAACACTGAAAGAATGTTTCAAATCGGACCAGTAGTTCCTGAGATTAGCGCGTTCAAGTTAGCCCTTTCAAATAATTTCCCCCGTTTTTTCCCCATTTTCCTCTATTTCTTCGCTCCTATTAGTCTTAGCGTGATGAAATAAAGCCTATAACCTTCCTCGATAAATAGGCTATCTAACACTGAAAGAATCATCAAAACCCGTTGCGTAGTTTTAAAGATTAAAGGGAACAAAGGGACATGAGGGAAAAAAGCGACTTTGTTTTATAATAAGTATAATAGATAACCCATTTATCGAGGAAGGCTATATTTTATCACGCTAAGACTAATAGGAGCGAAGAAATAGAGGAAAATGTGGAAAAAACGGGGAAAATTATTTGAAAAGGCTAACTTGAACGCGCTAATCTCAGGAACTACTGGTCCGATTTGAAAAATTCTTTTAGTGTTAGATAGCCCATTTATTGAGGAAGGCTATAGAGTATAGGCTATATTTAATCACGCTAAGACTAATAGGAGAGTGTGGAAAAAAAGAGGGAAATTATTTGAAAGGGCTTATCTCGCGAACTACTAAAACAATTTTTATGTTATTTGGCACAGATAAGAAGTAGACCACGTGAAGGATATCGATTTTAATATTTATTTCAGTGGCTATATATTTTATACCCGTGCGACGCCGGGGCGGGTCGCTAGTTAGTAATAAAACAATATATTTATAAAAAATTCTGACCTCAGGGCCTCTTGGGCCGGCGCCCTTTTGTGTCGGGGGCCCGTGGCATTTTACTACCCCTACCACCCTATAGTTACGCCACTAGTTGACTCGCACTTTAGTTTATTCACTTGTTTGATTCGATTATCGTTCTGGAATCGTACATTTTGCAGTTAGACGTCCTGTATCGTTCTTTAAGGCATGATCAAAATACTTCTGAATCGGTTCAATGGTTTTTTGTGACAGATAGAGTTATAGAGTCGAGTCTGAAAATAGTATGCCGTGGTAATCGTGCATTTTTACGAAAACAAATATCCTATGTCCCCCTCCACTCCACGGGAGGGTAAAGGACAATGAGTATACCACGGGTTCTATTCAATGTCTATGCCAAGTTTCACCAAAATCGGACCAGTAGTTTTAGAGATTATAAGACGCAACACTTATAAACTTTTTCTCTTTATAAGTTTACTACATATAAGCATAATATAGACCTATGTAGTAAACTAGTATATTATAACAAGGGCTTAGACTTTATAATAATAAAAGAATAATAAGGAAAAGTTCATTTCATTCATTCATATCTAATAAATTAATTATTATTATGCCGGGAACGCATACTTATTAGTAAATTATATTACAATTTACAACCCATTATTCATTGATCTGTTATGATCATTATTTACTGATCTGTTGATCCTGGCGACACAGGAGTTGCAGTGATGGGAGTGTGTGGTGGGCCATTTGCCCTTAATAACCCATTATTTATTAAAATTTGATTAGAAGAATAAGTACCGTACGATAGTTACTTCTTCAAAATAAATGATTTTCTTAATTTTTGCTTTTCCGTAATCGGGTAAAAATACGCACGCTGAAAATATTTTGAATTTTTCTAATTTATTTCTGAAAATTACAAATAAAATAATTCGTAAGCTTAATTAAAAATATTCTTACCTTTTAAGTAATTTTCAAAAAAACAAAAAAACTTCAGCACTTCACAGAAACACGTTCGAAATCCAAATCGGAATTTAAATTTGACGCTAACTTTTTTTTCACGCACCGCACGACCGTAGTGACAAAGGCGCGCGCGCGAACTGTTCTAAGTAGTACACTTTCATCTTGACTGTAGGGTTAGGAAACTACTACAATTGACAGTTTTTTTGTGTGCAAGATTGCGATTATAAACAAAATAAGGTTAAGCAATCATTACTTAAGGTATTGACATAGATCTAAGGTTCTTTTATAAAGTACTATAGTCATGTGACATGTCTATGTGTTTGAACTCCGAATCAAGAAGTCAGAACTCAGAAATAAGGTCATACAATGTTTTTCCGTTTTCGGTAAAAAACTAACCTAGGTATAATTAGGGATTGCAATCCGGATACTTCGAAATCCGAAAAATCCGGATAATCCAGATTTTTTTAGGCCTTAGAAAAATCCGGCGCTATCACAACTTTGCGTGGTCTACACGTAACAAAGTCAGAATTTCGTATGTCTAACATTGCATTGTGTAGTTAATTGGTGGTTGTAATTACATTTCTTTACATTTTATCATTTTATTTAAAAGAAATAATGACATATTTTGATTTCTTAAACCCTGATAGATTTTACTATTTTATTAATTGTTATGTTTTCTAAATACTTATATCTAAATATATTAAACTCAAAGGTGACTGACTGATATAGTGATCGATCAACGCACCGCCCAAACCACCGGACGGATCGGGCTGAAATTTGGCATGCAGGTAGATGTTATGACGTAGCATCCGCTAAGAAAAGATTTTGATCAATTCTACCCCCAAGGGGTTAAAATAGGGGATGAAAGTTTGTATACAAATAATACTTCTTAACGCGAGCGAAGGCGCGGGAAAAAGCTCGTGAGAATATAAATGGAATGATGACAAATATTTTTACAATTATTTTAGAACATTTTAGTATTGAATACAGTTTTTTCTATAAAATACGTAACGAATGCTGATTTGTGATTTTGTCTTATTAAATAAAGGCATATAGTAAGTTTATAATATAACTAAGTGTTTATTTAAACTTTAATATTCTGTGCAATAGCCTAAATATAAATATACTATCCAATTGCTGGGCAAAGTGATGGGTTGGCTAGTAAGAAAAGAAAATAGGCTCCTTGCCAGAAGCCTAACTGGACATTGTAAACTCAACAAGCACCTTTACAGAATAATAGGTGAATCTGTGATACACCTATTCACCTTCTAATTGATTCTACTGCTCTACTACAGAGCAAAAACTGTCCTAATTTACTAAAGAGGAAATTTGTGGCACCAATCCTAATCACACAGTTAAATTTATGAGCAGCACTAGGTTGGGGACGGTACCCTAATACGAAGGAGTCACAATAGATCCTCAAAGATCATCTTAACGTCAGGATTACAGTGATGTGCAGGAAAAAAATACCTCCAGAGCATAGCGCTATCTTTTTTTAGGCCTAGATACCCACTCAGTCGATATCCAGCATGTATGCGGATAGCGTCACCAGCCTAATGCCACTTTACCTTGGCCGTCTTGATTCCTACGTCTGTGATTCTAGTTTGGGAGCACATTATTGGAGCATTGCTCTGTAGTAGAGCAGGACAGTCGAGGAGAAGGTGAATAGGTGTTTCATCCTCCTCCTCACAGAATCTGCAAGTCGTTATGCTACAAATACCCATTCTGTTTAGGTGTTTGTTGAGCTTGCAGTGCCCAGTTACTGTTATTTTAATATTTTGCTTTTTTATACCTATCTCAGCATTTTTTTTTAAAGAAAAATGTTAATTTTTAAGACGTTTTATTTTGCACTTTTAAAATTAATGGTAAATAAAGAAATAATAAGAGAATAACTCACATTTAAAGTTGTTTATCAAAAATATAAAAATCCGGATTATCCGGATGATCCGGATTTGAGGATGAAAAAATCCGTAAATCCGGATTTTTCTAAGAATCCGTTTTTTGCAATCCCTAGGTATAATGTGTTTACCATAAAGTTGAAAACCTAATAACGTATATATAATTAATGATTAATAAACGAATACGAATCTTACTGTGAAAAAAACTAAATCATTTTGAAATCTATCGTTCTTCAATAGGCTATGTTTATTTTAAGTCTCTATGGGCTGCTATGTTTGTTATTATTTCTATAACTAGCTTGTACTATAACCCCTTACAACAACTATAATAATCCGTTGCGCCAAAATTTCTTTATCACGTAGAAGCCGTACATTTTCCGGTTTAAAAAGGATCCTATGTTCTTTCTCGGGATTCAAAGTATATCTCCATATCGAATTACAATCAAATCGGTTCAGCGGTTTGTCCGTGAAGAGGTAACAGACAGACAAACTCTTGCATTTGTAATATTAGTATGGATGTCTTCTTGATGAGTGGCAGTTTTCCACCGTGCGTTTTACTTTTTCTGTAACTTTCTGCCGCGCACTGTAAAACTCTGGAACGAACTGTCACCAGCATTATTTCCGGACCTATGTGACCTGCAAACCTTTAAGAAGAGATCGTATTCCCTCTTAAAACTTAAAAGCCGACAACACACCTGCAGCTCTTCTGATGTTGCGAGGGTCATGGGCGACGGTTGTCGCTTTTCATCAGGTGACCAGCTGGCCGATTCTGTATCGTACATTTGTGAATTAATCACTGAGTTAGTAACGAAACTGAGGAGTGAGTAACGGAAAGTGTCACTTTTGTATTCACTTGCATACAAAAGTGAGACTTTTCTTTACTCCTCCGTACATAACTCAGTGATCTCACAAAATATGTACGATACAGAATCGGCCAGCCGTTCGCTCGTTTATACCCTTATTGTATAAAAAAAAATGGCTAGAGGGGTGTGTCAATATATTTATTTTAATAGTCAATTCTTGAAATCGAACATAAAAGAGTTGCGAAAAATGACGAGCAAACGCGAAATGATAATAATTAGTATTGTCCATTGTAAAGTCAAAGTTACTTGTGTAATATTTGCTTATCCGACTTATGAAGGGAGGGTTAAGCTTGTAACCACGGAGGCTCCTCAGAAGTAATAAGGCAAAGCAAGACTGTAGGGTTTCTTAACCTACTTCAAAAAGGAGGTTATCAATTCGGCCCGTATGTATGTAATATTTCCAGAACTGCCCAGTTTTATAAATATGTGCCGAATTTCTAAAGTTATTTATATACTATGTATGTATTTTGACGTGATAACGTCTTATAATTCGATATGGGGTGCGCGCACGAAAAACATGACAGTTCATGCGGCGTTACCTCGCTCTGAGGCGTTCCATTTACACTCTCAAGTCTTTCAACAACCGTAAGGCCCACCTGGGCCGCGCTCTTTGTTTCGATTATATTACGTATTTCGATGACTTAGAGAATACTTTTGTATGAAGAAGTTTGGTTAGTTATGACCTTTGATACATTGACCACACTCTGAATGAAAAATAAATAAACAATCTGTGAGCTATTAGTATTATTTCGGCTATTCAAAATTGTGCTCTATTTCCTACGTGTCAAGGTATGACTTGTGCTCTGTTCGAAGATTTTACTGGATTTCACGAATGTATGTAGCGTTTTGTATTGCGAATAGTTTATTTTACTCATTATAAATATTTTTAGACAATCATTTGAAAGAAATACATCGAAATAACTTTAGGTTACACTCGAAAAAGTTTGTTTCTATTTATAGAGATTCGGAAGCGATGGTTAAGGGGTTAAGGATAGTTGAACGTGACAACGTCATACGTTGTCATGTTCAACTATCGTCAGTAAACCGACTTTACAGACAACCGTTTTTTTTTTATGTTCGACTAGACGTTCTGCGCGGCTTCGTCGGCGCAAATTAGATATTTCACGGACAAACTATTCCACAAAAATAGCCTATGATCCTTCACGTGGTCTACTTCTTATTTGTGCCAAATAACAGAAAAATTGCTCCAGTAGTTCGTGTCTTCGTGAGATCAGCCCTTTCAAATAATTTCCCTCCGTTTTTTCTACTTAAAGCCTTAGCATTTATAGGCTTCCTCAATAAATTGGCTATCTAACACTGAAATATTTTTTCAAATCGAACCAGTTATCGTTCCTGAGATTACTGCGTTCAAACAAACAAACTCTTCCGCTTTATAATATTAGTATAGATATAAGTGTTTTTTTTTATGAAATAAGAGGGCAAACGAACAAACGGGTCACCTGATGGAAAGCAACTTCCGTCGCCCATGGACACTCACAGCATCAGAAGAACTGTAGGTGCTTTGCCGGCCTTACTGTAGGGAATAGGGTAATAGGGGAGGGTAGGGAAGGGAATAGGGTAGGGTGAGTTTACCGAAGGCCCAATCGGGCCTTCGGTAAGCTCACTCACTCGGCGAAACACAGCGCAAGCCCTGTTTCACCGCTACAATCTGGCTTTCGCACTGGTCATAGCACGACAACCGCCTTGGTAAAAGTTGCAGATGACATACGACTAGGAATGGACCAGAAGAAGCTTACAGTTCTCACATTACTAGATTTTAGTAATGCTTTTAAATGTATCGATCACGACATTCTTTTAAAATTTAAGCAGACTCGCGACCTGTAACCTTTCGCCACTTGTAATTGATTTGCTCCGTAGCTATCTTGCAGGAAGACGACAGAGAGTCAAGCTATCAGATAGGTTTTCTGACTGGAGTGATATCTCGGGCGGCGTTCCACAGGGTGGAGTATTGTCACCACTTTTATTTTTACTATTTATAAATTCTATTATAGCGTCAATTTCTTCTTTTTACCACCTGTATGCAGATGATTTGCAGATATACGTTCAGTCAGAAGTAGGTGGTCTTCACTCAGTCATCGGAATGTTAAATAATGATTTGCTGACGATCTGCGAATGGAGTAAAAATCACGGACTTTCTATTAATCCCGTCAAAACTCAATTAATTTTTATTGGCAGCCCGGGGCTAGTCTCCAGGATTGACTGCGATTCCCTACCCCCGCCCTTATCAATGGTGTTACAATCCCTTTCAGCGAGGTCGTTAAAAATCTAGGGGTGTGCTTCGACGAAAATTTTACTTGGAAGCCTCGACTTCAAGAAATTAGTAGGAAGGTATTCGCAACTTGGCATTCTTTAAATCGTCTCCGGTATGTTCTTCCCACTCGAACAAAAGTAGTATTAGCACAATCTCTTTTCCTTGCTTTACTAGATGACGCTGACGCATGCGTCACTAATCTTACTGAAGAACAACTAAATAAACTTGAACGCCTACAAAATCTATCGTTGAGGTTCATCTTTGGTTTACGTAAATATGACCATATTACCGAATACCGTCTCAAGCTTAAGTGGCTTCCAATCCGTCATCGTCGCGATGTTCGCATTCTCTCTCTGCTCTATAATATTCTATTTGATTCCCATTATCCTAGTTACTTAAAAAACTGTTTTGTATTTCACAATTATGATAGAAAAGAGCTCCGCTCCTGTTCAAACCTTGTCCTTAACATCCCTATCCACCATACAAAATATTTAAATTCCCAGGCAGGCGAAAACTTTAAATAATTTTAAGTCATTGCTGTTTAATCACTATTTTAACTTATCTATCAATGATAATTAATTGTCCTTTGTAACGTATATTTTATAGAATATGTATTGTATTTATAGTATGTATTGTATTGTATTTAGTAGTATATATTATATTATTTATTTATTTTATTATATAATATTGTCACTGTATTTAAATCAAATGTATTGTTTATGTATTTTGTTTAAGTTAGTGCTTTTGTTAGATTTTTAATTTAAATAACTATACTTTTGCACATCACCGTTTTCCTGGATGTATCACTGTTAAGAATGTAAAAAGGTTGCCTGGGAGGAATTGCTTCAAAGTAATAAGGCCGCCTTTGTGTACATGTCTGATTTATTAATAATTGTTGTTAAGTATTTTTGTAATTTTTGTGCACAATAAAGTATATTTGTTTGTTTGTTTGTTTCACGCCGGTTTTCTGTGAGAACGTGGTAACTCCAGTCGAGCCGGCCCATTCATGCCGAAGCATGGCTCTCCCCTCTCTCTGTTCTTTTGATTCAAGTCAATCAAATCATGCAACCATCAGATAAAAGATTGTATTGTTTTGATAAAATAATGAATTAATTATTATCTACTTATCTTAACGCTCGCGTGACAGTTCCTTGCATGTCGACTGAACCTTGGTTTTATTCCGTAAGCATCTAGTACTATCATGATTTATAGGCAGATATGTATGTATCTATGTAATCTATGTAATTTGGTTGCGTTATGTCAAATCCAACCGAATTAGCCAAAATAATTGCGACTTAGAGCGACCACAGACTTACAATTTTAAGTTGGTCAATTAAGCCGCACAGTATACCAATTATAGCTATAGCGACATACATTGAGAGCTCGCACATTATTGCAACTAAATTCGACTCCTTTCCGATTACCTACAATTTAAAAGTTGTCCAATTAAATTGCGATATTACGTAAGTAATTAAGTTTAAATACGATAGTCGGCCAACTTGAAATTGTATATCTGCGATGACCCTTAGGGTCTAAACACACTAGGCTGAATTACGCCGGCGTAAATTCCGCCGCGTTTACGCCGCGTTTAAATTGCATACAAAATACGGGCGGAATACTAGGGGTAACACACTATTACGTCGCGTTTTGTATGCGTTTGACATTTGCGGCGGAAATTACGCCGGCGTAATTCAGCCTAGTGTGTTTAGACACATAGAGTGCTTACAGACGAACGGCACGTGTCGCCGGCAATCGACAGTACGTGTAAATTGTTATAACTTATAATAGGACATAGATCCGTCCATCCTTACTTTCAAGAACTTGATTTATGGCAGACTAGATGACGCCTGCAACTCCGTTGCGCCGAAATTCGCTTATCGCGCGGGAATCGTACATTTTTCCGGAATAAAAAGTATTCTATATCCTTTCCCAGGACTCAAAGTATCTCCATACCAAATTTTAGATAAATAGGTTCAGCGATAACAGACAGACAAACAGACTTTCGCATTTATAATATTAGTATGGAAGTATGGATCACAGAACAAAAAAAACAGTAGAAATGGTAAGTGGGCGGGGCACGCGTGTCACTAGTTAGCGTTGTAACGCTTACTCGCTAAGTACTTACGCAAACTCGACATCAGTCGAGTCATTGGTTTGTACGCGGCAACACGTGTAGTCGGTTGGAAAATTTCAAACCAAAAACAATCTTATTACCTGAGGAATAAAGCATAATTTTGAAGTAAACATTTGATGAAAATTTTTCGCTCTTATAATACTGACATCTAGCGTGAAGTAACTAAACTTTTTAGTAAATGCACAATATGTAGAAAAATCAAACCAAAAACAATCTTATTAGCTGAAGAATAAAGCATAATTTTGAAGTAAACATATTTGGTTTGCCTGTATAATAATGACATCTAGCGTGAAGTAACTAAACTTTTTGGTAAATGCACAATATGTAGAAAAATTCAAACCAAAAACAATCTTATCATCTGAGAAATAAAGCATAGTTTTGAAGTATAAACATTTGATGAAAATTGTTTGCCCTAATACTGACATCTAGTGTGAAGTAGCTAAACGGAGTTTTGGCGGGCATGTGAAAGAGTGCTGTTGTGTTTTTGTATTATTTTCCTAAAATTGTGTTAGCTGGGTTTTTAATGTGTAATATTGGTAGAATATTAACCATTATATATTCGTGTTCATGCACAAGTGTAGGAAAGTGATGTAATATCCAGAAACGTGCTATTTTGTGTTCCCTCCAAAACTCCATCGAAAGTTTCAGTAAAGCGTCTACCACTTTACTGAATCGACCGACTTGACTCCTTGACTGTATTGACTTTTACTTAGACTTTGACTAGACTTTAGACCTGACGATACATGAAAACGATGATGAAAATTATAATAGGAGGAATATGGTTTTCCCGCCATATTCCTTACCTTTTTACCTTGTCTGTGGCACAACATACACATCCTTTGTGTCAAGTTGCCAAAAAAGAAGAAAAAGAAAGAAGTAGCTAAACTTTTTAGTAAATGCACAATAAACTGATGCTCGAATACGAAATGTCTTAAGTGTCTGTTTTATGTATTGCATAGCAAACTCTATTATAGAACAGCGAAGGTGTATTTTTGTTTTCAGTTTAAATAAATTTAGGCTTATTTAGGTTTAGAATTACGCGTCCAATCAAAACATTTGTTTGTTAGTAGTGCAACTGTCTATTCTCTGTTTGTTTGTGTGAGTTTGGCGACAGTGGTTCTGGTAAACAAATCGTGGTATGTCATTTCTTCTGTTTTTTTTGTTCTGTGGTATGGATAATATGGATGGTGAACCTACGAAGGTCGGGTTAAGTCCAGCAAAAAATCAGCTTTGTATTTTGTGTTTAAGGGTGGGTTGCACCAGGGGCGTGATTAAAACAGGAAAAATATATTTTTCTCACCTCCGGGCGGAACGCGTCAACTTCTTCCCGCTGTGCTTACCGATGTTGCCGTTTTCCACCTTCGTCGATGAGAAATAGTACATTACGCCCCAAGGGAAGAAAGTATGACATTTCAACACGCGCGATATATAACGCGCGTGACAAAAGCGTCGCTTGAAGTGTCATATTATCCTCCCGTGGCGCGTATAGAACTTTTCATCATACAAGGGACCGAAAGTTTAATGACATCGTATAAGTAAAAGAAAACCGAAAACCGAAATTAGTCGCAGACGGGGCCCGGGGCGTAGCCCCGGTGGGGGGTTGGGAGGGACTTAACAATTATGGCACCATGGCAACGTCCATAGCTGTCCCGACTCAAATCAATAGGTATAATATTATTATATCAGCTCTCCCCGCTTTTCCTGACTGCTGGCCTATATTATCTATATAAAATAGCTAATTTGGTAGCCGCCTGGCGCCTCCTCAACTCAACAATTATAACACAACTAACAACTATTTTAATATCAATAATTAAATTCCCGCGTGTATTAATAAAATATATGGGTTTGAAATAACAACTGCACGGTTGCCTTGCTAACGAGTTATTTCAAATAAGTAGCGGGAAGAAATTTTTAAACTGTCAGTTGTGAGCAGTCTGAAGGAAATGTGCATCTTTCTTCCCGCAAACAAGGGAAGGAAATCAAACTTTCGGTCCTGGTATGATGAAAATTATTATACGCACCACGGGCAGTAAATAAGAAAGTCTCAGATCATAATATGTTTTGACCAATACAACAATGTTGAACAATTACATGTGATCTGAGACATTTCTTATTTGCTGCGTTGGCCGGCACTTTTAAAATTAGCCCAATTTGGACCTTATCCTTTATACATAGATTGGTTCCAGCGTATTATTCATTAAAATTTAAAAAAAATAATGATAGTTATGATGTTTAAAATTATAATAATATTATTTTCAATACACCATCTAAATACAACATATTATATTATAAGCTGTATACAGATGGCGTATTATTAACTAGATATACAATATATTATAATATTTTTTCCGTCTTACATTTACATAAACGTTGGAATAATCTTGTTTTAATTATAATAACTCGTAATCACTAATTTCCTGCATGTTTCATCTTCTATTAGGGTTCCGTACCCAAAGGAAAAAGCGGGACCCTATTACTAAGACTTCGTTGTCTGTCCGTCCGTCTGTCTGTCTCCAGGCTATATCTCAAGTACCGCTATAGCTAGACTTCTGAAAATTTCACAGATTGTGTATTTTTGTTGCCGCTATAACAATAAATAAGTACTAAAAACCAAATAAAATTTATAACTAAGGGGAGCTGCCACTGCCCATACAACAAACGTGACTTATTCGACCTTTTTTGCTCGATATCAATAATGGCAGGAAGGTACTTGAAAATTTCACAAAATCCTTATAAGTGTACTAATAAAATTATTAAAATTTTATTCCCCATACAAAAACCACAATTTTTGGCCAATTTTTGCTCTATAACGGTACGGAACCCTTCGTGCGCGAGTCCGTCTCGCACTTAGCCCATTATTTATTATTTCGAAGAATTTTATTCTTTTAGTTTTTTTCATTTTAAAGGAAGGTTTGCGATATTTCCAAAAATGATTGAATTAAGTTGTTATAGATTATAAAACAACACAATGAATCATCTACTTACAATGCAAAGAATTACTTGACAAGGCCCTTGTTTACTTTAGCAGCTACATTTATGTATAGGCAGTATATCGGGGCGGCAAAATTAAAGTGGCCTATACTCATAAAAAATATAATTCTGGCTCTGTACTTTAGGCCATGATGGTAAACCATGGTTTTCACCATAATTGAAGACGTGAGTGGAAGAATCGAGCAATTACCATTCCGTAACATATGGACAATAACTCATATTTTCCCTTATTATTTTCATAAAACTTGTAACTTATCTACTTCATGACCTAACTAATATTTCTGCTATGTAATATACATATATAAATAAAGAAATCACGGTAAAAAATAAGTGTTCCCAAAATTTCAGATTGATAGCATTTGTATTTTTTTTGTTATGCGCCTTCAAAGTTGGATAATCAAGTCGATTTTTTTTTCAATTAAATTTCTTAATATTTGTATACCATTCGATAACTTATGCAAATGAAAGCAACTTTTGTTATAAACCACTTTCATAAACGCAATATTTAATATACCTACCGAACAAAAATCTCTCCCGATCCATACAAACTACGAAAGAGTGACGTCAGTCTTTCGTAGCACTTTGTATGGAGCGTTTCGGGCAGGTCTATTTTATGAGATATTTGAAATTGTCATATCTTGGTGAATTTTTAAGCTATCAGAGTCATCCCTTCAGCGATGTTTCTAATTTTTAAGGGTCTTTCAATTACCAATAAGAAAAAAAAAATAGTCATCATGCCTATTGTGTGGTTGTTACTAATTGTTCTTTATTAGTGTAGAGTTGCAGGGTGTAGACTATTGAGATATGCTTTATCTATGGTGTAGACTGTAGACTGTAGACTGTAGACTGTAGACTTTGTTATCCGTGGACGGTGGAGCCTAGGGTTGCCGACTTATTTGGCAAGAAATATGTCGGCAACCCTGTATAATATATTAAAATCTCTGAAGTATTTTCAACAGTATTTTAGTAAAATGAACAGTACGATCGAGGAGTAATTAGAGTTTCTCTTAAAAAAAAGCCTGAGCGTTTAGGTTTAATACGCCATAATAAAGTGTTGACATTTTGATGCTGAAAAGCAGTACTTTGTATACTTTATTTTTCTTCAATAGTAAAAAGTGTAATTTAATGAAAAACAGTATAATACTGTTTAAAACAGTATGGTTGGCAACCCTAGACTGGAGCCAACTTTACAAATATTAATTGTTGATCTCACGTTCCAACTGATTTTCATCTCAAAGCCAATAAAATATTGAACATTCAAACAAAAAGCCTAATATTTAGAATATTCCAATTTATTGATATTTAAAACGGGTTATATACGTCTTGAAGAAATATTATCATGATTGATTTCTGCGTAAATTATAGGACCCAGGTTTTGTTAAGAGTGGCATCTATTGATACAACTAAGAACTAAAGTAAGTCGGATGCTCTTTCAAAATAATAACTAATTATTTTTTATGTAGCGCTCTACATTGACTACAACGCTTTTCTGTCAATTCTGTACACTGTAGCGACATCTAGTGAGTAATATGATAACAAGCTTTAAGGCTGTATTTCGTATAGTTTTTTACAGCGATACATAGATGGCGCCGCACTGCATGTTTTAAGCAAGTTTTAAGTCGTAGTGCAGATTAGTTTTTTTTTGTTATATTTTTAGTTTTTAATACAGGTTAGCTAGGCAGCTATTAAAAGCCTGGATGTTTTATAACATTAGAGTAATATCTTGGAGCAAGTTTTAAGTAACATTTTAAGACTTCGTTGTCTGTCCGTCTGTCTGTCTCCAGGCTGTATCTCAAGAACAGCTATAGCTAGACTTTTAAAAAATTTCACAGATTATTATGTATGTATGTTTCCAAACAAAATTAAATACGAAAAACAAAATAAAAATATTATTTAAAGGGTGGTTCGAAACCCTGAGCTAGTCCGAATCGCTAGATTTTAACTTAGGTGTATTACCTATTTCATGACATGACATTGGAGCCTTTTTCATAGAAACTAGTCAAAACTCAAAAGTAGACCACTCAACACTGCAAGTTGCTACTTTTAACGTAAACTCTATACAGGATGTGACAAAACTAATGCTCGCTACTTATGATGCGGCCCGGTCTTAAGACGCGGTTCGGCTCTGTGATTGGTCCAAATTTTGACAGCCAACCAATCACAGAGCCTGAACCGTGTCTTGAGACCGAGATGCATCTTGAGTATTTATACGGGCTTAAGTTATCTGGGTGCACGGTAGTGCACCCGCTGAGACGAGCCAAACGAAGCGCAAGGGCACTACCTACCTTTTTTCGAAGTGTTTCGCCGTTTTTTTGAACCTTCATAGAATTGGTTTCCGTTGTAGCAGATAATTCATATTCTCAGGATATGATGTCATCAATACACTTATTAAGCGACCCATAACTCCAACAAATTCTACATAATATCAGTAAGTATGTACGTATGACTTGGCTGTTTTGTTACTTACTTCAGATCAGAAACTAAATATTCGAAACAGCGAAGCCATAGGTACATACTTACTGATATTTAGAAAGTTTTGGAGTTAGACCTTAGGGTCGATAGAGTTAGGCCGCGTCGATTCAGAAGCTTGGCTTAACATTAGATCTGATGTCTTTTTCACAGGGCAAACCTTTTGTGGCCGTCGAGGTAACTTTTACATGAAATGTTTTTGGTGGGATTATAGGGTGTGTATGTGTCCCTTGTATTAAGTTCACTGTGAAAGTAGTAGCTCTGAAAGAGTTTTTTTTTACTTTTGTATGGGCAAATTCATGACGTTGGGACATTTCTCATAATATAAACAACGTATATCAAAAGTAACTTGTTCAGCTGCCTTACGGCCTCTATGAACACTGCCGCCTAGGCCGTGGCCGATAGATTGACGACCTCCGTGGCGCAGTGGTGAGCGCGTTGGTAGCTCAAGCCGGAGGTCGCGGGTTCGAGTCCCGCCGACGGAACAAAAAGTTTATAAAGTTCCTGGGTCATGGATGTGTATTAAATATGTGTATCATATAATAAAAATCTTAAATATATGTATAGTATAAAAGTATTAATATATTTCCGTTGTCTGGTACCTGTAACACAAGTCCTTCAGGTACTTAGCACGGGGCCAGACTGACGTGGTGTGAAGCGTCCATAGATATCATTGTTATTATAGGCTATAAGTTATAACGGCCTATTTATAAATCCAGGGCTGTATATAGGGACGTGGGAGAGCCATGCTTCGGCACGAACGTGCCGGTTCGACCGGAGAAATACCACGGGCTCACAGAAAACCGGCGTGAAACAGCGCTTGCGCTGTGTTTCGCCGAATGAGTGAGTTTATTGGAGACCCAATTCCTTACTTTTCCATTCCCCACCCTCCCCTATTCCCTCTTAAAAGGTCGGCAACGCATCTGCAGCTCTTCTGATGCCTCGAGTGTCCATGAGCGACAGAAGTTGCTTTTCATCATCGTGATCGTTTGCTCGTTTGCCCCCTTAATAAAATATACACATCCTAAAATATAATCGCTTTGTTTTGTTACTGTAGAAATTGTGTTAATATTAATCTCAATTATTAACTCATCACTAATCAGTGATCACATCACGTCCTTACTATCACGTATGAGAATTGAAACACGTACGGACATAACAATAAGATCATTTGTGTGTTATCTTTGATTATATCTTAAACAATTGTTCGGAGGTTTATCTATATACCTACACATACATACTTAATGGTGGCACTTCACATGGCTGTTGGTATTGGCTATTTGTTGCATTTGTGACGTTATAATAATAAAATAGTATTTTAAAAAGATAAAACCGACTTCAAATTTTTGTTCGTAATTAAGAATTAAAATTCCCTATCTCAAAAACTATTGAACCGATTTTGATGAAACTTGCAGTATTCCCTAAGTTGAACAATATCTAGTACAATAAAAAAAGGGTCACTAAAATCGGACTTGTGGTTCCGGAGATATGCGTGCACAAACATAAAAACATACATACATACGTACACTTTTGAAATTTGGCACATTTGTTCAGAAGCTGTCATAGATTAACATATACAAAAACTGGACAGTTCTGGAAATATTACATACATACGCGTCGAATTGATAACCTCCTTTTTTGAAGTCGGTTAAAAACTAAGAAAATGTAACTCCCATACTATTACCGTTTAAAATTTGGTTCCATTCGAACCGTCATGTAACGTCAGCCTTTATACCGCTCAAGGTCACCTAAACATTGCAAGTGTATTAAAATGTGTACCTAAGGTACACTTTTTTGACAAGTATTTTAGAGCATGTTTTTTGACGGAGCTACTCTTCCTTAGTTTTCATTATTCGTAGCGTTTACACAAACAAGCAAATAAAGGCAAATAGTGCCTTCCACACATGGACGTCAAATACCAAACTTTTACTTGATTTTGTTTACTTGCCTATTTGCCTCTATTGATGTGCGTCAAATACCGACGAAGGTACGTGTAGAAGGTACGTCATATTTGTCAAATAGGCAAATAAGGCCAATACTTGTCAAACATAGCGTCTACAAATGGTGATTGTTTGGCGAATACATCAAATACGCAAATACAAATAGCCATGTGAAATGCCACCATTATATTTTAAATGCGAAAGTGTGTCTGTCTGTTATCTTTTTATGCCCAAACCGCTGAACCGATTTTGCTGAAATTTGGCATGCCGATACTTTGAGTCCCTGAAAAGGATTTTCGCATTTAAATTATTATTAGACGACGCCCTCAACTCCGTTTCGCCAAAATTCGTTTATCGCGCGGGAACCGTACATTTTTCCTGGATAAAAAGTATCCTGTGTCCTATACCGAGACTCAAGGTACCTCCAATGGAGGTCCTTACATACCCCAGCAAAATTAGTTCAGCGGTTTGGGCGTAAAGAGGTAACAGACAGACTGTACACATTTTTGCGTTTATTATATTACTAGCGACACGCCCCGGCGTCGCACGGGTATAAAATATATAGCCACTGAAAAAATGATTAAAATCGATAGCCTATGATCCTTCACGTGGTCTATTTCTTATCTGTACTAAATAACATAAAAATTGCTCCAGTAGTTCGCGAGATAAACCCTTTCAAATAATTTTCCTCATTTTTTTCACATTCTCCTATTAGTCTTAACGTGATAAAATATAGCCTATAGCCTTCCTCAATAAATGGGCTATCTAACACTGAAAGAATGTTTCAAATCGGACCAGTAGTTCCTGAGATTAGCGCGTTCAAGGCAGCCCTTTCACATAATAATTTTCCCATTTTTTCCACATTTTTCTATATTTCTTCGCTCCTATTAGTCTTAGCGTGATAAAATATAGCCTATAGTCTTCCTCGATAAATGGGTTATGAGTTATCTAAGACTGAAAGAATCATCAAAATCCGTTGCGTAGTTTTAAAGATTAAAGGGAACAAAGGGACATGAGGGAAAAAAGCGACTTTGTTTTATAATAAGTATAGATTAGGGTTCCTTACCCAAAGGGTTAAAACGGGACCCTATTACTGAGACTTCAATGTCTGTCCGTCTGTCTCCAGGCTGTAACCCAAGAACCGCTTTAGCTAGACTTCTGAAGACTTCTTTTCACAGATTGTGTATATCTGTTGCCGCTATAACAACAAATACTAAAAACAAAATAAATTAATATTTAAGGACGTTTGTTGTATTCACAATAAACGTGATTTTTTGGCCTTTTTTGCTCTGTATCAATAATTATTAGTATATATCAGACGTGTCTATGCGTCGCTCGATGACTATAGCGTAAGGTATTCACTATTAATTAGTATGGTAATGTAAAGTAAGCACAGTACAAAAATATATCAGTAGCGTAACTTAACAGTGTCCTTGATCTATAAATTGTGTGGTGTTAGATGATTACTGACATCCTCCATCTATTTATGGGGCAAACGAGCAAACGGGTCACCTGGTGGAAAGCACTACCGTCGCCCATGGACATTTGCAACATCAGAAGAGCTGCAGGTGCGTTGCCGGCCTTTTAAGAGGGAATACGCTCTTCTTGAAGGTTTGCAGATCGTATAGGTCCGGAAATACTGCTGGTGACAGTTCGTTCCAGAGTTTTACAGTGCGCGTACAGTGCCCTCTTCTAAGCTATCAAGAGATCTCGAGTCTCGACTCCCCTTCACTTAATCTCATATGGATCACGGAGAAAATATACCTTTGCTTAGTCTGTAGTGAGTCATATTAAACAGGTCATAAATTAAAATTATGTATAAACATATTATCAGAGCGAGCGAAGCGAGTCCTAGTATATCCCACAACCTGTACATTTTATTGTACACTTTACGGAAAAACTATCACGCCTATTGATTTGTGCTTTAATCAACTAATATAATATGTATATGTATTCTGTGCTTTAGCACAGCTCATAACTTAACTCACTTCACTTTTAGCTAGTATCAAATATTGGTACCTACTTCATTTTTAGCTAGTATCAAAATATATTGGGCTAGAGCCTAGAAAGCATGAGCCCTGTTCTCCCTTAAATTAGATTAAGTGATTTGGTTGGAGCCCCTCCTTCTTAAACATTTTACGTAGAGATTTTTTTATTTTTTTATTTTATGAAATAAGGGGGCAAACGAGCAAACGGGTCACCTGATGGAAAGCAACTTCCGTCGCCCATGGACACTCGCAGCATTAGAAGAGCTGCAGGTGCGTTGCCGGCTGTAACACCTATCCGTTACAGTACCGGGTTAATAAAATTACAATTAGATAACAATGTAGTATATTTAACAAAATTAAAAAAAAAAAACTAAAGGTGCCCGGTGGCGGTAGGTGAGACAACAAAATTTATATGTCGTGGTAAGGCCTACTTGATCGTCACTTATGGATCGTAGGGCTACTCTCCTGGTCTGATGTGAATCTGGGACGCTGGAGGTACTGTGCTTCCTCTCAGCCGCAGCGTTGAATTGAAGATGGTCACAGGAAGGAGCGAGCGACGCAGTCAAATCAATTCGGAGCAGTGATCCCTGGAAACGATACTCCGTCTCAGTACACTTCCCTAACTTCGCAAAACGTCTGGCGGTCTATCCACGAAGCCTAAGAAGAGCGCCCCCTACCTACAGCGGTAGCGGTATTATCGTGGTAGGCCGTCAGGAAATAATAATTTACAATTTACATAAAAAAAACTTAATAAGATAAATTCATAGTAATCTAACTAATTTAATCTATTAGAAAATGTTATGTTTTTTAATACAAAAAGTTAAGAAATTATGTCTTATGATAGAAATAAACTTAAATACAATTTGGAAATGTCTTTACTTATAATACAAGATTAATTAATGTAGCTAAAAATGCGTACATTAAATAAAATAATTTATTTAAGCAGAATAAGCATTGGCAACGGTCTCAAATCGTTTTTCTTTTCATCACAGAAAAATCCAGAGCCAATATTTGCCAAATAAAAATCAAATACCATTCTTATTTTCAAATTTTGTTTTTTTTTTTAAACAGAACAGAAATTTGAAAATAATACACGGCCTTTAAAGAGGGAATAGGGTAATAGGGGAGGGTAGGGATGGGAAGGGAAGGGAATAGGGGAGGGTAGGGAAGGGAATAGGGTAGGAGATTGAGCCTCCGGTAAACTCACTCACTCGGCGAAACACAGCGCAAGCGCTGTTTCACGCCGGTTTTCTGTGAGAACGTGGTATCTCTCCGGTCGAGGCGGTCCATTCGTGCCGAAGCATGGCTCTCCCACGTATAGCATGGCTCTCCTACGTATAAATAGATTTCACAGAGTCCAGAGACAATACGGGTAAAGTTTTCATTTTGCATCCAAATTGGTATAGCGACCCATGCCGCCGCTGCATTGCAGTGGCGTAGAGCAAAATGCAACCTATAATCCTGTGTCATAAAGTGGCATTTTATCTAAATTTTTGTCGATCGTGATCGCTTGCCGCATTGATCCGTCCGATAACTCCGATACCAGCTACAGCTACAGCTACGCTTTGCAGAAGACGGGGCGCGGCGGGCCGGTCAACTTCGCCGCGTACGCCCGTCGATGTCTGCGGCTGCCCGCGCCGCGTACACAAAGCACATGCTGTTTGCGTTACTGCATGTAAACTGGTTTGTGTGATCCACGGCGGGCAGCCGCGGACATGCCAAGTGTGAAGGTTTCTGACTGCCTAATTCCATGCCACTGACCAGTTTTTGAAACTGTTTCAGGGCGCTTTCTTCATAGACTTCCAGCAAGCGGTTCTTGAGTACCTCGCACCTATTATTTTCTGGAGGCGACATCAAAATGTCATTCACTTGACGAAGAGCTTCACGTCCTAGTTGGTCACAATAAGATCATATTTGGCCTGATCTCCCATTTTCTGCGGCGCAAGAAGGCTCTCTACTTGAATAAAACATAGTCTCGGCATCTCTGTCCAAAAACCAGGTATTCGCGAAGTTACGGTAATAGCAGCCAATTGCGAAACATTTCCCGTCAGACCTTCCATCGGCTTCAATTCACTAGAACCTTCCATTATGTCACAATTTACTGTCACGCATTTGTAATAAAAATATTTAATTTTTAAGACAAAACACGATCGGCGTCACCAATTGTAGGAGTCACTTTAGTCCCTCAATATTAAGTCCCCGGGTTGCACTAGTGAAACCAATAAGTGATATTAACTTGGTCTTTATTATCCCAAAACTAAAACCCGTACATTCAGACAAGGCCTCACGCAGTGACTGCCCGTCGTCTCTAGCATACGTCGCCTCCCATACACAAAACTGCTGAGTCTGACATTCGCACATTCACACATACATGGTCCCTACAATTCCCTTTGTGCTATCGTTCGCGGCGAAATTGACCGGCCCGTCCCGCCGCGTCGTCTGCAAAGCGCCTAACACAATTATTTTGCTACCGCCTCTAATGTGTGTGGCGATCTTATAAGATATTCTACTGTATATCATTTATACTATGTAAAGTACCTACGCGCCTAATGCATTACTAAATACTTAATAGTGCTAATTAGTTTAAGATGTGTGTTTATTATTAACAAGTTACACGCGACAGGATATCCAGTGGACACCATACATTTTGCTGCAATGAACCTACGTCCTTTCGAAATTCAAAGTATTTACTTATCTCCATTGAGAAATTTTTCACCTAAATCGGTTCAGCTATTTAAATTTTAACAAACATAGAAAACTAAAATTAAAACTTAGAATATTTTGTGTATAAGATCTACTGCTATAAAGACATTGAGGCAGAATTTACAGAAAAAATATAATTGTCAGCAATGATGAAAACTCAAAGCAGATAATAATATGACGATACCACCGCGCGCGTTGTGAATATTCAAATACGGCCCAATTGGGTCGTCTGTTATTTAGTCTGCATCGAGCGCAGTCACGAACGTGCCGCGTCTTGTCTTACCTAAATAAATTGAAAATGACGTCGTGCGTGTTTCGAAAATGTACCAATTATGACTCAAAAGAAAACAAAACATATGGAATCTCTTACCACATGTCTTGATTGCAAATACGATTCGACGTTTAAAAATAGAACTGTCTCTTTTATGTAAATGATTTTTCGTATCTTTTGTTTCACTTATCTGTCAAATTTGTCAATGTTTGCAATTTTGAATTTGAAAATTGTTCGGAAGAGATTTAAGCCGGAAAATAGTATGGACATAACAGATCTGTATAAGTAGAATATCATTGATTGTCACGAAAATTATTGTCCTTTAGATTTGCGAGCGTGCTGGACTCTGGAGTCATCCATAGATAAGATGTAAATTGTAATTTTTTGTTTCGAATACAATAATTAAGTATTATTTTTCTACCTAAACTTTATTAATTAAGCAACAGATCATTACATAAAAAAAAAATCTCTGTTGATCTTTTAGCACCTATTATGGTGATAACTGATAATTAATGATTCTGATGAGTAAAAAACAAAAACAAGTTTGAAACAAAAACCATAATAATAAAAATGGTGGATCACAAGGCTCTACCTACGTACTTGTGTTTATAACTTGTTAATATAAAAATATTCCATTTAAGCGAAGGAGTGAGGTGTACGGACCTTGGGAAATCCGACTGAAATTAGTGGTTATAATATTATACTTAGCCAGATGCGGTTACGCAATAACCAACCTTATTGAGGTTGTACAAGGTTGTGTTTCAATTGCGGCCGTCCGAAGGCGAGCAAGCTGCGACTACGCAAGCAAGGCAAGTTCAGTGTTATGCCAGCGAGCGCGCGCGCGCTACGTTCTAAATTCGAATTTTGAAAATTGTGGTGTGCCAGTGGTTATTGTCTATGGATTATTGTTTTTTTATGTGAAAATTTAAAAGGTAAGGATGTTTTGTGATGTGTCATTTTGTTTTCTTGTTATTGAATTTAGATAAAGGATGTCGAGGTGTGTTTTAAAACTTGTTTTGATGGACGTTACGGCAAGGTTTTTTTCGTTTTGCCGGAAGATATCAAAACAATGTTCATAAATCAAATCTAATAATTTATTTTTGCTAACAAAATAATTATTCATAATAAAATACTATCAATAATTACTCTGCTATGATATAAAACTAACAAGTTGCAACTTTTTCATTCCGGGTAGTTCTGAAAGGGATGTTACTTCTACAGGGTGTAACAAAAATAAGTGATAATACTTTAGGGTGTGTACATGTTCCTTGTAGAGAGTTCACTGTGAAAGTAGCAGCACTGAAAGACCAAATTTTTTTTCACTTTTTTATGGGGAAATTCGCGACGCTCGGGCCATTGCCCATACAAAAGTGAAAAAAAAATCGTCTTTCAGCGCTGCTACTTTCACAGTGAACTCTTTACAAGGAATACGTACTCACCCTAAAGTATCATCACTTATTATTGTTACACACTGTATATACGTAGAGGATTTATGGAGTATGGTATAAAGTACTTGAAAAGTTTGATTAATTCTAAACTAAACTTATTAAGTACCTACTTGGCATAAAATAATAATTGTACTTATTTAAGTAATTTATATTAATGGTTGCATCCGAAAACCTTGGTTTTGTGTTATCAACTTAAAGGTATACCTAATTTAAATTGCGTTAAAATTTTTCCATTGCATTCCAATTATTATTCCAAGTTCATTAAAAATTACACAAAATAGTGTTGTTACAAATCTACATCCTTTCTAGAAAATTATAATAAATACAAATGTCAGTGTCTGACTGTCTGCAAGCTTGTAACGTCTTCAGAGTTTAATGTTTAATCGTTAAATCTATATAAAACTAGCTGTCCCGGTGAACTTCGTGTCACTTTAAAACCTTCCCTCGACTTCTACGAATGTTCTAAGACTAAAATCAGCCCAATCGGTTCAGGCGTTTTCGAGTTTTAGCACGACTAACACATTTGAAAATCCATTTTTATATATAAGAAAGAAGAAGAGATTTTGTATGAGATGCATTAACTCGCAATAAAGTACATAAGATAGTTTTTATTCCAGAAAAATGTTGCAACTTGCAGTCATCTGGTTGAATTCTGCTATTTGATTGAATGGCTAGCGAATTCAGTGAATGAAGCCATTTAATTGAGTGACTAAAGGCCAATTAGTCAAGTCGTTAGTTATGTCGTCGTCGTCGTAAATGACTACGACATATTATGTTTATTAAAAAAAATAGAAATAAAAGGTTGCAGGCAACATATTTTAGTCTATTTATACTTTATACATACGTCAGTCCCTTTCTTAAAACGAGTTATTTCCACGTCAAAATCCTGTATTACGGGATTCGCTCGTATCACATATTTTGCTCGCGTTTGTAATGCTCTATTTTATCTTTTTATGTTCGTGTGGAACATTTAAGATAAAGTATGGATAAAGTCTACAAAAATATTATATAAAGCAAATATTACTCGGTCTTGTTCATAAATGGTTATAAAGAAATAATAAATCATCCCTTAAGAGCCCGTCCTCTCTTTTCTACTGCTCTCTTCACACGTCTGTTAAATGAGCGAAATCGGCAAAATTTCGTATACGGACTCTTAACTATATATATTTTTCGGGATGAAAAGTATCATATTATGTCCTTTCCCGGGACTCAAAGTATCTCTATACCAAATTTCAGCTAAATTGGTTTAGCGGCTTCGGCAAGAAGAGGGAACAGACAGACATACAGTTTTGCATTTATGACATTAAGGGCCTGTTTCACCACTTCCTCATAAGTGCGGATAGTCTATCCACAACTTAACTTCACAGATAAAGTATGGAAATTCTGTCAAATAAGTTGTGGATAGCCAATCCGACTCATTATCAGGAAGTGGTGAAACAGGCCCTAAGGAACGTATTTTTGTTCAGTACTCAAGATGCATCTCAGTCTCAAGACACGGTTCAGGCTCTGTGATTGTTTGGCTGTCAAAATTTGGACCAATCACAGAGCCGAACAGCGTCTTGAGACCGGGTCGCATCATAAGTACTGACCAATAATACGGGCCTAAGTGTGGATTATCTGGAATCTAGATGTTATCTAATATCTACATTTGTTTATCGCGCAGAGCAACGTACATTTTTCCACAAAACTGTCCAAAGTTCTCTTTCAGACTCAAAATGTCCCTGTACTAAATTCCTTCATAATCGATTTAGCCGTTTCATCGTGACACATAAATATTAAGAAAAATACATACGTTTTATATATTAACTAGCGACCCGCCCCGGCGTCACGCGGGTATAAAATATATAGCCACTGAAAAAATTATGCCTATAGCCTTCCTCAATAAATGGGCTAACACTGAAATAATTTTTCAAATAATTTCAGTAGTTCCTGAGATTAGCGCATTCAAGTTAGCCCTTCAAATAATTTTCCCCGTTTCTTCCACATTTTCCTCTATTTCTTCGCTCCTATTAGTCTTAGCGTGATAAAATATAGCCTGCAACCTTCCTCGATAACTGGGCTATCTAACACTGAAAGAATCATCAAAATCCGTTGCGTAGTTTTAAAGATTAAAGGGAACAAAGGGACATGAGGAAAAAATTTTATAATAAGTATAGATAGATAACTAACCGACCTTATTTTGCTATATGTATAAATCACTTCTAGTATCAATATAAAAAGTAGATAAAAACCTATTCTCAGGCCTAACGAATGTACATACAAAAGTTCATGAAAATCGGTAGAGCCGTTTTGGAGGAGTTCGCGCACAAACACTGTGACACGAGAATTTTAAATATTAGATTTATGTATAACTTAACTCTGTAAAAACCACAAAGGAACACATTTTACCAGTAATAAAGCAGTTGTTGTCGCAAATCCAATTATGCATAACTATACGAGATCGACTCGTATAGGGTATAACAATTGAGATTATTGTTGTAGAGGTAATATGACATTGAGACTTCCGTATAGCTTCCTCGCTAGTTATATTATGTCTGCTTATCCGTCTTAAGGCTGTCACAGACAGAGCAGGTAATGTAAAGATGTATATTATAGCACGATACATCTTTCTATAGAAAGATGTATCGAGATGTATCGTGCTATAATATACGTCTTTACATTACCTGCTCTGTCTGTGACAGCCCTTAGTAATAATACTCCCATCGATCGTGGAAAAATGAGACACAATAGCTTATCTATTGTTATCGCGGCCGGATGTGGCCGCTTGGGGCTTGATGAATTAAGGTATGTATATTGTGTCTCTTACATAGAATTAACTGTTAAAGTAGCAGCGCGGAAATAGTAACTTTTTTAAAACTCTTGTATGGGAAAATCATGACGGGCGATTGCCCATACAAATCACAAAAAACATCTTTTAGGGCTACTTTACAGTAAACTCTATATTACAAGGAACACATACACGCTATAAAATATTATCACTTAGTTTTTTCATCCTGTAGGTACAAACAAAAAACAACTCGTTTAAACTTGAGAACGGCTGAATGTTTGTGAGTGAACGGTGAATTGTAATACATAAAATAACAATATCTTTTGTAATGGCTAGCAACACAGTTGAAACCACTGAAAATGTCAATATGAAATTAAAAAATGTGTTCAAAAATTTTGTAAAAAAGACTTAGGCGCGTGCGCAGTGAAAACACACTAATATTATAAATGCAAAAGATTGTCGTTTCTGCTTGTTTCTTCTTTAGGCATAAGGGCGTTCCTTACGGAGATTCCGTAATTTACCGTATTTAGGGGCTTATAAACTCATAATTTGAAAGCTACAAAGTTATAATAAAAATACAGCAATAATCTTCAGTATATCAACATTCCTTTCCCCGTTTTAAATTTTCTTTTTTTGTTTATTATACTCATGACATCGGCTTCCAAAGTAAAACCAATTTATTAAAATTCAAGCATACATTCAGCATCTCCTTAGTATTTACAAATTACTTTTATTTGAAACACACGCCAATAGATCGACAATATCATAAACTACATATTCCACGTTTTAAATTTTTTTAGGACAATTTTGAACTAAGGTGCGATCTCGGCAACGCGGCAAATGTATGGCCAAGGTCATTTGCTTGCGGGACGGCCTTAAAGCTGCCATAGAATAAAGATAAAAAATTTTATGTCCTTTCCTGGGTCGCAAAGTTTTCAGATCAAACATTGAGCAAGACATAATTATTATTATAATGTTTACCAAGCAGAGAACCTCAAGCGGCGCAAATATGAGAACCTCAGTGGATATCTCATATTTGAATCGTTTGGGGTAGAAACTCTAGACGCACACTCGGGGGCACATAAGCTTTTTAGAGGAATATCTTAGAAACTTGTTGAAGCCACCCGAGACCCCAGAGCTGGGAGCTACCTGGCACAGCGGATAGCAATTGCCATCCAACGTGGCAACTGGCAATGCTGTCAGCTTGATGGGCACTCTGCCAGATGGGGACGACTTGGGCAAGTTTTATAGTTTTACTAGCTATCCCGGCAAACGTTGCTGTGCCATAATATATTTGCCATATTATTTTATTGAAGTGACTAAATAAGTATGTCACCATGGCAACGTCCATCGCTGTCCCGTCGCACAAACAATGGTCGCCGTCAGTCTCAGGTTGTAATAATTTACTATTATTTATTCAACAAATGCACTTATCAATATATAAAGTACCCAGTAGCCGATTCTCAGACCTACTGAATATGCATATAAAATTTGGTAAAAATCAGTAAAGCCGTTTCGGAGGAGTTCGTGGACTAACATTGTGACACGAGAATTTTATATATAAGAGATATTTAAAGTTTGTATATTTCTACCATTCATAAGTGTAGGAGATATTGTAACAAATTAGAATTTTAATTTTATAATATTTTAATAGTTTTCATAGTTCTTACAATATAAAAATTACTGACCGAAGTTACGGGAACATGTTACTATTAGTATTATTTACTAGATGATGTTGCGCTTTGCGCCAAAATTCGTTTATCGCGTGGAAACCGTACATTTTTTTAGGATAAAAATATCCTATCTCTTTTCCCTGGACTCAAAGCATCTCCATTATTAGTATGGATACTATGTTGACTATGTATTTTGGCGGCAGAGCTAAATTATGTTAATCTAAGCTATAAACTACGTATGTGCTCAAAATTTAAAACGCCAAAGCCCAAAGCCTTTTTTGTTTAGCCACACTGTTCTCTTAAAATTACTAAAAATCGCTGTTTTTATACTCTATCTTTCTTTAGAATCTGAAGATTCAAGTTGTGATTTAAAATATTATTATGCTGTGTCATTATTACTATCATAATCATTATTAATTATTATTGTTAATCTAATTAAGAATAATAATGTCTCTCTTAAATAAATTCCATGGATTATACTGTAAAATATAAACTAATAATAGCTATTTCTCTATTTCAAACATCCATACTTAATATTATAAATGCGAAAAACTGTTTGTCTGTTACCTCTTCATGCTCAAACCGCTGAACAGATTTTGCTGGAATTTGGCATAGAGATACTTTGAGTCCCGGGAAAGGACAGAGAATAGTTCTTATCCCGGAAAAATGTACGGTTCCCGCGCGATTAACGAATTTTGGCGCAACGGAGGTGCGGGCGTCATCTAGTTTTGTTATAATTTATAATGCCTTTTTAATTAATAATAATAATAATAGCTAATTGGGGCCCACAGCTCAGTTGCGCTAAAATTCGTTTATCGCGTGGAAACAGTACATTTTTCGGGATCAAAATTATTCTATGCCGTTTCCCGAAACACAAAGTATCTCCATACCAAATTTCACTAAAACCGGTTCAGCTTTAGTTTTTATGCGTGGGAGAGCCATGCTTCGGCACGAATGGGCCGGCTCGACCGGAGAAATACCACGTTCTCACAGAAAACCGGCGTGAAACAGCGCTTGCGCTGTGTTTCGCCGAGTGAGTGAGTTTACCGGAGGCCCAATCCCCTACCCTATTCCCTTCCCTACTCTCCCTTATTCCCTTCCCTTCCCATCCCTACCGTCCCCTATTACCCTATTCCCTCTTAAAAAGCCGGCAACGCACCTGCAGCTCTTCTGATGCTGCGAGTGTCCATGGGTGACGGAAGTTGCTTTCCATCAGGGGATCCGTTTGCTCGTTTGCCCCCTTATTTCATAAAAAAAGCGGTTTGGGCGTGAAGAAGTAACAGACAGACAGGCAGATACACTTTCGTATTTATAATATTAGTATGTAATTTATAGTACGTTTTATGCCTTGAGCCTACTTCAAGGCTTTCAATACTTATGAAATGCAGAGACGTGCTGAGGTCAACACTTTTCTCTAGAGACATTATGTATATTTTATACTGATGCTTACTAAGGCCTGTATGTCGCCGGTTACCCGGTCAAATTTTCATCAATCTGATCCATCAATCTGATTGACGGAATATTGATGGTTATAAAAAGTTCATATTAAAAATATGATCTATCATCAATCCGTGTGGAAGCTGAAATCTTTACCGGATTAATGGATCAGATTGATGAAAATTTGACCGTGTAACTGGCGACTAGTGGAGTGGTGAGACAGTGCAAACACAGACATAGATCAAAGATAGATACCGCATGTGTATGTACTTCGCGTGCCAAATCGCGTTCCCGAACGACGAGCAATGCTCGTCTTTCGAAACTCTGTTCTTTAGTCTAATATCGGAATCGGACGTCAATAGGAATTTTAAAAATGCCTAAATGCCTAAAAGTGCCGTATTGTGCTGTAGAAATTCAAATAGAAACGTTGGCCTTGATAATGGACACGTTTCTTATCATCGGTACGTCTTGGTAGCAAAAAAGTGACACGCTCGTTTTCATACAAATGGAGCGACATGCGGTATCTATCTTGATCTATGTTTGTGATGCAAGCAGACAATTTGATTTGTCGAGAGTACTGTCTCTCCACTCAACTCGGTAGGTGTAACAGTTTTGATGAAAATTTTACACATTTATAGAGTTGACAACTTAGAAGGACTAAATCTTAAAAAAAAATCTCGAGGAATATGTACTGTTTATTTTGCACGCTAAGCCGGTTTTAATAACAAGTAGTACCCATACTTTTGACGCAATAAGTCTACATTGTTTAGGAATCCGGAGTAAGTAATAATAAATGCGGCTCGCCTGGACCAAAATGTACAGTGTTGCCGTGCGAGAATTCACTCGAGAACGGAAGCTTTGTCCACACTGTGCCTTTTTTTGTTCATCAAGGGCATGCGTTAAGGCCCGTCCGCACGTTTGCCAAACCTCAACAAATCGTCACAAACGGTCACAAATACAAACGTGTGGATAGGGTGTTTGCCTTGGTTTGTTTAGGTTTGCGAAGACTTGTAGCCGATCCGACTCAGTGTCGGTTTTTGAACACAAATCAAAGGGAATTTGCCGCAAGCGTTTGCCACCCGTCCACACGTTTGTGCGCGTTCATTCTTGTCGATGCTCTGTAAGCGAACAGACGTGATATACGTAAGTAGTATGTCTGTGTGTGCTTTCGAAAAATGAATGACTGGTGGTCAAATGAAAACCTATTAAATTATATTATATTAATTATATAGTTTACTTATATTTATAACTAGCTGTTGCTCGCGACTTCGCCCGCGTCAAAGTAAAATATTCCTTCTTTTTGGAAGTCGGTTGAAAAGTAGCCTAAAGCGCTTATTCCACTTATCCTAGCTAGGAAGTCCTAGCTAGGATCTTAAAAAAATTAGTCAAGTGGAATAACATTTAGAAAGCTACGATCCTAGCTAGGACTTCCTAGCTAGGACAAGTAGAAAAAGCGCTTAAGTTACTCCTTACTACATAAACTATCTACAAAAAAAGTCCCGTAAAAATAGCTCTAGCTGTTTCAGAGATTAGCCGGAACAAACAGACAGACAGACAGACAGACATACAGACAAAAAAAATGTTTTGGTGTATGTAGAGTATATAATATAATCATCAAATCAAAATCTATATTACAAACAGGCACTCTAATTTTATTTACATGTATAGATAAAAATAACTTATAGCCGATACAGCAACTTCGACGTCCGTCATGCTTGCCGCCCCAGAACAAACTAACTCACTCGCAAGCGTGTGGATGGATTTCCAAATCAAGCCAAACATTTGTGACCATTTGTGGCGATTTGGAGTTTGTAGCAAACGCTAAAACGTGCGGACGTAACATAATAGCTTTGTACACACCACAGTGTAACTCAAACATGTTAAATATTTTCGTGTGACAAATTATTTTTGTATTACGTATGTATGAGAATTTCGAGGGTAACCCGGCCCCTTAAATCTGTCTTAAACCTGTCGTATCTGTCTTAAATTGTCTTGTCTCAAGTGAGCGACAGACCTTAAAAGATCGCCCCAAGTCTTGTCAAAACTATTAAGCTCGTGATTATAATAACTTTGGGGTTTTGAAACTTTGCCTGTGCGTTTTCGGGTTTTTGATCTTAGACCTACTTATATAACTTTGATTTAAACTTTAAACTTGGCCTGTCTGCACCAGACAGTTACGTTAGAGTTTAGAAGTAACAAAAGTAAGTGATAATTACTTTAGGGTATGTGTCCCTTGTAAAGAGTTTACTGTGAAAGTAGCAGCGCTAAATGAGTTAAATGTTGACTTCTATGTTTCTATGAGAATTGTCCCAATGCAACGTCATGACTCATGAAATTACCCATACAATGATTTAAAAAAGTTACTCTTTCAGCGTTGCCACTTTCACAGTGATCTCTATACATCTAACAAAACTAAGTGATAATACTTTAGGATGCTTATGTGTCTGTAAGGGTACATAGAGATCACTGTGAAAGTAGCAGCGCTGATTGTATTTTTGTAATTTGTATGGGCAAGCGCCCTAGCGACATGAATTTGCCCCCTGTATTAGGGATACATACATACCTTTTTTTATTGTTGGGGAAATGCAATTACGCATCCCCGGTGGTCTGGGGATGGCTACCGGGGTATGTGAGACTCCCCAGGGCGGTGAAGGCCGCGCCTACCCTTTGGGTTTGCCCGGCCCCCATGGGATTTTTATACACCAGATTTTGAGTTGGAAGTAGACAAATATATCTGCGAAAACTGCATCCAAATCGGATCAGTAGTTTTTGTGTTAAAGAGAAAAGTTTGGTACAAAATCTGACCCCTCTTTCGTCCCCTTAGAGGGGTAGGAGGAAATTTTTTTATACACCAGATGTTAAGTTGGAAGAAGACAAATATATCTGCGAAAACCGCATTCAAATCGGATCAGTAGTTTTCGTGTGATCGTGGAACAAACATACAGACAGACAGACAGACAGACAGACAGACAAAAAAACTAATCAAATTTTTGGCTTCTATAGCGATGTAGTGACACCCCCCGCTTATTATTTTTTGAATATCTTTAATGTACAGAATTTCCATTTCTACAGTTTTACTATATGTATATATTCTCAGTAACAAGGAAGTAGGTATTATAATGATGATCTGCATGCTAAGGCCGCGACATTCAACTGTTTTCCTCTAAGTTGCCATTTTACAATTCATTCTAATGTCTAAACTCTAAAGTCTAAGCTTGATACTATGACAGGCGCCAAAATTTATAATAATATTAGAATGGAGGGACCATTCTAATATTATTATAAATGCGAATATGTGTCTGTTTGTTACTTTTTCACGCCCAAACCGCTGAACCAATTTTGCTGAAATTTGGCATGGAAATATCAAATACCTTGAGTCCTGGAAAGGACCGGAAAAATGTAAGGTTCCCGTGAGATGAACGAATTTTGGAGTGACACTTTTTTCGACGGTGGAAATATTATGTTCGGTCATGTGATGAACGTAAAAAAAACGGCGGACGAAGTCTAATTATACATGTCGCAGTCATCTGGTTAAATCTGCGATTCGATTGAATGACTAGCGCATTCATTGAATGACACCATTCAATTGAATGACTTTATTGACTAGGCCGAACGTCGATTGAACGATCGTCCATCAACGTTCAACTAGTTAGCGATTTGTAGCATAGCGTTTTGAAGATAGCGGACATGAAATCAGTCAGGTAATTGAACGTATTTCATTTTCTTTCTACTGCGGCGCTACTATATACACCGGCATATTTAGCGGAACACAAAAAAAAGGTCAATAATTTAAAAAAAATGTGGTTTTATTTTAAAATCTACTTACTACACTTCTTTTGTTATTTAAAATTTCATTTGTTTTACTTAAAATTACATCACATTATGAACAAAATTTGCGAGTAAATGCTATTTGTGAAAAATGGTACATTTTTGAACTTTTTATGTAACCGGGAAAAGTGAAAATTATTATTAAAATAACAATTAATTAAATTAAAAAAATGGTGATTAATATCGCGTATTTCCTCCACGTGCTCTTATTAAAGTTTCTAACCGTCTAGGCATACTGAGAATTATGTTATCGATGGTCCCCTGGGATAGTCTCCGCCATTCCTCAACTACGGCGATTCGCAGTTCACCCACATTGGCAGGAGCTGGAATTCTTGACTTAACTTTTCTTTTCAGCAAGTCCCAAATGTGCTCTATTGGGTTCATACCCGGTGATCTTGCCGGCCACTCTATAACAGTGATATTCATATCATTAAGATAAGCTTGAGTTGCCCGAGCGGTATGCGGCCGAGCATTATCCTGCATTAAAACAAAATCGTCACCGATATATGGGGCAAACAGTACGACATTTTCTTCTAAAACTTCTCTGATATAGCGGTCCGCAGTCAGACTCCCTCTGTCAATCACTACCAAGTCTTTGCGAGCTCCCAAACAAATGCCCGCCCAAACCATTATTGATCCACCACCGTATGCAACTGTAGTTTCAAAATTTATCTGAATGTAACGTTCTCCTTTGCGTCTGTATATTCTTTGCCTGCCGTCAATTTGATTTAAGAGAATTCTGCACTCATCACTAAACAATACATTACTCCATTGGTCCGCATTCCAAAGTCGATGTTCCTGAGCAAAAGTTAACCTGTTTCTACGATGATTTACCTCGAGCCTTGGAGCCTTGGCGGGCACAAATGAACCCAAATCAGATTCTTCTAACCTTCTTCGTACCGTACGCTCACTTACGGTTACTCCCCGCACTGCTTTTAACTCATGTCGGGCTTGGACGGCCGTCAAACGGGGGTTCCTACGTACACGAAGCCGAATGAAACGATCATCCCTACTCGAAGTGCGTCTTTTTCTGCCTTGTCCTGCTCTTCTCACATAAGTTCCAGTCTCCCTGAATCGTTTGACACTGCGATGGACCGTTGAAATCGATCGACGAAGATGTCTGGCTATTAATCTGTATGTTAGACCAAATCTTCGCATTTCGAGTGCCCTGGCAATCTCCGTTGGGGCTAAGTCAGGCATAATTCAGTCCTCAACTCCAAAAAGATACAAGATTAATTTTTTTTTTACAAAAAAACAATATTTGAATGAAAAATTTAAATAAAATTCAGAAGGGAGAAATACTCGAACTTCGCTTTACATAAGGTATATTCGAATAAAATTAAAACAATTGCATAAAATGTGATGTTCAATTGTTTTCCTAATTTGAAATTATTTTTTTTTAATTAAATGACGTATAAACCAGCCAGCAACCTTATATGATACTTATATCAAACCTTTTTTTATGTTCCGCTAAATATGCCGGTGTGTGTAGTCACTAAAACAAATATGGCATCAAACAGCTTGCATAGCTGATAGCACTGTCTTGATATTTTATCGATTACATTTACATTAAAGTGCTTTATTTGTAATAACTAATAAAATAATACGAAAGCGTGGATTTACCTACGAGTATAACTACCCTGTCAACGGCTACTTGAAAAAAAATATTGCATTCCATTTAACGACTTCGCTATATGACTTTTAGACAAGACGTTAAACGTTACAGTCAACTTATTTTTATTTTTTTATTTTATTTATTTATTTAACTCAGGCTTCTTGGCCTATATTATAAATACCTTATAGACTAACATACATACAATTATACTAAAAACTAACACAAACACTAAACACGTATTATCTGCGACGTGGGGCGCGACGTGTTCGGAAGTTGTCCTCGGAACCTCCTGTAGACGACTCCAAAACTCCAAAGTCAACGTCTTGACGAGTTGTCCTTTAGTCATTCAATTGAATGGTGTCATTCAATGAATGCGCTAGTCATTCGATCGAATCGTAGATTAAGCCAGATGACTGCGACATACACAGCACCAAACAGCACTGTGTCTTAAGAGTCGGCCAGGCTGCACGGTCCGCACTTTTTTTTTTCAACACTATAATAGCACACAAATTAAATACGAGACAAAAAATTGGACGCGCGTCTTCCGCGGAATTCTCGAGAATTCTCCGTTGCCAATTCGCTCGCATGAGGCGAAATTGACTAAAAATAGCGATCAACAATCCACTAGCAATAATCGCGCGAGCGATTGCTGGGTGTCATGAATGTCAAAGACAATGGTGTCATGTATAGTGATCGATTGCAATCCTATTGTTTTGGCTGATACGTGATACGAAATTGCGATTTTGGAGCAATTATCGCGCAATAATTGCTATCGTATTGCTCTCGCAAGATACGTGATACGGGGGCCGTTCTGCGTCCCACGGCGCGGCGGTGTAAATTGAGCCTAAATCTACAAAAAACTTATTCAAATATTGAAATACATTTTTTAATATTTAAATTATTATTTATTATTTCTTATGCAAGGTTTGAGTAACCGGAAACGACGGAAGTTGTGGAGCAACAAACACCAATAAAACAGAGTTGTAAAACAACAGATAGCAATAACAATTATAGACCAACAATTCATAACAATAATATAATATTCGTGATAATATTATTAGTTTTTATTATTCGTAGAATATTAACATACAATTAAATAGGGAATGGGTAGGTGACTAACGTCCAAATAATTTGGAAACCTGCCAATTAAAATATCATTAAATAATACTAAAATAATGATCGACATTAACATACTTGTAATTCTACGAATAATAAAATCTAAGGAAACGTAACTCCCATACTAATACAGTTTTAAATTTGGTTCCATTCGAACTGTCATGTAACGTCAGCCTTTATACCGCTCAAGGTCACCTAAATATTGCAAATGTATGAAAAGTGAACCCACAAGTGAACCTAAGGTACACTTTTTTGACAAGTATTTTGGAGCATGTTTTTTGACGGAGTTACTCTTCCTTAGTTTTTATTATTCGTAGTTGTAATTCTTGTTTTGCTTGGAGCGAGAAAAATAACATTTGAACAGTCAAAAATATAGTAAAATCAACGCGCGCTTAGTGTTATATTTGTTATACTTATACTCAATATACCTGTCTATTTGGTACTTTTTAACTGATGAAATGATTTGATGAAATATGGTGTGCGATAATTTAATTTTTGGAAAATCTAGTACAGCAGGTATTGTAAATATACTTTGTCTGTCTTAAGTTAAACGAATTTAACGCATAGGGAACATGAACGTAGAAAAAAAGGCGGACGGAGTCTTATTATACACAGAACTGTGTCTCCAGAGTCGGCCACGCACACATTCTTACGCCTGTCAAATGGTATGGACTAGCGTAACAATGTGTGCGTGCGGACCGTGTACAATGTACATGCAGTCGCCAGTCAGCTGGCCGACTCTGAAGGACACAGTTTTGTGTATGGCGGGACTCCGTCCGCCTTTTTTATACGTCCATGATAGGGAATATAACCACAGATCGGAGCAGAGGGCTACTAGCACATATATTAAATCGTATCAAAATCCGACATGTTGCACACGTCATTACAGAATATTGACAGAAACGTTGTCAAACGTCTAATAAAACTTTTTGTTTACTGTCAGTTCTGCAGAAATATAGCCTTGTCCACACTGTGCCTTTTTCTGTTCTTCAAGGGCATGCGTTATAGCGCAGTCAACAGCGAACGTGAGGCATTCCCACGACGCATGCCCTCTGACCGTATCCAAAACTTAAAAAATGACAATGTTGGCATTGCGTTGTTGACGCATTCAATTATTGGATGCGCCAAAACGAAAGTTGAATGACAGAAGATGACGAAAATTGAATGACGAAAGCGCTTAGTGTGGACAAAGCTTAATATTATTATGTCCTATTGGTGATTCTTTTGAGTCCTGAATCCTCCTGATAATATTGTTCGTTGCGGCTACTTGAATTTTTTTTAGTCGGGTTATAGTTTTTTTTTCTTTATTATCTTATTACTCACTATAACTCTTCATTGTTCATCGTTCATACTTCATAGATTATAAAATCATAAATAAAGCTTTTTTATACCTTCAAATTACATCAGCCAAAAAACAGACAGTGGATTTAAGAATTTCAATTCTAAAGTATTTACAATAGAGTTGAAATTGCATTAACACCAAGATGTCACTGACCTCGCTGTTTTGAGAATGCTAAGGATGACTCTTTAAATTTTTAGGAATATTTTCCATAGAATTGTGAAAAATAATCGTTACTCACAATATAAATGCGATTGTGTGTCTGTCTGTCTGTTGCCACCGCACGCCCAAACCGCTGAACCGATTTTGCAGGAACCGTATATTTTCCGGGAATCAGTCCAGCGGGGCTCAAATGGTTGCTTTGAAGAATCATAATATTATGGATCATAGTATGATTCATCTTTTTATAATCGCAAAGTTGACACTCTAATTGCAATTCAGATGTCCAAATTCGTACTAATTTGACATTCGTGAGTTTGACAGTTTTGACAATTCATTTTGTGAATTTATTGAGAGGAGTTGCTAAATGTGACCATTTTAGCTCCGCAGTAGTTTAAGCGTGAAGAGGTATTCTGACCTTTTCATAATCTAACTCTATCTATTGCAAAAAATGCAATAAAATCAGTTGAGGCTTATGGAATAAAAAGTGACTGAACTATTCACAAAATATGATATGATTCAGAAACAAATTAATGGCCGTCTTAAGGGGCCGGGTTACCCTCGAAATTCTCATACAAACGTAATACCAAAATCATTTTGTCATACGAAAATATTTAACATGTTTGAGTTATTTTTCAGCTTAAAATAGTAATTACCTAGGTTCCTGAACAAAAATTAACTTCAAAATATTTACACACTAAAAAATATAAGCGATTACATTTCATAAATTTTTACGCCATTGTCGACATACTTTTCGCACACTTGTTTTATATTAAAAACTCATCGAATCGTAATGTATTTTTCCTGGGAACACAGCTTATATTGTGTAGTTACAGAATGTCTTCAAAAGAATGGCAATATAATAAATTTTCATTCATCATTTTTGGTATTCGTAAACGCAACGAAATTTCTCTATAATTTCCAACATGGTATCGTGCCGATCCGCTCACACGACAGAGCGCGGCAACGGGCGGGAGGCGCGTTCAGGGTGGCGGAGTGTTGTAACCGGTGCACGTGACAATAATTCATTCAAGGCATTCATTATTCAAGTACAATATTCCCTCAAGCTCCAAGCGGTCGCATGCGACCGCGCGCGCGATAACAGTAGATTTCCAAGAATCCGCGATCGAGAGAATGTTATTGTTGTTGAATGTTGATTTCGAAAATTTTTATGTGATACTTGAAGACAATTGCTTGAACAACTTGCTTTTATTGCTTAAACTTTTGATAATAATTAATAATGGATACCGAAAGGTGGGATGTATGATGTATCACACAGTAGTTTAAAATAAATAATAATTATGAATATCATAAATCATAATATTATTATTTTCTTATATACTGTATTTTGTAAATAACGTTTAGGAATATTAGCGATAGTCATAATATTATAATATGATTATACAATATACATTGATATTATGTATAATTAATTTCGTTAGTCTCGCTAAAACTCGAGAACTCCTGAACAGACTTGCTAATTTCTGTCTTGAAATAAAATAAAATATAAAAGTGAACTTGTATTCTAAGTTTGTATACCTATGTTTGTATATTTTATTTTAGTTTGTATTTTTAGTAATTATTTCCTGATGTCAGTTTTATTCAATTAAATAATATAAATACTTTACTAATTAAATAATATTATTATAAAGCGGAAGAGTTTGTTTGTTTGTTTGAACGCGCTAATCCAGGAACTACTGGTCCGATTTGAAAAATTATTTCAGTGTTAGCCCATTTATCGAGAAAGGCTACAGGCTATATTTAATCACGCTACGATTAATAGAAGCGAAGAAATAGATATTCCATACTAGCTGTTGCCCGCGACTTCGTCCGCGTTAGCATAGTAGTTCACATCCCAAGTAGGTATTAATATTTATTGTACAAAAATATTCAATGTACAGAATTGAATTTCCTATGACTTTATTATAATATAGCTGTTGCCCGCGACTTCGTTCGCATTATCATAGTACTTAGATCACATCCCAAGTATTATTTTTTGTACAAAAATATTCAATGTACAGAATTGACTTTCCTACGATTTTATTATTCGGCTTCGCTTGCGTAATTTAGGAATTTCACGCAACCGTACATTTTTCCGCAAAAAATAGCCTATGTCCCTTCAGGTGGTCTATTCTTTATGTTTGCCAAATAACATAAAAATTGCTCCAGTAGATCTTAAGATAATAAGCAATTTCATATAACTTCCCCCGTTTTTCCACATTTTTCTCTATTTCTTCACTCCAATTAATTTTAGCGTTATAAAATATAGCCTATAGCCTTCCTCGATAAATGGGCTATCTAACACTGAACAGCAACAGCTAGTAATTAATAATACTCTTTTGATTTTTAGGCTTCCGTAGCCAAATGGCAAAAAACAGAACCCTAATAGATTCGTCATGTCTGTGTGTCTGTCTGTCCGTATGTCACAGCCACTTTTCTCCGAAACTATAAAAAAAACCTTATAATTTCATAAAAATAAACCTTATTGTTGCTGCGGATTGCGGAACCATTTATGGGCGAGTCCAACTCGCACTTGTCCGATTTTATTATTTTGAATGATAACAATGTGAGGAATATTTGGAGTAGCCTTTTTTCTGTTTTTGAAACTTTATTGTTACGTACTGTCTTTTAATAATTTTTAAATAAAAGCGTCGACCTCTGTGGCGCAGTGGTTGAGCGCATGGTAGCTCAAGCCGGGGGTCGCTGGTTCGAAATTCGAATCCCACCGACGGAACAAAACGTTTTCCTGGGTCATGACTCATGACTCATGTATGTGTATTAAATATGTGTATAATAATATTGTAAAAACTAGATGACGCCCGCAACTCTGTTGCGCCAAAACTAGTTTATCGCGCGGAAACCGTGCATTTTTTCGGGATAAAAAGTATTATATGTCAAAGGACAAAGACTCGGGACCGCCTCAAAGTATCTCCATGCCAAATTTCAGCAAAATCGGTTCAGCGGTTTGGGCGTGAAGAGGTAATAAGCTATTAACAGACAGACAAACAGACACACTTTTTTATTAATTTTTTACAATTAGTATGGAAGTATGGATCTTAAATAAGTTGAGTATAATAAAAAGGAAATCTATATCTAAATAATCCTTCAGGCCCCGCGCGAGCACCGGTGATCGCGACAACAATAGAATACAATAGCAATTCCTGGAAATTCCGACTGAAGTAATATTATAGGTACTTATTATAAAACAAAGTCCCTTTTTTCCCTCATGTCCCTTTGTTCCCTTTAATCTTTAAAACTACGCAACGGATTTTGATGATTCTTTCAGTGTTAGATAGCCCATTTATCGAGGAAGGCTATAGGCTATATTTTATCACGCTAAGACTAATAGGAGCGAAGAAATAGAGGAAAATGTGGAAAAAAACGGGGGAAATTATTTGAAAGGGCTAACTTGAACGCGCTAATCTCAGGAACACTGGTCTGATTTGAAAAATTCTTTCAGTGTTAGTTCCTATTTATTGAGGAAGGCTATAGAGTATAGGCTATATTTTATCACGCTAAGACTAATAGGAGTATGTGGATAAAACGTTGGAAATTATTTGAAACGGGGGAAAATTATCTCGCGAATTACTGAGCAATTTTTATGTTATTTGGCACAGATAAGAAGTAGATCATAGGCTAAGAAGTAGATCATAGGATAGATAGATAGATTTTAATCATTTTTTCAGTGGCTATATATTTTATACCCGTGCGACGCCGGGGCGGGTCGCTAGTATAAATTATAATATATTCGGTATTATATGTCTGGTACTTGTAAGTTGTAACACAAGTCCTTAGTGTACTTAGCACGGGGCCAGGCTGACGTGGTGTGATTTGTGAAGAGTCCAATGTAGATATTATAGTAAGTATATTATTTTAATATATTATGTAGAATCTGTATTCTGTTCAGTTCAGTGACAAGATCGACGACACTACGCCCGCGCCCGTATTCCTACTATTCCAATATATAAAACAACCACAAAAACAATATTGTTAATGATTCATGAAACAATAAAATATAATACTTCGCAAATCGCAACAAACGCACGGCTTGAATAACTTGATCAGAGTAAAATAATAATGAATGACGACGCACGCACACATATAATACGCTGCCGGAGGCCCGCGGGGGTACCCCGTACCCCGTACCCCGCGCGCAATAGCGAGACAGCAACATATAAAACTTGTACTGGCGCGGTATCGAATTTCATTTTTTCGAGCGCGTCACCCGAGCCCTTAAGAAATATTCTGAATGTTATTCCAATTACAATACCCATTTCAATCATAACGGAACTAAAATCATTAAGAATTTAAACCTGTTCTAGTATTGTTGCAAAAACTTGTAAATATTAATCCTGCAGAGTGGTGAATTTTAGAATCAATATAAAATTCACGCGTCTCGGTGTTGATTGGCTGGACAGATTTGGATGATATTTTGTCTGACAATCGGCAAATATCTATTTTCTATGAACGGAATAACTAGCAAGACAGTGTTTATCGAGTGAGATAGAATTAAATATTGTACTCTGTTTCTATGCATACAAACGCAGATTTTCCTTTTATCCGACTTCCAAAAAGACGGAGGATAGGTATGACCTGTTCGCCTGTATTGAGGTATATTTTTTGTTCAATTTTAATTGTAAACAAATAATATTGATGGCTATAATGATACCAATTTTAGTAAGACGTGACCACACAATGAATTATTATAATGGCATATTAATTTCGACGAGCTAATATTTTTGTTTACACTTACATCAACATATTTTATCGCATGGAAGTTAATATGTTATATTATTATTATATATAGGTCCGTATATGTAGGAAGTTAATATGTTATATTATTATTATAATATGTTATATTATTATTATATATAGGTCCGGACTATATAAAAATGGATTTTCAAATGTGTTAGTCGTGCTAAAACTCGAAAACGGCTGAACGAATTGGGCTGATCTTAGTCTTAAAATATTCGTAGAAGTTTAAGGAAGGTTTTAAAGTGACACGAAGTTCACCGGGACAGCTAGTGATAACTAAATGTTGTTATTTGTTGCATAAAGTCAAACATTTTACCACAGTAAAAAATCATATATCCTTTTTCTTTTATCAACATCGGTTCTGCGGTTTGAGTGGGACAGACATTACATTGATTTTGATGTGACTTGCCTTAACTAATAATAATAATGATTACTATTGTGTCTAACCTCATGTTCCTTTGAGTCATCCGATTAATATTAATGAAAGGATAATTGTAGGATAATCAAAGAATAGCATTGAGTTAATTTTTTATGTAGTAAAGTACTACGTTTTAATTGTTTTTGTTCTTAATGTAAACAATTTGAAGTGTGGACGTTTAGGCTGGCTTTACATGAATCCGCGCAGACGAGCGGCTTGGCCGCTACACCGCAAGGTTACAAGCAATAGCGATGACGACAAGATCAAAGATTAGCAGATTTTTCAAATAAAATAAAGACATAATGATGAAAAATAGCTATTCCCAAAATTTCAGCTTCATAAATTATGTATTTTTTTTGTTTTGAGTCTTCAAAGTTTTTTCGTCAAGTTAAGTCAAGTCGAATTTTTTTTATAAATTTCCTTAATTTTTGTATACCATTCGATAAGTTAAGCAATTTATAAAAATTTTTCTTATGTAACCACTTTCAATTTCAATTTTTTATTTATAAATAGTGTTTATATATATTAATTAATTTATTTATAGTTGTATTTTTATTGTCTTTGTTTCAGTATTTATGTTGCAAATAAATATAAAATAAAGCTTTCATAAACTCAATATTTAACATAGCTATCGAACAAACTACCTAGGCGTGACGTCACAGTTTGCTGACATTTTGTATGGAGCGTCTATTTTATGTGAGTTTTGAATGGTGATATCTTGGAGAGTTTTTACGCTATCAGAGTCATTTTTTCACTGATATTTCTATTTTTGAATGGTTCTTCACTTATCAACAAGAAAAAAAAATTCGTCATGCCTATTGTATGATTTATTTAAATACGGTATTTGATTTATTTAAATACGGTAGCGGCACGGTCGCGCTGTCATTTACATAGCGGCCAAACCGCTCGTTTGCGCGGATGCATAATATAAATCGAGCCATAGAAGAAAATTTTTTGAACCGCTATAGCTAGATTTCAAAAAATTTCACAGATTATGTATGTCTGTTGCCGCTATAACAACAAATACTAAAAACAAAATAAATTATATATTTAAGGGAGTCTCCCATACAACAAATGTGATTTTTTTTTTGTTATTTTTTGCTCTATATCAATAATAGCTACAGAGCTATTATTGATAATATAGACATTCTAAGAGTACCTGTTACTACTTGGAATGTTCATAAAATACTCAGTCGTATTTATTCTTTAATAATTGATAGTAAAATTAAAATAAACTAAAAATAAAGGGGGGCTCCCATACAAAAAACACAATTTTTTGGCTATTTTTGCTCTATAATGGTACGGAAACCTACGTGCACGAGTCCTACCCACACTTGGCCGATTTTTTTTCTCTTAAAAATTATGACAATAATTTTTCTTCGGTTAAAAATCTTCCAACAATCTGTCTTCTAATCATGAAAAATCAACTTTTAACAATCAATGACTAGGTATTGTGTGTGTGTACATACACATACATAATATGTGTGAGTGTGCGTGTATGTGTGTGTCATTGTACTAACGTATTGTCATCGTGTCTCACGTTTTTTCTCACGTAACAATCACGTATTTACGTACGCGGCGATTTGCAAGTTAAACGTTATCTATATCCCAATTATTTTGATAGATAAGCTAACCAGGAAGTGAACCACACTAATTAATATGATAAATGCGATAGTGCGTCTGTCTGTTACCTCTTCACGCCCAAACCTCTGAACCGATTTTGCTGTATGGAGATACTTTGACTACCGGGAAAGAATTGCAGGATAGTTTTTATCCCAGAAAATGTACGGTTCCCGAGCAAAAAACGAACGAATTCTGGCGCAACGGAGTTGCGACTTGCGGGCGTCATATCGCGAAGAATAAAATCCTTAAAGACTTTGAACATAATATTATGTATATTCGGCTTCATTATAAATGCGAAATCAGTGTTTCTATTTGCTGTTACATCTTCACGCGTAATTCGATTTTGCTTACATTATAGTCCCAGGAAAGGAGATGGGATACTATTAGGGGTGGGCCGAAATTCGTTTTACATTCGGCTTAACCGAACTTTGGCAGCTTGAACCGAACTTCGTCATTCGGCCTAATTTCGGTTAAAATGCCGAACATTCGGCACTAAATATATTTGCACTATCATAACAGAAATTAATAAAAAAAAAACTGTAGTAACAGTGAAATAAAATAAGTCTGATACAAGAACTATACTCATTCATAGTCATTTACTTATTTGAAATAGAAAAAGTAATCATATTATGTGATAAACAAAAAAACTTAAATTGGTCTTTTTAACGACCAGTCTCAAAAATGTTTGGTTACTTAAACAAACAAAACACAAAATTAAACTGCTCTTCTTACTAACCAAACCAGCTTCGTGGTTTATGGAGAGAAACTATAAAGAATTATGTATTTTTTAATAAAATAAATAAATAAATAAAAATAATACTTAATCAAAAAACAAAAATTTGACTTTAGCTTTACTTTACAATTAATGACTAGCTGGCTAACGGCCCCACAGGGAAGTGCGGAGTGCGGGTGGGCACATTTAGCAATATTTGCAGCAAGTGCATAAGTCACAACACGAAAAAGCGCGGCGAAATTGAACCCGCCGAATTTTTAATTTTTACCGAATGTTCGGCCAAAGTTCGAATTCGGTTCAAACCACATTCGGCCTATCACTAGATACTATATATGAGTATATATCCCGGAAAATGTATACGGTTTCCGCGAGAAACGGATTTTTGACGCAGCGGTATTGGATATTTTCCGGGAGAAAAAGTATCCTATGTCCTTTCCCGGGAATCAAAGTATCTTCTTACCTAGCGAAATCAGTTCGAATTTTTGAATTCCGTCGTGACTCGTAAAGAAGTCAGTCACACTTTCCCATCTATACTATTAATATTATAAAGCAGAAGAGTTTGTTTGTTTGCTTGAACGCGCTAATATCAGGAACTACTAGTCCGATTTGAACTCTTTCAGTGTTACATTGCCCATTTATCGGGAAAGGCTAAAGGCTATATTTCATCAGGCTGAGACTAATAGGAGCGAGGAAATAGAGGAAAATGTAGAAAAAACGGGGGAAATTATTTGAAATTGCTTATTATCTTAAGAACTACTGGAGCAATTTTTATGTCATTTGGCACACACGAAGACCACGTGAAGGGACATAGACTATTTTTTTGCGGAAAAATGTACGGTTTCCGTTAAATTCCTAGATTACGCGGGCGAAGCCGTGCGGAACATCTAGTGTATAATATTAGTATATAAATTAAAATAAATTAATAAATTATTAACCTTCGCTTAGTGACCCGACCACGAGTTATCAATTATCATTAAATTAAAAGGTTTCTAAGTAAAATGTGTAACTTTGTATGTTGTAAGTTGTAACGTAAAAACCCACATTCTAAGAAATCCTTTATGTACAGGATGTTACATGTTGAGCAAAGGTTGGAGCATCCTGTATACAGCCTTCATACTATGTACCTTATTACTCATAGTATATACTACATAGTATGAGACTAAGGCGTTAGGCCTTTTAACATAGGTGTTATAGAGTATATTTATCCTACTGTCGTAAAGAAAGTTTTGTCGAGAACCGTACATCTTTCCGGGGCAAAAAGTATCCTATGTCCTTTCCCGGAACTCAAAGTATCTTCATTCAAATTTCAGCTAAATTACTTCAGCAGTTTTGGCGTGACGGGGTAGCAGACAGACAGACAGACACTTTTTCGCATATGTTATATAATATACTAGCGACCCGTCCCGGCGTCGCACGGGCATAAAATATATAGCCACTGAAAAAATGATTAAAATCGATAGCCTATGATTCTTCACGTGGTTTACTTCTTATCTGTGCCGAATAACATAAAATTACTCCAGTAGTTCGCGAGATAAGCCCTTTCAAATAATTATATATTATATAATAATTTCCCCCGTTTTTTCCACATTCTCTTATTAGTCTTAGGGTGATAAAATATAGCCTGTAACCTTCCTCAATAAATGGGCTATCTAACACTGAAAGAATTTTTCAAATCGGACCAGTAGTTCCTGAGATTAGCGCGTTCAAGTTAGCCCTTTCAAATATTTTTCCCGTTTTTCCACATTTTCCTCTATTCGCTCCTATTAGTCTTAACGTGATAAAATATAGCCTATAGCCTTCCTCGATAAATGGGCTATCTAACACTGAAAGAATTATCAAAATCCATTGTGTAGTTTTAAAGACTAAAGGGAACAAAGGGACATGAGGGAAAAAAAGTGAGTTTGTTTTATAATATATATAGATATAGAAGTACGCATTCCTATAGAAATAGAATGAAACACATAACTCAAAGGTTCGTGCAGATGTATAGGTGATAAGATATATTGTCATAAAAATAATAAATTAATTGGTTTTGGCAATTTTCGTTATCATCACCTTCGGTGTGCACGCTCCCTTATAGGGAGTCCCTGTATTCTAATGTATAAACACATTAGACTGAATTACGCCGGCGTAATTTACGTGGCCGAAATTACGTTCAGCCGCTTACGTCTGATGCGACACACTATAAATTACGCGAAGAGCCGAAATTTCGCGGCGTAATTTCCGTTGCGGAACGCGCGCTTAAGTGAGTATTTAAAATTCTCAGATGTAATGTGAGTTAAGGTTGGATTTGCTATGTTCGGTTTTGATAATTCCGTCGCGTACCTATAGAGTATAGTGTGTTGCTATACAAAACATTACCGCCGAATCGCTGCCGAACTTTACGCTCGACTCAGCTCGACGGAAATTCGGCCCACGACGGAATTTCGGCATAGTGTGTCGTCTGTCGCGTTCCGCCCATATTTTGTATGGATTTGAAACGCGGCGTAAACGCGGCGGAATTTACGTCGGCGTAATTCAGCCTAGTGTCTTTAAACCCTTATACAATAAAAGCTAAAAAAAAAAACACGCTTATCTGTTTTTTTTTTAATTAGAATTAATCGATTTTTGAAGTGAAAACTTCTTTAGCGGCGTTGAGCACTTTTGTGGGATGGGTAAAAACTGTGAAACTCGCGTCAGATTCTCGTGCTGATCGAAAAACCTTGGAAAAACCGTAAGACGGTTGGAGAGTAGTGTTTTGTGTCGAACTCGAACTCGAATTTTAAGGGTTTCGATTAATTAAAAAAAATATTTTTTTTTTAAAATCGATTTTCATAAAAAATGGGTTAAAAATTTAATCGATTAATTAAAAAAAACATTTTTTTAATAATCGATTTTCATAAAAAATGGGTTAAAAATGCACAACGTTAATAATCAAGTTTTCACTTCTGCCGGCACTCCCGGAGTGCAACCCGTCTTTTTTTTTTGATCTAACAAATTATTGTATTGTCATTACCTCGTACGTATGCAAAGTTTGGAATTAATTACACTACTGGAGATAGATAAAAATTGCGCAGATTCCGTTACATGCTGCCCAAGCCTTCGATCAAATACAGAAATATTTGATTGAGGGCCCAAGCTTATAAAAGCAATATTAAAAAGTTACTTAGATATATTTCCAATAATTTACATTTATGGTCCAAACTTTACATCCCGAGAGATTCATAGATTTTTGTTTAGAGTTCAATGTAAAAGCAAAGCTGAACAAACAGATACCTAATAAAATGTTACCAGACTATATAATAAAAATCTCCTTTAATACTTCAGTCGGAATTTTCAGGAATTGCTATTGCAGTATTCTATTGTTGTCGCGATCACCGGTGCTCGCGCGGGGCTTGAAGGATTAATATAATAAACAACTAAAACTGACTTCACGAAATAATTACTAAAAATACAAACTAAAATAAAATATACAAACATATACAAACTTAGAATATAAAATTATAAAAAGAAAAACTTCCCCATGTCGTCCCCATCTGGCAGAGTGCCCAGCAAGCTGACAGCATTGCCACGTTGGATTGCAATTGCTATCCGCTGTGCCAGGTAGCTCCCGGCTCTGGGGTCTATATTTCTCTAAAAAGCTTATGTTCCCCCGGACCCCATGCGCCTAGGGTATTATATACCAGATATATTATATTATATACCAGATTATTGTTACCAGAATTTTCTGCAAATTCCGAGCCGCGAACGTGAAAATATTATCCCGTTGCAATCGTACATTTTCGACAAAAAAACTAGGCCTTTACATCCGTTGTGGATGATTTAAACCACTCCTCAAATACTGTAGTCCCTGGGACAAGATTTAAACGTCCGTATTGCCCAAGCACATACGGCATTCTCGCTACATAGTCGGCCCAGTCCAGAGGGATGAGCAGGTCAATACGCCTGGGACCGACCATGTGCGGGTTTCCTCAAATCTTCCTTTTTATTATATTATAGACTAGATGACGCCCGCAACTCCGTAGCGCCAAAACTCGTTTATCGCGCGGGAACCGTACATTTTTCCGGGATATAAAGAGTCCATCTAAAGAATGAATAGATAGGCGTCGAATTTACATGTAAAGTAATTAGTCATCTCTTGATCATTGCGTACACACTTGGGCATTATTAATACTGTGAATTCATAACACTTATTGGTTAATAAATTAACTTCTAGTACGCCATAAACATTACAAACAAATTAAACAACAATTATACATAATAAACCATAGCAATATAATATATTTATATACTTCTCTGAAGTTATAAGTATGTTTTATGACATTGTTAGGTAAGGGTCATTGCCAATTCATACTTATATTATATAATTATAAATGCGAAAGTGTGTCTGTCTGTCTGTCTGTTACCTACGGCAAAATATTTTGTAGTACGCGTGGTAATTCAAATATAATATTCCATACCTACGGAAGATTAATCAATCAAGAACAAATTAAGAAAATCGATTAGCATATCACGTTTCTTGTATGGGAGCCCCCCTTAAATAATAACTTTATTTTATTTATAGTATTTGTTCTTATAGCGGCAACAGATATACACAAGCTGTGAAAATTTCAAAAGTAGCTAGCTATAGCGGTTTTTGAGATACTGTCTGTCCGTTTGTCTGTATGTCACCAGGCTGTATCTCAAAAACCGCTATAGCTAGCTACTTTTGAAATTTTCACAGCTTGTGTATATCTGTTGCCGCTATAAGAACAAATACTATAAATAAAATAAAGTTATTATTTAAGGGGGGCTCCCATACAAGAAACGTGATATGCTAATCGATTTTCTTAATTTGTTCTTGATTGATTAATCTTCCGTAGGTATGGAATATTATATTTGAATTACCACGCGCACTACAAAATATTTTTTCTTTTACTAAATCACTGCGTAACGTGTTTATCATTATTATTTATAAAGTATCCATATTAGTTTTATACCATCCGTAATTCAAATATAATCTTCCATACCTATGGATGATTAATCAATCAAGAACATATTATAAAAAAATTAATAACATATTAGCCACGACACGAATTTCGCGTTATGGCCTTTTTGTGATTGCCAGAACGCGTCGTGGCCGTTTTCATTAGAGCCACGACGCGAAATCACTGTGACCACAACGCGTTGTGAGCTATTTTTTCGCTCACTGAGCGATTTCGGTCTTTGAGCGTAACATATATATCACAGGCGTCATTCGCCTCACCGTCAACGACATAAAAACTCCGGCCAAATTCCACATCCATGAGATGAAAAACAACTTTATGCTGGAGATTAAAATTAATAGATGATATCTTAAAGTAAATAGTTAATCAATAGATAAACTTATGTTTAAAATTGTCGTATCAGACCTATAATCTATATTCTATACTAATTTATTATAAAGCGGAATCCATACTTAATATTATAAATACGAAAGTGTGTCTGTCTGTCTGTTAACTCTTAACGCCTAAACCGCTGAGACAATTTTGCTGAAATTCGGTATGGGGATACTTTGTTTCCCGGGAAAGCGAATTCTGGCGCAACTAGAATAATTGTATATGTAATAAAACTACATAGATCTTTGACAATAGGGAATTACGCAAAGGTCAGAGTAGAGGGCGCTAGTAGCACATACAGTAAATCCGACCGAAATCCGACATGTTGTACACGTCATATCAGAATACTAGACGTTCCGCGCGGCTCCGCTCGGGTAAATTAGATATTTCACAGACAAATTAGTCCACAAAAAATAACCTATGATCCTTCACGTTGTCCACTCCTTATCTGACCCAAATAACAGAAAAATTGCTCCAGTAGTTCGTGAGATAAGCCCTTTCAAATAATTTCCCCCGTTTTTTCCACATTTTCCTCTATTTCTTCGCTCCTATTAGTCTAAACACTGAAATAATTTTTCAAATCGGACCATTAGTTCCTGAGATTAGCTCGTTTAAACAAACAAACTAACAAACTCTTCCGCTTTATAATATTTAAAAAAATCCTGAGATTAGCTCGTTTATACAAACAGACTAACAAACTCTTCCGCTTTATAATATTGAAATAAGTATAGATTGATAGAAACGTTGTCAAACGTCGAACAAAATTTTTCGTTTACTGTCCAATGTTTATGTTGGTGCTGCCTCTAGTGTGAATACATTGTAGTAATATTTTATATTGCAGCTGTTTTGCCATAATTAAGGCTTTAAAGGCAATTAAAACATATTAACACAAACTATACCCACGTTCCATGGTCGCTTGCGCAATATTTACACCTTTATTTCAACCATATATGGGTCACTGTAAGGTAAAATGACTTTGAATGGATAAGATTTGGATTCTGCGAAATCCCACTTACACCATCTCAACCTTGTGTCTTGAGAATGACGAACTAAGTCAATAATTATTTGTAATGTTGGTAAATTTGTAACTGATGTCGCTGGCCCCGGGCAACAAAGTCGTGAACGCCGGTTACGCCCTTTTTAATGTTATTTGATTTTTGGCTTCTCTGAGTACTAGTCTATCACCCGTATTTATTTCATATTTTTAAAATAACATTTTGGGTATAATAAATGACAACAGCTTTATGGAATGGAAAATTCTCTTACGACTAAAACTGTATACTTGCATTACTGTATGAAACTTAACTAAAAAAACCGGTGAAGATACGATACAGCTAAGTTTTCGCTGTAAAATTCCCCAGAAGAAGGGAGTAATCGGCTGGTACGCTCGAAATCTAAAGCGAAAAATACGTCGTATTATGTTCTTACAGTCGTAAATCTCAAGCGGTTTGGTGTTTTTATAAAGTCAATAAACAATGTTGCAATTGAAACAATATCGCTTATTAGTTGTATTATACATTTTTTCAATTATTTCAATAAATTTTTACACTGTTACAACTATTTTGATATGATTAAATAGGTAAAAAAAATAACTTTCATATGACACTTCAAACGCTTATTTTGGATAACTGTACGCTGCACTTTAAACAAATTAGCTTAATTTGTCTCTCCTGAACAAAACGATTTTTGATATTACGCCTTTATTGCCCGGGGCCAGCGATGTCACTTTATTTTCACCAACTGAAAAAAAGTGTATCCTAGCGCTGTTTTTTTATGTATTTCTAAAGACAATAACGTTTTTAGATTTCCCGCATCCAAACGGGTCGCTATTACTGAGACTTCGTCTGTCTGTCTGTCTCCAGGATGTATCTCGAGAACCGTGTTAGCTAGGCAGCTGAAATTTTCACAGATCATGTATTTATGTTGCCGCTATGACAGCAAATACTAAAAACAAAATAAAGTTAATATTTAAGGGGACTTCCATACAAGAAACATTTTTTTGCCTGTTGCTCTATAACGGTACGGAACCCTTTATGCGCGAGTCGGACTTAGCCGATTTTTATTAGATTAAAGTGACTGCTAAGTAATACTCAAATATTCTTCATACGCATAGAATTAGAACGTATTTTGATATCGTTGTTCATACGCATTTCGCACTGAGCGATGGCTCTAATAAAATGTATCAGAGCGTGCAGTTTGTAATTTGTATCTCAAAATCTTGTAATATTGTTACACTCAACCCAACCTTCACCCCAATATACAAAGCATAAAATTAACATACAATATGCATATTTTGGACGATTAACATTCGTGTACGTTATAACTTACTATGACTTAGTTGAATGTTGTTTGAATGAAATAAAGAGAAATTTTATACTAATACGAGATGACGCCCGCAACTCCGTTGCGCCATAATTCGTTTATCTCGGGGAACCGTACCTTTTTTCGGGATAAAAACTCTCATATGTCCTTTCCCGGTACTCAAAGTATCTCCTTGACAAATTACAGTAAAATCGGTTCAGCGGTTTTAGCGTGAAGAGGTAACAGACAGACAGACACACTTTCACATCCATACTTAATGTTATAAATGCGAAAGTGTGTCTGTCTGTCTGTTACCTCTCCACGCCCAAAACGCTTAACCGATTTTGCTGAAATTTGGTATGGAGATACTTTGAGTCCCGGGAAAATGTAGGTTCCCGCGGGATAAACGAGTTTTGGCGTAACGGAGTTGCGGGCATCATCTAGTTTATAATATTAGTATGGAAAGTATGGAAGTATGGATTAGCCTGTTCCTTGGAATGTTTGTATTATTAATAATGTGTGCTTATTATTCATTTTAGTGTTTAATTTGTACAGTGTACTTACATTATTAATATGGGAAACCTGTTATTGGCTTTGTCTGCAAAACGCTCTTTGTAAATTTTATAAGTATATTTGAGCTGTTGGTTTTTTCACAACAAATAGAAAAAAAATGTATTATATACATCATAGACATATACACTATACAGGGTGTAACAAAACAGAGTGTAACTCTAACAGCGCTGCTACTCTCACGGTGTACTCTTGAGTACAATTTACAGTGAACAAAACTGAGTGATAATACTTCAGGGTGTGTGTTCCTTATAGAGAGTTAACTGTGAAAGTAGCAGCGCTGAAAGACCAATTTTTTTTTCACTTTTGTATGGGGAAACTCGTGACGCTCGGGCACTTGCTCATACAAAAGTGAAAACAATATAGTCTTTCAGCGCTGCTGCTCTCACAGTAAACTCTCTACAAGGAACACGTACACAGCCTAAAGTATTATTACTTTGTTTTGTTATATCCTGTATTTGCGGGGTAAGTTTTCAAATCTTATATTGTTATTTAAAATTTCAACACCCAAAATTTGAGCCCGTAAACTAAATGTCCACAATTTAGTTAGCGCAGTAATGTATTTATCGTGCGGTAACATATTTTTAGATAATACAAACTATTTTAGTCCTTTCCTGGGACCACAATTTCATACTGAATCGCATGGACGTATAAAAAAGGCGGACGGAGTCCCACCATACACAAAACTGTGTCCTTCAGAGTCGGCCAGCTGACTGCATATACACGATCCGCACGCACACATTGTTACGCTAGTCCGGCCATTTGACAGGCGTAAGAATGTGTGCGTGGCCGACTCTAAAGACACAGTTCTGTGTATAAGACTCCGTCCGCCTTTTTATCTACGTTCGTGCTGAAGCGGTTCAGATTTTTCGATTGTGTTAGTAACGCTATAACTCGATAACGGCTGAACAGATTCAGCTAATTTTAGTCAATAATCCTTGAAGTTCAGAGAAGGTTTTTAAGTGACACGAAGTTCACCAGGACAGCAAGTATCTATATAAAATTCACGTGTTACATTGTTTGTGCGAAAACTCCTTCAAAACGGCTCAACCGATTTAAAATTTTGTACCTACATTCGTTGGACCTGGAATATATTTTATCTACTTTTTATATTGATACAACGCGGCAAAACAATGCTTGACGGGTAAGCTAGTAATGTTCTAATAATGTTACTTTCAGATTGCAACAATAAAACTAAAACTATTTTTATTCTAAATGACCCGGTGAACTTCGTATCACTTTCTCCTAATTCCTTCATAGGACTTCCACACACTAAAATTAGCCAAATTGGTTCAGGTGTTCTTGAGTTTTAGCGAAATTAACAAAAAAACATTTTTATTTGTATAGATTATTAAGCTGAAGACTTTGTTTATTTGAATGCGTTTATCTCAGAAACTACTAGTTCGATTCGAAAAAAAATGTTGGATAGTCCATTAAATAACTTTTAATTTTTAGCCGATTTCAAAGAAGGTAGTTTTTTATATTATTTCGCACAAAGTTTCGTCTTTTGCGAACCATTTCTTTTGTTGGAAAGAAGTCATTTCAAAGGCGGTTTCATGATAAGAAGGTCGTTTTTTGTGTTAAAATGATAAAATATATAAATACCGGAGGACTGACCAGTGCGTTACCATTTACCGGGTAATATTACATCTTATTACTTAGACATGGAGGTCGCACGCGCAAAGTACACGCTTCAGTAACTCCACATAATTATGTGTTACCAAAGAAATGTGTATTATGTTGTTAAAATTAGACAATGTGACGCCTAGGCTGATAGTAAGCCGGCATTATAGTGAAATTCACGAATACTGGACATCATTTAGTTGAATCACTAAAAAGTAAAAGGCAATAACTGCTTGTGTAAAGACTAAAGAGTTTCGTAGCCGGGTGGCAAAAAAAAAAAAACGGACTTATTGGCTCGTCATGTCTGTCTCATGTCTGCCTGTCCGTCCGAATGTCACAGCCACTTTTCTCCGAAACAATAAGGCCTGTACTATTGAAACTTAGTTGAGGTTTTTAAAAGACATTTTCCAAGGTACTGTCGAAGGAGAATTAGGAATCACCTTGGATTATTAATAATATTGAATAATAATTACCTTTTCATAATTATGAATAACTAATGAACATCGTGAAAACAATAGCTTTTCCTGTTTAAAATAGTAATAGATTAGTTAGGGTTTTTTTATTGATAAAAAAAAACTTTTAGTGCCGACAGATATAAAAATTACTTACCTTATTATTATTACTATGTATTTATAAGGGTCAACCCACACGTACCACAACCACACGACATCGCAACGACAAAATGTCGTCGAGCTGTGGTTACGTGTGAGTGGTGTCGCTGCAGATTTTTGTAGTTGCGTTGTACCGACAAAATGCCGACGTGTTTGCGTTGTCGCCAGTGGTTGCGATGTGAGGGGAGGGGAGGGGGGGGGGGTTTGAGCGCGGGCGGTGTGCGCGCACTGTCGTTGCATCGACGCAACGTTGTGGTTGCGATGTGGTCGGTATCACACAAGTGGTCGACAACGACTGCAAAATGTGGTACGTGTGAAATGGTTGTGGTGTGGTTGTGGTACGTGTGGGGTTGGCCCTAATTGTTACTAGAGTCTCCGTCGCGCCAAAACAGGTTTATCACACGGAAATCGTATATTTTTCCGGGATAAAAAGTATCCTATGTAAATAACATACTGAAAGTATCTCCATACCAATTTTCAGCAAAATCGGTATTCGCGTGTAGAGGTAACAGACAGACAGACACACTTTGGCATTTATAATATTAAAACTGACAAGGAGCACCTTTTTACACGCGTTATGAGTCAGTTATCACACTGAGTCGGTTTTCCGCTCTTTGTGACGTCAGGACGCAGTTCACGCAGTTCAAGATTATCACATTACAAAATTTTCCACATTTCCTACGACAAAGTAACGTAATTACAAGAAAAAACGTCTCCTACGTATAATACGTAGGAGAGCCATGCTTCGGCACGAATGGGCCGGGTTGACCGGAGAAATACCACGTCCTCACAGAAAACCGGCGTGAAACAGCGCTTGCGCTGTGTTTCGCCGAGTGAGTGAGTTTACCGGAGGCCTAATCTCCTACCCTATTCCCTTCCTATCCCTACCCTCCTTTATTACCCTTTTTCCTCTTAAAAGGCCGGCAACGCACCTGCAGCTCTTCTGATGCTGCGAGTGTCCATGGGCGACGGAAGTTGCTTTCCATCAGGTGACCCGTTTGCTCGTTTGCCCCCTTATTTCATAAAAAAAATACAACTCATAAAACTGTTGTCTATTATATGTTTACTAGCAACCCGCCCCGGTGTCGTACGGGTATAAAAGACTTATACAGGGTACAATTAAACCTTCCAGCCAAATTTTGATATATTGATCCTTGTTAAAAATAAAAATGCACGTATTTTTTCTTTTATAGTCACTCAGTACTAAAATGTTGAGAAATTGCTTCTGAAAGTTATCCTAAAAAACCGGCCAAGTGCGTGTCGTGCCACGCGCAATATAGGGTTCCGTAGTACCGCTAGTTTTTGATAATTTTTGTATGGTCAATGAATGTACTAATGAATGTAAATAACGTGTTTTACACCACTAACAACATCATCTCAGTTACGTTCAAAGGAATTTGAACGAAAAGTTCCCCTATACTTCGCCGAATACATTTTTTTTAGTTGATCGACTATAACTCAAAAACTTTTGAAGACTTCGTAGCCGTGATAGTTTTCTTTTAAATTCAGCAAATTTCCTACTCCCGTGAATTTTTTCACATTTCCAGAAGCAACCGTTTAGCTGGTAGAAGGGGGGACACTGGAGTCTAACGATTTTTTCCACTTTAAAACTTAATATTTCACAAACCGATCCCTAAGTCGGAAAATGATCTATGAATACTCATAATATTTTTAAAAAACCTATCCAACGACACCCCACACGATGGGCTGGACGCAAAAAAATATTTTCATCCCCACTTGATGTGTATGGAAGGTACCATTATAAAAAATATTTTTTGAAGATTTTATATACCATTTTGTCGTCATCATTAATATGTGCATTCATGCCAAATTACAGCTTTGTAGGTTTTATAGTCTCTGAGCAAAACCGCGGAAAGACAGACAGACGGACAGACAGACGGACGGACAGACCGAAACTATGAGGGTTCCTTGATGACTACGGAACCCTAAAAACACTACAATCAATGGACACGATGCATCGGCCGTGCGTGACATGCCCCCCCCCCCGCGCGCCGCATCCCGCGCACCCCCTCTCATTCCCCCGCGCCGCGAGTGACCGTTCTGCAACGATTTTAAATCGGATAAAATATGTCATTGAAAAAAAATAACACCCAATTTTTTTTGGTTAAATGTACTCTCCTAATGATACCTAAGCCCTGGGAAATATTTGGCAGGAAGGTTTAATCGCACCCAGTATAGCCACTGAAAAAATGATTAAAATCGATAGCCTGTGATCCTTCACGTAGTCTACTTCTTATCTATGCCAAATAACATAAAAATTGCTCCAGTAGTTCGCGAGATAAGCCCTTCCAAATAATTTCCCTCGTTTTTTCCACATTCTCCTATTAGTCTTAACGTGATAAAGTATAGCCTTCCTCAATAAATGGGCTATGTAACACTGAAAGAATTTTTCAAATCGGACCAGTAGTTGCTGAGGTTAGCGCGTTCAAACAAACAAACTCTTCCGCTTTATAATATTAAATATAGATTTTAAAGGATCATTATAGCAGCTTAGTTGACGGGGTGTTAATAGGTTAATCCACGCTGTCATGTTATTTTTATAATAAATAAAGCACTTTAAAGTAAATTTTATCGACAAAATATCAACAAAGTGCAATCAGCTGTGCGAGCGTTTAACGCCATCTTTGTTTTAATGACAACTAGAGCCGCAGTAGGAAAAAAAGTGAAATACGTTCAATTAACTGACTGATTTCATGTCCGCTATCTTCAAATGGCTATATTACAAATCGCTAACTAGTTGGACATTGAGCGAAGATCGTTCAATCGACGTTCGGCCGAGTCATTCAATTGAATGGTGTCATTCTATGAAAACGCTAGTCATTCAATCGAATCGCAGATTGAACTAGATGACTGCGACATCTATATATACAAGAATTACTCGTTTAAAGATATAAGATTAAAAAGCAAGTACTATTTAATGTTAAACAAAAGACTTAAACGACTTATTTTTATACGTCTTGTTTAACTACAGTAAATTGTAATATTTGACACTGATATCTGCGATAAAAGTTGTTCGTAGCTCTTCATGATGTGCATCGTGCACACTACATTGCGTAATTATAACGAGAATATTTAGAAGAAGCATTGATAACGCGCGATGCACCACTTCAATGTTTTTTATATTAAAACACTCGTAATATGTTAAAACCAGGTGTTTTATATTAATTTATGTTATGTTAATGATATTTTAACTAGTAATATAAAATGCGTAAGAGTGTCTGTCTTTCTGTCTGTCAAAAGACAGAGCGGCTGCTGCAAAATGCGAGTGTGACAGACAAGTGTGTTACCTCTTTACGCCCAAACCGCTGAACTGATTTTGCTGAAATTTGGTATGGAAATACTTTGAGTCGCGGGAAAGGACATAGGATACTTTTTATCCTAGAAAAATGTACGGTTTTTGCGTTAAATGAACTTTTGAGCGACGTAGTTGGGGGCGTCATCCAGTTGTTTTCAGAAAAATGCAGCGCGGCGCGTACCTTGATTAATATTGTTAGTTTTATTACAATCTCTTACCACCTTATTTAGAGTCCCATCCATCACATTTTGGTTGACTTATTACTTACTACATAAAGATGATTATCGTCTGACCTTTCCGATAATGTCTCGGGAATTAGCGATGGAGCCTTCATCAACATGTAATTAAATAATAATTATGGTTCTGTGGAACTCTGTGACGTTGGCGGAACAGAAAAATATTTGTATATCAAGGCTATAATACATATATGATAATATCTACACATCCTTACTTCCATAGGCCGGTATAAATAGTCAGTACTCAAGATGCATCTCGGTCTCAAGACGCGGATCAGGCTCTGTGATTGGTTGGCTGTCAAAATTTAGACTAATCACAGAGCCGAACCGCGTCTTGAGACCGGGTCGCATCTTGAGTATTGGCTATTTATACCGGCCTAAGTCTGCCTGTTACCTCTTCGCCTTAAGGACGCCTACGGAGATTACGTAATTTACCGTATTTAGAGCCTTATAAACTCATAATTTGAAAGCTACAAAGTTATAATAAAAATACAGCAATAATCTTAAGTATATCAACATTCCTGTCCCCGTTTTAAATTTTCTATTTTTGTTTATTATACTCATGATATTAGCAAAGCAATACTAATTTATTAAAATTCAAGCATACTTTCAGCATCTCCCTAGTATTTTTTTAATTTTTTTTAAATTGTTGAATTCTGTTACAATTTTTTACAAATTCCGTTTATTTGAAACACACGACAATAGATAGACAATTTCATTAACTACATATTCCTCGTTTTAAGTTTTTTAAAGATAAATTATTTGAACTAAGATAAGTAAAAAAAAAAAAAAGACTGGTTGCACTCCGGGAGTGCCGGCAAAAGTGAAAACTTGATTATTAACGTTGTGCATTTTTTAACCCATTTTTTACGAAAATCGATTTTAAAAATCGTCTATCAAGTTGTTTCGATCAAGTTTCGATCAAGGTGTCGATCAAGGTTTCGATAAAGTTTCGATCAAGTTTCGATCAAGGTTTCGATCAAGGTTTCGATCAAGTTTCGATCAAATTTCGATCAAGTTTCGATAAAGTTTCGATAAAGTTTCGATAAAGTTTCGATCAAGTTTCGATCAAGTTTCGATCAAGTTTCGATCAAGTTTCGATCAAGTTTCGATCAGGTTTCGATCAAGTTTCGATCAGGTTTCGATCAAGTTTCGATCAAGTTTCGATCAAGTTTCGATCAAGTTTCGATAAAGTTTCGATCAAGTTTCGATCAAGTTTCGATCAAGTTTCGATCAAGTTTCGATAAAGTTTCGATCAAGTTTCGATCAAGTTTCGATCAAGTTTCGATCAAGTTATGATCAAGTTTCGATCAAGTTTCGATCAAGTTTCGATCAAGTTTCGATCAAGTTTCGATCAAGTTTCGATCAAGTTTCGATCAAGTTTCGATCAAGTTTCGATCAAGTTTTCGATCAAGTTTCGATCAACTTTCAAATTGAGTTCGAGTTCGAGTTCGAGTTCGACACAAAACACTACTCTCCAACCGTCTTACGCGTTTTGTATGGTTTTTCGATCAACACGAAAATCTATAGCGAGTTTCACAGTTTTTACCCATCCCACAAGTGCTCAACGCCGCTAAAGAAGTTTTCACTTCAAAAATAGGATTTTTGTGCGATCTCGACAACGCGTCCGATGTATGGTCAAGGTCGTCTGTTCGGGGGATGGCCTTGCCGGTAAACCGATTTTGCTGACATATTTTGGTATAGAGTTAGACAAACTTTGAGTCTCGGGAAAGGCCAAAGATACTTTTTGTCTCGGAAAAATGTACGGTACGTCTAGTTTTCTTTAAAAGTTTTATAAAAATTACGGAAGCAATCTTCAAAAACCTAAAATCTAAGATCATTAGTAGCCTAACTCGTCACAAACAATCACGAGTTTTTTCACAAAATTTAACGAACCACCTTATTACTGAAAAACACTTCCTGTTATTTTATTTTTGGCTACTTGGTTTTTTGCGAAAATGTTTTTCTTGTAATTCTAAGGGCCTGTCTTCACTTTGATTAGTGCGAGTGCAGGTGACTCGCACTCGCAAAAAATAGAACACGCTTCATCACGTTACTACGCAGCCAACTAATAGTTATGTCCACACTGTGCACTTTCATCTTCAATTTTCGTCATCTTCTTTCATTCAACTTTCGTATTGGCGCATTCAATAATTGAATGCCTCAACGAATGTCAACATATGCGACGAGAACATTTTACTGGGTGGAATATGTGCGCCTTATTTGGCCATAAGAAATTTCAGAAAAAAAAGAACAAAGCGAAAGTTTTGGATACGGTCAGAGGGCACGCGTCGCGGGCATGCCTCACGTTCGTTGTTGACTGCGCTATGATGCATGCCCTTACTGAACAAAACAAGGCACAGTGTGGACATAGCTATTCACTTGTACTAATCAGTCGCTGTCCACATCTTTCACGTAATCTCTAATCACCTGCACTTATCACTAATCAAAGTGAATACAGGCCTTTTATGTAGTAAGAAATATATTATTATATAGTCCCGCTAAAAATCTACGTGAAGAGGCGATGGGCATTCAAATTTAGAATGGACAGTCCAATACTGCGAAGTCTGTCAATTATAATACGTCCGCCTTAAACGGCCCATTCACTATCCTGCATTGCAGTCCTGCTGCAGTCCGCCGTGCAGGCCTGCAACATCATTCACTATCCTGCGTGCAGTCCACCGGCTTATGCAGGGTAGTGAATGGTGTTGCAGGCCTGCACGGCGGACTGCAGCAGGACAGGATGGGCCGTTTAAGCCGCGAGATGCAAAATATTATTTTTGTAAATGATAGCGCGACCGCGCCGCTATCCCGTCGATCGTGGGAAAACGAGACACAATAGATATTCAATTGGATCTCATTCACCGGTGACCGTATAGGGCTTGATGAATTAAATAAATCGTTACACACTATTGCTTGTAATCTCGCGGTGTGCGGCAAACCGCGCCTTCGCGTCGCCGCATATAATACGGGCTCTACATTCGCGGCGCGAAAGCCCGCGAAGGCCGCGAACCGCGAGTATGGAGGGTTTCGCGGCTTCGTTTTCCCACTCCGCGGCTTCGTATTTGTTCGAATCGTGTACACGGCGTGAATCGCGGCCGCAGTCCGCGCCGCGAGTGTAGAGCCCGCATAAATCCAGCGTTACAAGTTGCAAAAATATATTTTCTTGACTCTACAGAGCTGCAATTAAATCTTATCATATTATTTTAACTATTGTTTTATGATTAATTTGTCGTAATTGACTTTTTTGTTGAATCTAAATGTTACTATTGGCTGTCTACATAATCTTTGATCTGAAGATAAATAAACTTTAGTATGGGCAGTTACAAATTACAATACTACCGATTTAAAACAACATTAATTAAATTCCAAAAATAAGGTAATATAGTTAGTAACGCTACCCCACTCGGGTCTCGGGGGCATTCAATATTTTAATGATAATTAAACTTCAATTTAATCAAGGATTTGACAGATAATGTAATGGGGTTTATGTCAAAATCTTCATTTAATTACAGTTAAGTAATTGATGTTCGTCTCAGTCGGAATCGTATGTATCATAATATGTCCTTTCCTGGGACTCAAAGTTTCTCACTCAAAGTAACAAACAGACAGACAGACTGAGAGACAGGCAAACAGACAGACAGACACTTTCGCATTTCTAAATATGGATGGCTGATTAACAATGCTGTTGAACAGAATATAGACTCTTCTGAAAAAACCTTAGAATCCGACTTCATAAGTCATTGGAATCCTATTTCTATGGAACCTTGTTAATTGACGTGAGTCTTGTTTTTGCAATGTCAATAAGTCAGAGGTCACAACAAAATGGCGGACGTGTCATTTCCTGACGTCTCACGGCCATGTTTTCCATAATTAGTAAATAGGTAACAAAAAAAAAGACGACGCTAATTTACTGAAGTCTTATATGGTTATTACTTAAAATCCATACTAATATTATAAACAAGATGAGGCCCGCAACTCAGTGGCGCCAAAATTAGCTAACCGCGCGGGAACCGTACATTTTACGGGATAAAAAGTATACTTGAAGTCCCGGGACGTAAAGTATTTCCATAATAAAGAGAAAAATCGGTATATTTCCAGAACTGCCCACTTTTTAGGGTTCCGTAGCCAAAATGGCAAAAAAACGGAACCCTTATAGATTTGTCATGTCTGTCTGTCTGTCTATCTGTCTGTCTGTCTGTCTGTCTGTCTGTCTGTCTGTCTGTCTGTCTGTCCGTCCGTATGTCACAGCCACTTTTCTCCGAAACTATAAGAGCTATACTATTGAAACTTGGTAAATAGATGTAGTCTGTGAACCGCATTAAGGTTTTGATACAAAAATGGAAAAATTATTAAAAATTTTAGGGGTCCCCATAGATACAACTGAAACAATATGGATAGGTCTTCAAAAATCATATTGAGGTTTCTAATATCATTTTTTTTCTAACCTGAATAGAAATGTATGATGTACATTACTATAAAAACTACCAACAAAAATTAGTTTGAACGAGATCTAGCCAGTAGTTTTTTTATACGTCATAAATGATAAACCCTATTTTAACTTTCATTATATCAAAAATTAAATATTAAAATAAATCAAAAACCTTATAATTTCACAGAAACAATTCTTTTCGCTGCTGCGGAACCCTTCATGGGCGAGTCCAACTCGCACTTGGCCGGTTTATTGTATATTATGTTAATCTATAACAGCTTCTGAACAAATGTTTATGTATGTATGTTTTTATGTTTGTGCACCCAAAAATCTGGAATTACAAGTCTGATTTAAGTGATTCTTTTTTATTGTACCAGGTATTGTTCAACTTAGGGAATACTGCAAGTTTCATCAAAATCGGTTCAGTACTTTTTGAGATAGGGAATTTTAATTTTTGATAACGTACAATTTGAAGTCGGTTTTATATGGTTTTATCTTTTTTAAAATAAAAATAATATTATCTATATCAAATACGTCACACCATAGTGACGTAAAGAAATTACCCGAAACCGTAGCTTTTTCCGTAGGATGTCAGCTGTGACGCATGCATCGCGCGTCATAGCGAGCTCGTCAGACAGGTTTTCGAAATTGATATTTAAAATCGTTTATTATGGAATGGAGAAAATACGTGATTTAATTGAAGTAGACGAATGGTGTCAAGGAACCGTACATGTTGTCTACATCTGCACCACGTACAAATAATTCTCTACAAGAGTGTGTTGTGCCGGGATAAAAGAAATCTTGAATATGCTTAAACCAATACTAATAACACAATCCATACTTCCATACTTACTTACTCGGTGGCTATTACCAAACCTTATTTAAAACAAGTTAAAACACATTTAGTTTAATATGTTTTCATTCGTAAACACAATTAATTTAAACTTATTTAAGTTTATCTTGCACCAGTGTTGTCACACCGAATTTTCGAAAATCAGTAGACGTTATGCCAAAAATTGGTAGAATTAGGTAGATGTTAGAACCAAAAGTTGGTAGATCTACCACCCTCATATCAGCAAATTTTTTAGAATAAAAGATGCTAGTTTATCCATAGGGAGAGTTTTATTGATAGTGTTTATACATATTTTTATTGAATAGCTAGATGTTCCGGGCGGCTTCGCCCGCCTAATTTAGAAATGTCACGGAAACCGTACATTTTTCCGCAAAAATTAAACCTATGTGCCCTTTCACATGGTCTATTCTTCATGTGTGCCAAATAACATAAAAATTGCTCCGGTAGTTTCTTAAGATAATAAGCAATTTTAAATAATTTCCTTCGTTTTTTTTCCAATTTTTCATCTATTTCTTCGCTCATAATAATCTTAGCGTGATAAAATATAACCTATAGCCTTCCTCGATAAATGGTCTATCTAACACTGAAATAATTTTTCAAATCGGTCCTTTCCTTTCTTTTCGGTTCCTGAGATTAGCGCGTTCAAACAAACAAACAAACTAACAAACTCTTCCGCTTTATAATATTAGTATAATTTTTAAATGTTCAGCACTGGGCTCTTCGTTCTTTGAAATGAACCTCTCCGTATGAAGCAAACCTTCTAGTCACCAATGTGTCTGGCTGACTGCTGAGTGAGTTTCTCTGACAAGTCTTTAAATTGTTGAGGAGAACAGTCTCTCAATATTTGCACTGCTATGTGGAAGTGCAAGTACTTGTCTCACAAAGCAGGGGAAACATCGAGGACTGGTCTCCTTTTTTATTGTTGCAACATGTTTCCAAAAGACTTCGGGCTCAGGATCAGTCCGAATCCACGACATCTAGCCACCGGTACCGTGGCAGCCGACGTCGCCCTATCGGACGCCCAAGGAACGCCTTTTTAGTGGCACGATCCTCTCCCATTCTTGCAACATGACTGAGCCATCGGAGTCGCTGGGCTTTTGTTACGCCAATAATATTAGGCTCAGCTATGAGGTCTTCAACTTCGGCGTTGGTTCGGATTCTAGTTCTTCCGTCTTCTGTCTTCACCGGGCCCAAGATCTTGCGGAGGATTTTTCTTTCGGCTACCAGTAGTTTGTTCTCTTCATCGAGTGTAAGCGTCCAGGTCTCGCATCCGTACATTAGTATTGGCCTTATTACAGACTTGTAAATAGCGATCTCACTTTTCCTACTTAGGAGATTGGACGCTAACACTCCATGAAGTGCCGCGCTGCATCGTACGGTGTTTTGGATGCGAATGTTTAATTCCTCCTGTCTCGTGTTGGTGTCGGTAATAGTGCAGCCTGAGTATTTAAATTTGTCCGTCCCTTTATAAGAAGTCCCTCTCACATTCAGGTCTTCTCGTTTTGTGCGCGTGTTTTTATAGCGTTTAATTATTATTATTCTGTTTTTTCGCGGTTTATACTCAGGCCTACCTTAAGGGCTTCGTTTTTTAAGATTTCGGCCGCGTTGGCCACTTCCTCTTGAGTTTCACCCAGTAATGCCAGGTCGTCGTCCATACTCCATACTAATATTATAAATGCGAAAGTGTGTCTGTCTGTCTGTTACCTCTTCACGCCCAAACCGCTGAACCGATTTTTCTGTTTGGCATTGAGATACCTTGATTCCCAGGAAAGGAAATAGAATACTTTCCATGCCGGAAAAATGTACGGTTCCCGCGCGATAAACTATAGGCGCAGCGGAGTTGCAGGCGTCATCTAGTAGCTTATATTCAGTTATACACCTTCACAACTATTGAGTTATCACACAATGCTGCATATACGCATCGCATAGCCAATATCTGAGACAAAACTCATATTATAACAAAAAATTAAAACCGACTTCCAAGGTAAAAACAATAATAACATTAATATGAACTAAAAAGTATTAAATAATTTCTACTATCTAATAGTGCCTTTTTCCGAATTCGGCTAAACCTCAACTATTTCTGTACTCAATCTTCATAATTTTGAAGTCGGTACCAGATAGCTGAAACTTCAGATATTTGAAACTTTTGGAACTGGCACCGACTTCAAAATTATGAAGATTGAGTACAGAAATAGTTGAGGTTTAGCCGAATTCGGAAAAAGGCACTATTAGATAGTAGAAATTATTTAATACTTTTTAGTTCATATTAATGTTATTATTGTTTTTACCTTGGAAGTCGGTTTTAATTTTTTGTTAAAAATAATAATAATTTCACTCTTTTTAGCTACACTAGTAGATAAACCTTCGCGTATATTTTACCTAAGTATCTTATTACAATTTGTTAAGAGTCACAACTCACACTCACAAAATAATATATTATCAGTGAAGTGAACATATTGTGCTAAGTAATTTAACAATTTTAATGCTTCAAGCCCCAAGCGGTCACCGGCGATTGCGATAACAATAGAAAGGCTATTGTGTCTCGTTTTTCCACGATCGAAGGATCTATCAGATAAAAAATTGTATAAACTTGCATAGGATGTAGCGTAGCTACTCATAATATTTAATATTATCATAATTATTGACAGCTGTTCTTGTAATAAAGAATTCAAATCGATACTTAGTGCGCCATCTATCGATTAATAAGTATAACTAATTAAAAAGACTCAATGACTTTGTTTTGTTTAAATGCTCTTTTTAAAATAACTTTATTTCAATTCTATTTGTCTATTTAAATTTTATAAAGTAGTTAATAAAGTATTCGATCTGTATATAAAGTAGTTAGTAAAGGATTCGATCTGTCGTCTGCCGCCATGCGCCGCGCGGCGGCGACGCCGTCGCCTCTACGGCGCCGACCGCCGTCATGTATTAAATAAACAGGTGTTGTTATACAGTAAGTACATAATTATTATTATTAGTATATCCATACCTATGCCTTGTACTATTATCTAGTCTGTGCCATGAGACATTGGTGACCTTAACACGACGTGGTAATGATGATGATGACGATGATGATGATGATGATGATGATTATGATGATGAATATAAATTGCATAGTAGCATATGCCTTCTGTTCTTAAAACAACGCCGAAACTCCCAAACGTGTATCTATAAGGAGTCAGGAGTTCTCTCAGCATCTTCGAAACCATGGTATACCTTGACCCAATATTTGACTTTTTGGTAGCATATTCTTAGTACGCTTCACATAAAACCAAAATCACCATATGTTTCCATATAAATTTCGAGGAGTTCCCTCGATTACTCATAGATCCCATCATCAGGTCACCACTTTTGTGAACATGGTACCAAATTGGAGTGAAACCTAATACAACAAAACAAAAATTTCGAAAATCGGTTCACAAACGGCGGAGTAATCGTTGAACATATAACCTCCTCGTTTTTTGGAAGTCGGTTAAAAATTGGCATTACGATGCGATGCGATTGCGAAAAATATTATGTGTGGGAGCCTTAAACTTCTCAACATAAAACAAAGTATTTAGATTAATTAAGAATAAATACACATTGTTTTTTAGTCGTAATTTTCAAAATCGTATGGCAAAACACATACGAAATATTCACAAATTATGTACTTAAGGCGACGCCTTGATAATTTGGCCGTAGCGATGCGAATTTTTCTCAGCAATGACTAAAGCTAAGAAACTAAAGTTCATTGTCAGTATTCATCATGTCTTTGTCTTTGAATTGCCCATAGTATAACACGATTGGACAACTTTTATAACACAGAATTACCAATCGAAAAGACCTCTGTAAAAAAAGGGATTCCTATTTTTCCAACAGAGGAGAGTGATTTAAGATTCCAAAATTTGTACATAAGTTTGTTGAAGCATACACTTTAATATGTGCATAGCTTATATGAAATGTATTTATGGTTTTTAAATTATGCGACAAAAACCATTTTGTCGCTTACGCCCTTTCCATTTTTTGCTGTTCTATTGCTTGTTTTATGAGAGGCCGGCCCGGCCTCTCATAGAAAACAAGCAATCTAAAACATATCCAATATGGTTTCTTACTTTAACGCGGCGTCACCTTAAGTAGGAATCAACAAAGTATTTAGATTAATTAAGAATAAATACACATTGTTTTCTTAGTCGTCATTTTCAAAATCGTATTTCAAAACAGGTACGAATTATTCACAAAAGTATATTATGTATTTGAGTAGGGATTTATATTTGCTAAGGATTTAGCTAAGTGGTCAAAGTTGTGGCAAAGTTGGTGATCAGTAAGTTTAAGTTACTCTGATACAAAAGTTGGTAAGTAGGATCTTAGATATTATTTCGATAACAGATTTTATACAATATGTTTGTCCCTAGTTTTAAAATTCTCATATTATGTTACTTCATAAGCAACCATCTTAAAAGGCCGGCAACGCACCTGCAGCTCTTCTGATACTGCGACTGTCCATGGGCTTTCCATCAGGTGACCCGTTTGCTCGTTTGCCCCCTTATTTCATGAAAAAAACCATATCGCAGTTATTGTAAAAAATATAATATTTGAGCGATAAAATGTATTAGAGCTATCTTTAGGTATATACTCGTTTATATTTCGATGGCTTTTCTTGATGAGTTAGACCAGCGGTTCTCAAACTTTTTGGTGGCGGAACCCTTTTACGAAATATTTGACAGCTGACCCCCGAAAAAATAATTTTTCGTTGTCTCCATGCTGTCTGATGATATTTCTAAAAACAATTTATATATTACTCGCAGAGCCCCTACAAGGCCTTTGAGGAGCCCAGGGCTCCGCGAAGGAGATTTAATAAAGAATAGCTGAGCTAAACGCTCCATAACAAATGTTTTTAACCGACTTCAAAAAAAGGAGGTTATCAGTTCGACGCGCATGTATGTAATATTTCCAGGACTGCCCAGTTTTTTTTTGTATATGTTAATCTATAACAGCTTCTGAACAAATAATTAATGTGCCTTTCAAAAGTTTATGTATGTATGTTTTTATGTTTGTGCACGTATATCTCCGGAACTACATGTCCGATTTAAGTGATTCTTTTTTCGTTTTACCAGATATTGTTCAACTTAGGGAATACTGCAAGTTTCATCAAAATCGGTTCAGTAGTTTTTGAGATAGGGAATTTTAATTCTTAATTACGTACAATTTGAAGTCAGTTTTATATCTTTTTAAATAATAATTATTGTAACAAATAACACGAAAACAAGATTCAGGAATTCTAAAAATACGATACACGAGTCAGCGCTAAGTGCTGATAAAAACCATGTTAATTTCAAAACAGGTTCCATTTCTAGAGTTAGTACGTCATGACCTTTAACTATAAATACTGGTTTAACCTAAACACCTAAATGAGTAAACAAATTAACTGATATTAGGTGTATCTATTACAATGAGTGACTCAAAGCTAACTAGACTACAAAATAATAATATAATCTAGCTACATTTTGGCACAAAATCTACATATTATACAGGGTGCAATTAAACCTTCCTGCCAAATTTTGATATAATGATCCTTGTTTAAAATTAAAATACACGTATTTTTTTTTTATTACCACTCAGTACTAAAATGTTGAGAAAAAGCTTCCGAAAGTTATCCTAAAAAACACTACAATTAATGGACACGATGCGTCGCCCGCGCGTGACGACCCCCGCGCCGCGCCGCCTCGCGCCGCTAGTGACCGTTCTGCAACGATTTTAAATGGGATAAAATATTATGTCATAAAAAAATAACCCTCAATTTTTGTTGCTTTAATGGACTCTCCTAATGATACCAAAGCCCTGGAAAAAAATTGGCAGGAAGGTTTAATTGCACCCTGTATAAATATAGAAGTTTAGGTCAAAAAATATATTTGAATGCGGAGGTCATTGGTTCCATTCCCATGGTGGAACCAATAAAATTATATTTATTTAAGTTTGATGTACGTCTGTCTGTTTGTGAGTCTGTCCGTGGCATCGTAGGCCACGGTTCATCGTAGGTTTCGTGGTACGGGCCCTGAACCGTGTCTTGAGACTCAAGAACAGTCTTGAAAGAAGACTCAACTTGAAACTGTTTTGAGACTCAAATAATCGGACGAGAATGCTGTGTCCCACCCTAACAATCGTGAAATGACGTTGTTAGAACAGGACGCGACATTCTCGTCCGATTGTTTGAGTCTCAAAACAGTTTTGTAGTAGGCCTACAGGCTCTGTGATTGGTTGGGTGTCAAAATTTGGACCAATCGTAGAGCCGAACCGCGTCTTGAGACCGAGATGCATCTTGAGTACCTTCTAACTATTTATACCGACCGTAGCATCCAAACGGCTACCTTATCAGTTATCACGTAAAAATAGCGATCAACAATCCACTAGCAATAATCGCGCGAGTGATTGCTGGGTGTCATGAATGTCACAATGGTTTCATGTATAGTAATAGATTGCAATCGTATTGTTTTGATACGTGATACAAAATTGCGATTTTGGTGCAATTATCGCGCAATAATTATTGCTATCGCATTGCTCTCGCAACATACGTGATACGGGGACGGATGAACTGATTTTGATCATTTTGTTTGAAAGCTGACTTAATCGAGAGTGTTCTTAGCTATAGTTCACCATCATCAGCCTACACAGTGCTGGAAAATTTTCCATTTATTTATTTTACGAAAGGTTACTTAAAGGTAACTTGTAAGCAACTTCCACTTATTTGATAATCCTCGAGACCCGTATGAGACCAATCCCCGATTGTTTTTTAGGGTTCCGTACCCAAATACGGGACCCTATTACTGAGACTTCGATGTCTGTCCGTCTGTCTGTCCCCAGGCTGTATCTCAAGAACCGCTATAGCTAGACTTCAGAAATTTTCACAGATTGTATATTTCTGTTGCCGCTATAAGAACTTGTCTACTTCCGCTCTATAGCGGTACAGAAACCGTCGTGCGCGAGTCCAACTCGCACTTGGCCGAGTTTTTTCGTAACTTTTCTTTTAACAAAAAAATTTTTTACAGACAAAATGCCGGCCTACGACAACGAGGGCGCTACTATATCGCTAGAAGACATCCGGGACCCACCAGAGGATGTCGCAGAGCGAAGATTAAGGATGTTCAAAACACAGAAGTCGACGGTACATTCTAGACGACAGCAGGCGGTCTGCGTGAGGCGAGCGTACAAGATATACGGGAGCAAGAAGAATCCTAATGTTGTTCTGGACAGCCTGAATATGACGGTGCCTAAGGGGACAATGTAAGCATTTGAACTGTAGGTCTACCAGAATCTTAGGGCAAAAAGTGAGCGAGTAAGTGAGGATGGTAATTGGAATAAAACATTTTGATCCTTTATTCTTCTTATAGCGGCTGATTCTGTTTAACATGCAAATATCAAAATTTATCCAATGATTTATATTTCTATTATATTTTTTAAAATCTGCTGTCAAAAATTGCCATTAGATTGTGGTGATTCTGGTAGACCTATACTTATATAAAATTGTGTCTATCTCCTTTCTGTCTGTCTGTCTATCGTATTAGACGTTAGCACGTGACGTTTTGTTGCAAAAAATGTATTTCCAAGATAAAAAGATTTTGACATAAACTGCATACATTATCTATCAAAATCTTGACTTAATTACAATTTAGTAATTTAAAATTATCGTCTCTGACTACGATAGTTTTTTTTAAAGGTGGTAACAAAACTAAGTCATAACTTAGTTTTGTTACCAGGCTTTAAAGTTACAACTCTTGTTGATCCTGGTCCATCATTATCCAAAACCACAAATATTATATATTATAATAAAATTATAATATGAATTATATTATACAAAACAGGCAGCTGATTTAAATACTTGTTTATTATTGCTAGGTAGAGTAGGGCGCCGTGACAAAATATTGAGACTTGTAAGTGCGCCGCAGGCTGAAAAAGATTGGGAACCCCTGGTTTATTGTATCTTTTGTAGATATCTAAATAGCAATTAGCAGCGCTGAAAGTCAAATTTTTGGAATTCGTTTGGGCAAGCGCCCCAGCGTCACAAGTTTTCCCATGCATGAGTGAAAAAAAATGCGTTTTCAGCGCTGCTACTTTTACAGTGGACTCTATACACGGAACTCATACACATCCCAAAGTACTATCACTTAGTTTTGTTAGCCTGTATATGCTGGGTACAAAATTTTATCCGACATTTTATATTTTTGTTTTCCGATATATTTGTGCCTCGCCGTTTGGATTGTTTGTAATAAATCAAAATAAATCTTGATAGACACGCCTCACGTGGCTCTGGGAAATCAGGTGTGTGGTTATATCGATCTTCATAGATGGAAATAAAAACCCATGTTCACACTAAATCCTCATAAGTACAGCCATCGAAATATAATACAGAATAGAATATTAATCCATATACTTTTTTATTTTTTATGAAATACGGGGGCAAACGAGCAAACGGGTCACCTGATGGAAAGCAACTTCTGTCGCCCATGGACACTCGCAGCATCAGAAGAGCTGCAAGTGCGTTGCCGGTCTTTTAAGGGAATGGGGTAATAGGGGAGGGTAGGGAAGGGAATAGGGTAGGGCATTGGGCCTCCGGTAAACTCACTCACTCGGCGAAACAGAGCACAAGCGCTGTTTCACGCCGGTTTTCTGTGAGAACGTGGTATTTCTCCGGTCGAGCCGGCCCATTCGTGCCGAAGCATGGCTCTCCCACGTATGATGTATACTTACTAATATTGTAAATACGAAAGTGTATCTGTCTGTTATCTCTTCACGTCTAAACCACTGAACCGATTTTGCTGGGTATGCCGTAAGGCGTAAGGGGATATTTTGAGTCCTGGGAAAGGACATATTATGGTACTTTTTATACCGGAAAAATTATAACTAGTTGACGCCCGCGGGCGTCGAAATTTATCCACGTACACGTCGTGGAGTTTTCCTGTCATGCGGGCAACACGCGTGCGGCCAGGAGCATGTCACTCGCATGCGGACCGGACCCGCGCAAGGGTCAGAGAAGGCATGACAGTAAAGTGCCCAGCGGGGCGAAAATAGTCGCTTTGGAGAATCATATATTGAATCATAATATGATTCATTTTTAAACTCCACTTTGCGTGCAATTCATATAGTGATTCGCTTAGATTAATGATTGGTCCCGCGAGCGGAGAGCAATCATTAATCGAAGCGAATCACTTTTAAACTCCACTTTGCGTGCAATTCATATAGTGATTCGCTTACATCAATGATTGGTCTCTCGCGCGGCGCTCGCACGTGGCGACCAATCATTAATCGAATCGAACCACTTTATGAATTGCACGCAAAGTGGAGTTTAAAAATGAATCATATATATTTATTATAAATGATCAAACGAACTTACCAAGTGAAGTTCGATCATTATTATATGAGTTGCTTCATTTGAAGATATATAATTATTAACCAGTAGTACCTCTGTATCTGCTAGGCAATCGCGTTTTTTCAAAGACGTATGTGGGTAGTTGAAAAATTACCCGCACGCTCGGTTACTGGACGTTCCGGCATGTCTCATTATGTTTAGAGAGAAATAATGCAAAAAATCTTTCTTTCTTTCTTTGGGTACTGCAGCAAACATAGTTTCGTGCAGACTGGGTGGGAGGGATATTATATCTTCGAATGAAGCGACTCATATAATAATGATTGAACTTCACTTGGTAAGTTCGTTTGATCATTTATTATATTTCTTCGCTTCATTCTTCGATATATAATTACTAACCAGTAGATTTTCAGAGTAACGAAAGAAAGATTTTTTTTACGAAATACCATATATTCATTATGAATAGTAATCATTATTATATTGGAGAAAGAATTTAACAATAAATAATAATAATAGTCAGAAACGAAACGTAAGAAACCTCTATGGTTTGTGATTTAAATGATAACATACTGGGATCATTCAGCGAAACTTTGTTCGTCGATAAAATTATGGCTAAGAAAAATATCGAAAGTATTGGAGTCGCTAGTCCTGCCTTTCGACTGTCGTCTTACTAATCGTCATTAATCATGTCCAGTTTCAGTCCCCGTGTCTACGCTCGTGTCGACGCTCGAGTCGATGCTCGTGTCGACGCTCGTGTCGACGCTGCGCCGATCTCATACAGCACCTGCTTTATCCTATTTAATATAATCTTGAATAACCATCGCACGGCGTAATAACTTAAATATAACTTGAAACTTCTTTTTTAATAAAAAATAATTACATAAATTAATAACATCACCGATCCAATCACGCCCGGGAGTTGATGTCTTTGTAATATAAATTTCGATACCGCTATTTAAAACCGTAATTTTTTATTTTGCCGAGTTTTATTAGGCAGAAAGTTTTAAGTCAATGACCAGTATTCAGTTGGTACAGAGTGCAAGAAAAAACAAATAATTTATAAGTGGATCCCGGGTACTATACTACTCAGGTATGTATTTATTATACAGGTATTTTTACCGGAAAGCTTCTTTCGAAAGACGCTTCAGTCTTCACACATTCGTCTGAGCCAATGTCACCAACCAATCAAGTCAACATTGTTCATAAACAATGACAGTGCACAGTGATGGCTGTAGAAGATATTATCGTGATTCGTATTACAGCCATTGTCAAATTGTTTGGCTAAGGTTCCGATGGAGCGGACGAAGATCTCTGTAATAAGTCTATTTAGTTAATAAGATTGAACAGAGTATTCATCTAAAATCTAAGTCGAAGAAATTTTTTTGGAATAAATTTTAAGGAGTCTACTGCTTTAACTGGGTCCAGCTCTGTGGTCGTCGTGATTCTGTTATCGTATTTATCATTGCATATTTTATTTAGTATTAAATATTTTAATCGCTTAAAACTAGTTGCATTCCGCGGCGGGGGTCAGGAATCAGGATATGAAGGTGTCAAAATATCTATCAGTTGAGATAGCTCACGTGTACATTGATTTAACTGTTCTATATTATTTCGTTTTTAATAGGCATATATTATTATATAATATATCTAATATATAAAATTCTCATGTCACGGTGTGCGTGGTTGAACTCCTCTGAAACGGCTCGACCGACTTTCATGAATCTTAGTAAGCTAGGGTTGAGAATTGGGCAACATCTACTCTTTTATCTTTATATTAATAAGTGTATTCATTTGTTGAATAAATAATAGTAAATTGTTACAGCTCGAGACTGACTGCGACTATTGTTTGTGTGACGGGATAGCAATCATGAACTTTGCCATGGTGACATACTCTTTAGTAGGTATAGTCATGTCAATAAAATAATAATATTATGGGCGAAATACTTTATATGGCAAAACAACGTTTGCCGGGACAGCTAATTATGTTATAATAATATATATTATAAACGTCAAGACTTAAATATTTACATATTTTTGTGGGTTTAATAGACCAATGGCACTATTAAAAATAAAACGTTAACAAAAAGGGGGCGCCTGAGGCTGAAGAATTGTCGCCTAGAATACTGATATTGTTAAAGCGTGTTAAGTCCAGTCTAGATAAAGCCTACGCCTGGTCTAGTTTCCTTCTTTATATTTTTTGTGAAAAAAAAAAATGAAATGTAAGCGCATCTGATAGTCTGTATGCCAAGACTTAAGGCTCTTAATCCGTTAATTAAAATCTTTCGATCGACTAGTGAGTTTATAGAAAACAAGAAGTAGGCTCTTAAATCTATTTTTGCTAAATATCTACTTTTGGGTATTGGCTTGAAAGCCTTAAAAGTTAATTTTCCAAATTAACATGTAATTTTGAAATAAACTAACGAAGTGGTTTCAAATTTAAAATAATTCAATAATTGTATTTAAAATATAATACAGTATTTTCCGCCGCTTTGTTTGGGGAAAAGAAAATCTTTGAAATAAGGTAACCTTCGATAAGGGTACACGAAGATATAGTTTTAAATTCTAATAGTTTATTGATGTCATGATGTTAAATTAAGCCAGTGGTCCCCAACCTGTTTTTGTTTTTGGAAAGAAGTTCCCTAATTTTTTTATTTTTCATGCGGGCCGCAAACATTTTTGGTCTTGATGTCGCGGGCCGCAACAAACATTTTTAGGTTTAAAAAATAACGTAATTTAAAATTAACGATTTACAAGTGAAAAAAGACTTTCACGTTGACTGTATAATATTTTGCCCGTGGGCGTGAATCTCAAAATGATTTAACATCACGCGGGCTACAAATAAAGTCCCGGTGGCCCGCATGCGGCCCGCGGGCCGCGGGTTGGGGATAGCTGTGTAAATTCCACAATAATTATAATAGTAACATCTATAAAATATATATAAAATTAACTGTCAGCACTACGGCTGCGGTGTTGAGCGCTTAGTCGCCTCGAACTAGAAAGAGGTTGATTGTAGCGGTATAGTACTAGCGGCGCCAGCCGACGGTAACCAGCTCTGCCCCCCCCCCCTTTTTTGACGGGTAGCGGGAAGGGTTTGCTAGAGCCCAAAAGGTACCCGATTGATGGGATGTACTAATTTGTCTATGAGAACAAATACTGGAATTATCCAACGAAACAATAATAATCTCGGTCTGATATTGAGATAAGACTTATCGAGTCTAAGTGTTATAGGTTTCCGTTACGAAGTTGTCTTTACTCTTTTCTGATAATATATTATCTGATAAGTTTGATAATAATTTATATCGAGATAAATCAGATACTGTTGATAAGTCTGATCATATCGAGACTTTGTTAGGTGAGTTTATAATGATTATAATCGATCGAAATGGAATCGATCTGCAACACTTATTATCAGGAATGTTTTATAAGAAATAGCTCAACTTAATCGTTTTTGGGATCATTTAAAACAATAATCTGGCGAACCCAACGAGGGTGCACCTAACGTCAGTAGGAGCCCTGGATCTATCCGGATCTGGTCCGGTTCTATTAGTGCCGGTACTCAGGAAGGCTTCAGGTTCATTCGTAACCTGATCGTCCCGTACCTATATTGGTCACTTTTAGTGATATTTTCCCGATAGTCTGGTCTTAGTGACCTAAAAAAATAAATATTGAGGTAGCTCGTTATAATCGACTTATTTGTCGATAATATTTTATCAATTATTATTTGTTGCAAAAAATATTGAGGGTAGTAACTATAACGTTACGTAGATATTAAGTAAGTTTCGTTATGTACACTCGCCCCCAGTCCCCAAAATTGGTGTAAGATTTTTTAAATAATAATAATTATATACCGGCAGACATAGTAAATCATAATCGTAGTTCTATATTTAGAACAAAAGGATCGCGCGAGACGCGCATTGGTTGTTAACTGATGAGACTCGCAGTCTATCTAGTTATTAGCTCGAAATAGCTATTCTCTATAAAACGGCAAAGATATTAATATAATAATAATAATAATAATTATGTAGTTATATTTATAGAACAAAGAGCGCGGGAAAAACGCGCGGTAGTTGCAAATTTTTTATTTTTAAGCATTGTCGGAGACTAGTAGTCAATCCATACATAATGTTGATTTGAAAAATATCAATATATATTTTAAATTGTAATTAACTCGCAGTTAATCCCTTCAAACCAGCCAACATAGTATTGTACTTCTATTTTTAGATAAAACATCGTTAGAGACCCGCGGTCAATTCCGATGCATAAGGATTGTGTTTAGAGACTCGCAGTCAATCCACACATTATAGCGGTTTATAAAATAACTCGCTGTTAACCCCCAAACCGGCCAACGTATAGTTCTATTTATAGAACAGATAAAGCATCGTCAGAGACTCGCAGTCAATTCCGATGCATATAAATTGTGCTTAGAGACCCGTAGTCAATCCACACATTATGGCGGTTTATAAAATAACTTAATATATAATTAAACTTGCAGTAATTAACTTGCAGTTATTTCCCCCAATCGCACAAACATATAGTTCTATTTATAGAATAGGTAAAACATCGTCAGAGATCCGCAATCAATTCCGATGCATATTATAGAATATAGATTGTATAAAAGGACTCACTGTCCAAACACACTGTACTTATTGACTCACAGTCGCAGTACGTCGTGCCGGCTAGTTAAAATAATTGCAGTAATCACCTGCAGTTGTTTCCCCCAATCCGGCAATCATATAGTTTTATAATTCTATTTATAGAACGGATAAAGCATATATAATATTATAGATCGTGTATAAAGACTCGCAGTCCCAACACATTGTACGTTTATTGACTTGCGGTCGCAGTACAAGCCGGTTAGTATTTAATATACTTGACTCGTCTAGGCCTCGGAGTGCCTGCCGTTTATTTAAGTATTTAATAGTACTTACATGTATTTTCTTAATACACGATAAAATAACACTGACTTTAGTTACTTCCAACACTAACTCAATCATTTTAATAATAATTATAACCAGCTGCAGCGCTTTGGCATGGTTACTAAGTATTCGTGCTCGCGTTGCCTCGCGTTAACAAAGAATGAGACATGCCGGAACGTCCAGTAACCGAGCGTGCGGGTAATTTTTCAACTACCCACATACGTCTTTGAAAAAACGCGATTGCCTAGCAGATACAGAGGTACTACTGGTTAATAATTATATATCTTCGAATGAAGCGAAGAAATATAATTATTCAATATATGATACTCCAAAGCGACCACTTTAGCCCCGCAGTACGAAAGTTCCACAAAATACAAATTCAGTTACTCTTTTATATAATAGTATTTATTACTCGTTGTACAGAACGAATGGTAATCTCAAGGGTTAGGAGTAGACGTGCTCAAGTCAGCAGCTTCCCATAGGAATATCGTTGGCAGACGTCTGTCTGGTTTAGACATGTTTATTTCTTCTTGATTTTGATGGAATTTGGATTGGAAATTCTTTGTGTCCGTGAATAGAGTGGGTTTTATAAAAGAAAAATGTACGGTTCCAACGTAATAAATGAATGTATCACCTTGATGAGCGGCAGTCTTAGACCGTGCGTTTTTCGCGTAAGTATCTGCCGCGCACTGTAAAACTCTGGAACGAACTGTCACCAGCAGTATTTCCGGACCTATACGACCTGCAAACCTTCAAGAAGAGAGCGTATTCCCTCTTAAAATGCCGGCAACGCACTTGCAGCTCTTCTGATGTTACAAATGTCCATGGGCAACCGTAGTTGCTTACCATCAGGATTGCTTGTTTGCCTTTTTTTATAACAGAAAACCTTCGAATTCTGACTACATAAATGCCTGTTTGTATTTAACAATCATTATTTTCTTCCAGCTATGGCCTCCTCGGCGCATCAGGGTGCGGGAAGACCACGCTGCTGTCATGCATTGTTGGGCGGCGGCGTCTGAACTCCGGCGAGATCTGGGTGCTGGGCGGGCGGCCGAACGGCCCAGGGTCTGGAGTACCGGGGCCCAGGGTCGGGTATATGCCGCAGGTGAGATTGAATATATTAGTTAATCAGGGTATGTTCGGACACAGGATAAGTCCGGATAATTCAAGTTAACGCTAAATTAAACTACAGTTACGGTACGGTACTACAGTTTGTGGTTGCGGTGCAGTATGGCGAATATGCACCGTAGCGCCAGGCAAAAAAAAAAACACTGCCTAATTTAGTGATAAGTTGAATTATCCGGATTTAGCCTGTGTCCGAACTTACCCCGATTAAGAGCCTACTGTCAAAACGCTAGCCCCGCCTACACACACCGCTACCCTCCAATCGTGATACAACGGTTCCATGAATCGTGCTCCCGGGCAATGTGCTTTAGGCTGCAGCTAATAGTGAACAATATCGCGTAACAACAGTTCCCGCATTATAGCACGAAATACGAAAGTAAAGGTCGTAAGTCCTAAAACAGTTTTTTGAAGATTACTTAAAAACGAAATACAATACTAATATTTCATTTTACCATTATTTTCTAAAATGTGTGATTGTAGTAGTGCAAGTTATTTGATGATAGTAACTCAATAAGTGTAACAGATATTTGTTGAAAAGCCCAGAAAGATACATAATTTCGAAAATATAACTATCCAGTCAAAATAAGTGAATCGTGTTTTCCTTTTACAGAATATCAGATAAAATATACAATGAATGAATAAATCTCAATTTCATTTAAGACAATCGTCTTCCGGAATCGTCATACTTATTAGAAAACAGAGCAAAATTTGACAGCCCACTCTTAACCGTATAGTTCAAATAGGCACTAGAGAATAAGCTAAGATATCATAAAAGTACAGTTTTAAGCTAAAGTTAATTAAAGTCAGAGAATTTCGTTAAAAAAATACGTCCACAGCCGACATAAATCCTCCTCCTTTTTGAAAAATGGCAGAATAGAGAATGGTTTACTGTATAATATGATTAAAATCGGGAAATTGCTCCCACTGCGTATTGAAAAATGTACAAATATTGTAGCAGACAAGTGGTTAACGCTTTGAAGCGTGAAGAAGTAGCAAACAGACTACACTTTTGTATCCATACAATTAAATGCGAATGTGTTTGTCAGTCTATTACTAAACCGCTGAACCAATTTTGCTGGGTTTGGAAATAATTTGAGTCCCGGAAAAGGACATAGGACACTTTTATCCCGAATAATTGTACGGTTTCCGCGCGATAAACTAATTTTGGCGCCACGGAGTTGCGGGCGTCTCTAGTTTATAATATTAGCAAGGATTAAAGTTGCTTTAATTTTTTCGTGGTTTCAAATAAGACGTTTACCAACTCAAAATTCAAATCCTTTATTAAGGATATCTATACTAATATTATAAAGCGGAAGAGTTTGTTAGTTTGTTTGTTTGAACGCGCTAATCTCAGGAACTACTGGTCCGATTTGAAAAATTCTTTCAGTATTAGATAGCCCATTTATCAAGGAAGGCTATAGGCTTCATTTTATCACGCTAAAACTAATAAAACGTAGAAATTGAGGAAAATGGGGAAAAACGGGAGAAATTATTTGAAAGGGCTTATTTGAACGCGCTAATTTCAGGAACTACTGGTCTGATTTGAAAATCTTTTTAAGTGTTAGATAGGCCATTTATCTAGAAAGACTATAGGCTATATTTTATCACGCTAAAACTAACAGGAACGAAGAAATAGAGGAAAATGTGGAAAAAACAGGGGAAATTATTTTAAGGGCTTATTTGGACGCGCTAATCTCAGGAACTACTGGTCAGGTTTGAAAAAATATTTCAGTTTTAGATAGGCCATTTATCGAGAAAGGCTATATGCTATATTTTTATTACGCTAAGCCTAATAGGAACGAAGAAATAAAGGAAAATGTGGAAAAAACGGGGGAAATTATTTGAAAGGGCTTATCTTACGAACTGCTAGAGCAATTTTTTTTCTCATATTTGGGTCAGATAGGAGTCCCGGAAAAGGACATAGGATACATTTTGTCCCAAAAATGTACGGTTCCCGCACAATAAACTTTTATGATTTTCGCCTAAACTATTCAATCTATTTTGCTGAAATTTGGTATAGAAATACTTTGAGTCCCGGAAAAGAACATAGGATATATTTTGTCGCGGAAAAATGAACGGTTCCCACAAAATTTACCTTTATGATTTTCGCGTAAGCTATTCAATCGATGTACGGGAACAACTATAAACTGAAGTCCACACGGACGAAGTCGCGGGCAACAGCTAGTAATAATATACAATAGTATAAAAGCTAGGTAGCGTACATCACGTCGTCTAATCCCATGCTAAGTAAAACTTGTGTTATGGCAATCAGACAACGGACGCACGCCGAACAAAATTTATCTTAATATAATATATTATTTACACATTCACACACACAATAACACTACACTTTATATCATCCTTTCCCATAAATGACGTCATAATGTCTGCTCACGTCAAGCGCCATTTTTTGGCGGCAAATCCTGATTGATGACGTCAATATATTAAACCTGGCGCCTAATGTTCACCACAGATAATAAAGGCCGTTTAGATCAAGCGCCAATTTAGGAAATCCTGGTGGCTTAGGTAATAGAAGTTACAATTTTGTGCGCTTAGAATCCCTCGGAAACCGTACCTCTTTTAAAGCATAAAATCGGCCAAACGCTCAGCTAGGCCTCTCCAGTTGGCCCATGAAGTATAATGTACAATCCTGCATCGCACTATCGAAGTTTCTCAGATCGGCAAGGCATACCACGTCTGAAATAACGTCAGTTGGCTTCAACCTGACTGAGCATGTAGGCTCGCTCGATCCGAATATCTTCCTTTGTGGCCACTATTGTCCATAATCGACGTCCAATATGCTACAAACAGCAGCTTAACAATCATAGCACGTGTAAAAAGCCTAAAAGTGTAAAGTTTTAACATTATTTTAATACTTTCAAATTAAATCTCAAGATGCCTCTTAATTTTATATCTAAGGTACTTATAAACTTATTTACTATCACAAAGTAATAAAATAAAAACTTGTTGATTTTTTATATCGCTACATAAAAAACTATAAACTGTACATTTACTTTTATTAATTCATACTTTAAACTTACTATATTATATATACTTATATTAAAAAACGAAAGTGTATATGTCTGTTACTTCTTTACGCCTAAACCGTTGAACCGATATTATTGAAATTTGATATGGAGATACTTTGAGTTCTGAGAAAGGATGTAGGATATTTTACCCCGGAAAATTGAACGGTTTTCGCGCGATAAACAAATTTTATCGCAACGAAGTTGCGGGCGTCATCTAGTATAATATATTTTTTATCTTGCCATATAAAAATCAACTGTATATTTAGTTGTATAAATAAGTTGATAAATATTTAGTTTTGTTTAAGCGGTTGCAATTTTAAAATGCGCTTTATCTTTGTTATAAAAGACCGGTTATTTGAATAATTAAAGAGAATTTACATAAAATAACAATTTATTGATTATAAAGTATAATATATTGTTGTACTAGATGATGCCCGCAACTCTGCTACGCCGAAATTCGTTTATCGCGCGGGAACCGTACATTTTTCCGGGACAAAAATTATCCTATGTCCTTTCCCGGGACTCAAAGTATCTCCATGCCAAATTTCAGCAAAATCGATTCAGTGGTTTGAGCGTAAAGAGGTAACAGACAGACAGACAGACAGACAGACACACTTTCGCATTTATAATATTTGTATGGATGAGTGCCCTTACGTTTTAGTCGTTTTAGCATCTGAACCGATTTTGATGTGTATAAAGACATAAGAAACGGGATAAAAGGAGGATATTTTTAAAAGCCCCTAGTACAATGGCCACGATGGCCCACTGCTGGCCATCGTGAATTGTAGACCACGATCACTCGGTGTTAAACGCAATGGCGCATGGCTCATACTGCCTAGCAATCCACTGGCCATCGTCCACCATCATACACCATTACCTCGTCTACATATATATCCTTTTAATACGTGGGTGGGAGAGCCATGCTTCGGCACGAATGGGCCGGCTCGGCCGAAATACCACGTTCTCACAGAAAACCGGCGTAAAACAGCGCTTGCGCTGTGTTTCGCCGAGTGAGTGAGTTTACCGGAGGCCCAATCCCCTACCCTATCCCCTTCTCTTCCCTCCCTTATTCCCTTCCCTTCCCATCCCTACCCTCCCCTATTACCCTATTCCCTCTTAAAAGGCCGGAAACGTACCTGCAGCTCTTCTGATGCTGCGAGTGTCCATGGGCGACGGAAGTTTCCTTTCATCAGGTAACCCGTTTACTCGTTTGCCCCCTTATTTCATAAAAAAAAACACAATGGCGATGGTTTGTAGTGGGCCAGCATGGTCCATTGTGATGAGGCACCTTTACAATTAGGTAATGGTGCTCCCACACCGCAGTTAGAAAATGTTTAGTAACGTTAGTAAATGTTAAAAAATGTTAAAAATGTTTTCATGTTAGAAAATGTTTAGTAAACGTAAATTAACAAATTAAAGCAAAACAAATTATAACAAAATAAAACATATTGTGTTACCTTTCGTTTGTAAACCTAATTATAATGGACGACCAGTATGCGGTGAGCCAATACCAGCAGGGCAATCGCGCTAAATTTTTTCAACTGAACCGCAAATGAAACTCGGACGTTGATCGACTTTTGGAACGATTCGGTATCGCGCTAACGTTTTGATAGCCAGTTGAGACGTTACTGAACCTCAGCCTCAAAACAAAAAGTTGATACAAAGCTACTTCTATTCGCACGTTTCTGAAACGTTACTTATTTGGGTCTGTTAAATTGACGAAAATCGATGGAAAAATATAACAATAAGCCATAATCAAATTGTAATTTAATCCTTCAGGCCCCGCGCGAGCACCGGTGATCGCGACAACAATAGAATACAATAGCAATTCCTGGAAATTCCGACTGAAGTAATAAGCTTATGTTTACTTTTAAGCTGTAAAATAACACTACGGACTATTTGAGTTTGTTAAAAAGTGACTTGAATTTTGACATAACTTCTTTACGTAATTAATATGTTTTCTGCGCTACATAAAACTTTTGTCACTAGTCACTACTCAACCACCAGTTCAGACGTAGCGGAACCAAACCGTAACTGAAGCACAACCATAGTAGATGTGAACCTGAATTGAAACGTTTAGAAATAACGCGATCGCCCTGCAGATTTAAATGTTATAAAATGTTAGTAAACATTTGTAAATATTTTCTATTAGTGTAGGAGCACTTATATATGTAACAGCTTTTAACAATTGATCACCATGGGAGCACCATAACGCGTGATTATTCTAATTTTAACGCAACAGAATTGCGTGCGTTATCTAGTTCTCTATAAATAAAATTATTTCTTTCATTGCGAAAATGCAATTCATGTTAATAAAATATATCCGTCTTGGTTTTCTTTTTGAAAATTGATTGGACATAGTTGACTTCACCTTGATATTTTGATTGTGGTTATCGTCGCACGTGTAGCCACATAACCACAGTGGCAGGATTTGTATACGTCCGCCTGAACTTACGGTTTGCGGCTACACCGCAAGATTACGTGCAAAATGTGTATCGATTTATAGCGGCGTGGCTGTCAAACGAAACCAAAATTGAATTTACAGATGTTAGTGTAAGCACCGTTATCCTTGAAACCATCAAATGAGCCCGACAAAATGAACAACTTTTTCTATGAGAACAATGCTGGGAACTCAAAAAATCCGTTTTCATACCCATACAAATTGCCCGGGCATCTGTATGGGTATGAAAACGATATTTTTTTAAGCCCCCAGCATTGTTATCATTGAAAAAGTTGTTCATTTTGACGGGCTCATTTGATGGTTTCAAGGGGTGTTTACACTAACATACTGTATAATATGCCTCGTGAGTCATGACTTACCTCTACTGCCTCACTCACCTTCTCTTCTCTCCTACCAGGAAGTCGCGCTGTTCGGGGAGTTCACTATCCGGGAGACGATGATCTACTTCGGCTGGATCGCCGGCATGGAGACAAAGGAGGTGGATGAGAGGACCGACTTCCTGGCCAACCTGCTGCAGCTGCCCAACATCAGCAGGTAACTCTTGGAGTTTTTTTAATGAAATAAGGGGGACAAACGAGCAAACAAGTCACCTTATAGAAAGCAACTACCGTCGCCTATGGACACTCGCAACATCAGAAGAGCTGCAGGTGCATGGCCGGCCTTTTAAAAGGGAATACGCTCTCTTCTTAAAGGTTTGCAGGTCGTATTGGCCCGGAAATACTGCTGGTGACAGTTCGTTCCAAAGTTTTACAGTGCGCGGCAGAAAGTTACGCGAAAAACGCACGATGGAAGGTGGAAAAGTCCTGCCTCTTTAGCTAAGACGTTTTCTTTATCGATTTTTAATAGAATCACCTATCAAAATGTATGGAATTGACATTAGACGAGTCAAGCATCAACGTCATGCCGTGCTAGCATACGCCAACGAGAAAATTTTGTCTACACGTTTTCTCGATGTTAACTGGTTTATCTCTTCATCTCTATTAACACTAACATGGCATACATGTTTTCTCGTGTAGATCTGTCGTCAAAATCTATCGACATAAACATAATCATAACTACACACGAGAGTGAGATATCCACGAGATATCTCGTTGGCGTATGCTAGGGGGCATGGAAACGCTTATGTCAATTACATACATTTTGATCGGCGATTCTATAAAGAAGCTATAAAGAAAACGTCTTGGCTAAAGGGCCTGGACTTGGTGACTAGCACGCTTAGCATGGCAGCCATAGGGTTTACTTCCACGGTAGAAGAGATTGACAGATTAGCAGAAGAAATATGTCAGTTTGTCCCTACGTCAGTGTTTCTATTTTGTCGTAATTCTTCTGTGGTCATGCTAAACGACGAAAACTTAACTACATCAAACTTCAGTACTTACGAGCACTAGTATTAGGTTTTAACTTGAGTTTTTTAAGAAAGAATACTTTCAATGACCTCTTCAACCTTAGTTTTAGTTTTTTTTCTTAAACTTTCTGTTTTTTATGCACAAATTTTATAGACATTTACAAGTTATTATTGGAGTGGCGTACTTATCGCTTTAAAGATCGCTTCTAGTAGATCGAATCAAAAAGAAGAGATCTCTTCCCTATAACTTTGGCCTTAATAACCCAAAGTTTATATGTAAATCCTTTTTCTACTCCTCTAGCTAATATATACTTGTTTCCAGGCCAGTCAAGAATCTCTCTGGTGGTCAGATGCGGCGTGTGTCTCTGGCCGCTGCTCTGCTCAACCAGCCTGAACTGCTCATCCTCGATGAACCTACTGTTGGAGTGGACCCGGTGTTACGACAGAGGTAACATAATATAATGATAACTCCCACACAAGTTTCGGTGACGGTGGCCGGTTTAATTAAAACCAGGCCAATGGCGCAGGAGTAATTCCATAGTGTCCAAGTGTGTGCGCAGTACACAAGAGCACTCTATTCCGTTATTCTCATAACCCAGTGGGACGGACGACCAACACGACTGGCGAGAGATCAGGCGCAGACCGACTTTTTACATGCCCATCCGGCGTATTGATCATTTTTTGTCAGACAATCAGGTGATCAGCCTGCATTGTCCTAACCAAACTTAGAAATAACATGTTTCCAACGCGGGAATCGATCCCACGACCTCCGAGTTAAGAGCCACGCTCTAAACCACTGGACAGGCTTCGTCCCACATACGACAGAGGTATGTGGGACGAAGGGTCTAATGTCAAGATCATTACAAGGAGATATTCTGGTTGTTATTTGAACACTATAAACCGTACATTTTCCAATTTTCACGCGGTCTACTCTACAAATGTGCCAAATAACATAAAAATCGGCCCAGTATTTCGTGAGATTAGCGCGTTCAAACTGAAGCACTGTTCCACTTAATAATATTAAGTATATAGATAGATTGTTATTTCAACATAGTATAGTGGTTGTAGGTAAGGTTTTACAAACCACTTATATTACAATAATTATGGACCATACGTCCCGCGTCCATGTCAAAATGATTATTGTCGTGTCACTTTAAACCACGAGAAGACTAAAGGTGCCGGTTGGCAGCGAACGACATGAAGCAACCGCAGACGACGTGTCGTCGCGACACTACTGGTTACTACTAAGTACTATGAAATACTCTCCGCAACTAGCGACACGAAGCTAGCGACATTTATAGAAATACATAGAAACCAGTAGGGCCGCGACGACACGTCGTCTGCTGCAACTTCATGTAGTCGGCTTCCAACTTGTACCTTTTAGAAAGATAGAAGGGGATTCTAGATTCAGCACTGTGCCCTCACTTGTAAGTTGTGCAACTGATTTTTTTTAAAAGGCAGGTCGCTATAGCATGACGTAACTGTGACCCATGAGGATCTATTGTGACTCCTTCGCACTAGAGAATCATCCTCAACCCAATACTGCTCATAAATTAAACGATATGCTTGGGGTTGGTGCCACGAATTTTCTCTGTGGATGAGTATTCGTGGCGACCGAGGTGCCTGTTCCTGCCATAGAACTACAACGTTAGAAAAGGCATTCCATACAATCGTCAGCGCAAAAATGTGTCACTCTCGAGATGAGTGAGGTTCACTCATCTGTGACCAGTGCGCCTTAGGACGCGGTGACAGTCGGACGTGTTTAATGCATTGATTACGTAGAATATGCATTGAAAGTGTAAAATGAGTGAAAGAGAAAGTAGTATATGCTATTACTGTAAGACAAAAAGGATGACAATATTTTCTCGATACACATTTTGCATGCAAAAACATTGCTACAGTTTTGATGGCGTATGCTATATCCAGTATTGACATCGTTGGTTTATGCTCTGTAGTAGAGCAGGACAGTCGAGGACAAGGTGAATTGGTGTTTCATCCTCCTCCTCACAGAATCTGCAAGTCGTTATGCTACTGTGGGATATGTGTGTGAAGGCCAAAGGAAGATCTTCCGACCGAGCGAGGTGCTATGCTCGGTCAGGCCGAAGCCTACGTGATACATTTCAGCTGTCGTATATATACCGACGCGCTTAGAAAACTTCGATAGCGCGATGCAGGAATTTTAGGCGAATTGTAGGTACCGCCACATCACTCCCTCCCCGAAGACCGGAGGTTGAATCTTGAAGTCTTGTCCGCTTGAGTCGCCAGTGCCAGAGAGTTCCAGTGAGTCGGAACTGTTGCAGTGAGTCCCAGTGAGTCGGAACTGTGAAGCTGCTGCACGGGATCCAGTGAGTCGGATAAGCTGCCGTGCGGGGCCGATGCTACGTGCTGACCAGGAGAGATATTGTGCTCTGCTTGCTGACCGGTCGGTGTAGTGAGAAAGCCCGATGATACCGATGCGGAGTCGCCCAGGCCGCGGTACATTGCGGCTAGTGGACGAGGTACCCGATGAGACGATGCTGGCTGGCGCGGTGCGGAGGGGCGGTGAGTGATGATGATGAAGGAGGCGTGTTCTGTCGCGGATCAACAATGTGGGTATAAGGCGTGGAGGCCAAAGGAAGATCTTCCGACCGAGCGAGGTGTTATGCTCGGTCAGGCCGAAGCCCACGTGATACATTTCAGCTGTCGTATATATACCGACGCGCTTAGAAAACTTCGATAGCGCGATGCAGGAATGTTAGGCGAATTGTAGGTACCGCCACACTACAAAATACCCATTCTGTTTAGATGTTTGTTGAGCTTGCAGTGCCCAGTTAGGCTTCTGGTAAGGATTCTTAATTGGTTCCTACCCAAGGTGAGCACTAATTCTGATAGTTTCTTGTTGAAGCCAGGAATTAGTGCCTCGGAGTGTTCAAAGCCAGGGGTCTCAGCCCATTGCTACCTGCATAGTCTGTGGCCCCATTCCTTGAGCACTTGTTTTGTGGTACTGGGAGTTATACTACAGACTGGTCTGGGCCATATATGAGACTCTTGGCCCCAAGCCTAGGTAGTTACTGATTTATATTGTTACATTTACTAATAGATGACGCCCGCAACTCCGTTGCGCCAAAATTCGTTTATCGCACGGGAATAAACATTTTTCCAGAATAATAAGTATCCTATGTCCTTTCTCGGGACTTAAAAGTTAAAGTATCACCATACCTAACAGAAAATTCGGTTAAGACAGACATACAGACTTGCATTTATATGTTAGTATGGATTATGGCATTGTTACATCCATGAAAAGTTTGTATGAGAACTGGTCATAACCAATGACAGAACCAAACTGGCATAATTATTGTGAGTAGAAACTCTTTAGGATGGCCGCTTAAATACACTTTTTCCGAATTCGATTTCCGAATTCATTCTTCGTATTCCGAAATCCGAATGCATGTAATCAGTAGAAAATTCATTTATCGACGCACACGTTTGCCTTTTTCCTTACGGAACGAATTCCGCACGTACGAATGAAAAAAACGAACGTTTGCGCTTTGCGTCTAGCATGCGCGTACAACGAGATATCTCACTCTCGTACGCTGACCTCCATTATGCAAGTACCCTTTGAAATGACAGCTATTTTTTGTGCCTATTTGAAGCGGGATCAGCGCCTCCAATGCAGGGGAAGAGAACTAAATCTGACGTAAAAATGACGTTTGAAAGTCGCCATATTGGCGCTGATGACAGTAGTGGGAGTACTTGGAACTAATACTAGTTTCTACAACCAATAGCGACTAAGCGGCCATTTGCAAGTTACGTCAGATTTAGTTCTCTTCCCCCGCATTGGGGGCTGTTAAGTAAAAAAAATAATCTAAATCATGTCTTTGGTAAATCAAGATCTTATTAATAGAATTATTAAGCTTCAAGAAATTCGAAATTAAAAAATAAAAGAAGACGGTACATTTATTAATTAAATTAAAGATACCATACATGTCGTTACTCGTTAAAATCGTCCTTTAGCTTTTATTTTGGGTAGGTCTCCTTGAATTTAAAGGGCACTTGAATCAAATATTAATTATAATTATACAGGTTCATGTTTTTTGGATATGTCTATATTCTTAGTCAATCTGTAACTGAGATATTTATTTTGAGACGAAAAATGATAATCTTGGCTTCAATTGACCTTTTTATGTTCTCATAGTTACATATTTTTTTCTTTTCCAGCATTTGGGACCACCTGGTAGAGATCACAAAGGGCGGAAAAACTACAGTCATCATCACTACACATTATATTGACGAAACCAAACAGGCTAACTTGGTTAGTAAATACCTAAAATATAATTAGAAACCCTAATAATGGCAATTAAGGGTCAATTCACACCGAAATGGCAGCGCAGTGGCGAGATTTTAAACTTTAGAATTCGCGGCTGCGAGACTTTCTTGTTTTTCAAGTGATACAATAATGAAGATAAAGCTTAAAATCATATGACACTGAAAATGCTCGCCTCTACGCTGCCATTTCAGTGTGAATTGACCCTTAATTGCCATTATTAGGGCCGTTTACACTCAGCCTCGGCTGCTTCTGCCGCTGCCGGGTATATTACCCTGAATGCTTCTGCGGCAGTAACGAAGCGACTGAGCGTTTACATTCAGCCCTCTACATGGCACGTCGGGCAGCGGCATGACGAGTGGCAGCACAAGTGACTATTTACATTCTCGCGCTGCCCACTTTCCTGATCAACAGAGCTGAGTGTAAATGTCGCATTAGGCACAAACTACTCTACGGTACGACACTAAAATTGTTTTATTACAATGCTTGAGGGTTAAAAAGCAGTTAGGGGGCGTCCACAAATTACGTGAGGTGTTTAGGGGGGGGCTCGGCAAATCTCACGTAATTTTTTTCTCAACAAAATAATACTATTTTGGTCCATTTCATCCAGATTGTATGTATGCTTAAGATTTAATCGTAAGCGTAATCGTTATACGATTAAGATCATTCACAAATTCGTTCGAAAGAACATCCGCTGACTGTCAAACCAAACGTTTACGCAAGAGACCCACATTTTAAAAAATGTCACGTGTGATTTATGGAGGGGTCAAAAAATTCAAAAAAACACCTCACGTAATTTGTGGACGTTACTGAAAGTACTAGGCAAATTGTGACATAGTGCATAGGTAAAACGTGGTCTAAAACTCTAAATGCATCCCAAAGCTTGGCTAGTCGGATGGCTTCTGACTAGATTCTATTTCAGAAACTGCTTGAGATACTGTACCACCACAACATAAACCACCTTAACAAGTCACTTGTTCCATCACCACCATATCATCAGAAATAATCTATTTCTTTCAGATCGGTCTCATGCGTGGCGGTAGATTCCTTGCTGAAGAGTCACCGACCGAGCTGATCCGCCGCTACCAGGGCGAGAGCTTGGAAGACGTGTTCCTCAAGCTGGCTGTGCTCCAGAACCGGGGGAAGAGGAGACGGTCCAGCATCCTCACTGATGTGCTGGAGAGAGTGGAAGTGCCTACGTCGCCGGTTAGTCCAGATAATTAAAAATGACAGCTTTTTATGATAGCCTGGAGCAGGGCTTCCTAAACTTATTTGTACTGTGACACCCTTACGACTTTGCCATTTTTTTACGACGCCCCTCAACCCATACATAGGTAATATCATGAAAACTCTATTTGGTCATTTATATTTTTATATTAGGAAATAGTGACTTAATTACAACATAAGCATAAAAATTAAAAGAAACATTTATGAAAGATATTAAAATCAGCTAATAATGGAGGATGCGCTTGCTTTTCTGAGCATAACATTTGAAACCGGGGATATAGACTGCCCGGGATGTATATAAATGACAATTGACATTAAATATTTGATTGTGTTAAAATGCGACGCTCCTGGGACTATGTCGCGACGCTCCGCACGCACAGTTTGGGAAGCCATGGCTTAGACTTTAGAACATAAATACAATGGTAATTATGCTCCGAAAACTGCAATTTGTCCAAAGTGTTGGTTACTTTATACTTACTTACTTTAGCCTTAATGAGTAAAGTTGAATGTGAAGTGAGCTGGCTATCTATTTTGGAAAGAATTTCCGTTACTTACGCGACCTTTCCACGTTTCCATCGAAGTGACGATCGCAAGACCAAGCGATGGTGAACTTGTAAGTTGTTCGCACATTTGTCAGCACCGTACGCGCCGTACGCGTCGTACGCACCGAATAGTACATCAAATGACGTATGACGAATGTGCGAGGTTTTACACCATTCCATACAACGAATATTAAAATGCGGCACGTACGGCGCGTGCGTGCTAATCACCTGCAGTAGTTGGCAATTTGTCTATAATAAATATTGGCTTGCTTTAATTGATGGTTGTTAAAAGCTTAAACTTGCTATTACTAAAAAAAGCTGCGAGAGCTGTCCAGTGTCCAGGGTATTTCGGCGTAGTCAAACACCACCCAGGAACATCCGTTGACCCACCATTTATTTCATGCCAATTAGACATGAGCATGCCAAAGAAACAACTTCTAAAACCTGACACTGTCAAGCAAAAAGATTACCAGCTATTCAAATCTCTTTCAAAATACTCCAGGATCCCACGGTAGCCGAAGATGCCGAAGTCGGGGAGATCTCCGGTGAATTCGGAGACAACTTCTCCATGAGCTCGCGCCAGGGTGCGGTTGGGGAGGTGGTGGTGGAGGACCTGCCTCCGGAAGACGCGCCACGAGAGGGCTGCATCGAGAGGATCAAGCCGATGAAATGGAGACACATGAAGGCGCTCGTGTGGAAGAACTTCCTCAGTCTGTTCAGGAATATTAGGTAAGTTGAGGATACGTCATCTTTGCTCCTATATTTTAAACCGACTTCCGAAAAAGACAGAGGTTATATGTCTGTCTGTTTATATTTTTTCAAAACATCGAGACACGATTGAAGGCTTAAGAATTCTCTGCTTATCTACTTACTCCCTTTTCTTACCTTCCTGTAGAGCGTGTGAAGGTTTGATAAAGGGAGTAAAAGTGAGAAGCTAATACCTTGATCGTGGCTGTTGCAGACACAATAGATTTTCAATTGTTATGCAGCAACCGGCTGCCGCTAGGGGATTCAAGAAGTGTGCGAATTTCAAACTGTACAGTACACACACGTTACTCAGCGCAAAATCCTTTACTCTTACGATGAAACAAGACAGTTTTGTAGTAGATAAATAAAGTCAATTTTGTGTTGCTATCTTAGGGTTGGTTGCACAAACTTACTATACATAACTTTAACTATAACTACAGTGCAAAATGTCAATATTTAACGATTTATAATAACCATAACCGCTCAAACTTATATCGAAATTTTTTTCGTGAAAATTTACAATGGGTCACAGTGTTGTTATAACAAATATTTTTCCTGTCGATTTTTACGGATAATTCATTTTTTATGCTGTAACTGTAGATTTAACAAGAAAATAAACGTAACAGACATCTGTCAAATTCCGTGGTCAAAGTTAAGGTTAAAGTTAAGTTAGCCTTAACCATAACCATAACTTTGACCATGACTGTAATTATAACTACGCCTCTGTTGCAACCCACTCTTAAAGAGCCATCTCATTACGTCTTGTCTTTTATGCGTCCGGCCCTGCGTGAGAACTCCAAATTCTCAAAATGCAAAACCCAAAACTGTTCAAGCATCATAGTTTCCGTCGAAACCACCCACATCTTACTTTGTCTTTGCGGCTGCAGCTCTACAATAGAATTGGAGGGTTCAACTTCGATCCTATTGACTGAGAAACCAAATACGTATATACAGGGTGTAATGCCTGCTCCACACTCTCGTGAGAATTTCGGGAGAATGTGAGAAATGAGAATGTGAAGCCGATTCTCGTATTCTTCTCATCAATGTTCTCCGGCTTTTGTCGCGAGATTCTCATGAATATCTCGCGAGAGTGTGGAGCGGGTATTAGGAGAGTTCACTGTGAAAATAGCAGCGCTAAAAGTCGTTATACTTTAGGGTGTGTATATTGTGTTTATTATATTATAGAGTTCACTGTGAAAATAGCAGGGCTAAAAGAGCAGGTTTTTTAATAATTTTTATATGGAAAAATTCTTGATGCTTGCGTTTGCCCATCTAGTCACAAAAAATACTCTGCTATTTTCACAGTGAACTCAGTTTAAGGGACACTTATTAACTCTAAACTCTAAAGTATTATCACTTAGTTTTGTTACATCCTGTATATCTCGTATGTATGAGTGTTGTATAAAGTATAGTGTTTACAGAGTATCTCCATTTCCGAGTTGAATATTTAAAACTATTCCGAATATCACACCGATAACCGCGTTCAAGTATTAACGTAATTTTCAGGTTTTAGTCCCTTTCCTCTGTTTCATGCAACATAACATTATAAAATTTATAAGGAACGATTTGTCCAATATTGAAATAAGTACTAAAAAATAAAATTCTTTATAACGTCATATTTCCTCCAATTTTGCCATGTTGTGAAGATCAGTCGAAATTTTTCTTTTATAAAGCCGTCTCCCGCTCTAATCGCGTGACGTTATACTTTAACGCCTCTTAGGCTGCGTTTCCACTGAAGCGGAGCGGAGTGGAGCGGAGTTTAGCGGTGCCGAATTGACTAATCACCATGCTCGAAATCTTCGCTGTCTATCCGCTGGAATAGCACGATTGGTCAATTCGGGCACCGCTAAGCTCCGCTCCGCTTCAGTGGAAACGCAGCCTTAAGCACGGCTATGCTGAAAGTCATGTGAATTGAAAATATAGATACTGGTGCAACGGTAGCAGTGCTAGTAATTCTGTATTCCATTTCATATTTGGATACAAGGCGTTTTGACCACAGACAGATCAAGATAGATACCGCATGTTGCTCCATTTGTATGAAAATGAGCGTGTCACTTTTTTCCTACCACTGTGACGTACGTGAGAAACGTGTCCATTATCAAGGCCAACGTTTCTATTTGAATTCCTACAGCTCAATGCGGCACTTTTAGGCATTAAGGCAATTTTAAAATTCCGATTGACGTCCGATTCCGATAGCAGACTAAAGAACAGACTTTCGAAAGACGAGCATTGCTCGTCGTTTGGGAACGCGATATGGCACGCGAAGCACATACATATGCGGTATCTATCTTGATCTATGACTGTGGTTTTGACATTACTACCATTTTGTAAAGTTTAGAATATAGACTGCATCAAAACCATATCAAAGCTGTATTAGTGTTGGTTCAAACTAGCAGACTCGCGAGCATAGCAATTTCGTCTGGTTATAAAACTACCTTTGTCACGGTTGGGATATATTAGTGCAATGTTTTCACGATAGAGGCAGTACCAGTAGGTACATACTACTGTATATTGTTTCGTTCAATAACAATAATAATAAAGGCTGTCACAGACAGAGCAGGTAATGTAAAGATGTATATTATAGCACGATACATCTCGATACATCTTTCTATAGAAATCGTCAGGAGACCAAACACAACAGCTATAATGTATATTTTTACATTATAGCTGTTGTGTACGATTTCTATAGAAATATTATGTATCGTGCTATATACATTTTTACATTACCTGCTCTGTCTGTGACAGCCTTTACAATGTTTCGTTCGACGTTTGATAACGTAATTTCTGTCAATATTCTGGAGCATCATCTACTTCGACTTTTACTTCTACTTTATAATGTTGTCTATTTCCAGCGGTCGGATAAATACTTGAATTATTGTTAAGTACATACTTCTGTACAAATAATAGTTTATTTTTAGCGTAATGCGAATCAAGATCAAAGTTTTCCATTTAAAATAAATAGAAAATGCAGAAAATACTTGATCAACTGCATCTAAAGAGTTAGATTTATAGCTTCTTTGATGTGAACGCAGCATGTGCTTCGGAAATCTTCTTAAGGTCCCTCCTCACGTTAGCCAATGATGGCCATGGTTACTATAACGATTAAGAATCTGTTAATGTACAAAGAAAATTATTTATAGGCCAATCTCGACCCGGTGCACGATGGTAGGCCTCATGCAGACATTCTAAAAGAGTTATTTATAACCTACTTGAAATAATAATTTATTTTATTTATTTTAGATAGTGTACACTGTACATATACGTAAATTGAGTGCGTTATGACTTATGACAAGTCAAGCCAAGAATCACGACTAACATTAACTTAACTAACCCGAACAAATAGCATGGCAAATATATTTTGTTAGGGCTACTGATAAATCAATATTTTTTCTTATGGTACAATCGACGTTGATTAGAACATTACAGGCTCGTAATCACTTACTTGTCCATCATTGGCCAGCGTGGAGATGGTGCATTATTAATTATAGATTCTTTTAGATTCTAGTCGATTTAGATTGTGGCATCTCGACAAATAAAATCTTCTGTGATTAATGAATTCTTATTTCATTGATACCGTTATTTATATCGTAGATCTCTATGGCTCAGTCATCAGTGGTTGAGTGCTTGACGTTTTAGGATCGATTCATATGCGTCCGCGCGAACGAGCGGTTCGACCGCTGGACCGCAAAATGACAAGCATTGTATGCACAGACATAATATTATGTCTTGATCTATTTCTGTGATTGTATGCGATAAATCCTTACATACAGTTGCTCGTGATCTCGCGGTGCAGTGGCCAAACCGCGCGTTCGCGCAGTCGCATCTTATATCTTTAAACGAGCAATTCTTGTATATATATATATATATATATATATATATATATATATATATATATATATATATATATATATATATATATATATATATATATAATTGGAGTCTCGGAATTGGCTCCAACGATTTTCATGAAATTTAGTATATAGGGGGTTTCGGGGGCGATAAATCGATCTAGCTAGGAATCATTTTCATAAAATGTCATTTTATGTGTGTTTTTTGAAGTTTTTGAATACCGAGCGAAGCTCGGTCATATAGCTAGTGTTATATTAAATCCAGCCTTGGTTTGAACCACAGTTTGAACAAAATGTTATCAATGTTTATGGCAAGGGTTTGGCACCCTTCCAAGTCCTTTGGGTACTTAGCAAGGGGTAGACAGATGTGGTATAAAGGGTCCATAGATACTATAGTTATTTTTAGATTCTTAAGGCTTAATTCCAGCATCGACTTTTAAAGTTAATGCTCGAATTAGTATCACGTTACCTCTTTCGTTTTTCATGTGAAAGAATGAAAAGACATGACATTTTAACAAACAGTTAAGTGTTAACACTAACAGACGTTGGTGAAATTGGGTCCTAGTGTTTTATTGCTTTTTTCCACTAAATTTGTTTTCGTCTCTAAGGTTCGTAAGAACACTTTGGACATGCGACGAAGTAATGAGTAATTAAGGCACAATTACTAGGCTCTCAGCGTCCCAAAACAGTAACTAAATTAAGAGGAAGTACCTTGGAAATAAGACGTTTATTCCGCTCCGATCAAGATAATCTTAGTGTAAATAAAGTATTTGTTCATGGTAGCCCGCTAAGCAATTAAAGATAGGTAAAAAACAGATATTATAGCATATATAATAGCGGGTTTACATTATTCCAATCCAGTGATCCGTTTCAGTGCTGGATTGCTACTGGAATAATGTAAACGGTCACTGGTATTCACTGGAATGCAATTCAGTGTAAGCCGGTTATAGCTATATGTTATAGTTACTAAAACTATAACATATAGCTCTGCACGAGTTTCTTACACATTCTAGCCGGGCTAGTTCCCGAACCAGTGGTAGGCATCGTAGTTTAAACGTTCAAGAAGAGTATAATAATTAAAAAAAATTTTTTTTCTTCTTCCAGTCTCCTCGCCTTCATCATGGGTCTACCGCTCTCCCAGATCACGCTGTTCTGCCTAGCAATAGGCCACTACCCCGTCGGCCTACCGATAGCCATAGTCAATCACGAGGTGGAGTCCAACTCTACTGACGTGTTATGTGACTACTCCAAGGCCTGTCCTCAAGATAAGCAGACTTATGAGTGGAATTTGACAAGATTCAGCTGTAGATACCTGGACTTCTTGTCGAGAAAACAGAAGAATTTGGTAAGTTATCATCCGTACTGATATTATTAATCTGTCCTTCTGCCTATCTGCCTGTTAAGAATTCACGTCTGTTTTGCCGAAATTTGGTATGGAGCGTAAGAAAAATTGTCTTTAAATATTATTTCGAAATATTATTTCTGTGCAGTTTATTTATCTATACTAATATAAATGCGGAAGTGTATGTCTGTCTGTTACCTCTTCGCGCTTTAACGCGCTGAAACTATTTTGCCGAATTCCGGGAAAGGACATAGGATATTTTTTATCCTGGAAAAATGTGCGGTTCCCGCGTGATAAACGAATTTTACTCAACAGAGTTGAGGGCGTCATCTGAATTTCTATAAAAAACCGGCCAAGTGCGAGTTGGACTCGCCCATGAAGGGTTCCGTAGCAGCAATAAGTTTTATTTTTAAAATTAAAAGGTTTTTGATTTATTTTTATATTTGAGTTGATTTCATGAAAGTTAAATTAAAGTTTACCATTTATGACGTATAAAAAACTACTTGCTAGATCTCGTTCAAACCAATTTTCGTTGGTAGTTTTTATACTTAATGTACATCATATTTTTTTTCGACTTATCATGCCCACCCTACTTTAGAAGTTAGAGAGGAGGGAATACATTTTACCACTTTGGAAGAGTCTCTCTCGCAAGCTATTTAGGTAAGAAAAAATATATATAAGAAACTTCAATATGATTTTTGAAGACCTTAGGTTAGATGATTTTTTTTTGTTTCAGTTGTATCTATGGGGACCCCTAAAATTTTTAATAATTTTTCCATTTTTGTATCAAAATCTTAATGCGGTTTACAGATTACAATATCTACTTACCAAGTTTCAATAGTGTAGCTCTTATAGTTTCGGAGAAAAGTGGCTGTGACATACGGACGGACAGACAGACAGACATGACGAATCTATAAGGTTTTTTGCCATTTGGCTACGGAACCCTAAAAACGATTAGCTTTACTAATCGCATGAAGTTTTAACTGAGTCAGCTTAACGACTAAAGCAAATTCACAAATCAATTATCGGCGACTTGCTTAGCAGCGTTATTTTAGGTACTTAATAAAGGTACTATCTGAGAAATCGTTTCTTGGGCAGACTTACCTATGTTATTTGGTCGGGTTATGGTCTGGTCTGGTTGCCCGTTGCGCAGATATTCGCAGAACCCCCATTTGTCCGGAATTACAGTATTCTATGTCCTTCATCGGGACTCAAAGACAGGCAGACAGCCAGACACACTTTCGCATTTATTTATTTATAATATTAGTATGGATTATTATGTGTCTTTATTAAAGAAAGAAAAAGAATTTGATTTTGAATAATTCTCCCAGATCGGCTACCCAGACTACGAATCCGCCATGACTGCAGCCACCAGCGGCCACGCTAGAGCTGTTCTGGTCTTCCCAGCCAACATCTCCACCTGTCTGCTCGAGAGGGTCAGAGATCCCAGGCACGCTGACGAATTCACCATCAACAACTCCGATATTGAAATACATATGGACGATACTGGTAAGCGAAATAATCGATTTTTAGTCAGAAAATGCGAGAGAGCATTTTAGTCACGTCAGATAATGCCTGTGTCAGGTGTGTACTTTATTGTCTGCTAAATCGAGTGAGTGATCCGAGACAGGGATGACTTTACTATAAATAACTCCGACATCGAGATACACATTGACGATACTGGTAAGCGAAATGATCGTTTTTAGTCAGGTCACAACATACTTGCTTGCTTTTAAGTCACGTCAGAAAATGCGTCGATGAAGACTTCAATATCAACAGCTCCGATATAGAGATACATATGGATGATGTTTTTTAGTCAGAAAATGCTCGCTCGCTTTTAATTCATGTTAGAAAATGCTCACTTGCTTTAGTCATGTCAGAAAATGCGTTGTGACTTGCGAGAGAGCATTTTAGTTACGTTTAGCTCGCTCTTTAGTTATGTCAGAAAATGCGCGCTTGCTTTGTGACGTCAGAAATTACTAATTTTGTTCGCTCTTGATTGTATTTATTGTCCGCTGAACCGACTGATGACATCACCAACAATAATTGCGATATATAAATACATATTATGGACGATACAGGTCCGGCTCGACCGGAGAAATACCACGTGAGGAGAAAAACCGGCGTGAAACAGCGCTTGCGCTGTGTTTCGCCGAGTGAGTGAGTTTACCGGAGGCCCAATCCCCTACCCTTTTCCCTTCCCTACCCTTCTCTATTTCCTTCCCTACCCTCCCCTATTACCCCTTAAAAGGCCGGCAACGCACCTGCAGCTCTTATGATGCTGCGAGTGTCCCCATGGACACTCGCAGCATCAGAAGAGCATCAGCGACGGAAGTTTCTTTCCATCAGGTGACCCGTTTGCTCGTTTGCCCCCTTATTGCATAAAAAAAAGCTGCCGTCAGAAAACAGTTGCTCGCTTTTTAGTCAGATCAAAAAACGATATCAACTAGGCTTCATTTCAAATTAGTCAGCTCTATTGATGGGTTGAAATATTCTTTAGACGAATTAATAAGCTCAAATGAATTGTAAGATGAGAAAATGAATGAAATAATTATAATTAGGCTCTTTTCAAAGCATTATCCTCGTTAAAGCGAACCTAATTAAAAATGTAAAGGACGCAGACAAAAAGACTTGTACAATGAACTATCTGGTTTCATCAACCAGATTTTGCTATTTCAATCAAATATTTACTATACAGCTTCGATAAATACAATACATTAGGTTTTGTATGTGTCCTTTGTAAAGTGTTCACTGTGAAAGTAGCAGCGCTGAAAGAGTAACTTATTTTTACTTGTTTTGAGTAATTACTCAAATCACAAAAAAGGTTGCTCTTTCAGTGCTGCTACTTTCAGAGTAAACTCTATAGAAGGGTCAAGGGACATATACACCTAACGCGCCCCAAAGGATTATTACTTAGTTTTGGTGGTATTATGTTATGGTAGTCCTACGAAATGTCAAACACAAATGGTTACATCATAAATCAATAATGTTACGTTTTTAGGGTTCCGTACCCAAATATGGAGAAAACGAGACCCTAATTAAACCCTGTCTGTAACTCAAGAACCGCTTTAGCTAGACTTCTGAAATTTTCTCAGATTGTGTATTTCTGTTGTCGTTATAACAACAAATATTAAAAACTTCTATACTGTACTCGGCGGAACATGGCGGTAGCGGTCATTGACTCCCTGTCAAAAACTTGTCATTTTCTATATGAGCCAGGATTGATAATGAAGTGTCAGATGTTTTCAATCGCAGCTTTGTATAGAAAATGATAAGTTTTTGACAGGAAATCAATGACCGCTACCGCCATGTTTTGCCGAGTGCAGTATAATTTACCAATTTCAATCAGATTGATGGATCAGATTGATGAGACCTTGTAACCTGTGACTTCAGCATAATCTACCTAGATTATGAATTAGATCGACAAGGCTTTAAGGTTTATTACTTAGATTTGAGTACTACTAGACTACCTAGTCTACAGTCTTAGTAGTCTACAGTTCGTTCTAAAAATAGCATTATAATATCGACCACAGCAAGTCCACATTAATCTCTCAATCGTGCGATAAATCAGGCTGAGTGCGGCTGAGTACTCTGGAGTTAGTTGACACTTTTATTTCGTACGTATTTTTCTCTTCGAGTTATTTAAGGTGACGCCGCGTTAAAGTAAAAAACCGTGTTGGATATGTTTTAGATTGCTTGTTTTCTATAAGATGCCGGCCCGCCTCTCATAGAAAACAAGCAATTAAAAAATTGGCCAAGTGCGAACCGGACTCGCGCACGAAGGATTCCGTACCATTATAGAGCGAAAATAAGGAAAAACATGTGTTTTTTTGTATGGGAGCCCCCCTTAATTATTTAATTTATTTTAATTTTATTATTTAATATTAAAGCACACATATATTTGAGGATTTTGTGAAAATTTCAAATGTCCATATGTTGTCATTATGTATTATGAGCCAAAAAGACCAAAAAATAACGTTTGTTGTATGGGAGCCCCCTTAAATATTTACTTTATTTTGTTTTTAGTATTTGTTGTTAAAGCGGCACCAGAAATACATAATCTATAAAAAAATCAGAAGTCTAGCTATAGCGGTTCTTGAGTTACAGCCTTGAGACAGACAGACAGACGGACAGACAGACGGTCGGACAGACGGACAGACAGACGGACAGACAGACGGACAGACATCGAAGTCTCAGTAATAGGGTCCCGTTTTTACCCTTTGGGTACGGAACCCTAAAAAAAAGCAAAAAATGGAAAGGGCGTAAGCGACGAAATGGTTTTTGTCGCGTAATTTAAAAACCATAAATACATTTCATATAAGCTATGGACAAATTAAAGTGTATGCTTGAACCAATCTATGTACAAATTTTGGAAGCTTAAATCACTCTCCTCTGTTGGCAAAATTAGAATCCCTTTTTTTACAGAGGTATTTCTGATTGATTATTCTGTGAAAAAATTCCCTTTTTTTACAGAGGTCTTTTTGATTGATTATTGTGTGTATTACCCATAGCATATCACGATTGGTCAACTTTTATAACAATAAAAGTTGACCAATCGTGTTACGCTATGGGTAATTCAAAGACAAAGACATGATGAATACTGACAATGAACTTTAGCTTTGCTGAGAAAAATTGATATCGCTACAGCCAAATTATCAAGGCGTCGTCGCCTTAACCCCCGACGAAAATAGAGGGGTGCTGTTTAACGTGTTTTGTCTGTCATTCTGTGAGCATGTTTGTCGCATCGTAGCGTCCGTAGGTAGAGTGATTTTGATTGAAGAAATGGTGACAAAATAATATCTAAACTTCAAAATCGCCTATCTCTAAAACCACTGGACCGTTTTTGATAAAACTTACGGTATCACCTAAGTTGAGTATTACAAATTATACAAATTTTAGTTTAGACTTGTAGTTATCAATATGCCAACAAATATGATTGAATTAAAATGAATTTGAATCCATGCTTATATTATAAATGAGAAAGTATTTCTATCTGTCTGTTACCTCTTCACGCCCTAACCGCTGAACTGAACCGCTGAAATTTGGTATGGGGATACTTTGAGTCCCGGAAAAGGACTTTTTATTCCAGAAAAATTTAGGTTTCCGCGCGATTAACCAATTTTGGCGCAACGGAGTTGCGGGCGTCATCTGTTCCGCGACACACCGGTCTAGAGATAAGCTACGATAACATGGCGCGCCCCTCCAAATGACTGTTTCAATGTGTGTAGTCACATCCTTATGAAAGAGTTTGTAGGTAGTAAGTATTCAACCAATCAACCAGTACTCGTAAAATTTCACTTAACGTCACTTATTACCAAGATTTGTTGGTCAACTAATCATAGCTAGCCGACCGCGCAAGACAACGCACTTCAAACGTTTTGAATTTTGGAGGGGCGCGCCATGTTATCGTAGGTTATTTCTACCGTACCCAGTAGTTGGTGTGATTAAAAAATGTCATCTTCCTAGTTTTATAAACTAGGAAGATGACATACCACCATCCACCATACCACCATCGAGGAAATTGATTCCTAGGCAGTTGACGGTCTTTTGGTCGGCTTATGCAAATTCAATGTTAGCTGTGATCTGTCGGATCTTGACTTAACGCGACCAAATTACTTAGGCCCGCCATCTGCCTAGGAATCAACTTCTCTGATAGTACCTTGAACACAAAAAGTTTTTGGAACACTGATAACAAATAGCATAGATCATAATTTTCTACAGTCTACCAAATTCGATATGTTTGTTACAGACAAGCAAATGGAATGGATGCTGTCGAAGGACATCCAGATCGCATACATGGACGCCACCAGAAACCTGGCCATTACGTGTGGTCTGCCGCAGAGTCTGCTGAGTATACCTGTACATGTGAGTATAACTGTAACTAGATGACGCGTTTCGCGCGGGAACCGTACTTTTTTCGGGATAAAAATAGTCTATGCCTTTTTCCGGGAGTATAGTCATGCGCTTCAGCACTTCCTCCTCTCCCACAATGCCTATGCGTACACTCGCATGCAAGAACCTGTAAACAACACCGCCATACAGGCAATAATGTAAGCAGATTCATGCAAGGCCTGTCACTACTATGCAAGTTGAAATTTTTTTTTTTTTTACAGTTCAACAGACCAGTCTACGGTTTAGAAGACTCAGATTTTACCGACTTTGCTTGCCCTGGAGTTATTCTAACGTAAGTTCTTACTGCTTCTCTAGTCTACAAAAGTCTATTTAATATACGTTTTGTGCGGTTGTCTATCGACAGAGGATTCGCCAAATTGGCAGATGGATAAATTATTATGATGTTTTACTTAACAAAAGATTATTCACTTTCAAACAAAAAAAAAGACAGGTTGCACTCCGGGAGTGCCGGCAGAAGTAAAAGCTTGATTATTAACGTTGTGCATTATTTTTTAACCCATTTTTTATGACAATCGATTTAAAAAAAATGGATTTTTTTAATTAATCGAAACCCTTACAATCGATTAAAAAACATCGACAATCGAAAAAAAACAATCGATTGTTCGATTAATCAATTTCGATGTTACAACACTACTCTCCAATCGTCTTTCGGTTTTTCGATCAGAACGAGAATCTGACGCGAGTTTCACAGTTTTTACCCATCGCACAAAAGTGCTCAACGCCGCTAAAGAAGTTTTTACTTCAAAAACTACATCAAAATTGGAATATTGAACCGATGTCATAATTGGAAGTTGCTTACAACCTTTCATGAAATAGATTAACCCTATTTTGCAAGAATGAGCGAGGTCATGATGATTGATTGTTAAGAACACTCTTGATCATGTCAGCTTTCGGCCAAAAAACTATGATATACTAAACGATACACAGATGACAGACATACAAATAGATACAGACATCAGTCTATCTTTTATCACCCCTCATTTTGTTTATGGGGTGAAAAACTCTAAAAACGTCTCGTCAAATCCATAAACTGATTACACCTACATTAATTTTTAAAATCCTCGAGGACCGAAATAAGTTTAGAAGAATTCTCTCCTCGATTTATCGTGCCAGGAATTGAATTAGCATAATTATCATTGTAAATGGTTTTCAGAATCGTTTTCTTCCTCGCCGTGGCTCTGACGTCTGCGTCCATGTTGGCCGAGAGAAACGAGGGTATTCTGGAAAGATCCCTAGTCTCTGGTATTACTGGTAAGTTTTTTTTTAACTTTAATGGTCTTCTATTGGAAGCAAACACATGTAAGGTCGCCAAACCAACGGAAGAAACATGATAAGTGGAATATTTGGACTAGCATATTTACAGTGGCTAGAAAAAAGGGTGCTAACGTCTTTTCAGTGGCAAATTGCTTATCCGGAAGCTTGTCAATTGTTATAATAATATAATAATAAGTTGTTTATCACTTATGTGATTGTAAGAAAGAGTAATTATAGTAAACTGTGAATTGATTCTGATGTTATTGTAATTCTGAAGGTGTGAGAAAGTAGTACTTCATTGGTCGCTGTTAAGCATTTGTGTACTAACCCACAAAAATGTTGAATTATGAATGCAGTCTAAACGATTTAAAGAACATGACTGCATTCATAACTTAATACGTAATTTTTATGTGGGATGATACACATATTATGCTTAACGATGTAGTTTGATCCAATCACAACAATATAGAAGTTGACATATCTTTCTCCCTCTCAGGCACAGAGATCCTGTTCGCGCACGTGTTCGTGCAGATGCTGGTGATGGTGGTGCAATCGATCTCGGTGCTGGTGATCGCACTGGCGATCTTCAAGCTGACGATGCACGGGCCGCTGGGCTGGGTGGCGCTGCTGACGACGATGACGGGACTGTGCGGGATGACGTTCGGTAAGATCTTGACCATGATGATCAACCATCATTGGACGTATTTAACGTCATTAACATGGGCAATCACGTAAGAATCCACGTTAATAATCGCTTGTACTGGTCCATCAGAATGTGTAAATTTAGAGACGCCGCATAAAACAAATACTTCTGTCAAAACTGTGAAAGTGTGGGAGATACGAGTAAATAAAATACAGTAAAATAAATGAAAGAGTTTATTGAAATATGTATTTATTCGTTGATTTTACCTACTTTAGCATTTGGCAATAACAAAATATTTTAAAAGCCAGAACTGCAAAACATTGTAAAATGTCGATAAATCGTGTCTTTATTATGATTACTAGCGGTAACAATTTTGTGTTACTGTTCAGAAAATGTAGAACGAAAACCCTATGATTTACCAATAAGCGAAGCTTAAAAGCTTGTGGCAATATTAACTGTATCTCTATCTCTCTACAGGTTTCGTGGTATCGTGTATCTGCGACAACGAGAGGACTGCGACGTACCTCGCCATGGGCTCCTTCGTGCCGATGATGATGTTGTGCGGCATCGTGTGGCCTATTGAAGGTAATTTTATCATTATCATTATAATAAAGATTATTATTATCATGTTTTATTTATTCTACTATTCCTTTCTATTTGTATTTTCTAATTGCTTAAGTTTTCATGACCATAATTACTCATTATATTTTATTCATATCGAGACCTCTTAAAATTTTATTTCTTTAATCTGTTTATTTATGCTTTGTAAGATATTTTTTATTTTATTAACAGTTCTAAATTATTAGTGTGCATACCCCAGCCAGATGTTGTCGATTTCTTAAATTTCTTAATTACTATCACGATCATCGGCTTCACTTTAATTTATAACTTGGGAATGACTTTCAGCTGTTAACACATTTGTATTGTTATTGCTCTATTCAAGCTTATTCTATATTTGCTAATTGGTTATACTTTATTTTCCTAATCTCAATTCTCTCTTCTAGGTATGCACATAATTCTCCAATACATCAGCTACTTCCTACCTTTAACCAAGTCGACGGAATCCCTCCGGTCCATGCTCCAACGTGGGTGGACCATCACCGCCCCTACCGTCTACTACGGCTTCATCTCCACCAGCGTCTGGATGCTTTTCTACCTCATCATCAGCATCCTGCTCATCAAGTTCAAGAAGGGCTAAAGGCGCTTTATGTAATTTAGTTTCCATAGTATTCGGTGTAGTAAGTAACTTTAGGTAAATATATTTAGAAGCCTTTTTCGTTATTTGTGACAATGGAAACATGATTGTTGGATTGGCTTCAAGATGTTTTTTGAAATGATTATAGTTCCATTGACATAGATAGATTCGGAATATAAGGCTTCGTCCACATTTGTATCATTTGCGCGATCAGATCTCCGTCGCGTATCATCGAAGCGTATCAAAATGATACGCGTATCATGATACGCCCCGATCGCTATTTACTGCGTATCTGATATGTGTCGTATCAAATACGCGCATGTCCACACTATGATACGCATACTTGATACGGCGCGATGATCGCGACGGAGATCTGATCGGAGATCTGATCGCGCAAACGATACAAATGTGGACGAGCCTTTAACAGTGTCATGACGTATCATAATCAACACTTAAAAAGGTTTATCTATATTGATGACTTGTCGATAATTATTTGCTCAAATTATATTTTAATTTGTGGTTACTCAAAATGATTAGCTACAACAGTTTTTTGTTGTAAAACTGGCGATTTAAATTAAATATTAGGGGTTTCTAGAAACCAGGTTTATTGGTTACCATGTGACGGCCATATAATATTTTTTTATAAAATACGCTGTATCATAGCTTTTATGATTGTTATTAAGGTGCCTTTTCACGTTGGGTCACCATGATTGCAAACTAGGGTTTAGGGATTGTCAGTTAAGTAACATTTAATTTTATTTGCTCAACAGTTAAGTTAAAATTAGGGTCAATCACACCAAGACAAATTCAAAATTGAACTTTATTTACTACATAAGAAGATACATGATAAATTGCAAGAGTTTGAATTTTGAAGTAGATTACTTATAGTAAAGGTTTGAATCGCAATCTCAACTAGGTATCGTCTGGGTGTAACTGACCCTTAAAGTTTTGTACGCGGATAATTTTGTACAACTTATTATTAAGTGGTGATGTACAGGGTGTGTCTGTCGCAGGTTGAATATACTATTTGATTGAATGACTAGCGCATTCATGAATGAAGCAATAAATTGAATGACTAAAAGCCAACTCGTCAAGTCGTTGACTTTAACGTTTACCGTCTAAAATTAATCATTTTGTTATAAATAAATTTATAGTAGATAATATTTAACTGTAAATTAAATGGTTTCATTAAATGAATTCGCAAGTCAGTTAATCATATAAAAGATTCAATCACATGACTGCGACATATCTATTCGGACTAAATGTGATGCATTTGGAAAAGGCTCAACAATTTTGCCATTGGATAAGGATTATTTATAGAACTATTATTTTAAAGTGCCTTGGCAATACTGAATATGTTGGAAAACGCCTAGAGACATTAAGAAAATTAGTTTATTGTATTTAGAATATATAAGAATGGCACGATATGTAAATAATGGGTAGTTAGTTAGGTACTAATGAAAATATGTATCTTTGGAAAAATTTAATTTTAATCAGAGCAACATGTTTTGATTTAATGTTTATATGTTATTTGGAATTTTAACGCATTAGAAGGTGCCATCAAAAATTAAACGTACCCTTTTTTTATACGGTATTTAATTTTTTATATATTTTTTTTCATGATTGTGACTTTTTTTATTAATAATATTGCTACTTATATATTTTAACACCTTGTTCCTCTTCACGTACGATAAAATTATTATGTTAGTCAGTAGTTAATACTATGTTATTATAAACCAATTTTCTTGTGTGACGTCATTCGTGATGTTTAATTATAATCAATTTGATAATAATTAATGCTTAGAAGTTTGGTAGCCATTTAACATTATATTGCTTATAATAACATGGCGTTAAACGCCTACTGTATGACATAATATAAGCATGTAGTACATAGAGATCAACTACGATAACATGGCGCGCCCCTCCAAATTACTGTTTCAATGTGTGTAGTCACATCCTTATGAAAGAGTTTGTATGTAGTAAGTATTCAACCAATCACAGTACACGTAATATTTCAGTTAATGTCACTTATTACCAAGATTTGTTGGTCAACTAATCATAACTAGCCGACCGCGCAAGACTTCAAACGTTTTGACAACGCACTTCAAACGATTTGAATTTTGGAGGGGTGCGGCATGTTATTGTAGTTGATCTCTACCTACAAAGAACTATCGACATTTATATGACTTTATCATCATCAGTTGGCGCTCAAAATTACAGTGACAATAAGATATATGCAATCTTATGAAAAGCTATGCTACCAGCTACCAGCATAGACAGTAAACGATAAGTTTTGTTCGACGTTTGACAACGTTTCTGTCAATATTCTGATATGACGTGTGCAACATGTCGGATTTTGGTCGGGTAATTTACTGTATGTGCTATTAGCGCTCTCTGTTCCGACCTTTGCGAAATATTCTCTATTTATTTTACGCGTAGACGTCTGAAACAGCTGACTGTCAAATTACAAGATGGTAGCCTTGATTCTAAGGCTGCCTTCACACTAGCTTTTGTCCAGCGTAGGCGTTTGATGAATTGATTTGCGGCGCGTGATTTGCGTTGTCGTAACTTTTCCTCTGCAGAAATTAAACGCTGCGCTAGCGCGGCTCAGACGTTACACAATTTCTTCAGGAACAATCAGTACGCGGCGCTAGCGCAACGTACTGATTGTCCCAGTAGAGAAGCGGCGACAACGCGACGCGACGAACGTGCCGCGTTGTTGCGGAATCTGCGCTGCGTATACGTTCATCAAACGCCTACGCTGGACAAACTATAGTGTGAAGGCAGCCTTATATCAATTACTGTGAGGTATGCTACGAATAATAAAAACGAATTTATATTTATTTGCCGGATACAAAACTATATAGGTATACGTAATATTAGATGTTCGTGTATGTAATGTTCATCGAAGAAAATTGATTGGCAGATGGTGGACCTAATTTGGTAGGGTTGTGACAAAACAATGTTAGTTATTATTATCTATCGGCTTGTTCTGTGAGCTTGATATTCTCCGACCAAATTGTGTAGCTCCGCTATCTACTTATTTGTCTGATTGTAAGTACCTACTTTGTAACTTAGCGATGGTATAAAATATTTTTTTAATACTAAGCAGGGTAAGTTCTGGATTTACCCTGTAATCGAACTTACCCTGATTGTAACGAATTTGATTATTTTTTGCAATGTATTGGCATTAAAATAACCATCAGGCGATTTTCGGCTCGTTTGCCTATTGTGCCTCAGATAACGGGTTTTAGGGTCCTCAGTACTGTACATATTTATTTTGTTACTTTAAGTAAGAAATGTGATACTTATGGTGAAAATAAATGTATAAGTTGTGTTTTGTTTTTTTTTTTTGTCAGAGCCATTTTTATTTAGGGTTTAGAAATGAAGAAAATTTTATGCGATTCGAGTCACCGATAATAAATTCAATTTATACGCGGTCTCAGTATTCGTAAAATGTAAATTAAGGTCAAAGAAGTTCTTCTGAGTAAACCTGATAAGAAAACTCTAAATATACAAACTGTAAAAAAATTAGGTGATAATGCTTTAGAGTGTGCATGGGTCCCCTGTATAGAGTTTGCTGTGAAAGTAGCAGCGCTAAAAGAGCAATTTTTTGTGATTTTTATAGGCAAGCGCCCGAGCGTCATGGATTTCCCCATACAAAAAAACTCTTTCAGCGCTGCTACTTTCACAGTAAGCTCTATCGAGAGGGCCCATACACACCCTTAAGTATTATCACTTAGTTATGTCCCTGTATTAGTAGTTTTACGTATGTTTGATGATATTATTGCGGATTGGCAATTTCATTATGTACTAGAATAATGAAAGTAATCTCCAGGTACTAACAGAGCAGTTGATTTATAGGCAGATAGCGGACCTATGTAAATTGGTCGCATTGTGTCAAACCCATCCGACAGACCGCATTTAAAGGCTCGTCCACATTTGTATCATTTGCGCGATCAGATCTCCGATCAGATCTCCGTCGCGATCATCGCGCCGTATCAAGTATGCATATCATAGTGTGGACGCCTATTAGATAATTCTGCCGATCATGCGCGTATTTGATACGACACGTATCAGATACGCGGTTAATAGCGATCGGGGCGTATCATGATACGCGTATCATTTTGATACGCTTCGATGATACGCGACGGAGATCTGATCGGAGATCTGATCGCGCAAATGGTACAAATGTGGACGCACCGTATGGCTTCGTCCACAGCGTCCCGATCGCTATTAACCGCGTATAATGATCTAATAGGCGTCCACACTATGATACGCATACTTGATACGGCGCGATGATCGCGACGGAGATCTGATCGGAGATCTGATCGCGCAAATGATACAAAGGTGGACGAGCCTTAATATTCTCCGACCAATTGTCGTAGGGTCCGTCAACTGCCTATGAATAAATTTCCTCGATGGTACAAGTAAACACTTCCGCTAGAAAAGAACACTTTATTGACCAGTATATCAAGGTCTTCCCAGCGTACAGCCATACACCACAGCATAGGTCTCCGTAAGCCGGAGAGCGCATGTTGCCGCATTGTTGTGGTAGGACTGCTCTGCGACGCGCGCGTGTGGGTTGATTGATACCTGGGAATGAGAGAAAAGAGGGTGTAAACTCAATCTGGATGGATCTGGTCTTGGTGTGTGTACCTTCTTATACAGGTTGTTAGGCTTAACACCGTTATCCTTAAAACCATCAATATAGAGCCCGTCAAAATGAACAACTATGAGAACGATGTTGGGAACTCAAAAAAATCCGTCTTTTAAGGATTACGGTGTATACGAAAAACGAGAGGTATACTATGAAGGAGTAACTCCCAGCCACGCTTAACTATCATCATGTCATCAATGAAGTCATCCACTTTTTGCACAATAAAAACAAGTCTTTTAGACTTAGGGCATCATTACACCTTTTTTTTTTTTTTTTCACGCAGAGAAATGCATTACGCATTCGACGCAGGGGACGGGGACTCCCGCTGCGGATATGTGGGGCTCATCGCGGCGAAGATGGTATGTGCCGTGATCCTACCCACTAAAACTCTGCGACGCTCCTCTCGCCAACCAAGACGAAGCCACGGGCACGACACACCCACCGCAACTCCGTCAGTGACCGTCCGACCTTTGTCAGACCACACTCATTTGGGGGCGCTTCTCGCCCCGCAGGCCGACAGAGGCCCCACTTGGGGCTTGCTTGGGCCTGCCTTCTCTGGTGTCACGATGCACGGAGCGTTTGGTGCATCGTGACTCACTCTGGGAAGGGCATCATTACACCTACTGAGTAGAATGGCGAGTGGCGACTGGCGAGACAGTGTCCTAGGCCGAGTGGCGAGCACTCTGAGAGATCACTCTGCTCGGTAGGTGTAATCAAGGTATTATACTGACCTTGAAAGTGTAGTCTCCAGGTTCCACCTCTGTGACATCGACCCACTGGCAGTCGATGTTGTACTGGTACACGTCAGAGCAGTTCACAGATACACCTGAAGGAGTCGCAGGAGCGTTTAAGTAAAACAATAATTAAACAATACCCAATAATTATACCCTCCGCACAGGGATCTGTGACATAGGCCGGTTACATTTTATAGTGCCCAAGAGTGTGCGCAGTACACAATTGAGCGCTACCTGCTTATTTTACTCTCATAATGCTATGCTTCTTCATGCAAAAACTTCTGAACCGATTTTGCGTATGGAGATACTTTGAGTGCCGGGTAGGCATACGGGATACTTTTTATCCCGAAAATTTACGGTTTCCGCGCTATAACCGAATTTTATATTCATATGCATACTAATAATACCTACTACAAATGCGAAAATGTGTCTGTCTATCTGTAACCTCTTCATGCATACCAATAAACCAATTTGCTGGATACTTTGAGTCCCGGGAAAGGACATAGGATACTTTTTATCTCTGAAAAATGTACGGTTCTCGTCTGGTAAACGAGTTTATGCGCAACGGAGTTGCGGGCGTCATCTAGTAGGTATGTAAGTCTCATTTATCTGAACAAACTCCATACCCTGGTCTCCATAGTTCTTGCAAGAGTACTTCCTCTCGACGCCACTCAAGCAGGTGTTGTCCTCTAGACAGAAGGAGGCCTTATGCCCCTCTGCCACCCTCCTGCCGGCAGAGTCCAGCACGTCGAACGTCGCGAACACCTCCATGCTATGGTAGTGCCTTAAGAAAATGAGTGAAATATTAAAAATTATTAGAAGAAAAATAAAAACTTTATGGTTTTTGAGCACTGATCTCTATTATACAAGTACGCTGGATCGATGACACCGACCTGCTTTTTGTGCCTATTTGAAGCGGAATCAGCGCCCCCTACTCACCAAATTTCATGGCTGTAACTTTAACAGTTTTTGGTCAGCGATGATGAATCAGTCAGTCAGTCAATCAGGACATGTAATTTTATAAGTATAGATTATTATTAATTACATATGGCACAGATGCCACTGCCATAGGTGTTTGGGCAGGTAAGGGCGGAACTCCGCGTTGCCGATATTAAGCGAAGAAGCCGTGAACCGCAGCAGCCGACGCGTCTCTAACTGCCAGTTCTCGTTGGTGCTACGGATCTGAAAGAAGATGATGAAGATGATGGAAAATAATTAAATTGGGACTGCCGCGGTAAAGCCGCGTATTGACCAAGTGAGCCGCCTCGTGAGGCAGCCTCGCGCAGCAGTTGCTTGATCGGTCAGTACGTGTTAGTGCGCGGCAAACGTACCGAGGCGCCTTTGAGCATCGACAAAAAACCGACAACTCTCGGCTCGGGCCGCAGCACGCTCGGGCGAGGCAGCGAGGCTGCTCGCTTGGTCTGTGAAGTCTGGCAACTGGAAGTGGGGGTTTATAGGTTTTTTCGCTAGGGAATTTCTTGCTTCGGTCGCTGCGCTCAAAATAGCTCAATACCTTAAAAGCTTGAGCTTTCAAAGAAAGAAAATAATGTCAAATCAATAAAAGACGATGAAGTAGTAAGAGCAATGCAGCTAATAAACATTAGCTTTTAAACGTAGTTTTAAACAAACACAATGTTAAATTAAGAAAAAAAAGCAACTGCTCATTCGTTACTCAAGAGAATACAAAAATTTTAAACGATCAAATCTCTAGAACTTGCTATCAACATTTTATGAAATAGTTAAATCCAAAATATTTTTTAGTACTCTCATATTATTCTCGATCATGTCTACTTTCAAACAAAAAAATAGATCGAAATCTTTCCCTCTCTTGGATGCTGCAATACTACATATACACATTGACAGACGGACAAACAGACAGGCGCGTGAATGTAACTGCCCACTTTTTCTTAAAAAGATCATCAATTATTCATTCATAGCTTGCGAGTAACGCACCAAACCTGCCATGCCAGTTATGTTATCCAAAAACTTTAGTTTATTTATAATTCTAGTAAAATGCTTATTCTTACTTTGATTTAATCTCCAGAAACAAAGGCATAAATAGGACAATACCTAATAGTTTAGCACAGACAATCGTGACATTGATAGATGTGTTTATTTGCTGAAACTACCTCCCAACCGCGCCTTGCAGAGTCATGTAGCAATTAACAAGTAGACCAATAAGTTGATAAAAAGTTGTACAATAAAATCAAATTGCTAAAGCCAGCACACTTTAGTAATTGGTTCATTAACATTTAAGGAACTAGGTCATATCAAAATATTATTTAATTTCTATCATATAGGCCAATTCTACAATATAATATTATTATTCTATTTCACACTTCTACCAAATTCTTATTTCAATCCCTTATCTTCGCTCGGATACTTTTCTAGTGGACTTAAACGTTTTCTGGCCACACTAAAATATCGGTAGAATCGTTTTGAACCGCACGTGATTTCTGAGGTGAAACGAATTTTGTCAAGTACCATCAGCAATTTATTGTATGAATATGAGTCATTCCTTATAGGACTCTTACTTAAACGAGATTGGTTCTGTCTATTCTTCACGCTGAAACTGTTAAGGCAGGGATCAATCTCAATCCAAAACGATAACATTGTACACAACCAAAACCAAGCGTATACGCATCACAATAAGATTCATTTTAGCTTAGCATAAAACTGTAGTTACTAGGGGCGGATCTTCTCTATTTTTCATGTTTTTTTAAAATATCTTTGGAAATAAATTAAGGAACAAAATTGTTCGGTTAAGGATATTTTAATATAGATTTACTAACAATTTATTCAAATAAAATGTATAATTATCCTAGTTAATACTTATATTTCGACGAATTAGATTTTTGTCGGAGGTGAGTTTGTAAATTAATTACAGCCAAAGTATCACTTTTTATAAAAATGTTTATGGTTTAAAGTCTTTTAAATATTGTGCTTTATATCTCATATTTTTTACATTTCGTTATTATATTGGAACTAGGTAAACCGGGAGTCACGGAATAACAAATTGGGGTTAAGGGGATTTTGATGAAAATACATTTCCTGCAGTACACTCTAGCGTACTGCAGAAAATGTATTCTAATATTATATGGGTAGTATTTTGCGAACATTTCAAAACTAGGCATTTCTTATATTTTTTAACGATGTTGTCAAAAATATTAAGTAAATTAATACATTATTAACCTTTGTTTAACTATTCTGCCAGGTTTAAGTTAAGGCTACATGACCTGGCACACTCTAACATACGCGTCTTGCAGGTGCGCTGTCCGCTCTATAGCTGACACGTCAGTAGATCTGCCAGTTGAGTACAGACTGCCACTATACCTCATAAGCCGACTTGCTGAGACAGTTCTCCTCCATCGCGCACTGTAGTATGAACATTGGCGCGTCTTGCAGGTGCGCTGTCCGCTCTATAGCTGACACGTCCAGCAGTAGATCTGCTAGTTGCTGAGTGCAGACTACTGCTGCTACGTGACCTGGAAAAGTTTACTTGGTGTTATAATATATACTAAGCAAAATTTTGCTATTTTGACTTTGTTTTGTAAATGACCTTCAATAACTTTTCGCCGCCGTTCACGCGATAAATATACTATCCTCATCAACTTGATGAGTGGCAGTCTTCCACCGTGCATTTGTGCCCAATGCCCAATGCCCAAAAATGTATGGACCAAAAACCCGTAATCGATTAAAACCATATGGGGCATAGTAGACTGCATCTACGGTATTCCAAATACAATGTCCTTTTTGGATTAAACAATCACCATGTACTTTAAAAACGATCGGACATTTCTTATAGGAATCTATGACATTTAGGACGACATGATGCTACAAACGATAATGTGACGATTAGTACGTAGTAAAAACACATTTATATTAATTGTCTACTGATTCTTATGTTCATGTATTTTATATTAAAATATTTATCACTTTTATACCTGAAAGTATAGAATGTCAGTTTGGTATAGAAATGGTATAATCTGTACATATATTTTTAACGATTATTACGTAATATCAGTTAACGTCTTTTCGAAAAATATAAAAGGGAAAACTAGCAAACGGGTCACCTGATAGAAAGCAATTACCGTCACTCCTGGACACTCGCAACGTTAGTAGAGCTACAGGTGCGTTTAAGAGGGAATACCTACGCTTTCTTCCGAAAAACGTGCGATGACATCTCTTTTTAGGATTCCGTAGTCAACAAGGAACTTTTATAGTTTCGGTCTGCCTGTCTGTCTGTCTGTCCGCGGTTTTGCTCAAAGATTAGGACCTACAAAGCTGTAATTCGGCATGAATGCACATATTAATGATGCCGACAAATTAATGGTACATAAAATCTTTATTAAATTTTAGCAGATATGAATTTTTTTTCGCGTCTACCCCACCGTGTGAGGTGTCGTTGGATAGGTTTTTTAAAAATATTATGAGTATAACATATCATTTTTCGATTTAGGGATGTGGAATATGAAGTTTTAGAGTGGAAAAAAATCTTTAGTCTTGCAGTTTTGTTCTAGTCTACAGGTTTACAGGTCTACAGGTCTAGTCTTTAGTTCTACCAGCTAAACGGTTGCTTCTGGAAAAATATTCACGGGAGTAGGAAATATGCTGAATTTAAAAGAAAACTATCACGGCTAAGAAGACTTCATAAGTTATTGAGTAATAGTCGATCAATAAAAAAAAATATGTAATTAACCGGAGAAGTATTAAAGGAACTTATAATTTAAATTCCTTTAAAAATGTAACTGAGATGATGTTGTTAGTAATGTATTTAAACACATTATAAAATATGTACATTCATTGACCATTCAAAAAATATCAAAAACTAGCGCTACTTCGGAACCTTATATTGCGCGTGGCCCGACACGCACTTGGCCGGTTTAGACTTTATTTTCTCTAAATTGTATTTTCTTATACGACGTGTCACCATCGTTTTTACGAAGAAAACACAAAAACAAAGGAAGAAATTACATAGTTAATTCAAAGCGCTGTCTCAAAATCTCAGATTTATTTTTTCAAATTATCCGTTTCGGTCATGATTTTGAATAAAATGATTTACATATTTACAATCTACTATTAATGGTCTACTTTGCTGCGTATAAATTATTTCAATCGACTATGGGTTTATTTTGGGCATTCACCTTTCCACCACGAATGGTAAAACTCTATAACGAACTGTCGCCAGCAGTATTTTTGAACCAATACGGCCTGCAAACCTTCAGGAAGAGAGCGTATTCCCTCTTAAAAGGGCGGCAATGTGCTTGCAACTCTTCTGAATATCGTCATTCAATTATAAATGTCATGATCGATACCACGGAACATGGATATTTAGCTTAAGGCTGCGCTTTCGAAAAAAGCCTGCAGGTGAAACAACTTTTCATCGGCATTAACAGAGAAATTATATCTGAAAAAAGTAATTAGTAATCTACATGATATGATACGTAATTTGGTTTTGCCATATTTTTTCTATCGGTATCACATAATAAAGAAATAAAAAACCAAATCACCTCCAAATCGTCGAATGAAACCACTTTACTCCTTCATTATTTATCAAAAGAATATATAAAAAATATCTACTGCTTTGCAATACATAAGTTAATAATTTGGTTTTTTTACTTTTTTTAAATATGTATTATAATATCCTATTTCGCCTTATGGACGCGCGCGTCGTAACCGCCACCGTACAAGGCGCGCTGTTATGAATATTATTTTAATGTCATTTACGTCGATATTCGCACTGACAGACAATCGACCTGCTAATTTAGGGAGAGAGGGCCCTTAAGGCCAGGTATGTGGAAGTGACATTTTATTAATATTGTCAAAATAACAATTATTATTGATAAAATACGAATATAGTGGAGTCGCCAGAGGTTTTAACCTCCGAAAATTGTAATAGTGAATGGATTTTTGTTTTTGAGGTGTCATTTTCTTTTTTACACTATAACTTGCAAAGTTTACCAACATTTTTTTGTGCTTTTAATTGTTTAGTTACTTAATTAAAAATTAATATTTCACCATATAAAACCGGTCCAGAAAAAAATTTTTTTTTTTCTTGTTCTTGTTATTTAATGTGTCTTATCCGATTGTTTACGTTGAAAATTAACCAAATACACAATTTTAAAAAAGAAAGTTTCATTTTCTAAACTAAATCTAATATATAAAATTCTTCTGTCACGGGGTGCGTAATCGAACTCCTCCGAAACGGCTTGACCGATTCTCATGAAATTTTGTGAGCATATTGAGTAGGTCTGAGAATCGGCCAACATCTATTTTTCATACCAAAAATTATTTATATGGCAAAACAACGTTTGCCGGGACAGCTAGTCTAATATATAAAATTCTCGTGTCACGGTGTGCGTAATTGAACTCCTCTGAAACGGCTCGACCGATTTTCGTGAATCTTAGCGAGCATATCGGCTAGGGTTGAGAATCGGACAACATCTACTTTTTATATTGATAAGTGCATTTGTTGAATAAATAATAGTAAATTATTACAACCTGAGACTGACGGCGACCATTGTTTGTGCGACGGGATAGCGATCGACGTTGCCATGGTGACATACTTATTTAGTCACTTCAATAAAATTATACGGGCGAAATACCTACTATATATGGCAAAGAAACGTTTGCCGGGACAGCTAGTCTAATATATAAAATTCTCATGTCACGGTGTGCGTAATTGAACTCCTCTGAAACGGCTCGACCGATTTTCGTGAATCTTAGCGAGCATATCGGCTAGGGTTAAGAATCGGACAACATCTACTTTATATATTAATAAGTGCATTTGTTGAATAAATAATAGTAAATTATTACAACTCGAGACTGACGGCGACTATTGTTTGTGCGACGGGATAGTGTTGCCATGGTGTAAAATAATATGGGCGAAATACTTTATATGGCAAAACAACTTTTGCCGGAACAGCTAGTCTAATATATATAAATCTCCTTTCACGATGTTTGTCCGCGATGGGTTCCTATACTACTTAACCGATTTTAATGTTTTTTGTTTTTTAATGTGTGCTTTTTTCCAACTTGAGAGATAGGATAGCTTAGATCTTTATTATTATATATATATATATATATATATATATATATATATATATATATATATATATTATAGGGAGTCGCAATTTTATTTTATTGCAAATTATTTGTCTATAAAGAGCGACCATTGTTTATGCGACGCGGGTCACGGGATAGCGATGGACGTTGCCATGGTGACATACTTATATTTTAGTCACTAATTCAATAAAATAATACGGGCGATGTACTTTATATAATATGGCAAAGAAACGTTTGCCGGGACAGCTAGTACAACTATAAGGTTTTTGCAAAGTTTTTAGAGATTAACGCTCGTCGTAAGCAAGATAAAAGGGTTTGGGTGGATTTAAGGGTTGTAACGAAACTTACTTGTGCGTATTTAATTTTTAGAGAAATTATAACTTTTAAGTGCTTAAAAACGTTTAAATATCTCCAAAAATGTGTAAAATAGTGTGAGGATGGGCCCTGATAGGTGAAATGAAACACTCGACGACTTGGTTAAGACTAACTTTATTGTAGTGTAATTCACTTACTTATACTAGGTACATACTTACTATACTACAATAGACCGAAAATATATTTCTATATTTTTTGCGAATTTATTTAAGTGAGAGCTAAAACATTAAATGCATCGATAAATGAAAGACTTTTTCTAGTCTTTGAAATATATTTAAACTTCCTACTTAAAGTCAGAAAAAAAATTGGGTGCTACAAATCTCACGTACATACTAAAGACGCATGCTGCGACCTATGTTTGGAAAATGCTTATCTGAATACAAAAAATACCAGTTCTTAACCTAATTTGTATTTTTTTTTTACTTTAAGTACGTTTTAGCAAATATCATTAATGAAAAAAATAATAATTTTATTCTGTAAAAACCTAACCAAAAGAAATAAAATACAGATTTTCTTCGAAAAATCCGTGAACAGTTTGTGCTACATTTTCAAAAAATTTAATAAATTAAGAGCTAAAAAATTATACACATTAAGAAATAGAAGGCTTTGTTAAGCCTAAAAAATATTTTTTGACTTCCTATTTAAAACCAAAGAAAAATAGGAACGCCATTTACCTGGCGAGGCACACAACAAGCACATTTGGAGGTATGCTCATCTACATACCAAAATTTTAATTTTAAATCTAAATTTTATATTTTTTCAACTTATTTTATTTATTTGGAATATAAGCAACGATACCAATCAAAAAAATTATAATGTATTTTATTATTTTGCTATATATTTAAAAGAAAGAAATACGCAAATTTTCTTCAAAATTTTACAGTTTATGAGTTTACTTGAAGTGGAAGAGAATAATTTAAAAATCAAAAGCACAACTTTTCAATAGGTAAACTTTATCATTTATGTTATCAGCTACACATTCCTTTTTTCTTTCAATTTTCATCCACTATTGCAAAAATCGGAGGTTTGCACGATTTTTACGCTCTGGGAACTCCACTAATAATAAAAACTAAAGAAAAGTAATTCCGTCAAAAAACATGCTCCACAATACTTGTCAAAAAAGTGTAGGTACCTTAGGTACACATTTCAATACATTTGCAATATTGAGGTGGCCTTGAGCGGTATAAGGCTGACCTTACATGACAGTTCGAAAGGAACCAAAGAAGACTGGTCACGGGCCATACAAAATTTACCCATGGCCGACACGAAAGAAACGTATCCCATCGTTTTCGTTATAATATGCATTCTGTAATCAACAAAACTTGGTTGACTACGGTACCCTAAAACAGAACCCTAACCAGCAGATTTTTTGCGTATTGGTAGGCTAATAGTTATATAATTTAAGAGTAACATTGTCCTACAAATAGAACAATCCATTTTTTGGACCATCAAATCAAAGTATGAAATCCTTTTTATCTCTGTTAGCTACCACTTACAAGATTTTTCGCAAATACAAAATATGTTGTTTGTCATAATTACCAAAATGGAGCAACTCACAAAAAATTAGCTTGTTAGTAATAAAAAAAAAAATGTTCTAGGGCTCCCTGACTTATGTAATGTACAATCCCAACATTGATGGAAGATATTCTATTAATAATGAATATTACCGTACATGTTGTCATGGAAAGCGAACATAGACATCACGTTTTCACGTTCATTAGCTACAGAAAAACTAATGTAGGTATCTATAGGTTTATCTCGCTCTTGATGTTATAATTTTCACGCCTGATAAAACATAACATGCTGCAGAGACAGGACGTTTCTAATAGTTGAAACATACTAGTAGAAGATAGTGAAAAAAAAACCTTTTTTAATTGTACCTACCTAGGTAAACAAAATAATGTTTATTCTGGTTTTGTGTTTTTCTTTAGGCACAGTATAAAAATAATATATTTCTAAATGTTAACCACATTATTGAATTTATATGCAAATAACGATTCTTATTCTTCGTATTAACACCTTTCATACTGCGCCTGAAGAAAAAAAGAAAGCAATAAAATAACATGTTAGCCACTGATTTTGAATATAAGAATTATATTTCTTGGATACCCATAATATAGCGAAAAAAATGGGATATGTCTCTTTTGTGTCGGGCATGGGTCACAAATGACCCGTCGCCTTTAAAACGGTAATAGTACGGGAGTTACGTTTCCTTAGTTTTTATTATTCGTAGTTGATAAACAATTTAACGTCAATTGCTATTAGATTAGACCAGGCATATGACGGGTTTATGAATATTTTCCCCATACTGACCCTTGCAATTCAATTAATTTTGGCTGGTTGGTACTGATTGGACTACGGTGGACAGTTGACAGGCATGTAATTCGATTAGTGATTAGTGATTACTGATTACCATACTGACTAAATCGTATTGATTTGTAAAGATTAGGACTAGGACACATGGGTTAGTCAGTTACTACAAAAAATCTAATTTAGCGGTTTTCAAACATTATTGGTGGCGGAAAACTTTTCAGAAGTGAAGTTTTTGACAGACTCTTTTAAGAGTCTGTTAAAAAATAATGTTTCGTCTTTGAGTGAATTGTCTCCATGCTATTATGTATCGCTAGCAGATCTACTACTAATTAATATTATTAGCGAATAGCGAGTAATGGCCATTCTTTAATGGGTGTGAGTAATAACAATTCTCTCTCGTTGCTTTGGGTTAGATAATACGCCAAATTATCTATTTGGAAGACCGAAAACAATTTAGAACAACGAAAAAAGGCTACGCTAGAATGCAATTGAAAATCGGACACACAAATTGACATCTGTCAAACTGACAGCTGTCAATTACTGCCTTTGAGTGAAACTGTAGTTAAAATGAAATAAGATGGCTCATGGCACCAGCGGTTATTGACGTTTCTAGTTTAGGAGCGATTATAAAATAATTTCGCACTATATTAAAAAAATTCAACACTTATAAAGGCACACAATATTATAACCACTTGGTAACTCTTATAATGACAATCTCCATCGTTTTTTGAGTTCAAAGCTATTTGCTTCATACTCAGCTCACATCGAACTATAGTATAACTATGTGAAATAAGATATCGCCACAGACATAGATCAATATAGATACCGCATGTATATGTACTTCGCGTGCCATATCGCGTTCCCAAACGACGAGCAATACTCGTCTTTCGAAAGTCTTTTCTTTAGTCTGCTATCAGAATCGGACGTCAATTTTCAAAATTTAAAAATGCCTAAATTCCTAAAAGTGCCGTATTGAGACGTAGAAATTCAAATAGAAACGTTGGCCTTGATAATGGACACGTTTCTTATCATCGGTACGTCACAGTAGCGGCACGCAAACCTTCAAGAAAAGAGCGTATTCTCTCTTAAAAGGCCGGCAACGCACCTGCAGCTCTTCTGATATTGCGAGTGTCCATGGGCGACGGTAGTTGCTTACCATCAGGTGACCCGTTTGCTCGTTTACCCCCTTATTTAATTAAAAAAAAACGTTCGTTTTCATACAAATGGAGCGACATGCGGTATCTATCTTGATCTGGGTCTGTGGATATCGCCCATAATAATACTCTATCTATCACATCGTTATCAATCGCGCTTCATAAGTATAGAAGATGATAGAATATGTCAATTTTTCTGGCGGGGATCTCAAACTACATCGCATATAAATTCTAATTCATCGAACTAAATCTTCTAGAAATTTCTAGCAGATGGTGATGAAGTTGTGAATGTATCCCCAGCCTAACTCCGAGTGATTAGATAAATAATTCTCTTTTATTGCCGCCATTGTCCAATGAAAGATTTGCATATTCATCAGGACTTTAATATTTAAGATAGCTAATCACAAAGTTTTTATTTCATCAGATATTAATTTTTATGTTTTTGGGTTTTATTCGGATTTTGAGGTAAATCGTTTTTGTGGGACGGTATTTAATATTTTATGGATACTGTCGAGAAAATATATTAAATGATATATTATATAATATATTATATGATATATTATATAATAAATTAGCTTGATCGTTTCGTAAAATTTACAGTGTCAGCCACACCAATCATTGCAGAAACCGTACATTTTTCTACGACTAAAAGTGGCACTTCTGGTGAAATTTTTTCAACTTTTCAACTTTCCAGTAGTTTCAACATGACATACAAACTTTTTCTTGTTTTATTGGATGGAACAAAAGAAAGTGATATAGAGTTCACTGTAAAAGTAGCAGTGCTGAAAATGTAACCTTTTTTAGTCAACAAGGAACCTTCATAGTTTCGGTCTGTCCATCCGTCTGTCTGTCATAAAATCCAACGCCTGATCTTTCGCCGGTCGTGTCGGTCTTCCGTCCCACTGGGTTATTATTGTAAAAGGAATAGAGAATGCTCTTGTGTACTGCGCATACACTTGGGCACTATAAAATTACTCCTGCGTAACTGGCCTGGTCAGCTATCATCACCGAAACCGGTGTGGCAGTATTTTTTAATGCAGTCGTAGGTAAGAACTTACCAGCTTCCCCTGGACATCCTTCAACTCTTCCCTGTCTACACATGAACAGGTTACTTTCATTCCCTTCGCACTTCACACCCTGGAGTATGATCCTGCTGTTTCCAAACTGATCCGTCTGGAGGGCTTGGGCGGAGTACCCGAGGGCCAGGTGCCGGCAGACGACGGAGGCCTCGTATGCCGTCCATCCGTCAGGGCAAATGCTGCCCCAGATGCCGTTGTGATAGACCTGAAAAATGGAGGTGTACGCTATTGATATTGTTTGAATAAGATAAATCCACGCTAATATGATAAGCGCGAAAGTGTGTCTGACTGTCTGTTATCTCTTCACGCTTTAACCGCTGAACCGGTTTTGATGAAATTTGGTATGGGCATATTTTGAGTCCCGGAAAAATGTACGGTTTCCACGGAATAAACGAATTTTGGCGCAACGGAGTTGCGGGCTTCACTACTACTTAATATAATAAAAAATAGGACAGTATGTCTGTCTGTCTGTCTGTTACCTCTTCACGCCCAAACCACTGAACTGATTTTGCTGAGTATTAAAATACTTTGAATCCCGGGAAAGGACATAGGATACTTTTTGTCCCAGAAAAATGTACGGTTCCAGCGCGATAAACGAATTTTTGCGCAGTGGAGTTACGGGCGTCATCTAGTTGTAAAATAATGACTTAATTTTAACGGCCCTTATTTATGACGTAACGCTGTAAATATTCCCTAATGCAACATTAAAAGGGCTGATCTAATTAAGAAAAAGTGCGCCCGTAGCGGAAAAATGTAAATTTGTAAAACTGAGTGGTGAGTTGTAAAAATGTTTTATATTTTTCTGTGTTTAAACGCAACCCTAAGGGTCTAAACACACTAGGCTGAATTACGCCGGCGTAATTTACGTGGCCGAAATTACGTTCAGCCGCTTACGTCTGATGCGAATGGGTCTAAACACACTAGGCTGAATTATGCCGACGTAAATTCCGCCGCGTTTAAGCCGCGTTTCAAATCCATACAAAATATGGGCGGAACGCGACAGACTATGCCGAAATTCCGTCGTGAGCCGAATTCTCGTTGAGCCAAGTCGAGCGTAAAGCAGTAAGCAGTAGCGTAAAGTCGGCAGCGATTCGGCGGTAATGTTTTGTACAGCAACACACTGTATACGCGACGGAATTATCAAAACCGAACATAGCAAATCCAACCTTATCTCCAAAGCGTTAACCCACACAGTCATTACATCTGAGAATTTTAAATACTCACTTACGCGCGCGTTCGGCAACGGAAATTACGCCGCGAAATTTCGGCTCTTCGCGTAATTTATAGTGTGTCACATCAGACGTAAGCGGCTGAACGTAATTTCGTCCACGTAAATTACGCCGGCGTAATTCAGCCTAGTGTGTTTAGACACACACATACTCACTTAGAGTATTTAAAATTCTCTGATGTAATGTGTGCGTTAACGCTTTGGAGTTAAGGTTGGATTTGCTATGTTCGGTTTTGATAATTCCGTCGCGTACCTATAGAGTATAGTGTATTGCTATACAAAACATTACCGCCAAATCGCTGCCGAACTTTACGCTCGACTCGGCTCGATGGAAATTCGGCTCGCGACGGATTTCGGCATAGTATGTCGTCTGTCGCGTTTCGTCCCTATTTTGAATGCGTTTGATACGCGACGTAAACGCGGCGGAATTTCCGTCAGCGTAATTCAGCCTAGTGTGTTTAGACACTAAAACTTACGAATAAGTTGTAGGGTTGCGTTATTATGACACCCAGGACTTAAAGTTTTAAATCCGTACTAACATTATAAATGCGAAAGTGTGTCTGTCTGTTACCTCTTCACGCTGAAACCGATTCTTATGAAAAGAATGCAGATACTTTGAGTCCCGGAAAAGGACATAGGCTACTTTTTATCCCGGAATATGTAGTTCCCGCGCGATAAACACATTTTGGCGCAACGGAGTCGGGCGTCAACTAATATGCTTATAACTAAAACCTTTTTAATTTTAACAAGAAAAAATATATACAGCGTCACCTAAAAGTAACGTGATTGAATTGTAAATCAAGCGACCTGGATTATGAGTTATGGTGCCAATTATCTTAAGAGCCCGGGTTACCCTCGAAATTCTCATACATACGTAATACCAAAATCATTTTGTCATACGAAAATATTTAACATGTTTGAGATATTTTTCAGCTTAAAATAATAATTACCTAGGTTCCTGAACAAAAATTAACTTCAAAATATTTAAACACAAAAAAATTTTTTTTTTCGTATAAATTTTTTTTACTAAATTTACTACTAAATATGTAAACACTAAAAAATAGAGTAAAGCTCTAAAAAATATATACATAAATATTAAATTTACTACAAAATATTTCAACTCTAAAAAATATTTTTTAGTATTTAAATTTTTTGTAATAAATTTACTATTTATTTATATATTTGTAATATGTTAGATGATACCGATAGGACTCGGAAGTAATAAGCCAGTTTTGATTTATCTAGAAAAGAAATATTTAATATTATAACTTATAACAAAAGTAAAACATACAGTTTAAATAATACTTAACACGTGCATTGTACTGACCTAGAAAAGAAAAATCGAGAATCCTTGTGTGTGTTACAATATTTATTAATTTTATTTATTATTGCACGTAATCATTATGATTTTACAATATTTTTAGAGAATAGACATAAAATATTATATTATCACTTCACGAGCAGGCTCCGTTCTTCAGCGTCCTGTCAACAGTCAATTGTCATTGTCATTTTTGTGACCAACGTGAAACGTCATGCTTATAAGGCCAGGTACACAAAATTGTACATTAGGTTAAGTACACAATATAGTCTACAAACCTTACATATTTTTTAGTATTTTACTCTATTTTTTAGTGTTTAAATATTTAGTAGTAAATTTAGTAAAAAAAAATTATACACAAAAAATTTTTTTTAGTGTTTAGGTAAATATTTTGAAGTTAATTTTTGTTCAGGAACCTAGGTAATTACTATTTTAAGCTGAAAAATAACTCAAACATGTTAAATATTTTCGTATGACAAAATGATTTTGGTATTACGTATGTATGAGAATTTCGAGGGTAACCCGGGCTCTTAAGGGCTCGACAGCCACGACGCATAAGGTAGTAACGCCAAAAATACAGTTTTACTGAAGAGCGAACTTTCGCTGTGCAAAAAGGATGCATGGGCGTGAATGCGCAGTTTAACCGCTACATCGCAAGATTACAAGCAGATGTATGTAACGATTTATTTATAAATAGAGGCGCGGTCGCGCTGACATTTATATTATACCATCGAGGAAATTGATTCCTAGACAGTTGACGGGCCTACGTCATTTATGGCCGTTCCCAATATTTGATCTATCTCTGGTTTTGCCCTACTAGAGATAGGAATAGCTCACATTAGACATTAGAGACATATATTTTATGTCAATTCAATGTTAGCTGCGATCGGTCGTATGTCAAACCAGAGATAGATTGAATATTGGGAACGGCCGTTAGTCGGCTTAATATGTCGATTCAATGTTAACTGTCATCGGTCGTCGGGTTTGTCGTAATGCGACCAAATTACTTAGGTCCGCCATCTGCATAGGAATGAACTTCTCTGATAGTACATTGCAATTACAAATATAAATAGAAGAAATATTTATTGAGCAATTTTTTTTAACCTAGTGCGATAACGGATCCTCACACTAGGCGATGCTTGTTCTGTGAGGATGAAACGAAGTTACAATGATTACAGTTTACATAATTATTATTTCTACATTATTTTTTTAAATAATAATTACTACTTTACGTGTGTGTGTGTGTGTGTGTGTGTGCATGACTTTATTCCGTAATTTGATCATATTTTCAGCTTCCTCGTACGAAATTCTAAGAAGAGTTTCATAAAAGAACAATCTTAGCTTTCATAAAAGATAACTTTTCAATATGGCATAATTTAATAAAGTTATTAATTTATTGTGATCTCTTGGTGTAGCTGCCAAACTACGCATTTATATCGAGAGCCATGTTTTTGCTGTGCACGATGTATTATTATTGTTTTGCTGTGCACGATGTATTATTATTGTTTTGCTGTGCACGATGTATTATATTGTTTTGCTGTGCACGATGTATTATTATTGTTTTGCTGTGCACGATGTATTATTATTGTTTTGCTGTGCACGATGTATTATTATTGTTTTGCTGTGCACGATGTATTATTATTGTTTTGCTGTGCACGATGTATTATTATTGTTTTGCTGTGCACGATGTATTATTATTGTTTTGCTGTGCACGATGTATTATTATTGTTTTGCTGTGCACGATGTATTATTATTGTTTTGCTGTGCACGATGTATTATTATTGTTTTGCTGTGCACGATGTATTATTATTGTTTTCTGTGCACGATGTATTATTATTGTTTTGCTGTGCACGATGCATTATTATTGTTTTGCTGTGCACAATGTATTATTATTGTTTTGCTGTGCACGATGTATTATTATTGTTTTGCTGTGCACGATGTATTATTATTGTTTCGTAAATATCTCATTTTAAATTATTGTAAATTAGATTTTGTGGATATTATTAGTTTTGTTATTCGTAGATATTATGTCATCCTTAAAATACAAGTGGGGCTCGGGGACTGCTGGTTGTACAGCATTTTTTATCAACATGTTACGCAATTACTAGATGACGCCCGCAACTCCGTTGCGCCAAAATTCGTTTATCGCGAAACCGTACATTTTTCCGGGATAAAAAGTATCGTTTATCTTTTATCGGGACTCAAAGTATCTCCATTCCGAATTTCAGCAAAATCGGTTCAGCGGTTTGGGCGTGAAGAAGTAACAGACATACACACTTTCGCATAATTTATAATACATAAATTATGGACGTATGGATAGTTCTAGTCGTACGCTAAATTTCTCGATGTGTTGGTTGGAGTTTATTAGTCCCACTAATAAACTCCAACCAGCATGGAGCCGATTTGGCTAATTTTAGTCTTGAAATGTAGTACCGTACCGTACCTTTCTTGGACCTCAACATTTCAAGATACGGTACGGAAATATGTTGAAAAAATTTTCGTTCTTCGAAAAAGAGCGTGGGTCGTTTATTGTGAAAAAAAAAAACATTTTCGCCCTAAAAATTAGTTACGACTTTTTGCATTAGGCCAAATTCGCCATGTCACCGGTAATTTGTGAATAATTTACCGTTTTTCGTTCGGAAATCAGGCTTTTACGAGAAGTAGGTTAAAACATCAGCTATAAATTTAAGTCAGGTACGATTTATGGGGCCTAAGGACGTTTCAGTCGTCCTCGCAAGCCCTTAAGCAATTTCTTCGCAGGTTCTAAAATTTAATTCGGATTCGGATCATCGAAAATTTTTAAGCATTAGTGAGGAGCAAAATTGGCCTTGGACTATGAGCATAATTGATTTTGGTCTTACTCATCGATAAAAAGGTTTTGAACATGAAACTTGTAACATATTCTACATAATATGTAATTAAGATGAAATCGAAGTCGGTCTGCCTGTTTGGATGCTACGATGCGACGACCACGACGACCACGACACAATATGTAAAGGCTTTGTCCACATCTGTATCATAATATACATAATCATCATAAAGCATATCATGATCGCTAGGGTGGACGCAAAAATGATCACGATCATCGCGTACATTTCTTTCTAGCGATCATGATACGCTTCGATGCTACGCGACGGAGATCTGATACGCGATCATGATTCAGATGTGGACAAAGCCTTATACACACATAGACAGACAGACAGACAGACGAGACAAACTTATATCACCGTTGTGATTTCTCTGAGGGTTAGAACTTACAAATAACGATGCACAGAATTTCATATTAAGTTTTGTGCCTCGATTCGTCGTTTAAACTTTAATGGACGTAATTTATCAATGACTAGATGACGGCCGCAACTCCGTTGCGCCAAAATTCGTTTATCGCGCAGGAACCGTACATTTTTCCGGGATAAAAACTATCCTATATCCTTTCTCGGGACTCAAGGTATCTCCGTGCCAAATTTCAGCAAAATCGGTTTAGCGATTCGAGCGTGAAGAGGTAACAGACAGACAGACAGACAGACAGACGGACTGACAGACAGACACACTTTCGCATTTATAATATTAGTATGGATTGCGCCTCATTTTACCTCAATCCTTCCTTCTCCACTGTTCCTGCCGCCGACCAAGCGTATACTGGTGCCCACATTTAGGATGTCACTCAGCAACCTTCCCCCACATCCATTGCCCTTACAACGTCTCAACTCCTGGGGGCAGTCCTTGCAGTCAGCAGCTCTCTGCTCTGGACCAGAACAGATGACTCCGGCCGCCTCATCAGCCCCGCAGTCAGAGGAACCCCAGCCGGAAAATACACAGTGGTCCAGGGATGGCTCATCTCCTTCACACACTATGTCATCCATCCAGTACTTCTCTGGAACAAAAGGATTTTTCAGATGGATCCCTACTACCTAAATCAGTGCCGGTTTTAGCACTGCCAGCGCCCTGGGCGAGATAACTTCGGCGCCCCCCTGGTAGAGCTAAAAACACTTTTGTCTGCTTTCGGGGTCCCTTTTTATCCAGCGCCCTGGGCGGTCGCCTTATAGCCTTGCCCCCCTAATACCGCTACTGAGCTAACTAATAATATAAAATTTAATATGAAATATCTTACTTTACGAGATAAAAGTAAAAAGCTAACCAAATTCTGATAAGCTCATACAGTGAAAAGATAAACAGTAGACCATATTGGTTCTAGATCTTTCAGACACACGCCCATAACAACGTGATTTCAGATAACTTTAGAGAGCAACTAGTATCATATTATCTCGTTAAGTTCTTGAATTTGGGTCATGATGTAAAATTAACTGCCATCATCATGCGCTGTCTTTAGAATTTACAATGGAACGGACATCGATCACCGCCAATCATAGACGAATACGCCAATCTACACGTTCGTAATAGTTTGTGTTAGTCATTAATAATAATTATAATACTTACCTCTTTTATCTGAAAATTTAAATTCTTATAGGTACTTAATTTCTAATTTTATCAAAATTTTAAACTTTTATTTACCCAGAATAGTCAATGTCCACAATATTATATCTATAATGATTTATAAGGCGACATTTTCAGCAGTGAAATAATTAGAAGTGTTTCACGAGCTGCATAATTTCAACACAATGGCTAAGTTATACTACTGTATTACATTCATGCTGTGGTCGTATTTAGTCGAGTGTGAAACGGGTTTTTCTTTCTTTTATGTCCTAATTCCTTGGCTTTATTCAATTTTGAGAGAATTGTTCTTGTAAATCAGTATGCATATTTAACTGAGCGAAATGATTCGTAGGATAGGGAATGAAAGGATCAATAATTGTTTTAAGATGGGGACTGTGACAAATTTTGTGTAATGGCAATCAGGTAAGCGTAAAATATTTACTAAACTTAACTACAGTATTATGTGAACAGAAGAGCTCAAAGACTTGTTCAGACGTGCGCGTTTTCTGCTCATTTACTGCGCGCGGATTTTGCCTACGTGTGAACGTACCCTTAAGGAAATAGAGAGAATAATTGTAAAAATAAGAATCCCGTTATCGAATTTTTGAAGTGCGTCGATATCGTGTAACTAAGCAGAAGTAATAATACTTTATATTATTGTAACTAGTGTATGTGTACCTTCTTTTATGAAATAAGGGGGCAAACGAGCAGACGGGTCGCCTGATGGAAAGCAACTACCATCGCCCATGGACATTCGCAACATCAGAAGAGCTGCAGGTGCGTTGCCGGCCTTTTAAGAGGGAGTACGCTCTTTTCTTGAAGGTTACATAGAGACGATTGTAGAAGTAACAGCATTAAAAGTAATCCCATATTTTTCGCATTCCTTATAAATGGCAGCTGACTTACCAGTAGCCTCCCCATACTGTCCAGCATACGTAGCCACACCAGTTCTGTTGTATTGCCGACACACCACCTCAGCAGCGGCATCGTCCCAGGAGTCGTCGCACACCGCACCCCAGCGACCAGCGTGGTAGATGTACACGTTACCTGGAAACGTGTAAGTCTAGTTTAGTATCATGGCAGTACAGCCGGCTCGACCGGAGAAATACCACGTTCTCACAGAAAACCGGCGTGAAACAGCGCTTGCGCTGTGTTTTGCCGAGTGAGTGAGTTTACCGGAGACCCAATCCCCTACTCCAGGGGTCACCAAATGGCGGACCGCTGTCCGCATCCGGACCACCGACCCATTGTGTGCGGACCAAGCGTGTTCGAAAATGATCTTTGTTCATCTCAGGACTTTATCATCTCGGATTTAATGTCAACATCTATAGCTTGCACCAATATTTCACTCCAAACTTCACAGAGATAATTAGCTGCAAAAATGGTTACTTTTCTCATTTATACGTAAATAAATACCTTTGTAATTTCCGTAATTACCTTTGTTTAATAAATATTTTTTTACAAAACGTGTGGACCGCCAAGGTCATTTCATGTCTTAAAATGGACCACGAGCGAAACTAATTGGTGACCCCTGCCCTACTCTATTCGCTTCCCTACCCACCCTTATTCCCTTCCCTTCCCTACCCTATTCCCTCTTAAAAAGTCGGCAACGCACTTGCAGCTCTTCTGATGCTGCGAGTGTCCATGGGCGACGTAAGTTGCTTTCCATCAGGTGACCCATTTGCTCGTTTGCCCCCTTATTTAATTAAAAAATCGGTTGTCTGTAAAGTCGGTTTACTGACGATAGTTGAACGTGACAACGTATGACGTTGTCACGTTCAACTATCCTTAACCCCTTAACCCTCGCTTCCGAATCTCTATAAATAGAAACAAACTTTTTCGAGTGTAAACTAAAGTTATTTCGATGTATTTCTTTCAAATAATTGTCTTAATGTATTTATAAAGAGTAAAATTAACTATTCGCAATACAAAACGCTACATACATTCGTGAAATCCAGTAAAATCTTCGAACAAAGCACAAGTCATACCTTGACACGTAGGAAATAGAGCACAATTTTGAATAGCCGAAATAATACTAATAGCTTACAGATCGTTTATTTATTTTTCATTCAGAGTGTAGTCAATGTATCAAAGGTATAACTAACCAAACTTCTTCATACAAAAGTATTCTCTAAGTCATCGAAATACGTAATATAATCGAAACAAAGAGCACGGCCCAGGTGGGCCTTACGGTTGTTGAAAGACTTGAGAGTGTAAATGGAACGCCTCAGAGCGAGGTAACATTGCACATAGCGAATTATAAGACGTTATCACGTCAAAAAAAAAAGATAGCAGAAAACAAACTAGTGAGCTTTAGCTTGGCCGAGCATACTATTTAGTACGAAAATCTGTTTTGTAGCTGCCACGCATATTCCCACAAATCACAATTATAAAGGCGAAAGTTTGTTACTTTGTTGCGCAAAAATCTAGCAAGACTACGGTCTGCAATAGCATATAGGCTACTTTTTGTCTAATAAACCTTTTTCACAGTAGACAGACGAATACACCATGATTACATAATAATTATACAGCTTTAGATATAACAAATGTACACATTTTGTGCCCAACCTCGTTACTCCAGATTCAAGTTTATAGATAAGTTTACTTAGGTCTTAGATCATCGATTCTCAAGCCAGTAGTCGCGGAATGCAGTTAGTTATGTATCTTTTATTTCACCGTTACTTTATTGATTTGTGTAATTTCTTTAACATAGTAATTTTTATTTATATGTAGATTTGTTATCGGCGGTTATTCAAGGTGTGGTTATTATAAAAATATAAAAACCGAAGATTATTACCACGCAGAAAAACGACGCGAGCCCACACAAAGCTCGGTTTTTAGCTAGTTCTAATCAAAATAAATTTTGATGAAATACAATAGTTAGTCTTAGAAGAAAAAATCACAAAAACATAAATATCAAATTGAACGGATAACTCAAAGACGAAAATACCAAGTGGAAAACTTTGTACATAAAACTTTGTTTAGTTTACGGAAAAATAGAAATACTTTGTACACGATAAAGGAATTCTTGAGAAACTTACCTTCAAATTTATTTAAACCACCGACAAGTTTCAGCCTTCCCTCCAAATGCTTTTGTTTGTTCAACAACCTCTGAATAAAGGCTGCTCTTGTAGCTCTTTCATCTTCACTAACGTCTTTACAGACGGTTAAAACTAATAACATTAACGATAAAAGCAAGTTAACGTACATAGTTGTAGTGCCAATTAAAATTAATATGCTTGAAACTTTGAGTTTTCTCAACGATATACATTAAGAACATCAGCGGTCTCAAAATTGCTCCTTACGGTATTCACTTTTAATTGCGTTGTAATGTAATTATTTTTAAAGATATTTTAACTAATTTTTCGGCTATTTCAAGCTAATTTTACTGGATTTTAAATATGATATAGTAAAAGGAAACAACTTTTTAATAACTGAAACAGTGATAGACTGAATTGGTTTTAATAGTCTTGCCTGGTTCATTGTCAACACACTCAATATAAATATGGGTCAATTCGTTTAATTACTACACTCGGACCACTTGCTAGCTGCTGCGTTAGTTATTATAAATTATGTTCTTTTGCTTATTATTTGTAATATCGTGTAATAATATAATAGTTTTTAGCTTTTTGAACACTAACTTTTTCTTTGTTTCTCTGGTTATTTTAAAATTCGATACATTTCACCTAATAATTTTGTTATCGCTTTTAGGTAATATTTATGTGTCTATTTCCACGTAATGTAATATGTTATCATCTTTTATCATTTAAAGCCCACAAAATTAGACTACAAATCATTTTCATTTATTAAATGCGCGTACGTGCATGACCCCGTGACACACAAATAAAATATTGAAATCCACTGATTTGGAGTCGATTCATTGATACCGAGCTTTCAAACCATTTATTTAATTTTCCACTCTACCGTATATTTACATAGAGTCTATTTTACTTTATCATAATATTTCCATTTGTAAACAAACTCGAATTGTTGGTAAGGTCAATAAGAATGAAAAAGTTTATGTTGATACGAGTACTCTGTTTAATTCAATTCCTAAATTAACTGAAATTACATAGTTCATTAGGTTCTATTTAACTTTTGCCACTTCCAATAATTTCGCTGTGATTCCTAATAACTCTTTTGATATAACATCAATAGGGAACAAACAAATGCAAATTTATATATAGCTATATTTATATATAGCTATAATTTATACTAGCTTTCCCGGCAAAAGTTGCTTTGCCATAATATATTTGCCATATTATTTTATTGAAGTGACTAAATAAGTATGTTACTATGGCAACGTCGATCGCTATCCCGTCGCACAAACAATGGTCGCCGTCAGTCTCAGGTTGTAATAATTTAGTATTATTTATTCAACAAATGCACTTATCAATATATAAAGTACCGAGTAGCCGATTCTCAGACCTACTGAATATGCATATAAAATTTGGTGAAAATCAGTAAAGCCGTTTCGGAGGAGTTCGTGGACTAACATTGTGACACGAGAATTTTATATATAAGATTTATGAAAATATAGTAAATATATCGCATCTTTCCTATTCGTTTTAGGGGCAAGAACTGTAAATTTTTCGAGATGAAAGTATCCTGTATCAGAATCAGAATCAGAATTTATTTATTGCTACAATGAAGTTACAAAGGTCTTAAGATTAATTATTTGGAGCTTTCATTCTACCACATATACATGGTGTGCAATATAGTCTTAAATCTAAGTACTCAATAGTCATTTTTTAACAATTCATTTAAAATTCCTAAAATAATAGGTACTATATTAAAAAAAATGCAATTCAATTAATACTCCTAAAATATTATATGCAATAATAAATAATGAACAATTAATTTTATACATAACATGTCAATTTAAAATACTAAAATGAAAAACAACAAATACAGTAAATTAGAAATTAATAAAAATAATAATAATAAAAGATATATATCACAATTCACTGGTAAGTTTACGACTCTAAGAATTCTGTTACACTGTAATAACACTTATTCATCAGTAAAGACCGGATTATATGCATTTGCATATTTGCATATGCATTTGCATATTTTAGCCATTCTCAGCAGTCAAAGCATATTTTACCTAAGATCTAGTTATGATGCATATTATCGGTACATTTACAACATTTTTCACTAATGGTGCATTCCGAAATGCGACCAAAAATAACAATAACAGTTACAAAACATAAGGCCTATCAAGTAATAGTTGTGACTTATTACTGCATTTCGAATGCAGTCTGTAAGTATCTTTTGTTTTGACAGTTACGATAGTAAAATAAAAGAGACAGAAGAAAGTCGTGCTCGCTAACTTCAAATTAAATGGCAGAACTTTTGCCAGAAACTGTAATGCTAACATAGCATCCAAGTTCAAAATCTGCTCAGTTTCCTCAGTGAATGTAGAGCGAACCTTTTCTATTTACAAAAATATTCTAAATGATCGTAGATGCAATCGTACTACTGAAAATTTAGAAAAATTATGATTGCTTACCTTTACAAAATTTTTAAATAATTTTAAAGTCATAATGTACTGTACGATCTATTATCGTCTATCAAAAAATAATTTACTAATTGTATGCAGATTTAGAATTTGCATATTGTCATATAATTTTGCATATTCTGCCAATTTTCGTGCATATTTCAAGCATTTTTCATATTTTTATTTTTTATTTTTATTAAATAAGGGGGCAAACGAGCAAACGGGTCACCTGATGGTAAGCAACTACCGTCGCCCATGGACACTCGCAACATCAGAAGAGCTGCAGGTGCGTTGCCGGCCTTTTAAGAGGGAATACGCTCTTTTCTTGAAGGTTTGCAGGTCGTATAGGTCCGGAAAAACTGCTGGTGACAGTTCATTCCAGAGTTTTACAGTGCGCGGCAGAAAGTTACGCGAAAAACGCACTGTGTTTCATGCATATTTGCATGCATATAACAAGCTCTTTATGTTGCATATAATCCGGTCTCTATTCATCAGCATTTTTTTAGTTCTCTTACAGATCTATTGTATGTTAAACCTTTTAAATGTGCCGGGACCTTATTGTAAATTTTAACACACATAGAGTGGCTGTTTTTAAGAAAATTTGTTCTTTTGGGTTTCTTGTCTATAATAATTAATCTGTGTTGATTACGAAAATATTTAGTGGAATGTTTATCTAACAACTGTGTAAAAGAATTCTTATTTTTGATGACAAATTTAAACACCTCCAGAATGTACGATCAGGGAAGTTGATTCCTATGCAGATCAACCTATTACCGGGACTAAAAGTATCTTCATACCTCAGCTAAAGTGGTTTAGCGGTTTAGGCGTGAAGATGTAACAGACAGACAGACATTTTCGCAAAATTTTAATATGGACTCGCTTAGTCGAGAAGGGCTTATAATATACCCTTCAAATAATCTATATCATTATATAAAAGGCTTTGTCCTGAATGACATGAAAATGGAATCACGCTACGGCCGAAACCAGTAATTGTAGATACTTGAAATTCGGAGGCAGTATTCTTCGTATGACGTAGGCGTGCGATAAGAAGGGATTTTTAGAAATTCCTCTCCTAAGGGTGTGAAAAGGGGGGATAAAGTTAGTATGGGACAACTCGATTCCTTAGTCTGATCTGCTCGAAAATTCGCATCATTATTATTTGATGTATTTTATGGAAGATGTAATTCATAGTTTGTTGAAATTTATCCTTAAAATTCGTTAAATAGCATGAACAGTTTACAGCGCTTTACAGCGTTTAGCAGCGGCTTGCAGCGACGCAGGGAGTTAGAGACGCTAATCATTGCTTTTTGCCACAAGAGACATAATCTGTGACAAAAGTTACCGGGGTATGTTATGGCTATTTTACACGTAACCTGCATGCAGGAGTCACAATAAAATAATATTATCGTAACCAATTAGTGGTTAAATGTAAATATTAACTAGGTATATATTTGTAACAATTTATTGTTATTATAATATTATTGTTTTCTTATACTTTTGTAGAATTTAGAAAGATTGTCTTGAATGGAGGGCTTATATTAAACATTCTGTTTTGTCATCATAATATTGTTAAAAGCATATTTGGCGTTCGAAATTCAAAATTAATTATTCCTGTACGTTCAATTGGTGTTTTTTTTTCCATTGAGATTTAATTTTATGCACATAAGATTATGTAAAGTGCCAAAAAAATTTTTTATTTTATATTAGCCGTTTGTGTCCCACTGCTGGGCAAAGGCCTCCCCTCTTTCCTTCCACACTTCTCTATCCTTTGCTGTGTTTGGCCACTCTTTATCAAAAGTGTCTAGTTCGTCGCGCCACCTTTTCTTGGGTCTACCCCTGTTTCGCCGACCTTTCGGTAGCCACTACGTAACTAGACGCGCCCATCTGTCTGGATGCATGCGGGCGACGTGCCCTGCCCAGCTCCACTTTAGACCAGCAGCTTTTCTACCCACATCCGTTATTCTTGTTTTGGAGCGCAGAGCGGTGTTTCATATACGGTCAATCCTTTTGACACCTAAAATGCTGCGCTCCATAGCTCTTTGACAAACTCCGAGCCGGGATTTCTGTAAGTCGGTCAAAGACCAAGACTGAGCACCGTAAGTTAGGATGGGCAGGATGCACATGCCAAAAATTTAAAAATATATTTTTTTATATGAAATGAACTAACACTTTTACAAATCTATTTAATTTATAATAATAATATATACATATTATCATAATATTATCAATAAAAGGCTTTGTCTTGAATGATAATATAATAATCATAATACTTAAACCGCAACGAAAACCGATACGAAAACCGCATTCAAATCGGATCAGTAGTTTTCGTGTGATAGTGGAACAAACATACAGACAGACAGATAGACAGACAGACAAAAACTAACCACATTTTTGGCTTCTATAGCGATGTAGTGACACCCCCGCTTTTTATTTTTTTTTGAATATTTATAATGTGCAGAATTTTCATTTCTACAATTATTATATGTATAGCTGAGTAATTATGTCTTGACTCTTGACTGACCTGACTGGCTGAAAAAAAATAGCATTCTAAATTCGAAATTCAAATTTTATGCATGACAGTGAAACTCATTTTGAAATCTTCAAATTGTGATTTTATTATGGTGATTTGCGATAGCTGGCGATAGCTTTCTTAGTTTAGTTTGTGTTATTTAATTCTGAGTGTAGATATTATTTTAATTCCTTTGTCAATTAAAAAAATATATTTTTTGTGTAATTATTAGGTATTATTTAAGTACGTATAGGTTTTGAGTTTTTGTGTTCAATTATCAGTTTAAAATTATCTGGTAATATATGGATAATATAGATTTTTAGTTTTGTAGTTTAACGGAGTATTTAACGTAAATTTAGCTACCCCAGCAGGTTGCCGAAATGACTGCCGGCGCCGTATCAAGCGCATCATTTTTATTTCATTTTATTATTAATGAAAAGACTTAACAGAAGGCCTACTTAACCACGGATACAGCAGCTGCCACGAAAGGGGGGCTCGGGGGGCGCAGCCCTCCGCCAAAACAAAAACAAACACAATCCAGAAAGTCCAAAAGTAACCTACTTTTGGAAATAAAAGTAGGTTAGGTTAGAAATTAGACCACAACACAGAGGGAGCCGAGCGTGCTGCGGCAGCAGCCTGCGACCGTTATAAAATAAAAGGGGGGCCCCCGCCAAAACAAAAACACAATCCAGAAAGACCAAAAGTTTGTTAGGTTAGAACTGTGACTGTGCTGCGGCAGAAGCCAGCGACCGTCACAAAACACGCTATGCAAATTGCCGAGAATAAAACTTGATGTAGCCTCAGAATCCCGAAAATTTCAAAGGTGAGTTTTAACAAAAAATTAAAACCGACTTCCAAGGTAAAAACAATAGTAATATGAACTAAAAAGTATTAAATAACTCTTCCTCTTTAATAGTGCCTTTTTCAGAATTCGTCTAAATCTCAACTACTTCTGTACATACTACAGTCTTCATTATTTTGAAGTCGGTACCAGATAATTTATTCGTGAGTTCAGTAATGTCAGAACTTAGAATATCTGAAACTTTTGGGACTGGTACCGACTTCAAAGTAATGAAGACTGTAGTATGTACAGAAATAGTTGAGATTTAGACGAATTCTGAAAAAGGCACTATTAAAGAGTAAGAGTTATTTAATACTTTTTAGTTCATATTACTATTGTTTTTACCTTGGAAGTCGGTTTTAATTTTTTGTTAAAAATAATAATTTCACCCTTTTTAGTTATCTACAAAATAAGGCTTTATGCGTTAATAACCAATACGAATGTTAACTATAGTCGGGACATTTTAATAGGCCACATTTGACAGTTAATCAAAATTGTACCTGGTAACCTTATAGCGACGTACATAAAAAACAAATATTTTCGTTTTGTTATAACTGCACAATTGATTAACTTTTTTCAATTACCATTACATATTTATTGAAAATATGACCGATACGAATTATTTAACGATTTTCTTTTACTGATAAACAATTCTAAACGTAATAAACAAATTCTGATCTTAATAATTGCACGTCGTTACAATGTCACGTTAGCTGACCTTTTTTCTTTTTAAACTCTAGGGAAGTTACCCTAAAAATTGGAAGCGAATAAATAGTATCGATGCGTTGATTACTTGTAACGAAATATCTCCATAAATTAATAACCACGTTGTGAAAAGTAACACATATTTATGTGAAATGAATAATGATAATACTACATTTAACAGTTTTTATAATTGAAGCGAATAAATGCATTTTTTTTTGTAAATTATGTACTTGTCTTATTTTGCTCCTTGAATTTGCAAAAGAAAAAGTAATAATGGGACAGGAGTTTGTTTAAAACATATAAAATTTAAATATTTTATTTCAAGTCCGTATCGATTTATTCGTTTTGGTCGATGTTTTTACGCAGCTCACCTCACTATGGAGATTAATCTGACAGATGTCAAATGTGGCCTATTAAAATGCCCCGACTGTATTCATATTATGTTACTGTAAGCGAAATTGTGGTAAATGCTTGCAGTTATCTAAGCGATGCTGCAATTTCCAAACTTTTATCTTTAAAGGTTCAGGAGTTCTATTCAGTGACTTTGGACCTTCGTATGAAATTTCCCTTATTCGTAACATATGTTTAACTTACTAGAAACAATATTTTAACCACTATGAGTATTTTGATAAATTTTAAGGATTTCCCTCGTTTACTCATATATCCCATCATCAGCTCACCACTTTCGTAATTGTTATACAAAATTAAGATTATATCATATACAAAAACACGAGAATTTTGTAAATCGGTCCACAAACAGCGAAATCATCATCAAAAACAACTTCGATGCAAAATATCGCGAAAAGTACCAATAATTGGGTCATAGTGTGATGACCCATGGTATAATTATGATTGTGATGATGATGATCAATCAAATTGATATGTTGGCTTATGCTTTCAGTTGTTTAAACAACGCCGAAATCCCCGAACCTGTACCTATAAGCATTCAAAAGTTCTGTTCGGTATCGGATCTTCGGATCCAGGGTATAACCTGGTGCAAAGTCTTACTTTTTGGTAGCGTTTACCTCGAATGCTTCAGAAAAAATCGAAATCACTATATGTTTCCATACAAATTTCAAGGAGTCCCCTCGATTACTCATAGATTCCATCATCAGATTACCATTTTTATGAACATGGTACCAAATTCAAATCAAACCCTATACAACACAAAAAGAATTTTGAAAATCGGACCACAAACGGCTGAGTAATTGTTGAACATACATTAAAAAAAATACATACAGCCGAACGTATTACCTCCTTCTTTTTGGAAGTCGGTCAAAAAAAGGGTTGTAAGGGGGTGAAAATGCGTAAATTTGTTAAAAATAGGTTAGTTCCAAAAAGTCATAACAGATAGCGCTAAGAGTCACCTACATCGCGCTATCGCTTGCTCATAAGTCTTCCTATAAGAGGTGGTACCATGTTGAGTCAAATATTTCGATTTTTTGGATTGTTATACATGTTATTAAATAACTCACTACTTTATCTATGCACTATGCAGTGACGTAACCTTAAGCCTACCAATGATAAATAGTTTATGGGTAAAGCTAAATATTGTGTAATAGGGGGCTAAATAAGTTTTGGTGTAAATAAATTTGGTATAAATAGTTTAATTAAAAAATATATATATTACGTGCACACTGCACAGCTGTTTTTGGGTTATAAAAAGCTTTAAAATTTGACACCAATTTTGTTGACACCGCGCGCTATAAACTGAAGTCCACGCGGACGAAGTCGCGGGCAACAGCTAGTCCCTTATAAAAATGCTGCATTGAGGCTCCCAAAGCCAGAATTTTTTCCTCTCAGCGAGCAATCCAATACAATGTAAATGGAGTGAACTGATCAACATTCGTTGGAAGTACAAAGGGCCGACCTATTATTTACTGTAGGGCTGTATTTTGTATCGTCATCGTAGGTTCATTTGTTTCAAGACAGTATTATGATTTGAAGGAATCAATCCTTTATTTAGGCTTTTTCCACGGGGAAATGCTTTACGTATCCCCGGCAAATTATTTTCAAAATCGGTTCAGAGGTTTAAGTATAAGACGCACGTCTTTACACTAAGCCGCTGAATCGATTTTAATGAAATTTTGAATGTTGAGATGGAGATTATATAGCCATAAGACCGAACATCATGAGTACAATAACAACATGAAAAAAGTTTTATCCCGAACAAATGTACAGTTTGATTTCTGTGTGAGGAATAAATTTCGGCGTAAGTAACTTTTGTTGATATGATAAGTGCGAAAATATTTCTCAGTAATAATATACACTTTTTTCATGCACTTTTTCCAAGGTGATGATTATTTTATCGAAACCGGTCTTGTGAAACATAATTGTAATAAAATAAATTAATAAAAGTGGAAAAAGTGGATGAAAAAAGTGTATATTATTACTGTGAAACATGAATTTCCACCAAGAAGTTACGGTACATTCAATATCATATATGAAAATGTTTCTGTCTGTTACCTTTTCACGCCCAAACCACTGAACCAATTTTGGTGGCTATGCGATAATTTTGGCCCAACGAAGTTGCGGGCATTATCTAATTAAACTAGACTAGTTTATTAATCAGTCGGCTAGTAAGATGATTATAATACCTCTCCAACCATTTCAAGAACAGTATGAGGTTTTAATCAAAGCGCACGGCCGTTCCAGCAGGCCGCGCGCATGCCATGCACTATTTACACGAACGGTTTCGACGCACTTTTGACCTCCCTGTAGCTCAGTAACTATTGCAAGTACAAAGATAAAATTATACGTACGTAATCATGTACTAGTACTTCCTATTGGTTAATTATTCGCCTTAAAAAAGAGTTGAAATCCAATCCTATGCCAAGTTTAGATGCACTTCAAAATCGATCATAATCATCATCATTAACAGCCTGATCCTCAATACTTCTAAATTGGAACTTGGCAGGTTTTTATGATATACGTAGCATTTGATTAATTGCATAATTAAATTTAATATTTGCTATTTATGTGATCAAATCAACCTGCCAAGTTCAAATTTAGAAGTATTAAGGATCAGGCTGTTGATGATGATGATTATGATCGATTTTGAAGTGCATCTAAACTTGCCATTGGATTGGATTTCAACTCTTTTTTAAGGCGAATAATTAACCAATAGGAACTTGGTCCCATTTTTAACAGGTATGTTTTTGGTGGGATTTTTATTACATTGTAATCTTACTGGTCATAGATCACAGACCGACAAACAGACAGACAATCTTTCGCATAAATTATAATATTAGTACGGAAATGCGAAAGTGTGTCTGTATGTCTGTTACCTCTTCACGCAAAAACCACTGAACCGCTTTGGCTGAAATTTGGTATGGATCTACATTGAGTCTCGGGAAAGGACATAGGATACTTTTATCCCGGAAAAATGTACGGTTTTCATGCGATAAACGAGTTTATGCGCAAAGGAATAGCAGGCATCATCTTGTTTCTTTATTAATAAGTCGGCTAATAAAATATGATTATAATACCTCTCCAAACGAAGTCTCAAGAACAATATGAGGCTTTAATCTTCGTTTCATCGTTCTCTAATTGCCATTGATCCTCGTTTTGATTGATCCTTTGAAGTCTTGACGTCATTACCCACAGTTGCTGCTGTAATTCGACCGAAGATGGCTTCTACAAGTCCCCATGATCCAATAATAGCGCTATGTCCACTTGAAATTGTCATAAATTGAAAACTTTTAACTACACAAATTATAAAGGGGATAAGAAAGAAAGTGATACTTGAGGGCAGTGGTTCTCAAACTTTTTTTAAGGCAAACCCCTTTTAAGAACTCCAAAAAAAATGTTTTGTCATAGAATTGTTATTATCCACATTTTAATTAATATCTGATGACATTCCTAAAAAAGTATGTATCGCTTCGGAGTCCCAGGACTGGACCAGGACAGGCTGCTTTAGGGTGTGTATGTGTTCCTAATAGTTCAATGTGAAAGTAGCAACGCTGAAAGAGGTATTTACTATTTATCATGAAAAAATAAAAGGAATTAGTGAACTTTATACAAGTAACTAGCGACCCGCCCCGGCGTCGCACGGATATAAAATATATTATAGCCACCTAAAAAATGATTTAAATCGATAGCCTATGATCTTTTACGTGGTCTACTTCTTATCTGTGCCAAATAACATAAAAATTGCTTCAGTAGTTCGCGAGATAAGCCCTTTGAAAGAATTTCCCCCGTTTTTTCCACATTCTCCTATTAGTCTTAGCGTGATAAAATATAGCATAGCCTTCTTCGATAAATGGGCTATCTAACACTGAAAGAATTTTTCAAATCGGACCACTAGTTCCTGAGATAAGCGCATTCAAGTTAGCCCTTTCAAATAATTTTCCCCGTTTTTTCCACATTTTCCTCTATTTCTTCGCTCCTATTAGTCTTAGCGTGATAAAATATAGCGTATAGCCTTCCTCGATAAATGGGCTAATCTAACAGTCTATTTATATAATAGTCCTGACTTCCTGTCACGAATAATGTTTTTAGTTCCAAGACCTAACTCTAGAAAGCGAGAGGTGTTTTCTGTAAAGGATTACAGAACCAATTTAGGCCATCATAGCATGCTACCGAGAATTTGTCGAGACCATAACAAGCTGTACAAGGAGTTCGATGTTGACATTACCGCTCACAAACTTGCTCCTTTCAGGCGAGTGCTAGGGGAAATCCGCTACCCAACGTAATATGCGATATTGTCATCATCGACCTCTGAAAAACTATCTAATATATAAAATTCTCGTGTCGTGGTGTGCGTAATTGAACTCCTCTGAAACGGCTCGACCGATTTTCGTGAATCGCGAGCATATCGGCTAGGGTTGAGACTCGGACAACATCTACTTTTTATATTGATAAGTGCATTTGTTGAATAAATAATAGTAAATTATTACAACTCGAGACTGACGGCGACCATTGTTTTTGCGACGGGATAACGATGGACGTTGCCATGGTGGCATACTTATTTAGTCACTTCAATAAAATAATATGGGCGAAATACTTTATATGGCAAAACAACATATGCCGGAACAGCTAGTTTCGCTATAATAGTAAATATATGATTTGCATGCTGAGTCTGCCTGTAATTGGGTCTGCACCTTAATAAGTTTCGTGTTGTAATATTAGTGAAATAAGTTTTTATAAGATGTAGACCTGTTGGCAGACCAAATAAATAAATAAATAACACTGAAAGAATCATCAAAATCCGTTGCGTAGTTTTAAAGATTAAAGGGAACAAAAGAACATGAGGGAAAAAAGCGATTTTGTTTTTAACCGACTTGCAAAAAACGAGGAGGTTATATGTTCGGCTGTGGATATTTTTTTTTTTTTTTTTTAAATTTTTGTATGTTCAACGATTACGCCGCCGTTTGTGAACCGATTTTCGAAATTTTTGTTTTGTTGTATTAGGTTTCACTCCAATTTGGTACCATGTTCACAAAAGTGGTGACCTGATGATGGGATCCATGAGTAATCGAGGGAACTCCTCGAAATGTATATGGAAACATATGGTAATTTTGGTTTTATGTGAAGTGTACTAAGAATATGCTACCAAAAAGTCAAATATTGGGTCAAGGTATACCATGGTTTCGAAGATGCTGAGAGAACTCCTGACTCCTTATAGATACAAGTTTGGGAGTTTCGGCGTTGTTATAAGAACAGAAGGCATATGCTACTATGCAATTCATATTCATCATCATCATCATCATTGTCATCATCATCATTATCATCATTACCACGTCGTGTTAAGTCGGTGCCAGTTCCAAAATTTCAAATATTCTGTCAGAGAACTGAAGATTCAGCTATCTGGTACCGACTTCAAAATAATGAAGATTGAGCACATAAATAGTTGAGGTTTAGCCGAATTCGGAAAAAGGCACTATTAGATAGGAAAAAATATTTAATACTTTTTTAGTTTATACTAATGTTATTATTGTTTTTACCTTGGAAGTAGGTTTTAATTTTTTGTTAAAAATAATAATATAATAAGTAATATAGATATAGAATTAAATTTACATACCGTACAATTTCTATACAGTGTGTGACAAAACAAAGTAAGGCTAAAGTAACTCAAAAATGTAAAAACTTAAAAACAGGTCTTTACGTTAAGATAATATTATTAAATTTAATATCATCACTGTTATAGCACTTAGCTGAGAACCGCATCGCTACGTGACTAGAAAACAGAATAACACTTTGACGGATAAAAATAATTATTTTGTTACCTCGTTGCTATTATGGAAAAATACGGCACTCGGGGAGTGCCGCGGTAAAGCTGTTGCAGTTAGCAGCTAGTCTAAGCGCATACGTCTAAAAGCACGCACACAAACACCGTACCGAAGTCTGCCGAACTGAAACGACGCTAGACGAGTGTTAGGTTTATTTTCGTTACTGAACATCTTGATTTGGTTACCGTGCTCAAAGCCCGAGATAAAAGCTATGCAATATATAGTATACTAGCGGTCGCCCGCGGTTTTTCCCGCGTTGTTGTAGGTTTAGCTGCAAAAAGCATACCCAGGAAAGACTCGGTCAATAAAATGATTCCCAGGTTAATTCAGAGGCTGCAGTCTGCACACTGCACATATTGTCTTCCTCCCGCACGCGCACCCACGCCTTGGTGACGCCCACTATCGTAATATTTTAATTTCGTCATAATTTCAACACCAAACGTCCAATCTTAATCATTCGAAGACCAACTATCTATTATCTACATAAACTGTACTTAGTGATGAAAGAATTTACTTTGATAAGGATTAATAGCATGAGTAAAATAAACTGGCTCTGCTCTCTCAAGCTGTCGACGGGCACGTTTCTCTAATTGAATATGGTATTGCTAGAGTCAATTTCTTTTCTCATTTTTTGCAATCATCCTGGTAGACCTATAATAATTGGCCCAAGTACAGGTACCCGTTGTCATAGTAGTAGGGTCGAGGTAGACGAGCAAGGAATTCCTTGCTCGTCTGTCTCGACCTTGCATCTCGTGTAGATCATTTTTTGTAAGCCTCACCTCTAGGCTTGCAGATCTTGGAGCATAATTTGATGATGTGCGGCTGACGGATGTAGGCGCAAAAATTACGAAGTCGTCGATAAAGCGGAGATTGCTTAGTATTTTCTTGTTAACTAAAAATTCACATTTTAAAATAGTTAAAAAATCAAAGTATTTTAAAAGTTATTATTAATATTTTAAGTACCAGATACTATTATTTTAATCTCTTCTTTTTTTTCACTCTGACAAAATGTTTTTTTCACACTAATTTTTCTTAAGTTAGCGATCACGCTAACTTAAGAAAAATTATAATTTTTAAGACGTTTTATTTTGCACTTTTAAAATGAATGTTAAATAAAGAAATAATAAGAAAATTACTCACATTTAAAGCTGTTATTAAAAAATATTCAAAAAATTACAAAAAATCCGGATTATCCGGATAATCCGGATTTGAGGACGAAAAAATCCGAAAATCCGGATTTTTTTCTAAATCCGTTTTTTGCGATCCCTATTCCATACACATCAAGCGGGGATGAAATTTTTTTTTTGCGTCCACTTCATTGTGTGGGTTGTCGTTGGATCTACTTCTACCAGTGTGAAAAAATTCACGGGAGTAGGAGATATGCTGAATTTAAAAGGAAAACTATCACGGCTAAGAAGACTTCATAAATTATTGAGTAATAGTCGATCAACTAAAAAAAATGTATTCGGCGAAGTATAAAGGAACTTTCCGTTCAAATTCCTTTGAAAGTAACTGAGATGATGTTGTTAGTAGTGTAAAACACGTTATAAATGTACATTCATTGACCATACAAAAATTTTCAAAAACTAGCGGTATTACGGAACCCTTTATTGCGCGTGGCCCGACACGCATTTGGCCAGTTTTTTTTAATCAAAGCGCACGGCCGTGCGCCGCCAAGTTCCAGCAGGCCGCGCGCATGCCGTGCACTATTTACACGAACGGCTTCGACGCACTTTTGACCCCCCTGTAGCTCAGCAACTATTGCAAGTACAAAGATAAAATTATACGTACGTAATCATGTACTTATAGTACTTACGCAATATACCAAATTTCATAGATATAGCGTTGTTACATCCTGAAATATGTCCTTTTTGGCACTCACTCACTCACTGACCGGTAATAAAAACCTCTAGGCCACTTCCAATTGTCCTAGCGCTATGAAATTTGGCACACAGGTTGGGTTTTATATGTAGATTAACAAAAAATTGAGAAATTTAAGAAATCGGCCAAGCGTGAGTCGGCTCATCTACGAATTTTAGGAAAAATTTCTTATGTAACAGTGAATACGTGTGGGAGGAGGAGAAAAGGCTTTAAAAATATTGTCATGTATAATGCACACTGTATAGCTTATAAATAAATACTGCTACCTTAAAAATTTGGCTTCTATTGATAGGTTAACAAATACCACTAGCGCCATCTATCGAAAATATTGTTTATAAAATACTTTTACGATGGCGCTAGCAAAGTTACTTTGAAATGCAGAATGACTTAAATTAACAATACATGCGGGTGTGGCACTATAAAAATAGACCGTACGATTTCTCGAAAAAAAGTATTGAAATCCCACCAAAAACATACCTATTAAAAATGGGGCCAAGTTCCTATTGGTTAATTATTCGCCTTAAAAAAGAGTTGAAATCCAATCCAATGCCAAGTTTAGATGCACTTCAAAATCGATCATAATCATCATCATCAACAGCCTGATCCTTAATACTTCTAAATTTGAACTTGGCAGGTTGATTTGACTACATAAATACCAATATTTAATTTAATTATGCAATTAATCAAATGCTACGTATATCATAAAAACCTGCCAAGTTCAAATTTAGAAGTATTAAGGATCAGGCTGTTGATGATGATGATTATGATCGATTTTGAAGTGCATCTAAACTTGGCATTGGAATGGATTTCAACTCTTTTTTAAGGCGAATAATTAACCAATAGGAACTTGGCCCCATTTTTAACAGGTATGTTTTTGGTGGGATAATATTAACTGTAGTAAGAAGAGTTGACAGACAGTATTTTCGGATTTATATAGGTCTTAGTATTATGGAATATAGTAATCTACATATATATTTTATAGTAATTTATTATATCTTTATGATTTAATAAAAACTCCAACAATATAGCTAAATATGAATGATAGTTGTAAGTATGTAAATATTATGTACCCTCATACAAAATTCACACATTACCATTTGAAAGAGTTGGAATTTGAAAAGGACGTACAAGCGAGTGATAAAGTGTTACAGAATAAAAATCTGAATCTATACTGGCACTGATTATTTATTTATTTATTTTTATTTATTTTTATTTTTACCATTTATCTGATATAAATCATCTTGGCCCACATTATAAATACCCTACAGACTATCAATTTATTACTTACCTTAAAATTATATTTATGCTAAAATTAACGCTAATACGTCGTATTGTCCTCGAAAAAAATATTAGTCTGTCTGTCTCTATGTTACTTCATGCTTAAACGGGTAAACCGATTAAGATATAGTTTGGTGTGGAGATACTTCGAGAGACGGGAAAGGACATAAGATAGTTTTTGTTGCAAAAAGTACGATTTCCGAGTAATAAATGAATTTCGGCGGAGCAGAGCCGCGGGCGTCTCTAGTCTCTATCTAGTTGTGCTAAAATTAAAAATATTAAGCAATAAAATATTCGTCTTATTTTAAAATTTTTGGACCAATAGAGTTGCGGGTGTCATCTACACCTGCAACTCTATTGGTCAAAAAAAATTTTGGGATAAAACGTATCCTATATCCCTTCCCGGGACTCAAAGTATCTCCATACCAAATTGCAGTAAAATCAGTTTAGCGGCTTGGGCGTGACAAGCTAACAAACAGGCAGACACACGTTTGCATTTATAATATTAATATGGATTAATAAAATATTATACAATTTTGTTCATGACTGTACTGTGACGATATGGGTTTCAGGTTTACGGCCGAAAGTACAGAAATGTTTATAAAATGGCCCGCGGCTACTCGTACTAAGTATTTCCTGAGTCCACAAAATCCCTACATACGGAAAGTACTGGGACCGATTTAGGAACCATACTAAATAATTATAAATTCGAAAATATGTCTGTCTGTCTGTCTTTTGCCACTTTACGCTTAAACCAATGAACCGATTTTGTTGAAATTTGTTATGGAGATATGGGAAACAATCGACATACTGTCAGATTTTAACGACAAAATGGTGGATTTCCATTGGACCTAACTGTTTTATCTTGTCTGTCACTTTGTCTATTCTTCCGAAGAAAGAAACCGTTTCTATAGAGATCATGCTAAGCATGCAGGAAAGGACAAAGGATACCTTTTATCATAGTTTCTGCGCAATTACTTTGTGGGTTTCAAAATGGAAGCACTATAGCTACTGAGATTGGTGCATTCAAAACGAACTTAATACGAATCTTCAGTATTAAAATAATAATTTGAATTAGAGCAGCGCTTATCAAGCTATTTTGGTAGCGGAACCCTTTTAAAAAGTGTCAAGAATGTTTTGTCTTTCAGTGAATTATCTCCATCATCCATTATGGTATCTGATGAGTGATGACATAACTAAAAACTATTTGTTCGAAGATCACCTACAAGGCCTTTGCGGAGCCCCAGGCCTTGTAGTTCTAGTTCACACACTTTGAGAATGACTGGATTAAAATAGAAGTATACATAATAAGGCTCGTCCACATTTGTATCATTTGTGCGATCAGATCTCCGATCAGATCTCCGTCGCGACCATCGTGCCGTATCAAGTATGCGTATCATAGTGTGGACGCAGTAGGGCCGGGACACAAAACCACGACACGGCGTCGTACGGCGTCGTACTACGTCGCGTCGTAGAAAGTCATCTTTGAATTTCTACGTGAGTTTCTACGACGCGACGTCGTACGACGCCATACGACGTCGTGACGTGGTTTTTTACGACAAGCGTCGTGGATTCCCACGACACGGCGCCGTACGACGTCGTGCCGTGTTTATGTGTCCCGGCTCTTAGATCATTCTGCCGATCATGCGCGTATTTGATACGATAGTCGACATGACGTATCAGATACGCGGTTAATAGCGATCGGGGCGTATCATGATACGCGTATCATTTTGATACGCTTCGATGATACGCGACGGAGATCTGATCGGAGATCTGATCGCGCAAATGATGCAAATGTGGACGAAGCCATTATAGGTCGACCAGAAGATTCTGGTAGACATATATGGCAAATTTTGACAGATTTGCAAAAAATATCCTTGATCAATTTGCATGTTTCATACACATAATCAGCCACTATAAGGATCAAAATGGATTAAAAATTTAAATGTTTTATTCCAATTACCCGGGTATTGCTAGAGTCAATTTACTTTCTCACTTTTTGCCATCAGATTCTGGTAGACCTATAATTATTAGATTAAACGTGACATTCAATATGGCCGACTAAAAAGTTGGCCATGTTGAATGTCACGTCAAAAGTGTATTGGTCAGTTAAATGGCTTAACTCAGTTAAGCTACTGATTGTATCAAACTTGTTCCGTGGTTTGTGCCCTATTACGTATGGCAACCAGACTCTTTATGCTTTAGGGACTTTTATTTAACCCATCAATCCCCAAGCGGCACCCGGCTGGCGCATAACAATTAAAATCTATTGTGTCTGCGATTCCCACGATCGAGGTATTAAATAGCCCGTAACTACAAAAATCGATACTGTATTGATTTGGGACCGATATCCATAGTAATGCGAAAGTATGTCTGTCTGTTACCTCTTCACGCCCAAACTGCTGAACCGGTTTGCTGAAATTCGGTATGGAGATTGGAGATTTTGGTTCCCGCGCGATAATGCAATAATTTTGGCGAAACGGAGTTGAGGGCATTATATATGTTACCATTAGAATACAGAATACGTTAACGTGCACATTACCTAGGTAATCTGCAGATTCCCTGATACCATCCGTTAAAGTGTGAAATTTAAATAAAAACGGCTTATATTTGCACTTTACTTAGTTAGTTTGCATGCTCTTTCTTCGTAAAAGTCCTAAAAACTTTGACCTAAGCTTGTCAACCTAGAACTGTTGTTGTATTGGTTGGTTTTTTCTAAGTTAGTAACATTTTACTTTAATTTTAATAACTTGTTCCTTTGCTTATTTCCAAAAAGTATATTCAATAATTCTCTAAAACTAAATAACACGTTTTATTCAAACAAGAACCTGTTTTGTGTAATTTAATGGGAATAGAATAAACTTATTGCACTTTAACTGACTCACCCAGATAATCTGCAGAATACCTTGTTAATCTGCAGTCTAAGTTGTTTACGCACATTATCGGTAACATATACATTTTTTCCGGAAAAACTATCTTATGTCCTTTCCATACGTATCAAAATAGGCTCAGTGATTTGACCGTAACAGACAGACATACACACTTTCGTGTTTTATGAGCGACCGCAGACTTACAATTTTAAGTTGGTCAACTAAGTCGCACAGTATACCAATTATAGCTATAGCGATCTTATGAGAGCTCGCACATTTTTGCAACTAAATTCGATTCCTTTCCGATTACCTACAATTTAAAAGTTGTCCAATTAAATTGTGATATTACGTAAGTAATTTAGTTTAAATACGATAGTCGGCCAACTTCAAATTGTATATCTGCGGTGACCCTAAAAGCGCATACTGAAAAAATTGATAAATAAAAGTATCTCTTTCCTTGATTGCATCAGTTGATGAGTTCATTTATGTAATTAGAAAATATTACAGACCATGCTCGCTACAGTAGACTTTTATAGTAATTTAAAAGAGTTTTTGCTGTCGTTTTCACTACAATATGATATCCATATCCATACAGATTACTAATATTATAAATGCGAAAGTGTGCCTGGCTGTTACCTCTTCACGCCCAAACCACTGAACCGATTTTGCTGAAATTTTATATGGAGATATTTTGAGTCCCAGAAAAGGATATAGGATACTTTTTATCCCTGAAAAAATGTACGGTTTATGCGTAATACGATTTTGGTGCAATGGAGCTGCGAATAAAAACTATAAGTTATCAAATAAGTAAATATATTCCAACAGACTGATGATTGACGCTATTCCGCAGAAAACGACCCTTTTTCGGCAGCAAAAACTTTCCTATTTCCTTTCTAGCTTCAAACATAGAATTATAACCTTTAGAAGAGGCATTCCATACAATTGTCAGCGCGAAAATGTGTCACCCTCAAAATAAGTAAGCTCAGTGAGTGAGCTCAGAGTGCAGTGTGCCTAAGGACGCGGTGACAGTCAAACGTGTTTAATGCAATGATTACTCATTATACGTATTGAAAGTGTAAAATTAGTGAAAGAGAAAGTAGTATATATTATTATGCTATTACTATAAGACAAAAAAGGATGACAATATTTTCTCGATACACATTTTGCATGCAAAACATTGCTACAGTTTTGATGGCGTATGCCTAACGTGACCATACGTCCCGCTTTGGGCGGGACAGTCCCGCTTTCAGGCAGTCTGTCCCGCTGTCCCCCGCGAGGTCGAAATTGTTCCGCTTTTACAAACAGACCAAACGACAATAATTTAAAAGTATTTTTATGTTTGAAATGCCTGTGTAATGCCTGAAAGATTCTGCCATATTGTGCCAAATAACATAAAAATTGCTCCAGTAGCTCGTGAGAAAAGCCCTTTCAAATAATTTTTCCCGTTTTTCCACATTTCCTCTATTTCTTCGCTCCTATTAGTCTGGGCTTGAGAAAATATAGCCTAAAGCCTTCCTCGATAAAATATGAGCTATCTAGAACTGACAGAATTTTTCAAATCAGACCAGTAGTTCCTGAGGATTAACGCGTTTATACAAACAAACAAACTCTTCCGCTTTATAATACTGAAGTTAATAATAATTTATACATAATTATTCATACATTTCATTCTGTATTTGTCCCGCTCTGACAAAAAAAAAAATGGTCACTTTACGTATGCCATTTCCAAGTATTGACATCGTTGGCTTCATATAAACGTATTTCCATACCAAATGTTATTTCAGTCGATTTAGCCGTTTAAGAGTAAGGAAGAGACGCACAGACATGCTGATAGAATTTCGCATATTTATGTAAAATATCAGTATATAATATGTGACCCTATACTCCCTGTGTATACGAAATAGCCCTACGCGAAGGGCGGAAACGCTAACGAGTGGAGCAGAGTGCTACAAAAGTTGTCCTGCGTGTATGTGACTGATAGGAAACAGGAATTCGCCAGCTATGTTTAGCTAGTTCCAGCTATAGTCTAAAACACGAGGCTAGTCAAACAACTCGACATTCATACTAATATATTAAGGCGACAGTGGGTCTCTGTCTGTCTGTTACACGCCCAAGCCGCTGAACCGATTTTGCTGAAATTCGGTATGGAGATACTTTAAGGCCCAGTAGTCCACTGGGCTAGAACTAAAATTATGGTCGATAAGGTCGATGTCTGTCAATACGAATATCGACGCAAAGGACATTAAAATAACATTCATATCAGCGCGCCTTGTACAGTGGCGTTTACGCGCTCGCTGCGTGCCTTGATAATAGAAAATAGGAGAAAAAACCTTTTGTTAAAAGTATTACACAAATCAAATATATCAAATCGTTTAGGTTAGGTTATGACAAACGTACTACATTTTTGTTTTTTCTAGAAAGTGTGTAATTTAGCCATAAAATGATTTAATTATGAAAAAAGCGTTATAATAGTCATCTTTGAGATTTTTTTCTATCGAGCAGAATTTTTCAAATTATGTACTGATATACCTTTGCGTATAGGAAATTTTCTCAATTTTAAAATGTTTTTTTTTTTAATACTTAAATAATTACATTTCCTTTACAAAAAACATTATTTAAAAAACCCATTTTACGTAGTTGCAACAACCACTGCACCTTAAGCCCCGGGAGAGGAAATAGGCTACTTTTATCCCAGAAAAATGTATGATTTATAAGTTGGTATTTGTAACAACTAGTGTTTTACAAGTTGGTATTTATAAAACAGAAAGTAATATCCATCGAAAAAACTTCCCTGAATATTAAAATTTTCAATCACAAACTAATATTTGTATTTCAACAACGTTTAATCAAAACTTTGGAGCTCAGCTCACCATTACTTTTTATTTTGTGAGAAATTTAAAATAGACTGTTTGGAAACACGCTATTTTATGTAAGCCATGCACGTAACACGTTACGGTCTACCGGAGAGGTCCTCCTGTGCAGGTATACCTGCGCAGATAGCCCGAAATGTGTGTGAGAAAAGACTTGTGCAGTTTTTTGGACCTGCACAGGCGACAGGCGCAAAATCGAAAATCAATTCTTTCGACTGACACATGCGCAGGCATACCTGTATGATCTGGGAGAGCCATGCCATAATATGACGTAGGAGTGCCATGCTTTGGCACGAATGGGCCGGCTCGACCGGAGAAATACCACGGGCTCACAGAAAACCGGCGTGAAACAGCGCTTGCGCTGTGTTTCGCCGAGTGAGTGAGTTTACCGGAGGCCCAATTCCTATCCTTTTCCCTTCCCTACCCACCCCTGTTTCCTTGCCTATCCTCCCCTATTACCCTATTCCCTCTTAAAGGCCGGCAACGCACCTGCAGCTCTTCTGATGCTGCAAGTGTCCATGGGCGACGGAAGTTGCTTTCCATCAGGTGACCCGTTTGCTCGTTTGCCGCCTTATTTCATAAAAAAACCTGCACAGGTGGACCTCTCCGATAGACCGTAGCATGTACGTTGGCCATTATGTTTTAATATACCACCGGCCACCGCCCGCGCGATTCACCGGCTTACCCCAACCCGCGGCCCACGGGCTGCTTGTGGCCCGTCGGGAATTTGTCTGTGGCCCGCGTGAAGTTTTACTCGTACTATTTTGTAATTCACACCCATTGGCAAAATAATATAAAGTCGTCGTGAAAGTCGTGAAATTTTTCCACTTTTACTCCATCGATCACGGATTCTTTGAAATCTATTGTTATTCTATTGTTGTCGCGGTCACCGGTGTCCTTATGGAGCTTGAGCTTGAACTTTGAAGAACATAATTTTTTAACCTTCAAAAATATTTGTTGCGGCCCGCCGCCGCGACACCTAGGCCAAAACATGTCTGTGGCCCGTATGGAAAAAAAGGTTAGTGACCACTGCGCTAGACGCTCTGTCGTTTGCGCCGCGCGAATATTCGCATCGGCGACCCGTGGGCCGTGGCCAAGCTGGTTATTTACTCAATTTAGCCAAGCTGTTACTCTTCTTGTTCTACAATAAAATGACATAATATAACAGTTACTATAATAATTAGACATTTAAATTAAACCTTCAGGGATAAAAAGCATATTAAGTAATCGCTAACTCTAATTAATTTCAATTTTATGAAATGAATTTTAAGAGTATTAAAATACCAAGGTATCTTATAACGAATGTAAAATTTTAATTAATTTTTATGTTGAGGCATAACTTAACATATTTGAATACACATCAAAGAATCACAAAGCCGACTAAAATAATTAAAAATACGTAGAATGTTGCCTGCAACTTTTTTGCTCTGGAATTGGTTCTTTCGCGGTATCGTTATCTCTTTAATGGAGTAAAAATTAAAAACTGTTTACTATTCTAAAGCATTTTCAAGATTAGAAGTATCTCGGCAATTTCTTATTAAAATCAATATACTTACCGGTTTAATAATGGCCTCCCCATTATTAAACCGCTATATCGATTTTCATTCAATCAACAAAGCTGCGAAATTATGTCAGTCCATTTTTCGGCTTAAGCGAAAAAACTAACCGATTTTGATGTTACTTGATATTTATTTACTTGGAATCCCGAGAAAAGATATTTATTTTATCCCAAGGTGTGTGATAAACAACTAAAAGATTTTATTTATGGCAACATTGCAGTACTCGTCAATAGGGTAGTAAAACCCAGGATAAGGTTTCACGTTACTGGGGGGGAGAGCTGTACCCTGGCACTAGGATCCCTAACATCTACCACCCTAATGCCCTAAGGTCCTAATAAGTCCAGGAAACCTTCTACCATGAGACCTAAGGTAGCAGGCGGATAGTTGAAGGGAATAAAAGGATGGAAATGATTTTCTCACTGTCAATCACCCAGGCTCAGGTGACTGTGGTTAGGCTAAAGGTGTCTTGGCCGCAGTGAGAGGTTGTCGGTAGGGATTTGGGAGTCGGTCGGAACACTTCCAGAGAGTAGCACTGGACGAGTGTTTAAGGGTAGGAAATGGGAGATGAGTGAGACACAACTAGAAGTTGATATCTGATTTATTGTGACTAATTCTTACAATATATACTTCTCCACCTTTACGCACACAAATATTTACAAGTCTCCTAAACACAACACATATGTACAAATTATGCTATTCATCACTTTATTTAGAGTAGGTTGAGTACAGTAGTTTAAGAATGTGACGAGTGTGCGACAACGCGAACTAGTTCACATGTTCAATGCTGAACAAGGGTACTATCAGAGAAGTTGATTCCTAGGCAGATGGGGGATACGTAGTTTGGTCGCTTATCAAACCCAGCCAACAGATCACATTTAAGATTAAATTGACATGATCCGACCAAATGATGGTACATTTTTTTTCCATAAATGCATTCAAGCGTAGCGTAGAGTTGCTTTAAATATATGTTGCTTTAAATATAATAAAGCCCTCATTTAAAACCTGTTTAAAACGCACTCACCTTTGCTAGGGTATAAGTTATAATTTTTAATAAATGTCACATCTTTATTTTGTGTCCGTAGTCTCTCGCGACTGTGTTCATGGATTATGTATGAACAAAAGTTTATATGAAGTTGACTCATAAAGTGTCTAAGTCTACATCATAGAGCTAAGAAAAAATAGATATACCTAGCTTTAAATATTACAATCACAAGCTAAGCTAGAGAAATTGTTTATAATTAGTAATAGTAGCGAATAGTGCGGTAGTGAAGTAATATCCTGTGATGTTTTAAGAGCGGGCTGCCAAATTTTGCGATCCCGGAAGACGATTGACTTAAATGAAATTGAGATACAAATACAAATACGAATATTTATTTACCAAAAAATGTTAACATAATATGCGATAACGGATCCCCACACTAGGCGATGTCCAGCCTAGAAGAGTTTCAAAAAGAACAGTCTTAGCTTTCATAAAAGATAACTTATCAATTTGGCATAATTTAATAAGGTTATTGTATATGTAAGGCAGGAGAAACAAGCCAAATTTTTGGATATGCTGATTTATTTAATCATTGTATATTTATCTGATATTTGCCTAACAGAAAATTCGATTTACTTATTTTGAATAAAAAAACAGCTTAACAAAATAAAAACAATTTCATTATGTTTGCCAATATACGATTATTTGGAACTTCCATGTCGGGGAGGGGAGGGTGCTATTTGTGTAGACTCGAGCGTCATGGAGACCTAGTAGGTTTTTTACATTAGGTAAGACTGATAAAAAAGAGCGTTTTTATTTAAGCGGTAGGTTCAGAAACTGCAGCCATTTTAAAGTTTTGAAAAAGAAAACATATTCAGAAAATTGCTTATTTAGGTAAATTTAAATATATTTCAGACAACAAGGACTAAATCATTTAGTTTAGTGCAAAATAAAATATCTGCGAATCTTAGTTAGGAAAATATGAAGCTTTATTTTTTTATATTTTATAAAAATGTCCCTAACAGGCTTACCTAACCGTATCAGAATCGTCGTTTCTTTGGGGCATACTAAACACCCCTATAGTAATCTGACAGATCCGATGATGAAAGTTACGCGAAAAACGCACTGTGGAAGACTGCCACTCCATCAAGGTGATGAGGATGGTATGTTTTTCGCGTGGGACGATGGCGAAAAGTTGCAGGTGGTATGATTCCGAACAACTCCTCAGAGCACTCCCCGTGATACAACCGATAGAGGATGCGGAGTGATGCTACATCTCGGCGTAATTCCAAGGGGTCCAAGCTGTTTGAAACACTATGGCAGTCAACAATTCGAGCGGCCCTTCGTTGGATACGATCCAGAGGGAGCAGTTGGTATTTTGGCGCCCCTGCCCAGAGATGAGAACAATATTCCATATGAGGCCGAACCTGCGCCTTGTAGAGTTACATATTTTGTTCAGACGCCGTTATCTATATCTATACATTATAATAAAACTGTAGAAATGAAAATTCTGAACATTAAAGATATTCGAAAATTAGAAAGCGGGGGCTGTTACTACATCGCTATAGAAGCCAAATATGTGGTTAGTTTTTTGTCTGTCTGTCTGTCTGTCTGTCTGTATGTTTGTTCCACTATCACACGAAAACTACTGATCCGATTTGAATGCGGTTTTCGCAGATATATTTGTCTTCTTCCAACTTAACATCTGGTCTATAAAAAATTCCCCCCACCCCTCCAAAGGGACGAAAGAGGGGGTCAGATTTTGTATAAGACCTTTGCTTTAACACGAAAACTACTGATCCGATTTGCATACGGTTTTCGCAGATAATATATTTGTCTTCTTCCAACTCAAAATCTGGTGTATTAAAATCACCTCCCCCACCCCTGTACGGGGAGCAAAGAGGGGGTGAAATTTTATATCAAACTTTTTTCTTTAATGGACTTACTCCATATTTAACTGTTTTTTCCAACTTAACATCTAGTTTATAAAAAATTTCCCCCCATCCCTCTTAGGGGACAAAAGGGGGGTAAGATTTTGTATTAACAGCTGATGAAGTAGAAATACTTTAAATGGCAAAACAACGTTGCCGGGACAGCTAGTGGAAAATAAGAAAATGTAATAATATTAATAATTTTGTAGGTTTGAGGCTAATATCCTAAAGGATATTCACCCTACCTAACTGTCAGTCTGTCTGTCTGTACTTACGTTCGGAAATAAATTTGTCGGTCCGTATGTCTGTTAATATTTATTTCCTACGGCTTACGTAAAACTATAAAATACTCCGCAATCGGGATTCGAACCCGATATGTAAGCAATAATAAGGAGGATAGGTATATAATGCGTGAAGCGCTTAACACTAAATGAATATGAAAGATGAAAGGAAACAAGATGAAATACTTACAGAATTAAATTTATTATGAGGATGATTACACAGTTATGATAAAGCACAGTGAAATGAAAAGAGCAAGAAATAGCACAGAAAATAGTAAAGAAAAGCACAAATGATAAAATGAGATGAAATTATGAAATATGCGAATACGATCGAACTACGTAAGCAAAACGGTATAAGTAAGAGGGACACAAGCGGTGCGTATGGGAGCCTACAGCGGAGTGGCGTGTGCGCTCGTCGTTTCTCGAAGCCGGCGCGCTCGGCGACCGGTTGTAAGGGAGACGGACACACGCCGCGCGGAAGCGATAAGCGTAGCGATTTGTATAAATAACAAATATCGCTACAGTACTCCCCGGCTGAGTCCGTTGACTACGGACGATAGTAGTCTGGGAATCTAACCCTTCGACCGCTTCTGGTGCGTTTTGGCTCCTGAGTCGCCGTGGTCATCGGTGTGGTCTCTTCAGCTGGAGATGACGCTTTCTCTGGAGATGTTGTCCCATCCGATGTCACGTAGGCCGGTTTGAGGCGATCAATGGTCACGGTCTGCTCTTGTCCCTGGACTTCGATGACGTACGCCTTACTACCTCTTCTGATGACCTTGAAGGGGCCAAGGTAAGCTGGTTGCAGCGGCTTGCGTTCCGGACCTTGGCGAAGATAGACGTAGGTGGCATCCTTCAAGTTCTTCGGTACGTAAAATGTACGGTTCCTGTGCCATGATGTTGCTTGAGGGCTCAATCTGCTGAGGTGGTTTCTTAGACGGTTCCCAAATTCCGATAGGTCTTCCACGGTGCTGGGGTTGCTCGTTGAGAAGAATTCTCCCGGCAAGCGAAGTGGTTCACCGTAAACCAGCTCTGCGCATGACGCACGCAGGTCTTCCTTCCAGGCGGTCCGAATGCCCAGAAGCACTATCGGCAAAGTTTCGACCCAGTTCGGCGTAGAGTGGCAAGATATCGCCGATTTCAATTGCCGATGAAGACGCTCGACGAGTCCGTTGGCAGCAGGGTGATAAGCCGTCGTGGTGTGATGAGTAGCTCCTAGGAGGTTTGCCAAATTCTTGAACAGGCTACTCTCAAACTGACGCCCTCTGTCAGTCGTGATTCGCTCGGGACATCCGAAACGGGAAACCCAGCCAGCTATGAATACAGCTGCGCAGGATTCCGCGGTGATGTCACGTAGTGGGTAAGCCTCTGGCCAGCGCGTGAACCTGTCGACAATGGTCAGACAGTATCTGAAGTCATTCTTCAGCGGCATGGAAATGATGTCCATGTGTATATGACGAAAACGTGCTGTCGGTAGTCTAAACTGCTTGAGAGGGGCAGAGGTGTGCCGTCCAACCTTATTAGATTGGCACTCATGGCATTCTTGACACCACTGCCGACAGTCCTTCTTGACCCCAGGCCAAACAAATCTCTCTGTGACAAGGCGGACACTAGCTTTGGTTCCTGGGTGGCTCAAGCAGTGCAAGGTCTTGAAGACGTGACGTCGCTGTGATGGTGTGATGTAGGGCCGAGGAAGTGGAGTTGACGTGTCGCAGTAAACGACGACATCAGTGCCAGGCACATTCATCTTCTCCAGACGAAGCGATGATCCAGACTGTAGCAAGGTTTGGAGTTCCGGGTCGCTCTCTTGATCTCTCGCCAACGACTTGTAGTCGACAAGAGTCAGTCCAACTTCTTCTATCCGCGAGAGGGTGTCAGCCACGCAGTTCTCCGTTCCACCGATGAACCTGATATCAGTGGAAAATTGGCTGATATAGTCGAGGTACCGGAACTGGCGAGGAGAACAGTTGTCACGGCGCGTAGTGAAAGCGAAGGTAAGTGGCTTATGGTCCGTGTAAATTGTGAACGTCCTTGCTTCCACCATGTGCCTGAAATGCCGTATGGCCTGATATATTGCCAGCAGTTCACGGTCATACGGGCTATACTTGGTCTGTACTGGGCTCAACTTCTTGGAGAAGAAAGCGATGGGTTGCCAGCCTTTCTCCGACTTCTGCTGCAGTACAGCTCCGATGGCTTTATCTGAAGCGTCGGTTTGAATAGCCAGCTCGAGCCTTGGATCTGGGTATGACAGGATGGCAGCCTCTGACAAACTCTTCTTGCAGAGTTCAAAAGCTTGCAGTTGATCGGCAGTAAAGTTGATGGGTTGCGAACCTTTGACCTTAGGGCCCGCTAGAAGAGCGTTAAGTGGTGCTTGAAAAGCTCCTGCTTTGGGGATAAAGCGACGGTAAAAATTTACCATCCCCAGGAATCGTCGAAGCTCCTTCACTGTTTTCGGCTGAGGAAAATCTTGAACAGCCTGCACCTTTGTCGCGTGTGGGCTAATGCCTTCTGCAGAAACTGTGTAGCCGAGAAAAGTAACTTTTGACTGCCCAAATACACATTTCGATGTGTTGATAAGGACAGCATAATCCTCGAGCCTCTGGAACAACTGCTTCAGATGCTGTTTGTGCTGCTCCTCAGTCTCGGAGAAGACCAGGATATCGTCGATGAAGCCGTACGTGAAGTCGAGATTCTGGAGAACTTCATCGATGAACCGTTGGAATGTTTGAGCCGCATTTCTGAGACCGAAGGTCATATACGGGAACTCAAACATTCCGAACGGCGTAGTAATGGCTGTCTTCGGGATATCCTCTTCACAGACAGGCAACTGGTTGAAAGCCTTCACCAGATCGATAGTGCTGAAGATGCGCTTCCCAGCCAGGTGGTAGGCAAAGTCTTGAATGTGCCTAACTGGGTAGCAATCTGGTATGGTGCGGGAATTCAGAGCCCGATAGTCACCGCATGGTCTCCATCCATCATCTTTCTTCTTGGCCAAGTGTAGCGGAGAAGACCATGAGCTCTGTGAAGGTCGTGCTGTACCATTCTGCACCATCTCCTCAAACTGCTTCTTGGCGATAGCAAGTCGTTCAGGATCCAAACGACGAGGGTGGCTGGATACAGGTGGTCCCGGAGTAGTCCTGATATGGTGGACGGTGTTGTGCTTAATAACTCTGTCTTTACCAGCTGGACGAGTTATATTGGGGAACTCACGAAGCAACTGGTGGTAAGCAGAGTCGTCGTAAACGGTACGTACTGACGCAATGTTGTCGTTACTAGGTTGGTGAGGGGAGGACACAGAAAGAGATGTGAGTCCATCTACCAGTCTCTGGTTACGGCAGTCAACAAGCAAGTTGTAAAAACTTAAAAAGTCGACTCCGATAATTGCTCTGGTGACGTCAGCAATAGTGAACCGCCATTCAAATGCACGACGAAGTCCGAGATCTAGCTTGAGGTTGACAAATCCGTAGGTAGAAATTACTGTACCGTTCGCAGCAAACAGCTCGTAGGTTGACTTGGTGTTAGCAGGCGCTCGAACAGCTGATCTTGGGAAGACACACAAGTCAGACCCGGTATCAATGAGGTACTGTACCTTGGACTTCCGATCAGTGATGAAGAGTCGGCCTTGTTGTTGGTAGCAGCCGCTGACGGCCTCTAGTGACTGCTTTTGGCGTTTCCCGAATTGAAAGTGCACGGGGATTTGCATTTTCTAGCCTTAGAGCCAAAAGAAAAATGGTACCAGCAATGGGGATGACCGTCGGGGCGTTCTCGGGATCGTGAGCGATGGCGTGAATGGCTGCGATGGCGATGCTGTGAACGAGAACGTGGCGAGAATCTGCTACTGTGCGTTAACCTTTCCAAGCGTTGAGTCAGAGCCTCAACCTTCAACTCCAGGGAGCTCGGTGAAGCGGTAGCTGAAGCACTAGCGACCTGTGGTTGTACAATGTCGTTGACTCGGTCTGCCAGATCCGCTACCTCCTCTAAATCCTGTTTCCGCTGTGACGCAACAATAGCCTGAACGTGTGGTGGCAGCCTACTAGACCAAAGCGTGAGCAAAACATCGTTCGGAATATCAGGTCCCGCCAAACTTTTTAAATGCCGGAGAAATTGACTGGGCGTCCTATCACCTAACTCTTCGTGCTGGAGCAAACGCAAGATTTTTTTCTCGCGTGACTGAGAAATTCTTTTAATTATTTCACACTTTAGTTTATCATATTTATTGCTGGACGGTGGATCTACAATGATATCCTTAACAATTCTGGCATGTTCCTGATCGAGCTGACTTGTAATAAAATTAAACTTAGTAGCATCACTACTTACGCCAGATATTGTGAATTGCGATTCCACCTGCGCAAACCACACTTCAGGTTCCTCAGGCCAAAATGGTGGAATGCGTACGCCCACTCGATAAACTTCGCCCGAGTTAATGTGTCCGCAGGCCATTCCGCCAGCCGCGGTAACTTGTTCGCCCGCCATCTTGTCGCTTGCGCCCGCTTCGTCCTGCATGTCCTTGAGTATCGTCGGAAGGTCACCACTGTAGGTTTGAGGCTAATATCCTAAAGGATATTCACCCTACCTAACTGTCAGTCTGTCTGTCTGTACTTACGTTCGGAAATAAATTTGTCGGTCCGTATGTCTGTTAATATTTATTTCCTACGGCTTACGTAAAACTATAAAATACTCCGCAATCGGGATTCGAACCCGATATGTAAGCAATAATAAGGAGGATAGGTATATAATGCGTGAAGCGCTTAACACTAAATGAATATGAAAGATGAAAGGAAACAAGATGAAATACTTACAGAATTAAATTTATTATGAGGATGATTACACAGTTATGATAAAGCACAGTGAAATGAAAAGAGCAAGAAATAGCACAGAAAATAGTAAAGAAAAGCACAAATGATAAAATGAGATGAAATTATGAAATATGCGAATACGATCGAACTACGTAAGCAAAACGGTATAAGTAAGAGGGACACAAGCGGTGCGTATGGGAGCCTACAGCGGAGTGGCGTGTGCGCTCGTCGTTTCTCGAAGCCGGCGCGCTCGGCGACCGGTTGTAAGGGAGACGGACACACGCCGCGCGGAAGTGATAAGCGTAGCGATTTGTATAAATAACAAATATCGCTACAATTTATTAATGATGATGTAACCTCACCGCTTTTGACAATTTAAACTTCATAGATGTGACAGGACGACGTCCGTCGGGCCTGCTGTTTCTAAATAATATCATAAACTTAGTTATAGTTTGCGATATTATCCTGATACTCCTGTATTAATTAATATCTGTCCAGACTTCAGGCTCCAGGTGGACAAGTAGCCATTATTAATATTATATTAATAGTTCCAACTCTGAGTATAATTAGTCAGCAACTCAAGAAGAGTAGGTACTTAAATGAAATGTTACTTCTTGACTACTTTTACTATGACTATGTACTAATAAATAATATGTATCTAAAAGTTAGTCTAGACTCTAGAATATATTCTAGACTAACTTTAGATGCAGGCGCGCCGATCAATTTGCCCGACTAGTCGACGACGGGACAAACAAAAAAAAAGCATTGTTCTTATGGTCCATATCCATACTAGTAATATTATAAAATATGCGAAAGTGTGTCTGTCTGTTATGTTTTCACGCCCCGACCGCTGAACCAATTTTGCTGAAATTTGGTATGCAGATACTTTGTATGTCGGGATTCTATTCATCCCGGAAAAGTGTACGGTTGTCACGTGATAAACGAGTTTTGGCGCAACGGAGTTGCGGGCGTCCAGCTAAATATAAAACTCGACACAACAAATTCCAACATTAACTTAGATCTAGCTTAGTAGTCATAATTGACATTAATTATTCCCGTGGTTCTTTCCCTTTAGTTCTTTGACTTTCGGTCATTGCAACTTTGTGCTGTCTCCCGTTTTTAATGGGGAGGGAAAACTGTATACTTCCTACTCCTATCTTCTTCTGATTGAATTCGTTGCGGGTCCCAAGACAGCTTTAGCATGTCCCTCGGGCTCCCTGAGATCATTTCCTTTGATAATATCCACGAAAACCCTTTGGTTTTCGTGGTTGGATACCGCTGTCGATCCTGGCGACACAGGAGATAATATAGTGGTGGGAATGTGTGGTGGGCCAAAGATGCACTAAAATTCTAGAATTTTGGTATAGATGTAGATTGTAGATAAGCATTTTAGGCACAAAATGTACTAAAGCTTTGATAATTGTCTATCAACAGTCCTAACGACGAGAAAGAAAGCACTTACCATTAGATGAAACGGGATAGTTTTTGCGTTTACCTTAACGACGCCGGTTAAGGACCGCTCTTTTGGAACGAGCCAAGTGCGAGCTGGATGTGACAATAATAGAATTCCGTAGGCTTCTGTTTTAAGGGCCCTCTCTCCCTAAATTAGCAGGTCGATTGTCTGTCAGTGCGAATATCGACGTAAATGACATTAAAATAACATTCATAACAGCGCGCCTTGTACGGTGGCGGTTACGACGCTCGCCGCGTCCATGGTAGGGCGAAATAGGAGAAAAAACCTTTTTAAGGCTTAATATAATACATATTTCAAAAAAGTGAAAAAACCAAATTATTAACTTATGTGTTGCAAAGCAGTAGATATTTTTTATATATTCTTTTGATAAATAATGAAGGAGTTTTTTTTTTATTAAGGGGGCAAACGAGTAAACGGGTCACCTGATGGTAAGCAACTACCGTCGCCCATGGACACTCGCAACATGAGAAGAGCTGCAGGTGCGTTGCCGGCCTTTTAAGAGGGAAAACGCTCTTTTCTTGAAGGTTTGCAGGTCGTATAGGTCCGGAAAAATTGCTGGTGACAATTCATTCCAGAGTTTTACAATGCGCGGAGTAAAGTGGTTTCATTCAACGATTTGGAGGTGATTTGGTTTTTTATTTCTTTATTATGTGATACCGATAGAAAAAATATGGCAAAACCAAATTACGTATCATATCATGTAGATTACTAATTATTTTTTTCAGATATAATTTCTCTGTTAATGCCGATGAAAAGTTGTTTCATCTGCACGCTTTTTTCAAAAGAGCAGCCTTAAATAACTTTAGGATAATACTAGGTGATGCCCGCAACTCCATTGCGCCAAAATTTTGTTTTATATGTGTAATTGATTGCACAGGACTGTCGGTTCTTGATGGAAATTCATTTTATACACAAATGAAACACAATATTGCATGCACTTTTTCCACTATATTCAATAATTAATTACAATTTAAACACGACCGGTTTCGAAATAAATCAACATCAGATGTACTTCACGTCGGTAATTTTAAATAATTCTTAAATTAGTATTTAAATTGTAATTAATTATTGAATAAAGTGGAAAAAGTGCACGCAATATTGTGTTTCATTTGTGTATAAAATTTTGTTTATCGCGTGGGAACCGTACAGTTTTCCAAGATAAAAAGTAGCCTTTGTTCTTTCTTGAGACTCAAAGTAGGAGATACCAAATTTCAGCAAAATCATTTCAGCGGTTTGGGTGTGGAGGCGTAATAGACAGACAGACACACTTTTGAAATTAAAATATTAGTATGAATATTACATATTGTGTACTGAACCCTACTTTATACTGCGTAGATAATAGTTATTTAGGGTTCAGCGCTCGGTAAACTATTCCACAAGTCTCGGCTATAACATAAACTCACAAAATTACAGAATAGTTATGTGAAATTGGATTTTAAACGAGCTTATGCCTGTACTCAGTTTTAAATTACTTTAATCTAAAAAAATATGTGAAAGCTCTTTTGTGAAGCTTTATTTATATTATCTAGACTAGATGATGTCCGCAAATCTGTTTGGAAAATCCGCTTATCACCGTACATCTTTTCATGACAAAAATTATCTATACAGGATGCAATTAAACCTTCCTGCCAAATTTTGATATATTGATTATTGACCCTTATTAAAAATAAAAATACACGTATTTTTTCGTTTATAGTCACTCAGTACTAAATTATTTAATTGAGAAATAGCTTCCGAAAGTTACAATTTATGGACACGAATCACGCGCACCCACTCTCATTCCCCCGCGCTGCGAGTGACCATTCTGCAACGATTTTAAATAGGATAAAATATGTCATTTAAAAAAAAAACACCTAATTTTTTTTGGTTAAATGGACTCTCCTAATGATACCTAAGCCCTGGAAAAAATTTGATAGGAAGGTTTAATTGCACCCTGTATACTAGCTGTCTTACCCTCAGAGTATATTATGGAAAGAGGTAGGTAACAGATAGACAGAAATAAAAGAGAAGACAGAAGAAATTAAGTATTAACTGACACGTCAAACTTATAGCACCCTTGTTTTTTCGTAGGTTAATATTGTGTTTTTTTTTTAATTGGACCCATCGGTTTCAACTTCGAGCAAAAAACGAACTTCGTTCGGACATTACACAGAATAAATGACCGTAAAGAGATGAAATTAAATTTTTCTGGAACATTCCAGCGGGAATAATGACGGCCATTCTCAGGAGAGCAAAATTTACGTGTCCCGGGCTTGTATACTCTGTAATATTATTTATTCAAGTATGTAATATTTTTAAACGGTAGATAGCATCAGTATCTAGCTACAAACTTAAACACAGGCTTCTAATTTAAGTAATTCTGACTAAATTAATTGAAGTCGTGGTCAAATACCATATTTTTCTAACTACCGTAATGTGTCCCCACGCCAACTTGATCTCGAAACTTGCTTGTAATTTTTATAACGTACCTATTTTATTTAATCTATTCATGGTTTTAAACGCCTATAAACATTGGTTATCGCATTGCAAAATATCGACTCAATAGGCCCAGCCTATAAATAGTTATCATGAAATAATCGCTTGTCCGATCAAAAGTCCTAATTACCGTAACACCTGCTGTTTTTGGATGCCCATCCAAAAATATCAGGATTTGGTTTATTACGAGTGCACGGGTTGCTTCTCCTTAGTGTGTGCCATGGCCCATCAGCGGTCCCACATCGTTAATGTTAGTGTGCCGCAGATAAAGCACGTTAGTATCTAATTACCGTAGCATTGGTTACAAACTTGTCTAATTACCGTAGTCGTTACTTTTCAATTATGTTTAAATTAGATTTTTATTTTGTATATTATGTTTATGTTACATGATTTACCGTAGCTTTGGTTACAAACTTGTCTAATTACCGTAGTCGTTACTTTTTAATTATGTTTAAATTAGATTTTTATTATGTGTATTATGTTTATGTTACATAATTTGGCCTACGTACATTGCCCTAAGCTAGTTTTTGTCAATTGTGTCGTTGTATCGTTACGTAAAGCACTACATTTGTCTAATTACCGTACCCATAAATTTTTAAGTCTCATTATCCAAAAAACTTTAACTAACTGTTTCAAGCCACATTTATTATTGTGTTCGTATGTTTCATTTCTTTTATATTTTAATGTGCCTAAAGTCAAATCGACGAAGAAAAAAATGGTTACGGTAATGAGGCAAATAATGCCAAACCGGAGAATGGCCGATGAAATGTAAACCATTTATCACAATAAAAAACGAATCTGCGTTCTTCAGCTTGCATAGAATGTAGATATTTCATCCTGTAAAAATATTTCAATACAAAAATATTCATCAATTTCTAAGCTTCTTTGATTTTCGCAGGAATTTTGGCTCATTTTTATTTTAACAAATGTACGGTGACTGAGGAATAGACTAGGAATTTGGCGATGGGAAAGGATGCCTTTATACAGGTAAAAGTGATGATACTAATTACGGTATAAAGTCCCCACTGTGAAAGTAGCTGCGCTAAAAGATTACCTTTTTTAAAATTAGACTGGGCGCTTTCCCATACATATCACAAAAAATGATCTTTTAGCGCTGTTCCTTTCACAGTGAACTCTTTATGATAAATGACACACAAAACAAAGCCTTGGCATCCATTGTGAATGATTTACAGTATTTTCAGAGCGAAGTAACCACTCTTTAAATACTGTAGTTCCTGGGACAAGATTTAAATGTCCGTATTGCCCAAGCGCATACGGCATTCTCGCTACATAGTCGGCCCAGTCCAGAGGGATGAGCAGGTCAATACGCCTGGGACCGACCATGTGCGGGTTTCCTTACGATGTTTTTCCTTACTTGAGACCTGAAAATGTCTCATTGGTACATGCCTCCACCCGGGATCGAACCTGCACCCTCTCGAGTGCAAACAAATGATTTACCCAGTTCCCACTACATAATATGCATACACACATAAGCACCCTACATTATTATCACAATCATATTGTTTTGCTACACCCTGTATAGATGATGATTTTAGAAAATCTAAAGAGCGTAGTTATATGCTGATCGCATAGTCACATCCTTATGAAAGAGTTTGTATATAGTAAGTATTCAACCAATCACAGTACACGTAATATTTCTGTTAATGTCACTTATTACCAAGATTTGTCGGTCAACTAATCATAGTTAGCCTGCCGCGCAAGACAACGCACTTCAAACGTTTTGATTTTTGACAACGCACTTCAAACGTTTTGAATTTTGGAGGGGCGCGCCATGTTATCGTAGTTGATCTCTACGTGTCGAACGTACCGCATAGTAGGTACACGAAATGCGGCGCGTACGGTGCGGACGAATGTGCGAGGTTTCACACCATTTCACACAACGAATTCTAAAATGTGGCGCGTTCGACACATGCCTATCCCTTTTGTAAACCGGACAGTTTTGAGAGCAACTGTCTTAAAAGCCTTTTCATGTTTGTAAATTACAAAAGGCAATATTGATTGACATTTTAATTATTTACTTTGGAACTTGCGTGGTCCAGTGGTTTAGAGCGTGGCTATTGACTCGAAGGTCGTGGGTTGGATTCCCGCGTTGGAAACATGTTATTTCCTAGTTTGGTTAGGGCAATACTGATCACCTGATTGTCTGACAAGTAAGATGATCCATGCGTCGCATGTAAAGTCGCTCTGCGCCTGTTCTCTCGCCAGTCGTGTCGGTCGTTCGTCCCAAGCAAAGGAAGAAAGAGTGCTTTTGTGTACTGCGCACACACTCAGTTACTATAAAATTACTCCTGCGTAACCGGTCAGTTACGCAGGAGTATAGTATAATGAAACCGGCCACCGTCACCGAAACCGGTGCGGGAGTTATTAATTTAATTATAAACTGCTTTAGCGGGCAAAGCCGCGAGAATAATCTAGTTTTAAAATAATACGCTCAAAGCATTACTATGCATAATATTTTAGTTCATTTCACATATTTATTACTCGTTATTTCAACTATCAGGTACGAGGGCTTGGAAATGTGGAAATGGAATCGTAAATAAAAACAAAAAAACATCTAAGTAAGAATATGCGGTTTAAAGGGGAAGCTACACTGTTGCGTTGTTTATCCGCAGCGGCAACGTTTCTACGTTTTTCATTTTAATCTTGTGACGAGTGTACCCGCAAAACGTCCTGTTTATTTTGGCTATTTTTAAGAATAAGGAAATTAATTAAATTTCCTAATATTATGGTAATTCTTTATTTAAATATAGAAAAAACTCTACTTTTAATAATTTAAATTAGACAATGAAGACAGAAAATATTGTGAATTTGAATAATATATTATATGCGCTGTCGAGCGCGATATTTTGAGTGAACTTTTATATTTTTTAATTATATACGATCGAAGTAACAAGACAACGGACAGGATACAAAGTGGTAAGTTAGTCAAGCGTTGCGTTTCCACAGTCTAGCGTTGTGTTGACGTGCGTCAATGTAATGCGTTGTATTATTGCCTTTCCGACGCAACACACTGACGCGGTGTGGCCTCGCCTTAACAGGACCGTTGCTTGTAAAAAGTTTGTGAACGTAATAAATATTCAAATATACCTTCAGTATTCATCATAATATTTTCTCTGTGAATTTTTAGTCGAGTAAATTATACAGCTAGTAAATGTTCTAAAAGTAAATGTTTTTCTCTCGTTACTAACAAGTTGTAACACATTCTATGCAGCGCTACTTCAAGAGATATGGCCAATATATGAAATGTCTACATCGTGATGCATAAGCAGATAATATACTGTCATTAAAATTACAAAGAATTGGGGGAAAAGGGGAATATAAAGAGGAATGTTATGTATGTTCCACCGACAAAGCCTTTAGAAAAGATGAAAAAAAATTTACATACAGCCGAACGAGTGGCAGTACCCACAATTAGCGCCTTAATCCTGCATCGCGCTATCGAAGTTTTCTAAATGCATCGGTTTACTATATACGACAGCTGAAATCGATCACGTGGGGGCTCCGGCCCGAGTAACATGAGCATAACACCTCACTCGGTCGGAAGATCTTCCTTTGCGGCCTCCATGCTTATTCCCACATCATATGACCTCCCCTTTTTTGGAAGTCGGTTAAAAAGAAGATGACATAAAAATTAAAAACCTTAAAAATGTAAGAAGCAATGACACTAAATTTCTGCCCGTACAGTTTCTGAGGCACTGCTAATCGTTAGTATTCCCCGGGTATACAGTACATTATCCTAACGAGGTCAGCTAATGGAACGGATGGATCAGGCCGCAACGTCATTACAGTAGCGTCGGTCACCTGACAAGCTGAACGTAGAGATGCGATTAAAAAACGCAAAGATGCGACAAAAACGCAGTGTTGCGACTGAAAAAGGTACAGTTGCGACCAAAAAATTTTTCAGTTGCAGGTATAAATGCAGGTGAGACCAAAAAAGTTGTCATCAAAAACGCTTAGTTGCGCTTGCGACCAACAATTTTACAGTTGTGACCTAAAGACGTGTACTTGCGACAAAAAGTGTATGTAAGTGAGATAGAAAAGTGTAACGTTAAGAATAAAAAACGTACAGTTGTTGAATTAAGGCCCTGTATTCCCGGGAGCGGACGATTTTCAAGATTTAAAAGTGACAAGGAGACATAAAAATATAGTAATTTAAATTCTGAAAATAATATATTTGTTAGTTAAGGATCTAACACATTAGAATTTACATTCCATTACACAATATCATAAACTTTACTTGATGGAAAAAAATCCCGAAGTTACCTCTTCTTTTACCGAAATTGCCATACTATGTTCAAATTACTTGGAATTTTCAGATAATTTTTGTACTGAATGAAAGACAAATAATATATCTAGGGATTTCCATTTTTTGACTCGATTGAATTATGTATAAAATAACGACGATCAAAAAACTATAAAATTGCATGAGCTCCTGAGCGCGACCGAAATTCTTGCGCCTGCAATTTTATAGTTTTTTGATCGTCGTTATTTTATACATTGTTCAATCGAGACGAAAAAACAAGAATCCCTAGATATATTCTTTGTCTTTCATTCAGTACAAAAATTACCTGAAAATTCTAAGTAATTTGGACATCGTATGGAAATTTCGTTAAAAGAAGAGGTAACTTCGGGATTTTTTTCTATCGAGTGAAGTTCATGATATTGTGTTATGGAATATAAATTCCACTGTATTAGATCCTTAACTAACACATATATTTTTTCAAGAATTTAAATTACTATATTTTTATGTCTCCTTGTCACTTTTAAATCTTGAAAATCGTCCGCTTCTGGGAATATAGGGCCCAGTTGTAACCATAATATTATGTTGTATAGTCAAGACCAAAAATAGCACAATTTTTACTAAGAATTGCGAAAGTTCAACAAAAAATGCATACTTGCAACCAAAAGCGTGGAATTGCGACCAAAAAACCGCACATTTGCTACCAAAATTACGCAGATTATCTGAGTGTGAAAGTGACTGATTTTGAGACTATTATGATGAAAGTAATTATCATTATTTTTATTCATATTAAAAAATGATTCCTTACTAAAATTGTAGAGAAACGATAGAAGAAGACACATAGATTTGTTATTTTTCTTTATTTAGTATAGGCTATGCAAGTGACGAACCGATTTTATAAGATTAATACCCTCCCACACCGTTTTCGGTTGCCGGTTTAATTGAAACCAGTTATCTTATAGTTTGCTTAGTACGTAAGAGGACTCGCTGTTCACCAAATGGCGGACCGCCCGCGCCGACCCATTGTGTGCGGACCAAACATTTTCGAAGATGAACATAGTTAAAAAAAAATTGGCCTCGATCTCCAGGATTTACGGGCGTTCCTTACGGAGATACCATAATTTACCGTATTTCAAGTCTTATAAACTCATAATTTGAAAGCTACAAAGTTATAATAAAATTATTTTTAACAAAAAATTAAAACCGACTTCCAAGGTAAAAACAATAATAACATTAATATGAACTAAAAAGTATTAAATAATTTTTACTATCTAATGGTGCCTTTTTCCGAATTCGGCTAAAACTCAACTATTTCTGTATTCAATCTTCATTATTTTGAAGTCGGTACCAGATAGCTGAATCTTCAGTCCTCTGACAGAATATTTGAAACTTTTGGAACTGGCACCGACTTCAAAATTATGAAGATTGAATACAGAAATAGTTGAGTTTTAGCCGAATTCGGAAAAAGGCACCATTAGATAGTAAAAATTATTTAATACTTTTTAGTTCATATTAATGTTATTATTGTTTTTACCTTGGAAGTCGGTTTTAATTTTTTGTTAAAAATAATAATAATTTCACTCTTTTTAGTTACACTAGTAGGTAAATCTTCGCGTATATTTTACGTATCTTATTACAATTTGTCAAGAGTCACAACTCACACTCACAAAATCATATATTATCAGTGAAGTGAACATATTGTGCTAAGTAATTTAACAATTTTAATGCTTCAAGCCCCAAGCGGTCACCGGCGATTGCGATAACAATAGAAAGGCTATTGTGTCTCGTTTTTCCACGATCGAAGGATCTATCAGATAAAAAATTGTATAAACTTGCATAGGATGTAGCGTAGCTACTCATAATATTTAATATTATCATAATTATTGACAGCTCTGTTCTTGTAAAGCGCTTATTCCACTTATCCTAAGCTAGGAAGTCCTAGCTAGGATCCTAGCTTTCTAAATGTTATTCCACTTGACTAAATTTTTTCCGATTTAGGATCCTAGCTAGGATCCTAGCTTCTAAATGTTATTCCACTTGACTAAATTTTTTAGGACCCTAGCTAGGACTTCCTAGCTAGGATAAGTGGAATAAGCGCTTAATCAAGAATTCAAATCGATACTTAGTGCGCCATCTATCGATTAATAAGTATAACTGATTAAAAAGACACTTAATGACTTTGTTTTGTGTAAATGCTCTTTTTAAAATAACTTTATTTTAATTCTATTTGTCTATTTAAATTTTATAAAGTAATTAGTAAAGTATTCGATCTGTTGTCTGCTGCCACGCGCCACGCGGCGCGGCGGCGCGGCGACGCCGTCGCCTCTGCGGCGCCGACCGCCATGTATTAAACAAACAGGTGTTGTTATACAGTACATAATTATTATTATTAGTATATCCATACCTATGCCTTGTACTATTATTAATTCTGTGCCATGAGACATTGGTGACCTTAATGATGATGATGACGATGATGATGATGATGATGATGATGATTATGATGATGAATATGAATTGCATAGTAGCATATGCTTTCTGTTCTTAAAACAACGCCGAAACTCCCGAACGTGTATCCATAAGGAGTCAGGAGTTCTCTCAGCATCTTCGAAACCATGGTATACTTTGACCCAATATTTGACTTTTTGGTAGCATATTCTTAGTACACTTCACATAAAACCAAAATCACCATATGTTTCCATATAAATTTCGAGGAGTTCCCTCGATTACTCATGGATCCCATCATCAGGTCACCACTTTTGTGAACATGGTACCAAATTGGAGTAAAACCTAATACAACAAAATAAAAATTTCGAAAATCGGTTCACAAACGGCGGAGTAATCGTTGAACATACAAAAATAAAAATAAAAAAAAAAAATATATCCACAGCCGAACATATAACCTCCTCGTTTTTTGGAAGTCGGTTAAAAACAGCAATAATCTTCACTATATCAAGATTCCTTTTCCCGTTTTAAATTTTCTATTTTTGTTTATTATACTCATGATATCAGCTTCCAAAGTAAAACCAATTTATTCAAATTCAAGCGTAATTCAGCATCTCTTTAGGATTTACAAATTACTTTTATTTGAAACACACGCCAATAGATCGACAATATCATTTAAAACTACACATTCTCCGTTTTAAATTTTTTTAGGACAATTTTGAACTGAGATAAGTAAACAAATAGGGTTTTGGTGCGATCTCGGTAACGCGGCAAATGTATGCCAAGGTCGTTTGCTCGGGGGACGGCCTTAATACAAATAGCTTAAACTATTCACTCCAAACAGCAGAGAGATAATTAGTAACAAAACTTGACACTTTTCTCATTGGGCAAATAAATAAATACCTTAATAATTTCCTTTGGGCCGATTTTACATGCCCATCCGACGCATGGATCATCTTACTTGTCAGACAATCAGGTGATCAACCTGCATTGTCCTAATCAAACTTAGAAATAACATGTTTCCAACGTAGGAATCGAACCCGGACCCGGCTGAGTCACGATCTAAGTCATAGAGGCTTCTTTAAGATTTGCACAATGCACGTGGAGTAGACAGAAAAGGACAAAAGTTACTGTGATCACAAAAGATACGCTTCTCAAGTATTTTCTTTACATCTAGTAAACCACCGCATGTGTATGTACTTCGCGTGCCATATCGCGTTCCCAAACGACGAGCAATGTTCGTCTTTCGAAAGTCTGTTCTTTAGTCTGCTATTGGAATCGGACGCCAATCGGAATTTTAAAAATGCCTAAATGCCTAAAAATGCCACAATGAGCTTTAGAAATTGAAATGGAAACGTTAGCCATAATAATAGACACGTTTCTTATCATCGGTACGTCTTGGTAGGAAAAAAGTGACACGCTCGTTTTCATACAAATGGAGCGTCATGCGGTATCTATATTTTGATCTATGTCTGTGTAGTAAGCTTATTAAACTGTCTTAAACACTAAGTACTAACATTGTTTGTTATATCACTATGATCCGACAAGATAAACCCTAAGTTAGATTACCTGTGCCAGTTTAAAAGAGCTTAACGATCAAACGATGCTCTACGACAGCTTAACTATTTCCGTCTGCGCGCTTATTGGTTTTGTTCTCAAATAATTTTAGGTAACTAGACAAATAAATATTATAAAGTTAGGTATATTTTTAATATCCATACAAATATTATAAACTAGATGACGCCCGCAACTCCGTTGCGCCAAAATTCATTTATCGCGCGGGAACCATACATTTTTCCGGGACAAAAGCTATCCTATGTCCTTTCTCAGGACTCAAAGTATCCCCATGCCAAATTTCAGCAAAATCAGTTCAGCGGTTCGAACGTGAAGAGGTAATAGATAATATACAGACAGACAGACAGACGGACGGACAGACAGACAGACACACTTTCGCGTTTATAATATTAAGTATGGAAGTATGGATGTGAAAGACTGAAAGTGTGTCTGTCTGTCTGTTACCTATTCACGCCCAAACCACTCAACCGATTTTGCTGAAACTATGGAGATACTTTGACTCCGGGAAAAGGACATAGGACACTTTTCATCCCGGCAAAAAATACGGTCTAAGCGTGATTTTAATTAAACTGGGCACCGTGTAAAATTCTTGTGTAAGGCATTATATAAGAATCTGTGTTTTATACCAAATTATGTACATACAGACATATACATACATGCACATTCTTTCCTCTTAAATCATTTTGTATGAAATAATGCAACAAAATCCATCGCGTTATTTTATGCATATACTGGACAGGTAGTGAAAAGTGACTTTGCTTGAGACTACATAGTAAAAAGATAAATATTAAACTATAATAATTTATGGACGCGGCGAGAAAGCCATTTTCGTATATTTATAAGGAGACAAAAGTTTTTAAAATAACCTTTCAGCTAAGCTAGTTTTAAAGTATGATGTATGGCTTATAAATATTAATATTCGCTCAGGGTGTATTCAAAAAGGATTTTTAAAAAATTGTGAACATCAGAAGTGCCTTACAAACGACAGGTTGAAAGATTAACGCTGATGCCATAGAATTACGAAGACAACGAAGCTTCATTTGTACTATCAGAGAAGTTTATATTTTATAGGCAGTTGGCGGGCCTACGTAAGTTGGTGGCGTTATGTCAAACCTAGCCGACAGACCACGACTACTGAATTGACATAATGCTGGATTTACACGGGTGCCAAGCCGCACGATTTACGCCGCACGGCGAAAATCGACCGTCTAAATGGCAGTTCGACTACGCCGCAAGCCCCAAAGTCGTGCCGCCAATGGCCGCATGCGGCTGGTGACTAAAATCGGCCGTGTAAACGCTCAGTCGCAAGCGCTTGTTGCAAATACATAGTTTGTCGGCACTAGTCACAGGCGATTTTTGTAGAATGTGTAAATGGGGTTGGCGATTCGGGATGGACAGGCGATTTGACTGGTGACTAAAATCGACCCTTTAGGCATCCATTAGATGGTAGGTTTTGCTGTCAGTTTTACAACAGTCATGACTGTGACTGATGGGTAACCTACCGTGTAAGAGCGTGACTGACGGTGATTGACGAAAATCTGGATACATTCGTCAGTCCATCAGTCAAACATAATTCATGATTGATGGAATTGACTGACGAGGTACCTACCGTGTAATGGATGATGGATGGATGGATGATGGATGGATGGATGATGTCACCCATGTAAATCGAGCATAACTCAACCAAATGACATGAGTCTGTCAACTGCACATGAATAAATTACTTTGATAGTACATAGCGTTGCGTTGTAGAAACGCAATAACGCGCTATTCCTGTCATGCGTGTCACCCGCGCGCGGATCTCGTCCGCATGCGGGTAACAACTTGCTCATGGCCTTTAAAAAATGCAAATTATTGCATTGTCATTGGCTCTTACGTATGCAAAGTTTGGAATTAATTGGACTACTGGAGATAGGGAAAAATCGTGCTCAAAAATTCCGTTACACACATACAGCACATACACACATAAGCAAATAAAAGCGTGTTAAAAAGAGATACACTTTTGCATTTATACAAGGTGCAATTAAACCTTCCTGGCAATTTTTTTTGAAGGCTTATAGGTATCATTAGGAGAGTCCATTTAACCAACAAAAATTGGGTGTTATTTTTTATGACATAATATTTTATCCCGTTTAAAATCGTTGCAGAACGGTCACCAGCGGCGCGGGGGAATGATCAGGAGTAACGCGGGGCGAGGCGCACGCGCGGGGGGGCCTGTCACGCGCGGGCGACGCGTCATGACGCGTCGTGTCCATTAATTGTAGTGTTTTTTAGGATAACTTTCGGTAGTTTTTTCTCAACATTTTAGTACTGAGTGATTATAAAAGAAAAAATATGTGTATTTTAATAGTAAACAAGGATCAATATATTAAAATTTGGCAGGAAGGTTTAATTGCACCCTGTATTACTAGTAAGTCGTTGTCTGCCACATCTTAAAATTCTAAGGGAGAGCGCACCATACACGTCCACATTATTTATCCACAAAAATGGCGCCGAGATAACCGAGCATAAGGGCCTGCGCAGACAATACGACAAAGGAATCACTGGGCCACGAACCGCCTTGACAGTATCTGTAATTACGATTAAGAAAGGGAAACCTTATTCCACGTGTAGCGCCGCGACTACATGCTATTTATTTAGAATATTCCTTAAACGATGAGAAAGGCTTTTACCGTTTACGGAGGGTAAAATAAAGCAAAAATACGTGGAAAATTTGAAAGTTAAAGAATAATTTATCACTTTATAGAATTATAATATTTCTAATGACGCTTTCGGAAATTTACGTCCGTCCGTCCGTCCGTCGGGCCCGCTAGTAATTTACTCAGGAAACGAGGTTCACCCCCATGAGACCCCGTGAGATTTAACCGAACCCTCTCCCCCTCCTAAGTACGTAGCGTAATTTCCGAATATAGTATCCTTACCATCAGGTAATCCTACTGCTCGTTTTCTGGTTCATTTCATAAAAAATACAATGTCGCGCCAAATGTAGATAGATTAAGGCCATCATACAGATGATCCTCCGTCGGCCTACATAACATGTTACGAGTACAAGAGTACTTTTTGTGCCCTAAAAGATTACAAGAAAAATCTATTGTAAGTTTTTTTGGTATTGTCCACAAAGGTTTTCCGATTCTAAGCTTTCAAAACGATTGTAGTATCATTGAAAGTTGTGACGTGTATTGTATTTAGGAAATTTATCCAGCTATACAACGGACCAAAATATATACAAGAGATATCTTACCAAGTTTCACTCGCGTGACAGATGTTTTATTTCATCCAAGCTGTCAATATCATCCAAGTAAATGCGAAGCAAGTCATGCCATAAAATAATAATAATAAGAAGAATATTAATAATTGCTTTTGGCCCTACGTGCCAGTGACATTTTCAGCGCTGCTTCTATTCTCAAATCGCGGAATTCTGTCTGCGGTCATTGACTCCCTGTCAAAAAACTTGTCATTTTCTTTACAAATCGCGATTGACAATGAAGTGACAGATGTTTCAAGTTTAAACCCGGCCGCACATTGTCCGAAATTTCTGATCAGAAACATTTGAACGTCGGCCGGACCGTCACATCGCACACTATCCGAAATTTCCTTCCGGCGAGTTCGAGTTCACTCGGCTCAGTACAAAATGTAAGAGAGAGCGCGATCCGATTTTCTGATCAGAAACATTTGAACTGCTACCGATCGACGTCATCTGACATAAAATTTCTGACGCCCGCCGGAACGCAATTAAAAATTTCTGCCATCCGATAGACGGCATCTGACAACTCATCCGGACCGGACGTCAGACACAAAATATATGAGCAGAGTACGTTTCGGCGGGCGTCTGACATATTATGTGTCAGATGAGGTCGATCGGATGAGTAGTCTGGTGTTTCATCATAAGGTTTTTAGGCCCAGTGGGCCCAGTGACCAGATATGAATTTTTTACATTTTTTCATCTGGCGATTGGTCTCACTTTTATGATCCATTATTCATGCAAAAATTTTTGAAGTAGAGTTGGCCCAAAAATAATCAGTTATAACAATAAGATTGTTTTGTACATTTAAAACATATCTAACACTATCACGTTAAAACATATTATTATTATTATTATTATTATTATTAATACCTAAACATACTGCGTCGAATCAAGTTTTTAAAAAATACCTGCTCTATAGGTACTGCGTGAAATTTTAATGGTTGTTTTCCCATGGTTTTCCCTCAGTAAAATGATTCTATCTTAGTAGTACGATAGACTTGGGAAGTTTTTTTTGTATTCAAATAATAAATGAAATTCGGCCGGGTTATAGCCGCTCGCGCCTATCGGAATAAAGTTGTCATAGTAGGTCATACAAAATATTTTTCATTTTCAAATTCAAATATCTTTATTGCCAGAATGTTGTTGATATAAAGGTCTTATTAACTACTTATAGTTCTAATATTCTGCCATAACAATGGCGCGCAATTGAATTAAACTTACTTAAGTATATAAAATTAATTAATGAATTAGTCGTTATCTTACAAAGAATTTTATTTATAATTTGCCAATTAAAGAAAAGGAAGAAGCATTATATAAAAATAATTATTATAAATAAATTTTAAAGTGAAATAACTATAAAATAATAATATAATTAGATTATTTAGAAAATATTATGTACTTTTGTTATTATTTATGTCTCTTGGTACATAATACATGTCCATTGAATTATTTTTGGATGACGTCACGAAATCGCGTTAGTGGGCCCCTAGATGATAAATTTTATTGTGCAATATCATTGAATGAACAATTCATTTGACAATAGCTTTGTCCACACTGTGCCTTTTTTTGTTCATCAAAGGCATGTGTTCTAGCGCAGTCAACAGCGAACGTGAGGCATGCCTGCGACGCATGCCCTCTGACCGTATCCAAAACTTTCGCTTTGTTCTTTAATGACAATGTTGGCGTTGTGTTCGTTGACACATTCAATTATTGAATGCGCCAATACGAAAGTTAAATAAAATAAGACGATGAAAATTGAATACGAAAGTGCACAGTGTGGACATAGCTATTTAGATTGAAAGGCGGGCGATTGATATTGCACAAAAAAATGATCGTCTAGCCATGATTTTCATAGGGGTAAAAGAGACAATATTTTGTAACGTGTTTTTTTTATGCAATAAGGGGGCAAACGAGCAAACGGGTCACCTGATGGAAAGCAACTTCCGTCGCACATGGACACTCGCAGCATCAGAAGAGCTGCAGACCACGCGTTGCCGGGATTTTAAGAGGGAATACACTATTTTCGTGAAGGTTTGCAGGTCGTATAAGTCCGGAAATACTGCTGGTGACAGTTCGTTCCAGAGTTTTACAGTGCGCGGCAGAAAGTTACGCGAAAAACGCACTGTAGAAGACTGCCACCCATCATGGTGATGAGGATGGTATGTTGTCGGTGCGTTGCCGGCCTTTTAAGGGGTAATAGGGGAGGGTAGGGAAGGAAATAGGGAAGGGTAGGTAAGGGAAAAGGGTAGGGGATTGGGCCTCCGGTAAACTCACTCACTCGGCGAAACACAGCGCAAGCGCTGTTTCACGTCGGTTTTCTGTGAGAAAGTGGTATTTCTCCGGTCAAGCCGGCCCATTCGTTCCAAAGCATAGCTCTCTCACGTATAAAAAACGTGGAACAAATTATTAAATAAATTTAAATTTATACCGATAATAAATGATTTTATTTTTTATTTATTTGTTCACTTTGACGACCTCTGTGGCACAGTGGATGATATTGTGTAAATACATAAAAAAAGTATGTTAAAATAATAATCTTAAATAATATAATATGTATGGTATTAAAGTATAAAATAACATATTTCCGTTGTCTGGTACCCGCAAGGTACTCTTCAGGTACTTAGCACGGGACCAGACTGACGAGTTATGGAGCGTCCATAGATATTAAAATAATATTATCTTATATCTATGAATAAATAATATCTTTATCTCAGATCATCCACGTAAAATTCTGTAACGTTAAAATGCTCTCGAATTTCCTATTTCACTTTGGCTGAGCGACGTAAATTGTATTAGCTTATACAACATGGTCAGTCTAGATTACGTCTAGCTCTTGGGATCTGTTTCTTGAAACTGATATATTTCTGGACTTAGAGAGAAAATATTTGCTTTTCTGTAAAGAGAGATTTTGATAAGGTGTTTCCATAAACATAATATTACTAGATGACGCCCGCAACTCCGTTGCGCCAATCCTCGTTTATCGCGCAACAACCGTACATTTTTCCGGGATAAAAGTATCCTACGTCCTTTCCCGGGAGTCAAAGAATACCAAATTTTATCAAAATCGGTTCAGCGGTTTTGAGCGTGAAGAGGTAACAGACAGACAGACACACTTTCGCATTTATAATATTAAGTATGGAGGTTATTAGTATGGATATAATATTATATCTCCATAGATACTCTTGCGGCATGCAGGCTGAAATATAGTTATAAATTTAATTTTCAAAGAGTTTTTTTTTCTATTTTTGTACGGGCAAATTCATAACGCTTGGGCGCTATCCCATTACCCATATGGCGCGGCGCAGACGACAGACTATCCGTGACGCACCTTTTAGTCTGTGGGAAACAGAACCTATGCAATTATATGCAGTAACGCACACGACGCGCAAAAAGTCCGCTTAAAATTGCATAGGTTCTATTTCCACAGACAAAAAGTGCGTCACGGATAGTCTGTCGTCTGCGCTGCGCCTATAAATCACTAAAGAAATGATGCTCCTTCAGGGCTGCATTATTACTGTGAACTATATTATTGACAATACAATATACATACTCTAAATTATAACCACCTTCTTTTGTTACTAGTTACTACTGATTTAATCTTGATAAGAATCTCCTCTTGTGTGACATTATGTTAGAAAAATGGCTAGACATACGAGTATAGATTATTGTAAAACCGTAGCTTGTGTAGTAACAAAACTAAGTGTTAATACTTAAGGGCAGCTTAGGGTGTGTATGAGTCCCCTGTATTGAGTTCACTGTGAAAGTAGCAGCGCTGAAAGAGTAACCTTTCTCTTGACTTTTGTATGGATAAATTCCTGACGATCGAGCGCTTGCCCAAGTCACAGAAAAAATTGCTCTTTTTACACAGCGAACTCAATATAGGGGACATATACAAACACTAAAGATTTATCACTTAGTTTTGTTACAGCCTGTATATACGGTATGTATATTTTTATTAGTAAAGTGACGAAGGGGACGACATATTATCCATATATATGCTATAACCGTGTGCTCGTTAAGTTAAAAAAATATTTATATAGAGGAGGGGAAGGTGATATTTTTGTAGTCACTCGAGCGTAATGGAGACCTAGCAGGTTTTTTACATTAGGTAAAACTGATAAAAAAATAATAAGAGCGCTTATTATTTAAGCGGTGGGCTCAGAAACTGCAGCCATTTTAAAGTTTTGAAAAAGAAAATATATTCACAAAATTGCTTGTTAAGGTAAATTATAAATATAAAGACAACAAGGACTAAATCATTTAGTTTAGTGCAAAATAAAATATCTGCGAAGCTTGGTTAGGAAAATATGAATCTTTATTTTTTTTATATTTTAAAATGTCCCTACAGGCTTACCTGACCTTTGAATCGTCAGTGCTTTATATAGAAACTTCTTTGGGGTATACAAAATCTTAATCTGACAGATCCCATGACATTTCAATATTAAAAAAAAACATTTTCTTTTTAACCCACCACGTGTGAAATCTGATTTCTATACCATGATAACTAGACACATGTCGGAAGCCTATACAAGTTTAATCTGACACGCTCGAGCTAATCCCGAAATCCCCTCTTCCCCTCCCCTACTATAAGGAAAATACGGACCTCTCCTCTACAGCTCATCACAAAATGCGCTACAAATGAATCCTAAAGTTGGATACAATCCGATAATATAAATTTTGTAATTGAAAAACTTTTTCTTTCAAACTTTGCCCGGAATGTTACGGAATGTAATTCCAGTCGTTTATTTGACCGCCGACTAAACTGTGTAACGCACTTGAAACTCCTCCAGTATTGATTATAAAAGTAAATAAAATAAAAATTGTTTTATTTCTGGTAATTTGAATCAAATATCTACAGAACGTCGTACTACTGTTACCTACCACCGGTTCGGGAACTAAGCGGGAAAAAATTATTCTATTAAAAATATTAATAGCAGTTTTAATATTTAGTAAACAATTTTAAAAATCTTTCAAAAATATTTCTGAAATAATTTTAATTGAATATTGAAACTGCTGATTCTAATTCTTCTAATCATCTTGACTGTTGTATATTTTATATCTCCACCAAATGTCGTCAAAATGAGTCCAGTAGTTGCTTAGGCTTCTTAATTATATTATAATACTAGCGACCCGCCCCGGCGTCGCACGCTTATAAAATATATAACCACTGAAAAAATGATTAAAATCGATAGCCTATGATCCTTCACGTGGTCTACTTCTTATCTGTGCCAAATAACATAAAAATTGCTCCAGTAGTTCGCGAGATAAGTCCTTCCAATAATTTTTCCCGTTTTTTCCACATTTCTCCTATTCGTCTTAGCATGATAAAATATAGCCTTCCTCAATAAATGGGCTGTGTAACACTGAAATAATTTTTAAAATATGACCAGTATCAGTTCCTGAGATTAGCGCGTTCAAGTTAGCCCTTTCAAAAATGTTCACCGTTTTTTCCACATTTTCCTCTATTTCTTCGCTCCTATTAATCTTAGCCTGATAAAAAATTATAGCCTATAGCCTTCCTCGATAAATGGGCTATCTAACACTAAAGAAATCGTCAAAATCCATTGCGTAGTTTTGAAGACTAAAGGGAACAAAGGGACTGAGGGAAAAAAGCGACTTTGTTTTATAATATGTATAGATAATGCAGGCAAGCAGATTATTCCTTTCCTCATGTGCAGTTTGTTAAAAATAAGATGTACACATTTTTTTCTTGATATTATAGATATTTTCATCTTGAATTGTATAATATTCGATAATTTACATCTAGACTATGTGGGCGGGTGTCACTGTCGCATTGAGAACAAAGAGGAGATAAGCGTAGAGGCTCTACGCCGTAGATGATCTACGCCGTAGATCGTCTACGACGTAGATGGTCTACGCCGTAGATCGTCTACGAGTTCGTAGACCACGTGTAGTTACGAATACATACTGATTGCGTGATTACTTTGGATGGATGGATTTTACTATTTACTGCAAAATATAAACCTGTAATTGGATTAAAACAATTTAATTTCATGTTCTAAAATATTATATTCCGATAAAATTCAATTTCAATAGGTTTAATAGAAAATTATTAGTTTTATTTTTAAACTCAGTGTTCAATTTTTTTTATATAAAATAAGGGAGCTGATGGAAAGCAACTACCGTCGCCCATGGACACTCGCAACATCAGAAGAGCTGCAGGTGCGTTGCCGGCCTTTTAAGAGGGAATACACTCTCTTCTTGAAGGTTTGCAGGTCGTATTGGTCCGGAAATACTACTGGTGAAATTTAGCCTATTTAGATTTTAGATATAGTGCTTTTAACAACGTAAGCAATTTTTTCAGGTCTTATATTGTACTCACGATGAAAACGATGTTGCTTCATCTCCTACTCCGCGCCGGCGGTCTGTGGAAACTCCTTCTGATATATTTTCACGTTCGCGAGTTGGAACTTCTTACCATTACGGGTTTACAATTTCCTTTCCATCTCCAAAAAAGCACAACGCTGCTAAATCAGCTTTTAATTGCTTTTTCAATCACTGGCGAAATGAATTTGCTATCGAAATAAAAATTACGTAATCACAGTAATATCTATCCCGTTTAAATCGTGACCTTATCTATCTCAATATCTACTCTCTGTCCCCTGACTCCAGACAACTATTTTAACAACCTATATATTCAAGGGCATAAATCCATAAAATTCATCCCTAGACTAATTTTTAACAATAAATGGCGATATCTTAGATGCGATGTTTAATTTTTATTACGCTTTTTTATACCGATATTTTTTATTATAGGCAACCCTAAACACTAGTTTGTTTAATTCAAAAATAATTATTTTCTAGGCAACAATATAAATAGCGTTGACCCAGACATTGTCTATACCCTACAGCGTGTACTATTCTGTCCAAATAACAATTATAATAATAATAGTAGTTATGTTTTTAATAATAATAATAATAAATACTCTTTATTGTGCACACATAAAATTGAAAAATCAAGAACATTAATTATAAATAAGACAAGTATAACACAATGGCGGCCTTATTACTAATTAGTAATTTCTTCCAGGCAACCACGGGTACAGGAAACATAAATTTTACTCTAATATATTATGTAATAGCTTAGATGACCCGGTTAACTTTATATCGCTTCTCTTCTCTGGGCTTCTCTGGACTTCCAGGAATACTTTAAGACTATTAGTAAAAACGGTTCAGCCGTTCTCGAGTTTCAGCGAAACTAACAAAATCTTTTATGAAATACGAATCTTAAAAATTATAATATTACTAAATGACGCATCCAACTCCGTTGTGCCGTATCCTTTATCATGCGGGAACTGTACATTTTTCCGGGATAAAAAGTATATATGTCCTTGCTCGGGACTCGAAATATCTCCATAACAAAGGGGTTTGGGTAATATTGGCGTCATTTTCAAATCTCGCGGCCACTCACCAAACCAGCATATTATGAAAGAACATATCAAGGGGAGTTAACTTTATTATGGGGGACATATAGCTAAACTATATCGGAGCCGAGATATTAGGCATTTTAAGTTCGTATTCTTAACTAAACGTAAATTCAATCATACCATGAATATTCAGGAAAATACAAAAAACGGTATTATTTATTAGCTTTTAGCCTTCCTCGATAAATAGGCTATCCAACACAAAAATAATTTTTCAAATCGAACAAGCAGTTCCTGAGATTAGCACTTTCAAACACACAAACACTTCAGCTTCATAATATTAATATACAGTGTGTAACAAAACTAAGTGATTAGTAATACTTTAGGGTGTGTACTGTGTATGAGTCCCGTCTATAGAGTTTACTGTAAAAGTAGTAGCGCTGAAAGAGAACATGTTTTTTTTTCACTTTTGTATGGGGAAACTCTTTACGCCAGGGCGCTTGCCCATTCAAATCACAAAAAAATATGTTGGTCTTTGAGCACAGTTCCTTTCAGAGTGAACTCTATACAAGGGACACATGAAATGTAATGCATGTCCGTCTGTCTGTCCGTCTGCAAATCCATTTTTTTCGAATTTCTTAAAGAGGGCCGTTTTGATTTTTTTATAATTTTTGTGTAAGTAAACAGTTAATATTCTATACAATATTCCTTTTTTTAATAAATAAAGGGGCAAACGAGCAAACAGCTCACCTGATGGAAAGCAACTACCGTCGCCCAATGGACACTCGCAACATCAGAAGAGCTGCAGGGGCGTTGCCGGCCTTTTAAGAGGGAATACGCTCTCTTCTTGAAGGTTTGTAGGTCGTATAGGTCCGGAAAAACTGCTGGTGACAGTTCGTTCCAGAGTTTTACAGTGCGCGGCAGAAAGTTACGCGAGAAACGCACCATGGAAGACTGCCACTCATCAAGGTGATGAGGATGGTATATTATTCGCGTGGGACGATGGCGAAAAGTTGCAGGTGGTATGATTCCGAACAATTCCTCAGAGCACTCCCCGTGATACAACCGATAGAGGATGCAGAGTGAAGCTACATCTTGTCGTAATTCCACCCTTGGACCCCTGTCCAAGGTGTTTGAACCACTATGGCAGTCAACAATTCGAGCGGCCCTTCGTTGGATACGATCCAGAGGGAGCAGTTGGTATTTTGGCGCTCCTGCCCAGAGATGAGAACAATATTCCAAATGAGGCCGAATATGTGCCTTGTAAAGTTGTAGGCGTTGGTCCGGACTGAAGTACTGTCTCGTTCTGTTAAGAACACCAAGCTTCTTCGAGGCTAACTTGGCCTTACCCTCTAGATCAGAGGTTCCCAAACTTTTTTTTGTCATATGTCATATTTATTTGTCGATGGACCCCACAGCTACCCAAGTTCAAGTTCAGTAAAAATCGTATTCATCCAACAGTCGGACCTTTACTTTTTTGTATTCTAAGTTTTGACTCACAGTACAAGAAACCAATAACCTTCACTTCGGGGTGGTAAACAGACGCAAATATTTTCTTGTTTTGTAGCTATTTAACACAAAAATTACCACACTTTTACTTATTTCTAAATCTCCACGCTCTGTAATATTTAATCTGCCATTAATATAATATTGTCGGCCTATATTCATAGGAGAAATCAAATCGGGTCACCTAATTTTTATAGACCCCCGTTAACGACTCGTGGACCCCCCATTTTTTTTCCACGCAAGCGTAGACCCCTATCGGGCTCCCGTGGACCCCATGGGGTCCACCTGGACCACTTTGGGAATCAATGCTCTAGATGATATCGGAACTGGACTTCGCTCGATATGTTGACGCCAAGTTGAATTCTCTATTTTAGACACAAGTTCGTTTCGACTCTCAATGATATTTTGCCGAAAAATATTGGGGGAGTCGGTATATACAGCATCACCTGTACTATCATCTGCATAGCAATGAATGCCGTTAGTCTGTAACATGTCATTGATATGCAGTATGAATAAGGTAGGCGATAGCACACAGCCCTGAGGGACACCAGCATCAACAGACTAAGTTTCCGAGCATTCGCCGTTAACTACGACCTTTCTGCTTCTATCTACTAAGACACTTATGACCCACTTGCTTAATTTCTCTGGCAGCCCGTATGATGGGAGCTTTGAAAGCAGTGCTTTATGACAAACCCGATCAAAGGCCTTCGCAATGTCCAAACTAACAGCCAATGCTTCTTCCTTCGACCCGATTGCCTGAGCCCAACGATGAGTTAGGTACGCTAAGAGATCACCAGCCGAGCGACCCTTACGGAACACGTATTGTTTGTCGCTGTACTTATATAATAAGCCAGGAAGTAGATTAAAAGCAATACTGAAAATTCTGGCAAAAGGTGGTGTCCGGCGTCGTACTGCACTATGGCTAAAATTCGCTAAATAGTGGAAATAATCGACATAATATTATGGGAACAACACTTACTTATTTTACCCACAACCCATTAATACGTAAGAACAATAATTATAATTGTCCAACATTGCATCCGACCCTTTGAAAACCACTGTCTAATGAAATATAGTCTCAAGTCTGGCTATATTTTAGCCGGACGAGAGTTAAACCCAGTGTGAATATATTATTATTATGTATGAAAAATTATTCATTTATTTGACGCGGACGAAGTCGTGGGCAATAGCTAGTGAGAAATATAATATACCCTTTCTACATCTGTTTGTTAATAATAGCTCCATAAAGTAATGTTAATTACTATTGATTTTGTGAACATAAGGCGCAAACATAAATATACTAAAATAAGCGTAGCTCAGCTCCGGTATTACTTAGAACAATTTTTATTACTAATATATGTTTCTCTAATGTAGTGCTACAAAATAGTCATGGTTTTATCCCTGGCCGCTGGAAAAAAAATGACGCCACAGGTCCACACAAAGTTACCCAATGCCCTTTCAATAAAAGTGATTGAGTGGTTTGGGCATTACAGATACACTTTCCCATTTATAATAATACTAGTTTGGATATTTCGGAAACACTCTGTATAATGTATATCTTTAGCCAGACTTGACACAAACACTAGTATATCAAAGGCAGCAAAAATCTCAATTATTCTGAGAATCTTATTTTTATGATAAAGGTGATAAACGAGATACTAGGTTCTATGAATTTGATCAAATATAGATTTTTATGCTTGAATAATTTTTATGAATATGGAAACGAGCTTTCTTGTTGCCTGATGGGCGCACATAACGAGTATAGGACGAAATCAAGTGAAAGATTTTTCAAAATGATTCATGTCTAACAATCTATATTGTCTTAACCAAACTTGGAAACATTATCTAAGTCACTGGATCATGAAAGTGTTATGTCGATCATCTTAGACAACTTAGAAAGAAATAAATAAAAGAAGAAAAACCGGCCAAGGGCGTGTTGGGCCATGCGCAATATTATAGGGCTCAGTAGTACCGCTACTTTTTGGTAATTTTTGTATGGTCAATGAATGTACATTTATAACGTGTTTTACACTACTAACAACATCATCTCAGTTACGTCCAAAGGTGAACCAAAAGTTCCTTTATACTTCGCCGAATACATTTTTTTTAGTTGATCGACTATAACTCAAAAACTTATGAAGTCTTTTTAGCCATGAATTTTTTCACGTTTCCAGATGTAACCGTTTAGCTGGTAGAAGGGGGGACACTGGACTCTAACGATTTTTTCCACTTTAAAACTTAATATTTGACAAACGGATCCCTAAATCGGAAAATGATCTTTGAATACTCATAATATATTTTAAAAAAATATCCAACGATGCCCAATAGGATGGGGTGGACACGAAAAAGAAAATAATGCCCGCTTGATGTGTAGGAAAGGTAGGTACCATAAAAAATATTTTTTTTTAAGATTTCATGTACCATTTTGCTGGTATATTTAATAAATAACTAGATGTCCCGCGCGGCTTCGCCTACGTAAATTAGGAATTTTACGAAAACCGTACATTTTCCTGCAAAAAAAAAAAAGATTAAAATATGTCCCTTCACGTGGTCTTCTCTATATCTGTGCCAAATAATATGAAAAATGCTTCAGTAGTTCGTCCGCGTAGAGACCCTTTCTAACTATTTTCCCGGTTTTTTCCACATTTTCCTCTGTTTCTTTGGTCTTATTAGTCTTAGAGTGATAATATATAGCCTTCCTCGATAAATGAGCTATCTAACACTGAATTTTTTAATAAATCGGACCAGTAGTTCCTGATGTCAGCACTTTCGAGTGAACAAACAAACAAACTCTTCAGGTTTATAATATTAGTATAGATTTTTTTATTCGTTTGACAAACTCGTGTCTCGATCTAAAATATACTATGAAACGTACCAATAATAGGGTCATAAATCATAATCATGGGACGATACATGGTATATATGGTAGTGATGATGATAATGATGATAAATGTAATTTGCTTTTCGTTCCTAAAACAATACCGAAACTCCCAAACTTGTATCTTTAAAGAGTAAGGAGTTCCCTCAGCACCTTCTGAACCATGATACACTTCGGTGCAAAATCTTATTTGTTGGTAGTATATGCTTCGAATACTTCTCACGAAACTGAAGTCACCACATGTTTCCATATAAATTTTGAAGAGTTCCCTCGACTAATAACGGATCCTTTCATCAGGTCACCATTTTTATGAACGTGGTACTAAATTGGGATAATACCCTATACACCTAAAGAAAAATTTTGAAAATCGGTTCTCAAACGGCGGAGTAATCGTTAAACATAAATAAACGAACATAACATTTCCTCCATTTTGAAAGTCGGTTAAAATTGTAGCCTATGTGTTATTCTGATGTATAAGCTATATTATTGTAAAGCTCCATTAAAATCCGTTCAGCAGTTTTTGCGTGAAAGAGTAACAAACATCCATACATACATCCTCACAAACTTTCGCCTTTATAATATTAGTAGAACTAGTAGGATAATATGTGCATTCATGCCAAATTACAGCTTTGTAGGACTTATAATCTCTAAGCAAAACCGTGGACAGACAGACGGACAGACGGACAGACAAACGGACGGACAGACCGAAACTATAAGGGTTTTTTGTTGACTACGGAACCCTAAAAATAGAAAAAAAATTAAGAAAAATATAAAGTAATAAATACAAACACGACCTAAGCTTTACTAATAACTTTTTATTTACTTGTGTAAAATTCATTTTAAAATCGTTCAGGAAAATAAAAAATATTTTTTTTTTTATTTTCCTGAGATTGGAGAAGGTCTCTGAATGGGGTAGACGTAACTTGGTCCAATTCAACCCCGCCAAGACACAGTCTGCGCTTTCACCACTAAAAAGTCACTAATGGTCGTATATCCTCGTTTCGAGGGCACATCTTTAACCGTCTCCCCTAGCATTGAGATGCTTGGCGTAAACATATCGAGCGAAGTCCAGTTCCGATATCATCTATAGGGTAAGGCCAAATTAGCCTCGAAGAAGCTTGGTGTTCTTAACAGAGCAAGACAGTACTTCAGTCCGGACCTACGCCTACAACTCTACAAGGCGCAGGTTCGACCTCATATGGAATATTGTTCTCATCTCTGGGCAGGGGCGCCAAAATACCAACTGCTCCCTCTGGATCGTATCCAACGAAGGGCCGCTCGAATTGTTGACTGCCATAGTGTTTCAAACAGCTTGGACCCCTTAGAATTACGCCGAGATGTAGCTTCACTCTGCATCCTCTATCGGTTGTATCACGGGGAGTGCTATGAGGAATTGTTCGGAATCATACCACCTGCAACTTTTCGCTATCGTCCCACGCGAAAAACATACCATCCTCATCACCTTGATGAGTGGCAGTCTTCCACAGTGCGTTTTTCGCGTAACTGTAAAACTCTGGAATGAACTGTCACCAGCAGTTTTTCCGGACGTATACGACCTGCAAACCTTCAAGAAAAGAGCGTATTCCCTCTTATAAGGCCGGCAACGCACCTGCAGCTCTTCTGATGTTGCGAGTGTCCATGGGCGACGGTAGTTGCTTACCATCAGGTGACCCGTTTGCTCGTTTGCCCCCTTATTTAATAAAAAAATAATAATAATTTAATTTACATTTCAGTAACCGAATCACAAGAACCAAATAACACAATAACAATACACAAAATGTTGATTATCCCTGTAACCAATTATCTCCACGTCAGGGGTGTCAAACGGTGGCGCACGTGACTCGTAATATTAAATTTAGACCTGGCTCCCTAACCAAGACGTTTTCATAATCGCTTCTTTATATAGGTTTTAACAAAAGTAAGTGATAATACTTTATATTGCGTATCGTGTCCCTTATATAGAGCTTACTGTGAAAGTAGTAGCCCTGAAAAAGTTTTTTTTTGTGAACTGTATGGGGCAAGCGCCCCAGCTTCATGATATTGGCCATACAACAATTTAAAAAAAGGTTTATCTATTCTATACAGAAAGGACACGATACACACCCTAAATTATTATCACTTAGTTTTCTTACATCCTGTAGAATCGCCGATCAAAAGACATGGAATTGACATGCCATGAGTTGAATGCAAATGTCGACTTCATTTTATCGAACGTCAATTCCATACATTTTGATCGACGATCGAAGCGATAAAACGAGCTTGCTAGGGACTAGGTACTGAGTCAAATTGCTTTCGTTAGCGACAGCCTTATTTATTATACCAAAATCGTATGGAATTGGCATAATTTCCGGTTTACAATTCTCCAATCCAGCGCTGGATTACTTTCGGAACAATTTAAACGGGCATGTGAATGCACTGGAATGCAATTTTGCAAAAAAGAGCTGGATCGGAATAATGCCTTAAGGCATGCGCTTTAACACAATATTATTAGGTAATAAGTCGAATCCAAATAAATTAAATTGTATCTAAAAATTATCGAATGCGGGTTGTCTAAGTTCCCTGTTACGGTATTCTAAACTTTTTACTTGAATTCGTGTCTTCGTTTCTAATTATTGTTTTTAGGGTTCCGTACCCAAAGGGCAAAAACGGGACCCTGTCACTAAAACTTCGTTGTCTGTCCGTCTCGTGTCTGTCTGTCCGTCAGTCTGACTCCAGACTGTATCTCGAGAACCGCTACAGCTAGACTTCTGAAATTTTCACAGATTGTGTATATCTGTTGCCGCTATAACAACAAATACTAAAAACGAAATAAAATTAATATTTAAGGGGGTTCTTTAATGTTTAATAATAATATTAAAATAAAATAAAAATTTCAGGGGGCCAATATTTTATCGGATCTCGGAATCGGCTCCAACGATTTTCATAAAATCTATACTAATATTATAAAGCGGAAGAGTTTGTTAGTTTGTTTGTTTGTTTGTTTGAACGCGCTAATCTCAGGAACTACTGGTCCAATTTGAAAAATTCTTTCAGTGTTAGATAGTCCATTTATCGAGAAAGGATATAGGCTATATTTTATCATGCTAAGACTAATAGGAGCGAAGAAATAGAGGAAATGTGGAAAAAACGGGGGGAAATTATTTGAACGCTCTTATCTCAGGAACTACTGGTTCGATTTGAAAAATTCTTTCAGTTTTAGATAACCCATTTATTGAGAAAGGCTATAGGAAATATTTTATCACGCTAAAACTAATAAGAGCGAAGAAATAGAGGAAAATGGGGGAAAAACGGGGGAAATATTTAAAACGGCTTATTTGAAGGCGCTAATCTCAGGAACTACTAGTCCGATTAAAAAAAAAAATTCAATGTTAGATAGCTCATTTATTGAGATAGGCTATAGGCTATATTTTATCACACTAAAACTAATAGGAGCGAAGAAGTAGAGGAAAATGTGGAAAAATCGGACAAAATTATTTGATAGGGCTTATTTGAACGCCTTAATCTCAGGAACTACTGGTCCGATTTGAAAAATTCTTTCAGTGTTAGATAGTCCATTTATTGAGGAAGGCTATAGGCTATATTTTATCACGCTAAAACTAATAGAAGCAAAGAAATAGAGGAAAATGTGGAAAAAACGGGGGGGAAATTATTTGATAGAGCTTATTTGAACGCGCTTATCTCAGGAACTACTGGTTCGATTTGAAAAATTCTTTCAGTGTTAGATAGCACATTTATTGAAAAAGGCTATAGGCTATATTTTATCACGCAAAAATTAAAAGGAGCGAAGAAATAGAGGAAAATGGGGGAAAAACGGGGGAAAATATTTGAAAGGGCTTATTTGAACGCGCTAATCTCAGGAACCACTGGTCCCGATTTAAAAAAAAATTCAATGTTAGCTCATTTATTGAGATAGGCTATAGGCTATATTTTATCACGCTAAGACTAATACGAACGAAGAAGTAGAGGAAAATGTGGAAAAATCGGAGAAAATAATTTGAAAGGGCTTATTTGAACGCGCTAATCTCAGGAACTACTACTCCGATTTAAAAAATTATTTTAGTGTTAGATAGCCCATTTATCCAGAAAGGCTATAGGCTATATTTTATCACGCTAAGATTATTAGGAGCGAAGGGATAGAGGAAAATGTGGAATAAACGGGGGAAGTTATTTGAAAGGGCTTATCTTACGAACTACTAGAGCAATTTTTCTGTTATATTTTGGGTCAGATAAAAAGTACACGTGAAGGATCATAGGGTATTATTTGTGGACAAATTTTTCTGTGAAATATATGAACGTCTATAAATAATAAAAATGAATCCATAATATATTTCCCTTGGTTACGACATCACGCGTAAACTGCTGGATCGATTTTTCTGGGTATAGATATATGTATGTACTTTGAGTCCCGGAAAAGGACATAGGATACTTTTTGTCTCAATAAATGTGCGGTTTCCGTACAATAAACTTTTATGATTTTCGCCTAAACTATCTATACTAATATTATAAAGAGGTAAACTTTGTTTGTTTGTTTAATTGTAATGAATAGGCTCAAAAACTACTAGACCGATTTTAAAAATTATTTCATCATTCAAAAGCTACATTATTTATGAGTAACATAGGCTACTTTTTATTTTGGAAAATATAGGGTTCCGTAAGATATTTGGGTTTTTCTGACACAAGGTGAAAAAAATCAACCAGAAAAGTTACTTATTTTGCATACGCTGCCTAAACTATAAAAGACAGAACCTTACAATGTTCTAAGTAAATGTAGATCTTATTAATATCTACAAAAATGTTCGCGACACACTATACCTATCTATGTCAAGTGAGGCACAACAACCATTTTTTTATTTAAAATTCTTGATTTTTTTTGGACTACATTTAAACGCATTTATTTTACTTATGCTGATAATTCTTATCAAAATTAATTATTTCATCACTAAGTACAGTTTGTGTAGATAATATTTGGTACTTGAATGATTAAAATTGGACTTTTGGTTTAGAAGTTATGGTGAAATTAAAAATTGCGATTTACGCCCGTTTCGAAGTGGGCGCTGCCAACGCGGGGGTGCGCAGTAGCGCAGATTATGACCAGCCCTGCAGCTGGTGAATTAGCTCATATACCAAGAATACCACGTCACGTATCCACGTCAGATGAAAACAGCTTATTTTCGTAGCTCTCCCCAATATTGCCCGATTAGAATGTCACACGTGTGACTTTAGGGGAGGGGGCCAGGCCCCTCATTGTTTATCTCCAAACCAACTAGAAACAGACTAGTTATAGCCACGATTAAACTACCATGGTCTTAACCAGACCAGTAGCTTAGACCCTTTCGAAAAAAAAAAAAAACCAAGAATACCAATGACTGATTTGCCTATACCTTGCAAAAGGCTCCAATTTCCTGTGAGACCTGTGGTGAGACGTAGCTTTTGCGGCAGTACAGACCAATGCGGGCCACGGGTAGTAATAATGAATATAAATCAAAACTGCTGAATCGTAATAAATATAAATCAAAACTACTGAATCGATTTTAACAATTTTTCAGTGAGTGACATAGGCTATATATTTTATACCCGTGCGAAGCCGGGGCGGGTCGCTAGTTCAATATATTTTGATGAAATTTAGTATAGATATAGTTTCCACAAAATGTATGTACCTTTGTGATTTGCGCGTAAACTATTCAATCGATGTACGGGAACAACTATAAACTGAAGTCCACGCGGACGAAGTCGCGGGCAACAGCTAGTTTAATATATAGGGGCGATAAATCGCTCTAGCTAGGAATCATTTTTAGAAAATATCTTTTTATTCGTATTTTATCGAATACCGAGCAAAGCTCGGTCAAATAGCTAGTGAAGTTATAATTCATAAAATATCTTAATAATATTCTTTAAAAAAATCTGTAATCAACAAGTTTTTGTATCTTGATACAAAAAACACAATTTTTAGCCTATTTTTGCTCTGTATCGGTACGGACCCCTTCGTGCGTGAGTCCGACTCGCACTTGGCCGATTATTTTGTAACTCTACGAGTTTACCAATTTAATGATAATATTTTTTGACAATTGTCCTGCCAAACTTTGGGAACCACCGGTATAAATTGGTGGAATTACGTCAACAAATATGTAAATTCTTAAAGTTTCGATGAAAATTATGAATAATTATTTATTAATTTATTATTTAAATATAGACTTTGTAATTATTTGCATGTACCCGTAACAGAAAAGCGCGTATTTAGTGGAAAATAGACGTTAGTGAATAATAATGATTTTACAGTATTTTACTAACCTAATATTATCATAAGTTTTTAAATGAGCAATTCTTGTATCTAAACATATTATAAAACGAAGTCGTCTTTTTCCCCTTATGTCCCTTTGTTCCCTTTAATCTTTAAAACTACGCAACGGATTTTGATGATTCTTTCAGTGTTAGATAGCCCATTTATCGAGGAAGGCTATAGGCTATATTTTATCACGCTAAGACTAATAGGACAATGTGGAAAAAACGGGGGAAATTATTTGGAAGGGCTTATCTCGCGAACTTATGGAGCATTTTTTATGATTTTTGCCACGTGAAGGATCATAGGCTATCTATTTTAATCATTTTTTCAGTGGCTATATAATATTTTATCGGATTTCAGAATCGGCTCCAACGATTTTCATGAAATTTAGTTTAAAGGGGCGATAAATAGATCTAGCTAGGAATCATTTTTAGAAAATATCATTTTATTCGTGTTTTATCGAATACCGAGCAAAGCTCGGTCAAGTAGCTAGTAAAGTTATAATTCATAAGAAATCTTATTAATATTCTTAAAAAAAATCTGTAATCAACAAGTCCTTTGTTGATTACAGAACCCTAAAACGGAACCCTAACCAGCTGTTTCTTTGTATATTGATAGATTTATAGTTATTTAATTTTGCAGTACTATGTGGTTATAGTGGGATTGGCAATGAATAGGTCCAAAACCAAAATAATGACCAATAGCGCGAAGCGTAGGGTCGAGGTAGACGAGCAAGAAATGCGATATGTCGACGAGTACATCTAGTAGTTGGGCCAGTTAGTTTCTTTTGTAAATAGACAAGGGAGGAAGTCGATCGTCGAATTGAAAACGCCTGGAAGAGCTACTGGTCCATGAAGACGCTGATGAAAGGAGATTTACCGATCTCCCTGAAACGCAGACTCGTCGACATACAGTGTATTCTGCTGCTGTGACCGATTCGCAAAAGTCCCAACTCGGGGTATGCCAAAGAGCGATGGAGCGCAATATGTTGGGAGTAAAACTTGTCGACAAATAATAAGGAACACCACACTGCGCTCCAAAACAGGTATCTAGGATGTAGGTGTCAAGGCTGCCAAGCCGAAGTGGGATTGGGCGGGTCACGTTGGCCGTATGCATTCCGACCGCTGGGCAAGGATCTCAACAAAGTGGGCACCTGAAGACGGACGCCGCCGCCGAAGTCGGCCTAGAAAAGGATGGCATGATGAGCTAGAGGCATACTAGCCAGGCTGGCCACTGGTGGCGCAGGAGAGAGACTCATGGAAGTCTTTGGGGGAGGCCTTTGCCCAGCAGTGGGACAGCTTAGGCTTGTAATAATAATAATAATAATAATAATAATAATAATAATAATAATAATAAAAACTGTAAAAATCATACCCATTAATCTGTCCTCGACTGGCGTCATTCCGAAAACCCTCTTCACTGCTATGAAAACACTCGACCTAAACAAAAACACATACATCCACATACGAAAATCCGTCGTCATTGATACCTGCTCCATCGTTCGCCGCTTCTTAAACCCGTCATCATCATTTACCTCATCACAAGCTTAACACTTCTTATCATGAATCAGGATACTTGGCACATCCCGTACCTGAGTCATTTCCCCGGCAAACAGCCGAGACACTAACTCTCTTAAATAATAATAATAATAATAATAATAATAATAATAATAATAATAATAATAGCCAGCAAGGAATATACACACCGTCACGACAATTTAGCCAAACAAATACACCAACTACTAGCAATGAAGTACAATCTTATAGAGACACATACACCATATTATAAATATAAACCCAGTAATGTTCTTGATAACAGCTCTGTTAAACTTTACTGGGATCGCGACATTATCACAGACCGAACCATCCTCAGCAATAGACCGGATATAGCTCTCACTATAAAATCTGAAAAGACTACTTACCTCATAGATATCGCCGTCCCCAACACCAATAACCTAAAACAAAAACAACGAAAAAATACAAAAATACATTCCCCTTGCAGACGACATTAAGCAAATGTGGCGCCAGAATACTGTTAAAATTTTGCCTATTATCATATCCTCAACCGGTGTCATCCCTAAAACTCTACATTCTGCCTTTAAAAAAAAAATACATACAAATGCAAAAATCAATCGTCATTGATACCTGTTCTATAGTCCGTCGTTTCCTTAACCCATCTTCATCTTCCACCACACATCAATCATAACTCTTAACGTGTATCAGGTTACTTGGCATTAGCCCGTACCTGGATCATTTATCCGGCAAATAGCTGAGACTCAAGTTCATTTTAACATAATAATAATAATAATAATAAATGTCCTATACTATAATAACAATCAAATATCCATATTTTAGGACCATCAAATCGAAATATAAAATCCTTTCTATCTCTGTTAGCTACCAATTTCGAGAATTTTCGCAGAGGAAATCGTTATACGTCTTATCAAAATGAAGCTACTCACGAAAAATTAGCTTGATAGTAATAAAAAAAATGTTCTAGGAACTTGTACTATCAGCTTTTTAAGAATGTTTTATTGTATTTGATTAAAAAGACGTTTAACAATAATAACATGAGAACGAAATGATAAATAGAAACTAAATTAAAACCAAACCCAATCTTTATGAATAAAGTTCGCAAAATTAGATTTATTTATGCTGAGTTCTAATAATATTTGGCAATCTGTTGTTTATTTTCAATATTGAAATCTATATTTAGCTTTTGAATAAATCCGAATACTTTCCTTTATGACAAAGTCTGTTAATACAGCTCAGTGATTTTCTGTACCTATATTAAAATGAAAAGATGCTACACGTGGTATCCAAGATCCATAACAATAATTCTTTCTTTTTTTTATGAAATAAGGGGGCAAACAAGCAAACGGGTCACCTGATGGAAAGCAACTTTCATCACCCATGGACACTCGCAGCATCAGAAGAGCTGCAGGTTCGTTGCCGGCCTTTTAAGAGGGAATAGGGTAATATAGCCGTGTGCGTACAAGACAAAAAAACGAGGAATACGGCTTTTGCTGAACCAAAGATTTCCTTTGGTAGGATTAATCTTTATATCCCTAAGATGGGTTTACGATGTGGAACCACCTGAATATTTCATGCAGGTGGGGGAGGGGGGTTTTTAGCTTTAACAGGGTATGAGGTCAATAACTGCGTGGGATTTAGGTATATAGTCGAGTTTGGTATCATTTTCGATTGAATCGAATGTTTGAATGCCAATTTTGGAATAATATTTAGATAAAAGATAGTAAAAATAAGATAAAATAAAAAATTTAGAATATATGATTTTCAATCAACAAAAACGCTGTTGACAGGGCTTAATTAATATAAAGAGGCTGGTAACCGCATTATTCTGCATGCCAAAGACTAGGTGATAAATGGAGCAATAAACATATTAATAATACTAGATGTTCCGTGCGGTTTCGTCCGCGTAAATCTGAAATTTCACGGAAACCGTATATTTTTCACAAATTAATAACCCATGTCTCACGTAGTTTACTTTATATTCGTGTCAAATAACATTAAAATTGCTCCAGTAGTCTGTGAGATATTAGCCCTTTCAAATAATTTTCCCCGTTTTTTTACATTTTCCTCTGCATCTTTGCTCTTATTGGTCTTAGCGTGATAAAATATAGCTTATGGCCTTCCTCAATAAATAGGCTATGAAACACTGAAAGACTTTTTCAAATTGGGCTAGTAGTTCTTGAGATTAGTGCGTTCAAACAAACAAACTAACCAACAAACTCTTCAGCTTTCTTTTCACATTTTCCTCTGTATCTTTGCTCCTATTGGTCTTAACGTAATAAAATGTAAGCTATAGCCTTTCTCGATAAATAGGCTATCAAACTTTGAAAGATTCTTTCAAATCGGATGAGTAGCTCCTGAGATTAGCGCGTTCAAACAAACAAACTCTTCAGCTTTATAATATTACTAGACGTTCCGCGCTGCTTCACTAGCGTAAATTAGATATTTCGCAGACAAATTAGTCCACAATAAATAGCTTATGATCCTGCACGTTCCTACTTTTTATCTGTGCCAAATAACAGAAAAATTACTGCAGTAGTTCGTGAAATAAGCCCTTTCAAATAATTTTCCCCGTTTTTTCCACATTTACCTCTATTTCTTCGCTTATATTAGTCTCAGCGTAATAAAATATAGCCTATAGCCTTCCTTGATAAATGGGCTATCTAACACGGTAAGAATTTTTCAAATCGGACCAGTAATTACTGACTCATACTAAGATTAGCGCGTTTAAATAATGCTTCTTATTCTTCTTCTTTTTACGTTGTTTAACATCTTTATCGTAAAAATATGAGTCCTAAAATTAATTAAGCATTCTTAAGTCATCCGAATATGGTACCGAACTTGGAATAGTACCATAATTAATGCCTCTATACAGATTGAGACTCTATTTTCCTCCATAGCAGAAGCTGCTAAAATTAAAAAAAAAATTACATGAAAAATCGCGGTGGCTCTACATTTTAAATCCATCCTTAGACCATAAGGACCAATCCTACCAAAGGAAATCTTTGGTTCAGCAATAGCCGTATAATTTACCGTACACACGCAACTAATAGGGAAGGGTAGGGAAAGGAATAGGGGAGGGTAGGGAAGGAAATAGGGGAGGGTAGGGGATTGGGCCTCCGATAAACTTACTCACTCGGCGAACCTATCTAATTACCTATCAGTACTCGCTCAGACTACAATAAATAGACCAATTAAGAAAAAGCGTCACGATCAAAGTTAAAGATGTTCACCCAAAAACTGGTGGAGCGCGTCTTCGTGTATTGCACGGACTATACAACACGTCAGTGACGTCAGTATGGCACCGTGGTAATTTCTCCAAAACATTAAAGGTATCAGATAAATTAAATATTTTTTATTTTTTTAGCTGATCAAGCAAATGTTATTTTTATATTATACACAATATCCAATATCCATGGCTCAGGTACATCAAGAACTTTTATCACTTCGGCGGAATAAATAAGGAACGAAGTTCGTTCCAAAACCCGTGACGTGCTAACCAACTGAGCCACAAGGGTCCTCAGTGTCAGATGTAGCAACACTAGTCTATGCGCCCCGCTCTAGTTTTGTCTCTGTAACCTGTCTCTGCACGCAAGGACTAGAATGTCGCCATTGTACAATTACCAATACCTAGTTAATAAAAGAAGTCTCGCAGCCTGGAGTTTCATTCACTACGCTTTATCATCTATTAGACATGGTGTCAGAAGTCTAGAAGAACTCATCGCCAAAAAACGAAAGGTACTGTGCCGAAATCTTAATTCTATATCGAAGTCGGGTCCAACATGGCCGACGAATCAAAGAACAAAGGAAATGAAAAGCAGGCAACGCTCAAAATAGGCAGTGTCTCGCCGCTGGACATCCGAAGTTCCAATCTCCCCCTCGCCTGGAAAAACTGGCTAACGCAACTAAAAATATATCTGCGTGCCAACCTACTTAAAGATGCATCTGATGCCAGAAAAGTCGCTATCCTACTACATTTCATAGGTGCAGACGCACTCACGATATTCTACGCATTTAATGTCGACATTGACACAATAACATTTGGGAAGCTAATAAAGAAATTCGACGAATATTTTCTACCCAAAGTGAATATCACTATGGAACGGCACAAACTTTTCAATAGAAGACAGGGTACATGTGAATCCATCGATGATTATGTCACCGATTTGAAGAATATTGCTAACCAATGCGAATTAAAACAAGAAGATATACTTCGCGACATATTTAGTTGGAACTTAAATGCCAACAATCATTTTAACCAAGAAAAAATCCCCCAGGAAAAGCCCAAGACATTGGAAGAAGCCATACAATTTGCGAAGGCCTAAGAATCAACCAGGAAACAAGCACAAGAGTTAGAAAGAAGTCAGCAAGGTATAGTCCAGCAAGACAAACGACAGGTGCGACAAATGTCCAATCAATATCAGGTCAGGTCACAACACCATCGGTCAAGGTCAAGAGGCGATGCACCAAAAAGGGTACAACAGAAGTGCGGTCGATGTGGACAAGTTCACAGGTATAAATGTCCCGCCACCGGAGTCAATTGCAAAATTTGCCACAAGTATAATCATTATGCTTCAATGTGTACAACAAAGAATGTGCACAGGATAACACAAGAAATGATAAATGTGAGTCTGGATCATCAAGACGACTATAGCGATGAACATAACCTTTTTATTGGTACTATATCATATGTTAACAATGTACAAATTAATGATACTTGGACGATATAACTAGGCATTAATAACAAAACAATTAACTTCCTCTTAGACTCAGGTGATGACACTAACATACTTTCATGCAGAACTTATCAAAATCTACAATTGCCTAATACGAGTATTAATAAGAGTATCTATAAATTATCAACATTTACAGGTCAAATTATCCCTACAATAGGCCAATGTACATCACAAGTCATGCACAATAAGCTAACATATATAATTGATTTTCACATTATCGATGGTAACTGCCAAAACATAATTGGTCGTAACACTGCAACACAATTGAAATTAATAAAGCGTATAAACACAGTCTCATTTCAGCCACAAGTCATATACAATGACCTATTTCAAGGTTTAGGGTGTATTAAGGACTTAGAGGTAAACCTTAATCTAAAGCCTGATGCCACACCATCCGCGGAGCCATGCAGAAGAGTGCCATTCAAACTCAGAGATGACCTAAAGAAGGAATTAGCTACAATGGAGAAAGCTGGCGTGATTGTACAAGTTGAAGAGCCAACAGAATGGGTAAGCTCTATTGTTCTTGCAACTAATAAGAAAGGTAGACTTCGTCTATGCATTAACCCAATCAAACTAAATCAGGCGATCATGAGGTCACATTTTCAGTTCCCCACATTAGACGAGATCAAATCTGACTTAGTCGGCTCAAAATTTTTCACAACTTTAGACGCTAACAAGGGTTTCTGGATGCTCAAATTAAATGAAATCTTCTAAATTGTGCACGTTTATAACACCCTTTGGTAGGTACATATTCACTCGTCTCCCTTTCGGTATAAACGCAGCTCCAGAAATTTTTCATAGAGAAATGCTCAAGAGGTTCGATGACATACCGGAAGTAAAAATAATGATGGATGACTTCTTAATATATGGTAGAACTTTAGAGGAACATAATGAACTGCTTCAACAAGTTCTAGAGAGAGCTCGTGAAATAAACCTCAAATTTAACAAAAAAAAAATCTGTCTTTTGTCAGGACAAGGTCAAATATTTAGGTCACATATTTTCCAAAGATGGTATTACAGTCGACCAGTCCAAGGTAGAGGCCATTAATAAAATGCCAAGCCCTACAAACTTAACAGAATTACAACGATTCCTGGGTATGGTCAATTATTTAGGCCCCTTTATTAAAAAATTGTCTCAAGAAACAACACATTTGAGAACACTGTTGTCCAAAAACATTGAGTGGCATTGGTCAGATCAACATGAGGCTGAGCTCTCCAATCTGAAAAAAATCATCAGCTCTGCCCCTGTTCTTACTTACTATGATATAAATAAACCAATTCTTTTGTCGGTAGATGCCTCCAAGGATGCCTTAGGAGCAGTCCTGTCACACGATAAAAACCCTATAGCATATGCATCAGCATCTTTAAGCAAATGTCAACAAAACTACAGCCAGATCGAAAAGGAACTGTTAGCCATACTGTTTGGTTGCACCAAGTTCCACCAATATGTCTATGGTAGGCAAGTTGCTGTAGAAACTGATCACAAACCATTAATTACACTGTTCAAAAAACCTTTATATGATAAACCCCCTAGATTGCAAAGAATAATACTTCAGTCGGAATTTCCAGCAATTGCTATTGTATTCTATTGTTGTCGCGATCACCGGTGCTCGCGCGGGGCCTGAAGGAATAATGATGCGCCTTCAGCCATATGATTTATTGGTTCAGTATAAACCAGGTCGCTATTTGTACATAGCAGACACACTTTCTAGAAATGCACTACCTGATAATACACTCATAGATTTAGAAAAAGATATTGATTTACACCTAAATATGATCATGTCTAGTCTCGCAGTCAGTCCAAGTAAATTAGTACAAATTCAAAAAGAAACATTAAATAGTAAAATATTACAACAAGTCATAAATTACTGTAATAATGGTTGGCCTGAACACAAAAATTCTGTTAGTCCAGATGTTAAAACTTATTTTTCTATTAAAGACCAGATTTATCATAATAATAACATTCTATTCAAAGCACAAGTATTATCATTCCAGAGTCCATGAGAAATGAAATCTTATCTATCATTCATGAAGGCCATCAGGGCATAAATAGCTGTATACGTCTAGCTACCAATAATGTGTATTGGCCTAACATTCAGTCAGACATAGAAACATTTATTAAAAACTGTCATTCTTGCCTCACTTATTCTAGGAATAATAGTAAAGAACCGATCATACACCATGAATATGATTTAATTCCATGGTTCAAAGTAGGCCTTGATCTTTTTGATTATGATGGTTCTAAATATCTTATTCTTATAGATTACTTTTCCAAATTCATTGAAATTGCCTTACTAAAGTCAAATCAAGCTGGTACGGTTATCATGCATTTGAAATCAATATTTGCACGGCGTTGCCGCCATTGATATGCAGCAACGATTAGGTGCGAAGAAAGTTAATTTTGGACTGATTTTTCAATGCAGATATAGTGATTTTTTGGAGAGAGAAATAATACGTCTAGCCTCAGTGATAGAATTTAGCGTATATTCAAAATTTTACAAATGTCAAGGATAACGGGAAATTTGGGGAACAATTAGCCAATCAGCGACCTTGACGTACGCGCGTAAATTTTAACGGTCCCGCATCGATCAGCTGATTGGCGTAGGTATATTGACGTTTATACCTAGTAGCCGTCTTTATTCTATGACACGCACAGATTATAATACCCAACACACGGCATGTTATACCGAAAATACTTGTTTCTTATAATATACCGAAAATACGTCTTGTTTCTGATAATGGTCCCCCCTTTATTAGTAAAGAGTCAAAAAATTTACCACAGATTGGGATATATCACACACTACTGGAAGTCCATATCATATTAGATCAAATGGCATGGTATAAAGAGCAGTAGGCATAATCAAAAACATTTTTAAGAAATCTAAAGCAGGTAACTCAGATCCATATTTAGGGCTACTACTTTATCGTAACACTCCTAGCAGTATAACAGGATTCTCACCTTCACAACTTCTCATGTCTAGATATTTAAGAACCAGAGTACCAGTAAATGAGTCTAATTTAGTACCAAAAGTTGTTAATTATGATTTACTACAAGATAAATTAAAAATACATAAACATAAAACATCACTTTATTATAATCAACACAGTAGAAACTTAACAAATTTGTCGCAAGGGGATGAAGTGTACTTTAAACACAGTCCAAACAATAAGTGGGTTCCGGGTACTATTACAGGCATAGGTCCATATATCCACGGTCATACACTGTCACATCACCACTTGGTACATTCCGTAGAAACAGGCAGATGATTCTTAAACCGTTGGCTACCTCGTCGCGTAGATCACAGTCTCTTCCTCGCTCGTCCATCAACCCTTTATGTACTACACCACCACCTGTAACAAAGCAAGATACAATAATACAACAAACATCAAACAGTAATCACCGTGTAACAAGATCTGGTCGAATTTCAAAACCACCAAAATACTTATCCATGTATACAAACTAATTTAAGTTGCTTAACGTTTATGTGTAAGATTAAGAATGGCTTATGAATGTATGATTAAATTTAAAGTGTTAATAATAATGTCTGGTACTTATCTTAACTTTGTAATCCTTTTGAATATGTACGCAATACGACTTAGACTTAAGACATATGTAAGTTTATGCATTCCAGATCCTTTGCGCCAGTCTTTTTAATATGTAGTTGTTTATGTGAAACAACAGTAGATTGTGTTTTAATTGTATTATGAGGTTATCAAAGTGTCATTGTCAAAACCCTTTCAGAAATGTCAGTGTCAATCAGTTGTCAAATGACATTAGTTTTCTTTTTAAAAAGGGAAGATGTCAGATGTAGCAACTGTCTATGCGCCCCGCTCTAGTTTTGTCTCTGTAACCTGTCTCTGCACGCAAGGACTGGAATGCCGCCATTGTACAATTACCAATACCTAGTCATTGATATGTACCTAGTTAATAAAAGAAGTCTAGCAGCCTGGAGTTTCATTCACTACGCTTTATCATCTATTAGACACTCAGTTAGTATCTTGGCACACGTGTACATAACGTGTTGACTGCTCAAGTTGTAAGTATTCGTTTGTATATTGAAATTAAAAATATAAAACTAACTAAACAATTTTTATTGAAAAGCAGTTTTAATTCATGCAAATTGAATGCATGTAAGCGACCCTTAAACTAAATAACTCCAGAGAAAATACGTATGCAAGTAAATATTATGTATTCAAGATTCAAAATTGTATTTCTCAAGCAGACAAACAAGATTTCTGAAAATGACATTTGATAAAATTGAGACCTGCTTATATAAGTACATAATAATAATGTAATTCGAAATACTAGTGTGATAGTCGTCATGATACAGTAATAATATTATGTTTATGATAATACCAGACGATGCCCGCAACTCCGTTGCGCCAAAATTCGTTTATCGTGCGGGAATCGTACATTTTTCCGGGATAAAAAGTATCCTATGTCCTTTCCCGGGACTCAAAGTATCTGCATACCAAATTTCATCAAAATCGGTTTAGCGGTTTGGGCGTGAAGAGGTAACAGACGGACAGACAGACACTTTCGCATTTATAATATTAGTATGGAAGTATGGGTTAATAACTAGCCGAGCTTTGATAGGACTCGCGTCGTTTTAATTTTATGTGTGGCAGTTTTTTATATTTTAATAGAAACCAAACCTTGACTGACCGATGATAACATATCTACATAAATAAAAATTACTTACTCGTAGTTAAAACGCAAATTAATAGGCCTGATAGTTTTCTGTAAAGTGTAACAAAAGAAGTTATGGGATATAGTAGGGCACCTTTTATATTGTAAAAATTCTTTCTTCTTTTTAAAAAGTTTTACAGAATTAATTGTGAATAGGTCTGCATGTGTGTCTAAGATCAAAGAGGGGTCAGCCCGTTAAACAAAATGTAAAGGTTCAGAAGCTATGCGTTTTTGCCTAAAGAGAAAAATATAGTTTTTTCTCGTGATGTGCGTAGATTGAACAGCCACTGAGAAGATTTTTATCCAAGCGTACCTAGGTTCGTTTTGCGTATATATTAAACTAGATGATGCCCGCAACTTCGTTGCGCCAAAACTCGTTTATCGCGCGGGGACCGTACATTTTTTCGGTACAAAAAGTATCCTATGTCCTTTCCCGGGACTCAAAGTATATCCATGCTAAATTTCAGAAAAATTGGTTCAGCGGTTTGGGTGTTAAGTGGGCGACTAACCCAAAATTGACGATTTTATAATTCATTTTTATACTTGAAAATAAGCCCCAAATTGTTTCATTTTCTAAAATTAAATACTACATTATATTTCCAAGAGTTCAATCTGAGCAAAAGCTCGATATCTTAAAATGTTCTTGATAGAAAAAAATCACAAAGATGCGTCTGATTTTCACGAATTTTTCATTTATTGCCATAACCGTTCATTGAACTAAGTTAATATTTTAACACATTGTACAACATTCTATCATTGAGAGATCGACTTAGCGGATTTTTAAAATGTTGTATATTTATCGCGTTATTGAGAAAAAAATAATTTGGCGATGAATCCGCGTTGTCCTTTTTCACCTGGCATATGAAAGACGGGCGTGAGTGTTAAGAGAGAAGGACGATGTTTGATTTTTTGCATTAGTCGCCCTCTTAAGATGTAACAGACAGACAGACAGATACACTTTCGTATTTATAATATTAGCCCTTAGCTGGTTTCGCTAAAAAAGCAACGTATCTGGTATGGGGGGTAAAAAGTGACCCCACTCCAATGAAACATAAAAAATATATCAAAACAGCTTTTTTCAAATTAATTAGTTTTTTATACTGAAATAAATCTTTTAACCTTAATAAATTTCAGCTTCTAAGGCCAATAATGTTAATGAGCAATATTTTTTTCCTTTTATAAAAAAAGATGCAAGTTTTCGATCATACTTAGACGACTATTACTTTAACAGCCCCTCACTATATTAAAACATAAACATATCTTTTATTTCTTTTTTTATCTAGTTTTCTTATGTAACCTAAATAATGAAACACGAATTTATTTTGATATCGGCTAAAAATAAAAAAAAGGCAGAGCAAACCCAGAAACCAAAAACTACTCGCAAAATTTTGCTATTTTGTATGTGATTTTGGCAAAATTTTCTTTACATTACAATAACGAGCACTTGCTTATACTTGATACACCTTCTTTGCTACTGGAATTTTAAGAATCCGAAACTGTACCTATGATAATTTCGCTAGAACAGCTGACTTCCTTCCTCTCCTTACGATCGTAATCAGTTTCACGTTGCAGATTGTTATAATAGTTTTGTGGGTGGTTTCTGAATTAGATTTCGAGTACTTATTACATAAAGGCTAATTTTGGTTTAAAATTTCCGAAATATCTAAGAAGTTTTTGAAAACCTTTACAAGGTACCTTTGAAAAATAACATACACTTCTGGTATCGCGGGTCATTTTTGACCCTACCCCTGTTTGTAACTTCACTTACAGCAACAGTAGAGCCACGTACGTTCGTCATCCGCCGCATTACCCGACGTAACGAGATTACACAGAGTCAAAATAGTGTACAATAAGTACATGTTTAAATAGTAAAGATATCATAGAAAGTTCGAACGCCTGGGGTAACTTTTGACCCCCGATACCAGTTAAGGGTTAGTATGGGAGTATGGATTATAACAGAAAATGTTTGGACGTAAATGTAACTGGACCTCAGTCGGATAATGGAAACTCAACATATTTTGTTTTAATTAAAAATATTTGGTTTCAAAATATTGTCTTGTATTACTAAAAATATGGCTGCCTTATGTATCCAGTTTTGTTGCTCTAGGGCCACAACATTTGCTAATTTTACGATGCACATTTAGTTAATTAAAAACTTTTTGGATTTTATTATGCATGCGTTATAATGGGCCAGTAAAGCAAAATAGATGATTTTTAAATAATTAATTTTTAAGGTTCCGTTGTCAACAAGGAGAGACTATAGGACCTACAAAGCTATAATTTGGCATGAATACGCATATTAATTATTATGACGACAAAATGGTGCATGAAATCTTAAAAAAATATTTTTTTTATGGTACCTTCCCTACACATCAAGCGGACATGAATTATTTTTTTCGCGTTCACCCCATCGTGTGGGGTGCCGTTAGGTAGGTTTTTAAAAAATATTATGAGTATTCATAGATCATTTTCCTATTTAGGGATCCGTTTGTGAAATATTAAGTTTTAAAGTGGAAAAAATCGTTAGAGTCCAGTGTCCCCCCCTTCTACCAGCTAAACGGTTTCTTATGGAAATGTGAAAAAAATTAACGGGAGTAGGAAATATGCTGAATTTAAATGCAAAACTATCACGGCTAAGAAGACTTCATATGTTATTGAGTAATAGTCGATCAACTAAAAAAAAATGTATTCGGCGAAGTATAAAGGAACTTTTCGTTCAAATTCCTTTGAAAGTAACTGAGATGATGTTGTTAGTAGTGTAAAACACGTTATGAATGTACATTCATTGACTATACAAACATTTTAAAAAACTAGCGGTACTACGAAACCCTATATTGCGCGTGGCCCGACACGCACTTGGCCGGTTTTTATATTTGATAACAAGCTGTGAATTGTTTACTTTTTTAAACATAGATACTGTCCCACTGCACATATGCAGATATACCTTATGCGTTTTATGGGGGTGACTAACTAAAGCAAAAGCAGCAGCAGCAGCATTCATTTTATTATTTGACAATGAGCTATGAATTATTGTTTCATTTTTTAAACATAGATATTGTCCCACGTTGGCCAAAGGCCTCCCCTAAAGTCTTCCAGTTTTTTTTTAGTTATAAATAGTTAAGTATATAATTAGCATTCTTCTCTGAGTGCGGGAGTAATTCAACTGGATGACTGTAATATATCTTTTTATCGCAGGTTTCAATCCGGTCAGGACTTGTAGAGTAAACGACAAAACGACCATTACTTTATACTGCCTCTCCACGTTGAACAATGGTGGACCCATACAAGTGATGACTTAGGGTTGGACCTCATCTGGCAGCACGGAATCGCCTTTTTCCGTCGCCCTTTCTCTTTTTGTCGCTTAGAACTGTCATTTGCTAGACCAGGAGTCACCTAATGGCGGACCGCGGTCCGCATCCGGACCGCCGACCCATTGTGTGCGGACCAAGCATGTTGGACAATGAACTTCGTTAAAAATAAATTTCGGTCTCGATTAACTGATAAACATCTCCAGGATTTAATGTCAATAGCTTGCACCAATTTTACTCCAAACAAGTAGCAAAAATTTCACTTTTCTCATTGATATGGAAATAAAATGTACCTTTGTAATTTTCGTAATTACCAAATGTTTAATTTTTTTTTAATTTGTGGACCGCGTAGGCCATTTCATTTCTTAAAATGGACCGCGAGCGAAACTAATTGGTGACCCCTGTGCTAGACTGAGACAGAAAGCATAATGCGATAGCACGCGGCGGAATCCTCGAGGCTTGAATTCATTACGGCTCAACGTGCAGAAGGATGATCGTTTAGTTGAAGATGATAAAAACGCGTCTGGTGAAGTGAAATACAATTTAGACATTCTGAGTAAACGCCTAGACCCTTTGAACCTTTTTAAATAAATGTTAGGTCTAAATGATTGCAGCTTTATAAATTACGTTTCTTGGTAAAAAGGTGAAGTTTTTTCGGACATTAAATTGATGGTATGCAATTTAAAGCCAAGGAAATCCGTGATACTAAAAGAGCTACATAGGTATGTTCATATGTTATTATTTCTACCAATATCCTGCAAAATTAACCAGAATCTGTAACTTGTAAATGAGTGTGTGTACAATGTACGCATAATAGGCATGCGTTAATCCATATCCATACTTCCATACTAATATTATAAATGCGAAAGTGTGTCTGTCTGTCTGTCTGTCTGTCTGTTACCTCTTCACGCCCGATTTTGCTGAAATTTGGCATGGAGATACTTTGAGTCCCGAGAAAGGACATCTAATGATACTTTTTGTCCTGGAAAATGTACGGTTTAACGAATTTTGGCGCAACGGAGTTGCGGGCGTCGTCTAGTAGTCTATATTACTGCAATGTCCTTTCTCGGGGCTCAAAGTATCTCCATGAAAAATTTCAGCAAAATCGGTTCAGCTGTTAGTGCGTGAAGAGGTAACAGACAGACAGACAGATAGACAGACAAACACACTTTCGCATTTATAATATTAGTATGGATTTGTCAGCTCAATGCTGAATTTATGTTGCCTAAAATAGTAGACACTGATCTCATAAGAAGATTTAGTTTCATCTAATATATAAAATTCTCATGTCACGGTGTGCGTAATTGAACTCCTCTGAAACGGCTCGACCGATTTTCGTGAATCTTAGCGAGCATATCGGCTAGGGTTGAGAATCGGACAACATCTACTTTTTATATTGATAAGTGCATTTGTTGAATAAATAATAGTAAATTATTACAACTCGAGACTGACGGTGACCATTGTTTGTGCGACGGGATAGCGATAGACGTTGCTATGGTAACATACTTATTTAGTCACTTCAAAAAAATAATATGGGCGAAATAGGTACTTTATATTATGGCAAAGCAACGTTTGCCGGGACAGCTAGTTTCATAATATAACTGTTGAATACTTACTAAGTCTTCAGAGTTCAGACCCATAATTGTTTCGTTTCCTGGCAAAATAGAGTAAGGGTCTAAACACACTAGGCTGAATTACGCCGGCGTAATTTACGTTGCCGAAATTACGTTCAGCCGCTTACGTCTGATGCGACACACTATAAATTACCATTATAAATTATTAATTCGCGGCGTAATTTCCGTTGCAGAACGCGCGCGTAAGTGAACTTATTTAAAATTCTCAGATGTAATGTGTGCGTTAACGCTTTGGAGTTAAGGTTGGATTTGCTATGTTCGGTTTTGATAATTCCGTCGCGTACCTATAGTGTATTGCTATACAAAACATTACCGCCGAATCGCTGCCGAACTTTACGCTCGACTCGGCTCGACGGAAATTCGGCTCCCGACGGAATTTCAACATAGTGTGTCGTCTGTCGCGTTTCGTCCGTATTTCGTATGCGTTTGATACGCGGCGTAAGCGCGGCGGAATTTACGTCGGCGTAATTCAGCCTAGTGTGTTTAGACACTAAGGCTTGCATTCTGATGTACGTAAAGTTTTCATTGAAAATCCTATTATATTTTATGTAGATCCTGGCTAATATACTGCCAGAGCACGCAACACTACAGTATTGTTTACATAATAAATAATCAAAATATAGTGTTTTAGCCGACTTCGAAAAAGAAGGCAATTCAACCTGTATATGTATATTGTAATAAGTGATTATTTTTACAGGTTTACAGTACAGGTTTATATTATTGTTTACAATTTTACATAATATATAATCAAAATATAGTATTTTTAACCGACTTCGAAAAAGGAAGCAATTCAACCTGTATGTACATTGTAACAAGTGATTCTTTTTTGTTGTACTAGGTATTGTTCAACTTAAGAAATACTGCAAGTTTAATCAAAATCCGTACAGTAGTTTGTCAGATAGGAAAATTTTGTCGCGAATCGCGCGAACTTGTAGGTAACAAAGGTAAACAACGGTATTCATATATAATAGGAGGGTAGTTGTAATATTCTCTGGTGACACATGTCACTAGAGACAGCTGCTGTCAGACAGACGATCGAGAACCGCAGACGGGCGAGCACGCGGCGCAGTCTTATCAGTGAATCATTATTATCATTATTTAAATATTGTGATCTTAAACGTTATTATTTAGGCTGTGTGTTCAGTTCATCGAGGATATCCAACGCCTAGAAACTGTTATGTATATTAATATTGTATTTAGATTGCGAAAAATGAGTCGATCGTTTAGTTATTTTATTATACGAGGTGTTGTAGTCGTTTATGGCCGGTTGGTCACATCTAGTGTTTGCTGCCTACCGTTGAGTGGGTTTGATTTAGACCTTAGCTATAGAATGCTCGGTTGAGCCGTGTGGTAAGGGGCCGCTGTAAGGGGTGGTTGGAGGCGACTGCACAGTATAGAAACCGTGTTCACCGTTTATGTGGTGATTACCAGATGGACACGTGTGTATAGTTTAGTTGGCAGCCATGCGACTGCACAGTATAGAAACCGTGTTCATCGTTTGTGGTGATTACCAGATGGACACGTGTGTATAGTTTAGTTGGCAGCCATGCGACTGCACAGTATAGAAACCGTGTTCATCGTTTGTGGTGATTACCAGATGGACACGTGTGTATAGTTTAGTTGGCAGCCATGCGACTGCACAGTATAGAAACCGTGTTCATCGTTTATGTGGTGATTACCAGATGGACACGTGTGTATAGTTTAGTTGGCAGCCTACGTGGTCATTGACCTGCTAGGCCATCACGATATAGAATGCCATAGTCTAGTGCGGACTAGCCGCATAGGCGAAATTGTCATGTGTGCTCACACAGGCGGATGCAGCAGAGTTATAGTTTTCGCCTCCACTGAGGTGGTTGCGACAAATTTGATATTGAAAAATTTACTCCAAAGCAACTCCACATTCGTCTACCTTGTATATTATACTATAGCTTATTACATTTTCGCCCATATTATGTTATTGAAGTGACTGAATAAGTATGTTACTATGGCAACGTATATCGCTATCCCGTTGCACAAATAATGGTCGCCGTCAGTCTCCAGTGGTAATAATTAATGGGTAGTATTTAATCGAGTGACTGTAAATTACAGTTTTAAGTGTCAAAATTAATAAATTTGGGTTACAGAATTACTATTTGAGCGACTGACTGTGAGTGACGAGAAATTAACAGAACAGCAACTTACAAATTGTTTATTTCAGTTACTTAAAATTCAAAATGAGCAGCTCCATAATATTCGAGTGACCTGATATCTGTTTGAGTGTGAACATTACGTTCTACATTATTTTCAATATTTGGCAAATGTATTTTTTATACTGAGCGGCATTTTATCTTTAATGAAGTGATTCAAATACAAAAACCACTTTGAAAAATACACTAATGAGCAGAGTATAATGAGCTCATATTAAAACAAAAAAAATGAATATGAAATAACTATTTGATGAAACACTCAGGGACCCCTAGAACATTTTTTTTTATTACTATCAAGCAAATTATTTTTTGAGTAGCTTCATTTGGATAAGAGGAACAACAATTTTATCTGTGAAAAATCTCGAAAGTGGTAGCTAACAGAGATAGTAAGGATTTCATACTTTGATTTGATAATCCCAAAATAAGTATATATCGACGGGTGAAAGCAGAAGTGGCGTAACTTGAAAAATCCAACTTTACAGGAGAGCCAAAAAACTTTTTAAAAAATTCATAACTTCTATATTTACTAAGGTAGAAACTTAAAAATTGAAACGTATTTAAATTAACCTAAGACCTATACGATGAGTTTGTTAAAATTTTTCTAAAGTTGATATTTCATTGATTTTTAACAAGTTACGACAAAAAATATTTCTATTTTACGCAGCAGAAATGTTGTATCTTTGAGAGGAAATGTATAGATAACTTAAAAAAGCATAATTTTTTGAGCGACGGATCTGTCGTATCTCAAATATAACAGGCCCTTACGCATTTCATTTCGCCGTATCTTGTTTACTTAATTAAATTGCCTTACAACTTTCGGTTCAAGTGCAAAATCGGCGACAGACGTTGTGAATATGAAATGCTGTATCTTAAACTAAATGAATTGTTTGTTTTAAAAGAATGTCATTATAACAAATTAAAAGAAATAATATGACTATTTACTATTATTTGTTTATAACATAAGAAAATAAAGGAACGGAAATTTGTTTTATTAATCATTAATCAACGTTGAAATATAAAATCACTATAATAAAATGAAAATTAATGTAATAAAACATTTATTTCTCTTGTTTTTTCTACTTTATAAAGGTTTAAGCCCTAATATTTTATTCATGCTCATGAATTTAAAGTTATTCTTTTTATTTTATAAGATATGGGGGCAAACGAGCACAAGGGTCACCTGATTGAAAGTAACTACCGTTGCCCATGGACACTAGCAACATGAGAAGGGCTGCTGGTGCGTTGCCGGCCTTATCCGGTACTAATACGCTATCTTTTTAAAGGTTTGCAGGTCGTATAGGTCTGAAAATATTGCTGGTTATAGTTCATTCCACAATTTTACAGTACGCGGCAGAAAGTTACGTGAAAATCGCACGGTGGAAGACTGCCACTCATCAAGGTGATGAGGATGGTATATTTTTCGCGTGGAACGATGGCAAAAAATTGCAGGAGGTATGATTCTGAACAATCCCTCAGGGCACTCCCCGTGATACATCATGAAGCCGATAGAGGATGCAGAGTGAAGCTACATCTCGGCGTATTTTCAAGGAGTCCAGCCTGTTTGAAACACTATGGCAGTCAACAATGCGAGCGGCCCTTCATTGTATACGATCCAAAGGGAGTAGTTGGTATTTGGCGCCCCTGCCTCTGGGCATGAGAAGAGTATTCCATATGAGGCCGAACCTGCGCCTTGCAGAGTTATGTATAGTCGTTGGTCCGGACTGAAATACTGTCTCGCTCTGTTAAGGACACCAAGCTTTTTCGAGGCTAACTTGGCCTCACCCTCTAGATGACATCAGAACTGGACTTCGCTTGATATGTTTACGCCAAGTATTTCAATGCTGGGGGAGAATGTTAAGGGGTGCCCTGAAAACGAGGAGAATATGAACGAATATGACCATTGGTGACTTTTTAGTGGTGAACGCGCAGACTTATGTATTGGTGGGGTTGAATTGGAATAACTAACGTCTACCCCATTCAGAGACTTTTTCCTGTGAATTCTCTATTTTAGGCACAAGTTCGTTCCGACTCTATATCTAGAAAAATATCAGAGAAGCCGGTATATAGCGCAGCGTACTGTACCGCATATGTATGTATCCGCATAGCAATACATGCCGTTGCTCTGTAACATGATCTGCTAAGAAACTTGTGACCCATTTGCATAAATTCTCGGGGAGCCCATATGATGGAAGCTTTGATAGCAGCGCCTTGTGCCAAACCCGATCAAAGGCCTTTGCAATGTCCAAACTATCAGCCAGTGCCTCTCCCTTCGACTCAATCGCCTGAGCCCAATGACGAGTTAGGTACGCCAAGAGATCACCAGCCAAGCGACTCTTTCGTAATCCGTTCTGTTTGTCCCTGGCCGCCCAAGTATCGAAAAAGCTGGGTATTGATTATGGATTCCATAATCTTCGAGCTGACAGAGGTTATAGCGATTGGTCTGTAGCTGGAAGGATTTGAGCGGTCACCTTTTTACACCAAGGCTGTCTTCCAAGAAGCCGGGACAATGCCAGAAGAGTAGGAGAACTGAAAAAGACGCGTTAAGACCGGAGCCAACTCTGGAGAGCACTTTTTTAACACAATAGGAGGGATTCCGTCAGGCATCTCTGCTTTTGGATATCAAGGGAACGCAGGACTGAGCGCTGATGAAACTCCGACATGATGCTCGTGCATCGTGGTATGGTCGGCGTTTTCTATCCCTCGTCATCTAGGGTCGAGCTTGACGCAAAGAGCTTGCCCAGAAGATCGGTTTTGTATTTTGCATCGTGGGCTAGCGATCCATTTTCTACTTGTAGGGATGGTAGCTTGCATGAAATTGCCTTCAATAGCTTTGGCCAGAGACCATGTACGGGTTCCCGGAAGGAGTCTCGAGTCTCTCACAGACAGAGACATCTCTCTCTCTTGAAGGACGTAGAGGCAAGGTTGTACTCCATTTTATATTATGTGTGTGTCCACGCATAGACCCGAAGGAGCTCAATATTTATTAACAACAACAATTATAGCTCAACAATATTTTTTATTGAACCATCAATAAAAAAATATATTAGCAAAACATAAAAAAATGAGTCGATAATCGATATTGTTAACAGAAAATATACGGGCTTTTATCTTTACAAACATGTAAAATCAACAAAATATGTATACAAGAATAAGTGTGTAGATGTCCAGAGCAATGCTCAGGGGAAAAGAATATACGTGGACACATACATGCAACATTTCACTATGCGTCTTTAAGCTTCATTTAAGAATAAGCGTGTTCAGTTCCATTCAGAATAAATGTGCATTGATACACACAAACACGTTTTCTCAAATCGACGCTAACAATCTACTAAAAGGCGTTAAGAACGGCTTATAAGGTGCGTCAGCGAAGGTGTCATACAGGGGCAGGAGGGAGATGAAATATCGTTACTTATCTCTGTACTCATCACTTAAGTATATTAATTGGTTGTAAGTATAGGTTTAAGAATAAAATTATGTGTTTGAAATGTAATAACTTTCTCATACCTATAAAATTAGTATGAAATAAATTGTCGTATCTTTGTAAATGTTGTATTTTAGGCGACAAAAATGTCGTAACTCATTTAAATCAAACTAGAGAATTAAAAAACCTGTGTCGTATCTTTTTCTAATTTCTCACGCATTGTCGTATCTATCTTTTATTCAAAAATTGCAGTTTTTCGGGTAGTTACGACAATTTTTTTTAAGGTCTGTGCTAAAAGGTGGTAAAAATCCATGGTCGTATCTTTACTAGAATTTATCGTAGAAAGACGAGATATAGACCATTCGACGCAGAATTTTTTTTTATACAACAATCAATTAAAAAGTGATTTTGGCCAAAATTCAAGTTACGCCACTTCCGCTTTCACCCGTCGATATTGTTCTATTAATTGTAGGAACTTAAATTATATAACGGTAAAAGTTTAGAATAATGCCCAACGATTAGGGGGGATGGGGAGTTAACCCCCCCTTTACTAACCCCACACTCAGGAGCCCCCGTTTTGGAGCTAAGGTGCCTTTGAAGTTTTCGTAATTTTGAGGTTAGGTCATCTGTTCTCGGGTGTTTACGAAGTCGACGGAGCCCGCTTCGCGACGGGCTCCTGCTTCTGGGTGGTTCACAAAAAAATAACCACGCCGCCTTAGCCATCGTGGTTAGCCATCTAACCTAACCCAAAAAACTCGTATTGGGCCAACACGGAGTTCCTTAGACTTAGACTTTAGACATGACCAATATTATAGTAAAACGATGATGAAAATTATTATGACTGCAACGATTCGTCGCCCCACCCCCATTCGAATTCACGCGCATTTAACAATCTGTAATTTTCATTAAAACACGTATCAAAATATAAAATATAAAGCCTCAAGTAGAATATCAGTAACTAATAATCATTAATAAAGCAGCTCACAAAAGTTTGATCAAACTGAACTTTTTAGTAATTCGTAATGTATAACCTCACTTATAAAAATTGAATCTATCTTTAATATTGAAGTTGCCCACTATGTATTTCCAGTCGCTCACTTAGTAATACAGTCGCTCGGATAGAATTTTAATATCTGAAATAGATTTATCATAATCCACTTTTTGTAAGCTCGTTCTGGATTTTTTTATAAATCAATATTTATCGTTAGTTTAGTTTATTTTTCGCTTACTCAAATTCATACCGCTCATGTTATTAAAACATGTTCATCATCAGTCGCAAAGTAAGTTTTTATTTGCTCGTTTTATTATTTCCCATAATTAATTTACTATTATTTATTTAACAAATGTACTTATCAATATAAAAAGTACCCAGTAGCCTATTCTTAGACCCACTGAATATGCATATAAAATTAGGTAAAAATCAGTAAAGCCGTTCTGGAGGAGTACGGTAACTAACATTGTGACACGAAAACTTTATATATAAGAAGAGATCAATTAATAGAACTATACACTTGGTATATTATTGTATACTATACAGTGATATAAAGCGAAACGCGTGGCTAACATCTGGCGTGGACACCGGCTTAATATTCAGGAACAGTGAATACTCCATGCGGAAGCATAGTTAGGAAACTGTGGATAGGGCAAGAAATGTTTCATAATTATAGAGGTACTACTAGCTGACCCGGCAAACGTTATTTTGCCATATAAAATATTTCTTGTATAAAAATAAAAAGTACTATTCTCAGGCCTAACAATTATACATACAAAATTTCAATAAAATCGGTAGAGCCGTTTTGGAGGAGTTCGCGCACAAACACTGTGACACGAGAATTTCATATATCTTTTAACGTTGTTCGTGGTGGCCGAAAAGGAAGATCTTCCGACCGAGAGAGATAGCATGCTCGGTCAGGCCGAAGCCCACTGACGTCATTTCAGACGTTGTATATATATTGCCGTTCTCCGAAACTTCGATAGCGCGATGCAGGATTGTTAGGCGAATTGTGGGTACCGCCACATCACTCCCCCCCGAAGACCTGTGGTATTCTTCGATGCGCTTGTGTTGTCAGGTGTGGGCCGAAGCTACGCGTGCAATGACCAGGAGAGGGACCCCGTGCTCTGCTTGCTGACCGGTCGTTGTAGCCTATGGCTGCCCCGTTCAAGCCAGACACGGGTTCGACCGGCGCGGACCTCCAACGCGGCTTATGGTCGAGGCGACCCGGTTATGCTTGATGTCTGCTGACGTGGTGCGGAGGGGCGGGGAGTGTTGATGATGATTGATGTCCATGATGAAGGATGCGTGTTCTTGTCGGTGGTCACCAATTTAACGTTGTTCGTGGTGGCCGAAAAGGAAGATCTTCCGACCGAGAGAGATAGCATGCTCGGTCAGGCCGAAGCCCACTGACGTCATTTCAGACGTTGTATATATCTTGCCGTTCTCCGAAACTTCGATAGCGCGATGCAGGATTGTTAGGCGAATTGTGGGTACCGCCACAATCTAAATATATAAAAGTCAAAGGTGCTGACTGATATGGTGATCTATCAACGCACAGCCCAAACCACTGGACGGATCGGGCTGAAATTTGGCATGCAGGTAGATGTTATGACGTAGGCGACTGCTAAGAAAGGATTTATAACATCAAGGGTTTAAAATAGGGGTTAAAATAGGGGATGAAAGTTTGTATATAATAATACTTCTTAACGCGAGCGAAGCCGCGGGCAAAAGCTCGTTAGACATAAATAGGCTGTGCAAAACTTTCAGATTGCTTGGTGAATATACATATTATAAGGTGTAACAAAACATAATGTCGCTTGGTGAATCTTATATCTTTTAACGACCAATTCTTGTATATATATATAAATATATAATTGGAATCTCGGAATCGGCCCCAACGATTTTCATGAAATTTAGTATACAGGGGTTTTCAGGGGCGATAAATCGATCTAGCTAGGAATCATTTTTAGAAAATGTCTTTTTATTCGTGTTTTATCGAATACCGAGCGAAGTCAAATAGCTAGTATACATATTATAAGGTGTAGCAAAACATAATGATAGCACTAATTGGCAGCGGCAGTCTTCCACAGTGCGTTTTTCGTGTAACTTTCTGCCGCGCACTGTGAAACACTGGAACGAACTGTCACCAGCAGTACCGGACCTATACGACCTGCAAACCTTCAAGAAAAGAGCGTATTCCCTCTTAAAAGGCCGGCAACGCACCTGCAGCTCTTCTGATGTTGCGAGTGTCCATGGGCGACGGTAGTTGCTTATGATCAGGTGACCCGTTTGCTCGTTTGCCCCGTTATTTAATTTAAAAAAAAAAATTAGGTTGTATGTGACTTATGAGCTCCCTGTATAAGGCTGTATTATAGAGTTCATTGTGGAAGTAAACTGATGAGTAGAATAGAAGTATTAAACTGAAAGGATACTTATTTAAAAAAAATTGTATGAGCAAATTTTTGCATTCATTATTTTCACGATGATGATGTTATTTGCAGCAAATATACCATCAGAGAAATTGATCCGGCTATGACAGACCCACGTTATTTGGTCGAGTTATTTAAAACCCAGCCGACAGATTACCGACTAACATTGAATTCATATAACCCGACGAAACGAGATATCGTAGGTCCACCAACTGCTTTTGAATCAAATTCTTTGATGGTTTTAATTTTTTTTGATGAAATTAAGTAAGTAAGTAATTTAACATAATTTAATTAGCTACCAATAACAACATCTCAATCTAAATACAGTTTACAACAGGAAATATTATGCAAAGGAGCATAATACTACAAGCATAATATACAGTAAACAAACGTTGTCAAACATCGAACAAAGCTTTTTGTTTACTGTCTTGGCTGGTGCTGCCGTCTAGCGTAAAAATATTGCAGCAATAATATAATATTATCTTAAATCAAAATGTCAAAAAAGTTATCAAGTAGCCAGTCATGAACAATGATTTTTTCGTATATTCTGAGCTAACATAAAATCGTGCCTAGCCTACGAACAATAATAGTTTTTATTATTCGTAGTACCTAGCTAAAAGAAAAAAATGTCCCTTTCTTTATATAAGACTAACAGTCATGTAATATATCTTCATGAGAGAATATGTTATCACATCAACGCTCCATTAATCATAGTCGGCAACTTTCTACCCAATGAGGTTTTAACAATGTATGGCAAAATGCCAATATCTTGCCATATGCCGTGCCAAACCTATTATTGTAATATTAGCAAGTATTATGTTGGTCCTATATGAAACTTACTAAACTAACATTAAACTTAATAAACTACATTATAGACAATAGTGGCTAGATAAAATCAGATACCGCATTATGTTAAAGTATCTGGTAACTTTGAATTTACTATAACAATATGTTGTAATGATATTGTTCTCTTATTTTTTGATATAAGATAATATTTTTACTAGTATAATCAATGACTTCAATACTTATGTTTTAAACTCTTAATTATTCGATACCGAGATAATTAAATATAACGGCGACTGCTCCTCGTCCATGATTATTGGCCACGAAATAAAAGTCACAAATTAATCACTGTAGTCTGTGTATTTCAATTATGAAACTATCTTATAACAAATGTCCACAAAAATTAAGATGGAAGTCGATTTAAAACTTGCTATAATTATTTGAGCTTTTAGAAAAGTGAGTAAAGATAATCATTTCAGTACGGAGCCGAGTACCGTTAATTCAAGTGAAGTTGTCGACAAATAACAAAGTGAAGTTATCTGCCTAATATAGCATTCCGATTGCTCAAAACAACTTCATTTTTGTCATAAAGAGGTTCTTAAAATTGACAACAGATGTCGCTAAATAACATAGAACGAATTCAAAAGCGGCACAGCAAAGACGATTTTTTTGTAATATACGACGACAAATATATTATAAATAAGGTTTAACGTAAATTATTATATCTAAACATAAAGCTTACATTAGGTATAAAAATAAACAGCTAAATGTGTTTCTTTAAGCGCTAATCTCGAGAAGTGCTGAACCAATTTCGGCAATCCTTTCTTTGTTGTGTTTGATAATGTCGCAGAAACTATTAATTTCAATTCAAACTTTATAGCTTTAGGCGGGACACATCCGTCGGGTCCGTTCCGTATTGACAATTCGGTCAATGGAAGAATTTCAGTGTTTGATGGCCGAGCTACTGTTATAATTGCAGTCAAATATTGATAACATTTTGAATTTTCTATTTAATGACTATTTCTATTTTAATTTCAAATAAGGGAAAATAAAAATAAAATAACCCATCCTTACCAAAACATTTATTTATCACATTATTTTTATAACTAATTGACTAGATTTGTCATAATACTTTGCTTAACTAAAACAATTTACAATAAATATTATTAATTATTTCGATTTCGGTGGTATATTATATACAAAGTTATAATATCATACAATTTACAAAAAATGAGATGAGACCAAAGATGAGACGTTAAGAGTATGCGCTAACACTGTTTTTCCATACAAACATATTCCTCAATTTACTCCCAGGACAATGCGTCTAGAGAAATGGTTTTTTATGCAATTTTGGGGTCCGTTAAAACTATGCCCGCTACGTTAGATTTTTTCTAAATTTACTAATATATAAAAAAATATGACCCTTCAAAAATCGCAAAAAGTGAATGCCCCGTACAGATAAACTACGATAACATGGCGCGCCCCTCCAAATGACTGTTTAAATGTGTGTAGTCACATCCTTATGAAAGAGTTTGTATGTAGTAAGTATTCAACCAATCACAGTACACGTAATATTTCTGTTAATGTCACTTATTACCAAGATTTGTTGGTCAACTAATCATAACTAGCCTACCGCACAAGACAACGCAGTTCAAACGTTTTGAATTTTGGAGAGGCGCGCCATATTATCGTAGTTGATCTCTACCCCGCCAATC